>CAMGYJ010000005.1:35624247-36824247 GCA_946122785.1 Linum tenue | reverse complement strand
CTTGGCGAGATCTAGCCACGACTTTGCTTGGAGGAAGAGAAGTAGAGGGTGTCGAAGCGGCAGCCTCTGGCGAAGTAGCTCCTCCGCGGCAGGTTCAGATCCACGCCCGCCATCTCTGCCTCTAACAACTCTTTCCCTTATTCCTCTGGCTCCGATCGAAAAATCCAACAACAACACCTCCATGCATGTTCTAGTTCCGGCAGAATCTGGCCGATTCAAAAATTGTCGGCTGAAAAAGAGCGGAGGAGTCAATTGGAAAAATTCGAAGTGGAGAGGATTGGAAGGGAGTCGTCTGTGGTCGATGAGATTGAATTGACGGCAGCCGATAGGAGTGAGAGAGAGAGCTGGAGAGATCGAAAATGGAGAGGGGACTTTCGATCTCGGCTAACCGCAACTCCAAACCGAAACCGCCGTCTGCGGTTAGCGGTTCACCGATGGTCTTGTCGGTGTCGGCTTCGGTTGGCGATGATGGGGTATTTGCGGTCTCGGCTAACCGATGGTGCGGTTCGGTTAAACCGAAATCGCACCGACTAACAGGCCTAGATGTGATGGAAAGAATCACTCCAAATGAGTGATATTACTGTCTCATGTAAAACTTGAGATTGTTGAGATTGTTTAGTGAGGATTGTTTAATTCTTTTTTTGTTCCAGTTGTATCCCTAGTTACTTATCTATATCCCATAATACCCTTGAAATTTTATTATCTGAACTGCACTCAATTTTTTCCGAGAACACCCATGCATAGTTCCCTCCACTTTTTTCATCAATGTCTCTACCACGTATCCTCAAAATTTAACACCCTCTCCCTCTAAAATTTCATCGCCGGTCTAACATCTTCAACTAGTGTATGTATCCTCAAGTAGAATACATATGTCTATCTCCATTGCTTAAAGAGAGGTAGAATTACTAGAAATTGGTGTTCGTCTATAACCCTTAAAAACAAGGGTACGTAAAAGTGATATTTCATACAAAAAAGAAATACAACTTTTTGAATGCTAAAATAACTATTCCAAAAACCAAACAAAGTAAACTACATTACATCATTTTCCTTAATTGCATGTATATTACAATGCATGCATTGATCACAATGCATTGATTTAAATATCACCAAAACCAAACGACCCCGAAATGTGGGATTTGCAAATCCGTGGACCCCACGGATTTGTGTCCCTTGGCAAACAGTAGACTTGTGTAAATTCCATAATGCTTAGGATTTGGGTACCAAATCCATCATTCAAATCCCATAAACAAACTATAGCAAAATCTCAAACTCCTTGCCAAACCGGCTGGTGACTTAAACCGGTTTCGCAAGGATTTTGGTGCTACACTTGAAGACATTTTGGTTCTTTAATGGATGGCCTAAAAGGCTAAAACTCGTTTTGACATGTTCTCTTTTCTTGATTTCTTAAAGAGTAAAGACCGAGAAAACCCAGTGAAGTAAAATAGCGGATGGCGACCTCCATCGCCAACTAATGGATGACGGGATCAAACTCCTCAGCCCACCATTCTGCATTGACGAACTTCTCTCCCTTCTTGGTGTGTAAGTAATGACCTCCACACACCTGTCTCTTCTCTTCCTTCTCTTTTTATCTGTTCGGATTTCTATCGGCCTTTTCAGTGCTAGTATATCGTGAGTAGTTGAGCTTTACTTGTTTATAGTAACCGCCCGTCGATATATTGTTGAAACGCAACGCTACGGCACTTTTTGGACCATGGCCGGCTTGTTTGCAATCGTTCGTCAAGATGAAAGTCTTGAACTTTTCTCCTGCCCCTCTAAGAGACTAAGACCATCTTTAGTGATTAGATCCAAATGTCCAAAATTTGAAGCTATAATTCAAATTCTAGCCCCTCAAAAGGTGTTTTGGCACTAGTAGTGTGTTCCAAAAGTCCAAATTTCCAGATTTGCGCTTTAACTCATAATCCAGTTTTGTATATATTTCATCATTCTAATTACAAAATTTGTTCATTAACTTTATATAGGTACTATTAATTAATTAAGACGAACATTTCGACAATTTTTTTTAATTCTGATAAAAAAAATGATTTGTAAATATGACTTAATTAATGACGGTCTCTTGTTTGGACCGAAAGAGTCGTTGGAGAAGATTGTGGGTGCTAAAAGATAAAGTAGTTTCCTTTTTTATTATTTGGCAAAATATAGATGTATATCCACAACTATCAGGTTTATGACAAATATATCCACAACTATCGAAATACACGAAATATCCAAAAATCAGAAGGTTGTGTGACAAATCTATCCACTTTTGTCTGAAACTATAACGGCATGTCAGACGGCGTCAAATTGACTAACGGAATGCTGAATCGATGCCAGCTCACCTGCCATATAAGCCAAAAAGCAACCAAACTTTACACGTAGATGCCAAATAGGCTAGTTGAATAAAGGCAAAATACAACTGTATATCCACAACTATCAGGTTTGTGACAAATATATCCACCACAATCAGATTTGTGATAAATATATCCACAACTATCAAAATACACGAAATATCTATTTCCGTCCACTCCGTTAACTCCGTCAGTTAACTTGATGACTGGACAAACGGTGGATGCTTAGTTGACGTGTTTCTGACCCTACTGAATGACGTGGATTAAAAGAGAAATTTTTTTTAAAAACCCTAAAAACCACAGACAACGAGACTAAAAATCCAACCTAGAAACACGCCCGATAACCACTGATCCTCCTCCGATCGACGCCTCCACCCCCAAATAACCCTATCCCAAGCCCAGATTTTGATTCCAACCACAATCCCCAACCATTGCCTCCCATTTACTCCGACGGCTTTCATGCAGTCGGTGCCATGGTGATACCAAGTTTGAATCTAACCAAATCGCCAACAGAGAAGACTACAGCATCGAGGTCTAACAGATAACGGTGTAAAGTTTGGTTGCTTTTTGGCTTATGGCAGGTGAGATGACATCGATTCAGCATTTCGTTAGTCTATTTAACGCCGTCTGGCATGCCGTTATAGTTTCAGACGAAAGTGGATAGATTTGTTACACAACCTTCCGATTTTTGGATATTTCGTGTATTTCGATAGTTGTGGATATATTTGTCACAAATCTGATAGTTGTGGATATACAATTGTATTTTACCTATTTTTTTCTCTTTTAATCCACGTCATTTAGTGGGGTCAGAAGCATGCCAACTAAGAATCCATCGTCTGTCCAGTCATCAAGTTAACTGACTGTGTTAACGGAGTGGACGCGAATGGATATTTCGTGTATTTCGATAGTTATGGATATATTTGTCACAAACCTAATAGTTGTGGATATACAGTTGTATTTTGCCTTATTATTATTAAAGCTCTTTTTGGCAAGTGGGCCCGTCTGCTTTTCCCTGTGTGGCCACACTCTCTTTTGGAACTTTTTGTTCTTTTCTGAGCCAAATTTGGACCCAATTTTTGGATCAATTGGAACTTTTGACTTTTTGAAACCTTACTAAAGTGGGTCTGGTCCAATTTTTTGGAATTCCAGCCCACCACTAAAGTTGGTCTAAAGGGTAATGAGAGGGGCCGGTGGACTACGCTTTGTTTCGATATTCTGTGTCGATTGAGAACCAATGCTGTAACTTGTACGTACACGGTGTGTTAGCAGCTAGGCGATTGAATTAGGTTAATGGAAATTAGGGGATACGAGCTTTTTAATTGTCTGACAGGGTCTTAGGTTTGAAGCGTAGCTCTTGAGTGGCTGATATCCTTCTGGGTCTTTTCTCGAACCTGTGCATTTATCGGTGTAGTTTTCTGTATTTACGGTACTTTTCATATCTTAAGCAGAAGATGTTTATTGCTTCATCCGGTTTCAGACTTTCAGTCATTCTAAACTGGTTCTTCTATATGCTTTATCTGCTTCTTGCTTCATATGTTTGTAGAGAACTGGAGTTTCTCTGTTGATGGTGAGTCAGTCTCGAGCAACACTTGCTCCATTCCGTGGCGGAGCCAGGATTTCAAACTACCCCTGTCCTTTATTCAGAATATATGAACAAGTAATTGCTGGTGAGTGCTACATTCATTATTTACACCATAATATCGTGATAATACCTAACGAACTGTTGTAAAATGATAGTGTCCACTGGCTAGTGCTTTTTTACCTTTGAAGGTCCTCACTGCCCACTGCAAGTAATCATCATAACTGACTAACTGAGGGCAGCTTAGATTAAGCATTAACAAACAACCCTTCAGCACCTGGGAAGTGTATTGGCAGTGAAAGAATAAGTGATCTATGTCCTCTGTGTGGGCAGAGCAGAACAAACAGTTAGCACTCACTACCTTCCCCCAGCTCTGCAATTGATCAAGTGTAGTTATTCTGTTTCGTGTTATTACCCAGCTCAAAAAACTATGCTTTGGAATTGAGTATCGCCCCCAAACAAGTTGAAACCAAGCTACTAGGGGTCTAACCGGCTGCAAATCTTGCCAAACCTGCTTTACAGAGTAACACATCATCCTCTTATCTTTCCAATAGACTTGTGTTCCCCAACAACGGAAGAACCCTTCCACCTTGTCCCTTACCTTTAACAATCTCTTCCAAACCCAAGAGGCAGTACTACCATTTCTTAATTCCCAGAAAGTAAGGTTCTTAATTCGATACCGGTAATTCCATGCAACCCACCAGGATCCTTTTTTGCAAGCAGAGCCCATATATGCCTTGTAGTACAAGCAACATTCCACGTCTTTAGACACCGAATGCCTAGCCCCCCTTTTTTCTTTGGTATTGCTAATAATCCCCAAGCCATAACTGCTTTCTTCCTCATGGAATCTTCATTTATTCCCCATAGAAACTTGCTACATATCTGCTCTATCTCCTTTATGATGGACAGGGGCAAAATGAAAATATTCATCCAATAATAGGAAAGACTACTCAGTACAGAATTGATGAGTTGAAGTTTACCTGCATAACTAAGTAGTCTAGGCTTCCAACGTTGCCCTTCCTTTGTTAGTGGTTTTTCCCGTTCCCGATCTTTAATCCCTTTTTTCTTGGTTGTAGGAAACATTACTTCTGATTGTAGCTGTATTTCGTAAGCTTTCACACACATCCAGCTGCTGTTATGCAAATGCAGCAGCCATCCTTTCTTCCATTGCAGTGACAAGGGCAATTGCGCTGATGATGGACCTTGAATGCAATGCCTTAGTTACTGAAATGTTCCACATTTTTCTTGAAACCACTAGGTAAATGGCCTCTTTGGTAGTATCCTTTCATCATTTCCAGCTGCTCTTGAATTCATGTTTCTGTCACAAGCTGAATGCTTCCACTTGTACTTTGAGTTTCTCTTCACAGTTTAAAGCATTATTATTATTATGTGCAAATATATACACAACGGGTGGATGACATTTTCAAAATGTTCAAGGTCAAACAAGTCACATGCTTTAATTGCTCCAATGGTGCAAATAATGAGTGTTGTCTTGTAGGAAAGCGATGAAATCTCAATGGAGATTCGTGTGCCCCTCTTCCAGTGTGCGGAAAGAGAATCATGTATTATTTTTCTCATGTAGAGCCAGTCACCTTTGGTTACATTTTCTTTCTCTGATGCATACTAGAAGTCGCACCCTTTTCTCCATTTTCAGAATATATCATCAGACTCCTGGAAGCTGGGGAAGGAAGTGATCAGAAACAGTGATAAAGGATTCGACCTTATATTCTTAAGGGAGTGTACAGTTTATGAGTTCTAGACCACTACAATAAAATTGTTGGTTCTATTTTCCAGAGTGCTTCTGATCTTAGACCGTGTTCTGGTATCCGGGATAGCCTGTAAGTTTACTTGGCATCTCCAGAGGCTGAGGCCTCTGCTGCATGTATGATGTGGCATCCATTTGGAGTTTGCATCGGTTATATTTGTTGGCTCGTGATCAATTCATTAAAGGATCGAATTCCTTGTATCGTTATGTTATCATAAGGTCGATTTGGAATACAGAGGTGAATGTTGTGGCTCTTAACTCATAAATGGTGGGCTTATCTGGGAATCAAATTATAGACAATCTTCTGGCTAACAGCCTCTGATTTAACATTCCAACTACCAATGGCTTATAGGCAACTTAATGATCTTTGGTTTGCTTTTCGATGTCAAAACGGCGTAGTTAAATAAGTATAAAAGTCCAACCAGATAACAGAAGAGTGCACTGTCAAGTAAACTAGCACTTTCAGCTACTGAACATAGCTAGCTCTGTGGAGCATCACTTTCCTGCTTCTTAACATATGTTTCTCCTCCTATTGGTTATTTAGCAGATTGACAGTGAATGCCTAACTACTCAGTTGTTAGAGTTAATGGGCAGGTATAGAACAGTCTCAAGAACTGATTGCCACTTGGAAGCTGGTGACAAGGTAGGTAGGTCATCATACTCGTACCAAATGCTCTTCTATATCCTCTTCCGTTTTACATCCTCCACTTCTTTCTTGCAGTTGTGATGAATTTTACTTTGTCATTCTGGCCATGGAAGTATCTGTTTATGCTTCATTGAAATGCCATGACAGTTGCATCCTCTACTAATTCATGTAGCATTAGAGTTTCTTAGACTGATATTTACATTTTCTTTTTGTTGCATGGACCATTGAATTAGGAATACTAGTTATTGTCAACTTCAATTGATTTAGTGTCCATAGTGAAGATCCGTTCAATAAAAACTCTGTTTAGTTTTGTTATTTCCTGTTGTTGAGACTATTTTAATCGGAGTATGTTAAGCTTTTCCAGAGCCTAACTGGAACTTTGGTAATAGAAAGCACTATAATCAAATAGGTGATGCAGAATGGCAGTTGATTTTCTTGTAGTACCCAAATAATAGTGGTAAATCTGACTCTTTAGATCTGTAGTTGCCCTTCCTGTTACTAACTAGCATTCATGCGAAATAATAACTTCAGCATGATAACACACTTACCAAAAACAACATGCTAACATGGACAAACAACAAGATTCCTCTGTCCTGGTTCCTCTTAAAGCGTAAATTTTTCTTTTTCCGCCTTATTACTCTTCTGTGGCCCAAAAGTCCTGTTTTCTAACCTTTTCACAATTAAACCAAGCTTATTTTACTTTGCAGATATGGCCCTCGTCTCGTATGGTGAAACTCTAACCATACTGCAAATCTATGGAGCAGCGGTCATAAGATAAAGCAGGAGGAGAACCAATAGATAAACTTCCTGTCACACGTAGGGGACCTACATTCATCGTCCCAGGGTGGGAACGACATCGTATTAACACCAAGTGGGATGGCATTCGTCCATGGTTACGAAGTAAATCCCAGCGCCGCGTCAATGCTTAGAGCCATACTCTGCAAGCATGGCGATATCACAGAGGACTGTCAGTAATTACCCTTCACAATCGGTTGGAGCTTCCCTGCTGGAAATCGTCTGTCATGCCATCTCCCAGCTGCAGCAAAACAGCGCTGATGGTGATAAAAGGAGCGACAATGGAGCTTGAGGAAGTCATGGTGGCCGGAGCTTGTGGCAGTGCATAAGTGTATGGGGGGGATGCGGAGAGGGGAATTAGTCCTATGAAACTTGTGCCGAAGAGGATTGATGATGCCTTGGTGGAGGTTGAAGATCAGAAGCAGTTCTGGCTTAGGCAGATGAACGAGCTTGTCTAATAGCCGTGATTGAAGTAGAGTAGACTGCAGAGTTGAGCTGAATTAGTGTAGTATAACTGGCAGTTGCATGCATGCACACATCATGCATATGTCGGGCTTTGAAATTAATTCTTATACGTTGTGGCATCACTGTCGATCTGACTTAAAGCTTACTAGGATGCTGCTTCAGTATTGGTAACCTGTAAGGCTAGGTTTTTACTCACGCGTTGCATTCTACTAGAACCAGACTCGATTCTAGCAATAGAGTTAGTTTTCCAATGGCGGATGTGCCTGTCTGCCTGCCAGTCCACCTCTGTAGCCTTCTCTGCAGTACGGGGCTGGCTGCCGAGTTGCCCAAGACTGATCGTTTCGATGAAGGGAAGAGGTATGGTTCTCAAAATTATGTGTTTTGCAAGGTTGGTGTTCAAGGCATTTTAAGCTAGCTGATTGTGCTGGTGCTGGTTCGGTACTACTGGAAGGGTGAAACAATGGAAATAAAAATTATTGATCAGACACTCTTAAAATGACAGTAGTACAGGGGTTTAATTACAGGCTCACCGGAAAAGTACTTGTATCATCCATTACAACACTTGGGATATATCGACATGTAAACTGATGAGATCCGATAAAGAAAGAAAAGAACAGGGGAGTGGACTGACTACATTGTTTGCTTAATTAGCTAGCAAGAACGTTTTCAGCCTCACTCCTGGTTGATAGACGGGATTTCCATTCACTAAATTGGTAGATTGATAGTTTGATACGAAGCGATCGAGGATCCAGTATGTAATGGTTGTTGTGTACTGTGTTGGCGTTGTCAAGAAGACTGGATTTTGACGGGTTCCTCCTGCTGTTTGGCGGCAGGAAGAGCAAGGTGACCCTTCTCCTGGAGGGAAGTCACGGTTTCATAGAGACACTGCTTCGCCGGCGTGAACTCCAGCCCGATGTCCTTGAGCTTTTGGCACGAGAACTTGTACGGCTTCACTCTTGGGTTCTTCTCATCCGAACACCTGCACCATTTCCAGTTCTTTGTTTTAGTACCAAAATTCTGTTCCATGCAATCTACCACATTCTATGCAGTGTTCAAAGATGGACATAACTCCATTACAATACATAACAACATGCGTGCCTACCACGTCATTCTTGCGTGGGAAAGATTTATTATTATGGAAAAGGAAGAGTAAAAGGAGTGGACCAAACCAGTCACCAATGGTGGGGGGACGTAACAGAGATCCATCAACATGGCAAGGACAGCTAAAGGAACAAATCCATCTTATTTAGGGTATATTAGTGGGTTTGTGGGGTTGGTGAAAAAGAGGGGAGTTGGTGGGAGACTGAGACCATCCTTGCTCTTGCCTCCACTACTTTTTTTTTTCTTCTTCTTCCATAAATGATCTCATGTCACACAGTAAACCAATACTCAGTCGCCACATCTTCATCTCTATTATCAATTGAAACAAATATAGGACCTTAATTTCTACGAAGCAAGCAAGTCCAAGTCATTGTTATAGGTGCAACAACCACGTTTAGTCCTCTTGCTAGGCGCTAGCCAAAACAAGACAATATAGTTCAGGTACTTTTTTTTTTTTTTTTTTTTTGAACAATTTTCCATTCCCTTTATTCCTTGTTCTGTCCGTTGCCCCTGTCCCATTTCCTTTAAAAATATATATATATATATATGCGAAGAAATATGATTGCAACAAAAGATTGAAACTTGTCTGACGATATCTGATTAGAGATCTTCAGCCCATAACCTTTTAATTATGAATTAATTGATCCATGGTGCTTGGCCAGCTACATACCTACTAAATCAGCCTATAAATAATAACTTGCCGGCCATCACTTATGAACTGTATGTTTTACGGACACTTCAATTTAAAAACATTTCTTAACAACCATCATTATATCAATTATTTCTATTGAAGGTGATTACACAGAACAAGCTAAACTAATAGAAAGCAAAACTAAATAAAATCGCCCATATCTAAAGTTCAGATTTAGATAAAGGATTGTTGAAACTAGCAAGAAAGGGCAAGATACGGGAAATGGTAGGGGACGAACTAAAAGTGATTAAAACTTACTTGGTGGGGACAGGGTATTCGGGGAACAACTTGGCGAGGATCTCAACAACCTCGCCGCGGTGGAGCACGCTCTCGGCGCAGAGGTACCGGCCGGCGGCGGCCGGGTTCTCGAAGACCAGAATGTGGGCCAGCGCGACGTCCTTGACGTGGACATAGGCTTGAACCGAGTTGGCGTAGGTCTTGGCCGAACCGGTCAGGTACTTGAGGATGTGGATGATGCTCGCGTTAATGGTGGATTGCAGCAACGGGCCCAGTACCAGAACCGGGTTCACCGCCACCACGTCCACCCCTTTCTCCTCCGCCATCTCCCACGCCGCCTGCTCCGCCACCGTCTTCCCGTAGCAGTACCAGTTCTGCATCAATTAAATCGTAGAATCCCCACCACAATCAGCACCACATCTTTGACTCTCGATTTTATGACCGTTGACTCGTCAGGTCAAACTAATTGCGGGATTAAAAATTCGCACTTAATTAGGAAGAGTATTAGAGAGAAGAGATGGAATTGGTCACCTTGGTGTTCTTGCAGAACTCCAGGTCGCTCCAACAAGATTCGTCGACCACCGTGTCGGGGCTCCGGTTGGGGTCCATGTAGACAGCGCCGATGGATGACGTAAACACAACCCTCCTCACTTTGGCTTCCGCCGCTGCGTTAATTACATACTTAGTCCCGTCCACCGCCGGCTCCACCATTTGTTCCTGTTGTTGTTCCAAGTAAAGTACAGTAGAAGTAATTGATTAATACCACTCCCGATCAATTTTTTAAAGACTAATAATCACCGTTACTTCATAGATTAACAAGGGGTAGGTGGGCCCCGCCACTTAGAAAAGTAATTATCTACTAATTTTTTTTATCCAAAATTCCTAATCATAAGCACTATTCTGGTAAGAAGTAACGGTCCACCACTACCTTCATATTTCCAATGGTTCATCGCCATGTTCAAGAAAAAAAAATGATATTTTAATCTGCAATCACATCTACCGATAGAACTCTTTACATATATGTTTTACGCAATTCATTTAATATTAATTTCCATGTGTTTAGACGGCAAACCGTGTCTTAATCTTACTAGTAGTCTTTTGATTAATTGGGATCTGACGAAATTAGTATTTTGTAAATGTAATCACCGATCATTACGAAACCTAATAAGTATAGGTTTCCCCGAAACAGTGGTGTTTCCATTTCAATCTCAATTTCATTTTCCAATTCCAAGCATCTTTTCTCAGCAACCAAACAGGAAATCCGTATTTTGAGTAGAGAGGGAGAAGCAGCGTACTGGATCATCGGTGACGGGAGAAGCAGTGTGGAAAACGCCTTGGCAACCGCTAATGGCTTCGCGGAGGCTCTGGTAATCCAGAAGATCGGCCTTGCACAGAGTCAGCCGCTCGTCAGCTCCTTCCAGAGCTCTCAAGTGAGCGTTCTTCGGATCATCTGCGTGTGCGCGATTAAACCAAATCAGAAAACAGAGAGCAATCCAAGTGAAATCAATGAAACAAATCGATCTACAACTTCTCAAAAAGGAGAATGCAACAACTGAAATTGAAAACGAGAATGGAAAAGTAAATTAGCTAGACCTGGATTCCTGACAGTTCCTTTGACGGAGTAGCCTCTGTCGAGAAGAAGCTTAACCATCCAGGAGGCGATGAATCCGCCGGCGCCGGTGACGCAGACGGTCTGGCCGTTACCGGGGAGGGATGAGCTGTCGGCCGGCATGGTGGTTTGTGTGGTTCCGCTTTATCTTTTTTCGCGCACCGTCTTGAGGCGAGGGAAAAGGTGGGAGATGAGTTATGGAGAAAAAAGTTGGGGGGGTTTTTGGAACGTGGAGTGAGTGGGTTGGAGTTGGTCGCCCGTATTTATAAGTTAAGGAATTGGGGGGAGCGCGTGGGTTTCACCCTCACCTACCGCCGGTGAATAATCGTGGGCCGGATACCCAACAGGCCCACGGTAAGAATATACGTTACAGAATACAGACTACAGTCCCCTATTTTCTTTATTCAGATTGTACTTACTTGGTCACATTAATAAAATGATACATGTTATTTATTAAAAAAAGCTTTTGTATATTAATTAATAATAAATATAAGTATATAACCGATCTTTGCTAAAAATGGGGCAAAAGAACCAAATCTTCCAAACTTAATTGACTCAACCAAAACTGTGCTTCTGTGGGGGGAAAGAAGATTAATTTTATTGCTTTAAACGTGATTTGGCCGGCTAGTCTGGTTGTTAGTGGGAAAGCAACTATTCTAACCAGCAGATTAATCCTTCTCAATTGAAATGAGAGCCTAAAACAGCTAAACATGTCAAATTAGACGCATCAGTTGTGGAACTAATAGATTAGGGTAAGCTAATCAGAAACAATGGGATGCAATTTGGCATAAGAATGACAGGAACAGCTTAGCAGTAGACGAAGACAAAAAAAGCTACTTAATATATGTAATTTGACATTTTTCTAGTGTTCGGTTTTCCTAATCAGGAGGCATACACGTTGTACAAGGATTGAGAAATTAATCAAATTGTTATTACAGTCATCGGTATTTAGTGGTTAATTATTAGTTTGGTAACCTCACGTTTCCCTTTCTTTTGTATTCTTTTTTACCGCCCTGTCATGAATTCAACTGTCAACCGAAAAAAGAAGAGGGGGGTTGGTCGTTCAAACTTCAAAGTCCATGGCCACTCGACTTTGACCCACCAGTGGTTAAACTTGGACCAATAACCAAGTGGCCGCCAGGCGCCATGCACAGGAGGCTGGGGCAGCAGCAGCTTCCCTTCATGCTTCCCTTCCACCCTCCCTTATCTATCTCTCAACTTGGTTCCTACCTCATTTTCCGTTCAACTATTTCGTAAGGGGAAGATATCCAGGTAACAAAAAAACCTCTACCACCTGCTCCCTGTCATAATCAAATCAGTCTTCATCTTCACTCCAACTTCCAGTCTCTTGTGCTAGTGTGTGGTAGGTATATGATTCACGATTGAACCTCTCTCAACAATTCGAATTATTGAGATCAGCTAGTTCATGACATCTCACATCCAAACTGTCGTGACCATATGCTCCAAGCAGCTCGCACGGGGATGAAATCGCAATGTAGAATCCCAATAGCTCGGACTAGGGAGGAAATCACGGTGCATTGATTGTAGTTACCAGGACTCCGACTAGCTCAGTCAAGCCGTCATCAGTCCTTTTCTGGTAAGCGCATGTCTCGTGCAACAGTGGCAATAGCCTAGCTAATAGAAGAACAGCAGAAAAATATCCAAACTCTGAGCAGTGGCCGAGCCGGGAAATTTGTCAAGGGGTGTTTTCCTTCAAACAAAAAAATGATCAATTACATAATAAAAAATTTAACTCTAAACGAAATAAAAAGTCAACAATATTATCTCAAGATTCAAATAATTACAAGATAATAGTTCAACGCACGCCGCTTACAACGAATCACGACGAGATTTCATATTTGAAAATATTTTAGAATACATTTCTTGTCCAAAGTAGTACACAATCTTATTCACTTTTTGTCACCAACGCATCATTCAACCACTCGTCGTTCATCCGGCTCTAACGATCATTCTTGATATATTCCATTAATGTATGGATAATTGTCTTGAAAAAAATTATATGTATAATGAAAATTATAAGACATGTTATTATCAATTGACCGGATTGGGAGTTTGATATATATTTACCCAACCTACGGGAAGAATTCACTTGCCCTCAACTGCACCCCCAAAGTTGTACATAGCTCCGCCACTGGCTCTGAGGAGCTGGATTTGCAAATATGGATTGCACAGAACAAGAAATTTGAGCCAAATCTCGAACAAACCCTAAATTTATTGTTCAAATTTAGTGGGGCCATGGGTTACCGGCGATATTGCAATAGGTGCCTCAGGTTTGGTCTCGTTCCGACGTCCATCAATGCTACGATTGTATGGGGATGTTACTTAGTTATAAAAAAAATTGTGGGCTAGAGTTATATTAGGAAAGTCAATGGTATGATAGTCAAAAAGACATATGACATTGATGAAGTAGATAGTTTACTACAAGCAAAAGACAAATATGTGGTGAATGAGGAGTATGGTAATTGTATAAGTGTTAGAAAATTTTGTAATATTGCGTTGGATATATGTATTTCAAATGTAAGATATTTGAAATATAAGTATTCAAAATGTATATATTTGAAATACCAATATTTGAAATACATGTAATTTAAATTTGTTGTTTGAATACTTATTTGTAATTAAATTTTGTGATTTTTAATTTTAATTTTTTGGTCACTTACCACAAATTTTGGTAAATTATAGTTTGGTACCCAAATTTATTTTTCTTATAATTTAGTATCTAAATTTTTAAAATTTTACAAAAAGGTCTGGAAATTTTGATGGTAAAATTACATTTTGGTACTTTTATATGTTTTGCCTCACACTATAGTATCTAAACTTTAAATATTTTACAAAATAGGTCCAATCTTTTGTTAGAAGGTATTTCAAATCACTAGTTGTGGAAATGTATTTGAAGTTGACAAGTAATACACTATACATGTATTTGGAAATCATCCCATAAATTTGGTACAAATCCAAATACCAAATGTAATTAATATCCAAACACATTATTTGACATTTATAAATCCAAATCACAAATATCAAATTCAAATCATTCTATCCAAACACACCCTAAAAGAACAATGATTAAATTTCTTTACTTGTAATTTAGGATGAATGTATCATAAAATTAAAATACAAAACAAGAACTGTCATGAATCATGATACATATAATTTAATATACAGGCTAAGCACGCTGGAGGGATTAGGATTGAATTTGAAGCTTTGAACACTTCAACCCCTTGTTTTAATTAGTTTAAGTAGTTTGCCTCTACAATAGGATAACGAGAATTATAATTAAGGGCACATGCATACATGCTGCATAACACATAATCCTTAACCATATATATGTCTAAAACAAGCAAAACCCCTTTTCCACGCATTAAGCCACTCCCAACTTCCTCATCAATAATGGCGCCAAACTCAACTCTTTCTCTTTTACCTTCTATCTATCTATCTATCTATGGCAGCTACATATCTACAAAAATACTTCAATCGAAATGGGCTTGACTGAGTCTCAAAAGGCAAGCCAGGAAAGAAAAACCAGTACTCTCTTTTAATTTGCACTCTTCTGTCTAGACATCTTTACTTACTAACCCAAAATTTCTCTCTTTCACGCCTAACCATCCGATGCTGGAATGCACAGCACGTTGTCTGCTTCTTGCTTCTGTTTGGCTGCTTCTGGAGCTGCTGCCGCCACTACTAGCCCCTGGACTTTCTCTTCTGCAACCGCGTTTTGTATCCAACACGATGGTGCTTCCTTGACAGTATCAATTGTATTCTCGTCGCATTCAAGTAGCTCCCATTTTTCCTTCCTCAAGTTCAGAATCTCCTTATCACCATCCACATACAAAACCTATAACATTGGACACACGAATATGAGCTGAACAGAATGGTGGGTGGTGAAAGAACCTATCTAGAACCCACAGAAAACGTAAATAAACCAGTAGCTAGTAGTCACCAACCAGGTGCCTCTGGCGACTTGGATCATAGCTGTGCACTACTCCTTCATAAAACCTGCAGAAGCCAAGGCAACAAAATACACAAAGCTGTATCAGAAAAATCCTAGTCTAGCATGTTATATGTGAGAGAGAGACCATTTTTGTTTTCTTATTACAATTATCACTAACCTTCGATCTTGTGGCCACCATACTCGGATGCTCTTACCAATCAGTCCCTCGACTAGACCGTCAGGGGCTCGAGTAGCCTGCATTAATAACAATCTCTTGATTCAAAAGCATTTCAAAATGTTCAAGCTAAAGAAAGGAATATCTCAGAAGCTAGCATTAGAGCTTATATATAGTTCGTACCCACCTTATCTATTCGAGTGCGTTTCCTCTTCTGGTTGGTTTCAGGGGTGCTAAGAACAGTTGTCTCGTCCTTCCTTGGCCTGCCACGAGGCCTTTTTTCACTTTGAATCTTTGCCTGCTGATCATAACCTTCTTCAGATTTCATTAAAGACTTTGGCTTTCTACCCCGTTTCCTTGGAATACAAGTTTGCCCACTATCCAACTTGACATCAGACCCACCATTGTTAACTTGTCCACCAGTCACCTGCCAAATACATGCATTATGATGAGAGAATAAAAAAAAATATTGAAGATTGATACAACTGGTTGTAGCAGAGCAAGCATACCAAACACTTTATGAGATGATTGTGCTGAGGTGGGTGGTCCCTATCTTGGCAGATATCAGCTACTATTGAGGCATAATCATCCAAAGCTATGCCGAGAGACTGCACAGCTTCCTTGAGACGAGTTTTAAGTTTAGCAGCACAATTAGTCATAACTTTTTCGCCAAGCTTCCACTCGTAAGGATATATACTCTGTAAACCATAGTATAAGACGGCAATCATGCACATAAAACTAATTCTGTGTGATAATCAGAATCCTGGTAAGAGGAAAGAAGAAGGAAAAAACAAGAACCACCACCAAAGAGACATGCCTGATTGTCCTTTCTTATGCTAGCTAGTAGAGGAGTGAGAATAGCTAGAGACATCTCCTCACTTTCGTCTATCACCATGGTCATAACGGTTTCCATAGCCAATAGTATATCAGGTGAATGGTTGGACCTTATTATTCACAAAAAATAAAGCATATGTCAGTGATTGCCAATGAAAAATGGAATGTAAACCTTAAGTGAAAAAATCAATCTTTCTTTCTAACACCACCAACTACCGAAGAAGAAAGTGATCATCCGAAGGAACAATATTATCAAGAACTAGTTCATCCCAATGAGGCAATGACCCAAGTGGTCAAGCTGTTGAGAAGAGCTTATGTATGATTATTATATCATTTCTTACACATTCCCCCAAACAAAAGCCAACTCATATGCCTAACTCAACAAACTTTGCTCCTAAATTAACTGCTAATACAGAGAGTCGTAAGGATTTAAAAACGAGACGTCTCGATTAAAAGTTCTGATACCATGTCAAAAACCAGTTTATCCCAATAATCCCAATTATTGGGAGAGACTTATATCATCCCATACAATTCATTCAAGTAAATAAATTGCGTCATCCAAGAAACGATACTACAGAAGAGCAAGTCAAGTAATCTATATGACGGAAACAGGTTACTCTGAACATTTTTTTTTTTTTAAGAAATGAATAACTGGCTGAAGGTTCTTTATATTCACAACTGTTGTCAATTTGAGAACATGACAAAGAAGTGGCATGTGAAGAAGAAATTTCTACCTTACAATTGTCAGGAAGTGTTGGAACATATCCAGAATCAGTTGATCCACCCCTAAGTCCAGCATTACCAAGCATGATCTGACCATTGCAGCAGTGTTGAGAATTGAAACTGCCTTCTTATAATAGGGACCTGATGGATGAGTTAAGTGCTGAAAAGCTTCAACAATTAACTGAAACAGTTCCTGTAACAGATCGATTGCATAATGTGAAAGCTCTGTCTTCGATCTATTAGTTTGAAGAAAATGCATCGACCTGGCAACCTTGCACTGTAATGTCCATAAAAATGGTTTGTTGAGTTATCTAAATGCTAAAAGTTTGGTACCTTCATGGGTTCATCACTGTAAGGAGCACCAGGTGCTGTGATTCTTGTGATCTCGCTAAAGCAAGACGCAAGTGAAACCCTCACATCCGTATTTGAGTGCCTTAAGAGAGCACTTGAGATCAAAGACATCAAGATAGGTAAGAGTGCATCTCGAATGCGCCTTGAAGGTGCTTGCTCAACTTTTATGAGCAAACGCTCAAGACTCTGAAGAAAACATTAAAAAAGAAACAAAAAGAAAGATCAGTCAAGTCACTGTGTCATATGACCATGACACTACTGTAAGGAGTGAAATCCGAAGTCTTTCTTGCAAGGAAAGATAAATGCAATATGGGCAAGTTGAGCAGGTCAAGCGCAATGTCATAAAAATAACCAATAACTCGAATTGTTGAGAGAGATTCAATTATATATCATATACACCCCTAAAAACAAAGCCAACTCAGAAGGGTTTCAAGTTTGCACAAATCCGGACACCATGTGCTTAATAGAACATATAAGGATAATTGGGATTCAAACAGAAGACCTCTCGGTCACAGAAAGCTTTGATATCATGTCAAGAACCAGTTGATCCCAATAACTCGAATTGTTGAGAGAGGTTCAATTATAAATCATATACCGTTTAGTAACCGTCTTCACTTAAATTGGTTTATTCCAACTCATTCAGAAAGACCATTTGTTACTGTTTTCCTTGCAAGGAACAATTTGTTGCTGTTACCATCTACATCTGAAGAAAGTGAAAACAATCTGGAACAAAACCACTTAAAGAAGTGCCAACAAATTAAAAAAGTCATTACAAAATCCCCAGTCAAAAAATTAGTTCAGACTCGGAGAATAAACAAAATTCCAAGCGAGTACACTGACTCAACAGTAAACTACAGCACAAAAATTGCAGAGCATGAGATTAAGACGACAAATTCTTCTGCAAACAGTCGCATCGATTCAGTAGTATAATAAGTTAACAGAGTACCAAATGCAGCATTCAAGGTGACAATGGAAATTAAACACTCAATCATGCTAAAGAAAGGGGGCGTACGTACGTCAAGCAGAGAAAGGATATCATGGTGGGACATAGAAGGGCGTTGAAGCAAAATTCCAAGCTCCTTAAGCTTCTTCTCAATATCAGTCTCAGAGACGGCCATTTCCAAGAACACTCTGCTACAAACCCAAAAAAGAAAAGAAAAAAAATGCGCCCTAACAGAAATAAGCACACCCTGAAAAACAGAGAAACGAACCCCACAAATTTCTCAACCCGCACTACCGTTTTCCAGAAGTTGAGCCGAAAACCCACGTTTCATACCCACCAGGAGGAGACGAATCTGTGTTTTCTTTTTCTTCCCGGAGCCGGCAACAAAGTCAGTGATTCAAGCGCGTTACTTTAAGGGGTCTATATTCCAGAAACGTCGCCGGAAAGAAGCTGCAGGGACCAAAGCTGAATGGCAAATATGCCTCAGGTTTGGGGCGAAATGCGAATGGCTACGCCAGAGTAAAATCCCTTTTCCGCTGTTTTCTTTCCCTGGTCTTGGATTGTGGGTTTGATTCAGCCTTTTTTTATCTTTCCTTCTTCCTATTTTGGTTAATGGTCTCTGGTTTGCTTGCCTGCCGGCGTTCCATTGGCGTGTCAGATTTCCGTTTTTGGCCAGAGACAGTAAATCAGTAATGTGTGTGTGGGTAGTACAGCTGTACTGGACACTCTCGGCAAGGAAGCTAATATCGGAGTCTGGTTCGGCTTTCCAGTTACCCTCCGATATGAATTCATGCAACGTCAGGTGCCACCTCAAAAGTTGCTTCTGGGTCCTGGGGACAAAATGGACTTTTCTCATGGTGCAAAATGGGAGTTTGGAGGACTAATTTTATTTGTTGTCACACTCCTTGTATAATTTGTATGGTAAGATCAATCTACAATTTGTTTCTGAATTCTGCGCGACAAACGTGCTTTTTTGTGGTCTGGTACTTGAAAGTTTGCAAAATTTCAAGAAGTAATTCTGAATTTCAGATAAATTGCCCATAAATTTCTGAAAAACCCTAAAATGGTTACCAATTCAAATTTCTCGACTAAAAACAATTCAAGAATTAAGTTGTTCACGGATTGTAAAATCGTATCCAAAAGTAAGCTTATGACATTAAGCTACCAATACTAAGTGAATCCCTTGTCTTAAAACTTTCTACCATTCCAGCTATTCATACAGAAGGAAAAGGTCACCTCTTTCCTCGAACAACCATCATTTTTACTTTAAAAGACCCTGAAAAAAACTATACCAGAATTCGTGTGTGAAGTGCATGCTCGAATAATGAGAGGCATAGGTAGAAAGAACAGTAGCTGTAACTGAGGAAGTATACTGGGAGGGAAAGATTAGATAGTGAAAATTTCCAGAAGAGGAGACTAAAGCAAAAGAAAAAATGAGGCCAATCTCCATTCATCCTGCGAGCTATGACAAGGTTTCCTACATGCTAATTAGTGTGACTTTATATGCTGTTGAACGATATTGAATGCCTCACTCTCTTCACCGTAATCCTGCAGACACGAAAGCAGCAACGACTCAACTTGAATCCGGAAACAATCGAAGCTGGTGACATGAAAGCATCGAAACTAAATGCTTTACCTTCACAACTACACAAGAGCACCCAACAACCTTCCTCGCATTGCCTTCTGAATCGATTTTGCAGAGCTGCAACAAGATACCCTCTAATCATATAAGTTGTCCCCAACAGGTGTTGAGGATATATTGATGAGGAGGAGAACAATAATCATAGCATTAGTATTGCTAAGGACATACTCCGGCCCATTCACCGAGGGTCTTAACATTGGGAACGCTTAACAATGCGACTCCATAGTCAGCACAAAGTGCCTTGACGAGCTTGACATAGTCAGCCTGGTTACAGTCTTCAGCTACTACTCAAAGCTGAGCAGCATGAGCCAAAGACTTCCTGAGCACTAGCTGCAGTGCTTCCATCAAGTCCATGGGCTCACCAGGAGCTTGTTGAGGTGTTGTCTCAACTGCAGCGACTGGAGCTTCTCCGCTGCAAGAAACAAAATTTTAAAACTGATAAACAGTCTATGATTACACACCATCTTCCTCCACAATAAAATTTCAAGGTGAAATTGAAACTACCATCTTTCTTGTTCAGTAATTACTCACCCTGACATTTTTGCTTTGGTGATGTATATAACTATTCTCCAACCTGAGAAGCAAAGAGAAGACATTGTAAGTTTCAAGCAACGAAGCACCTGCAAATTACCATAATGTTGTATTCTTCATTTTCAGCCGATCACAGATCAGCATGGCGAGAGCAGAACACCTTTATCAGTAAAGAAAATTTCCTACGACTGATCGATTCATCGAACTCATTCTTCCCTTCAGATGCAAAAAGGTTAGACCAGTGGCTTACAAACATCCTCTACTACCATTTTGCATGATGGATCGTAGTTTCAGAAATGCCAACATGAAAGCACCTTACCGAAATCGATCCGTAGCAATATGCAATCAGTTAAAGAAGGGATTTGGGCAATTCAGCAGTAGTTCATTTGGATTCATAGATAGTGGATCACTTGAGAAACAAACAACAAAGCAACATTTGACGAGTTCAACAACTTAGTAGGATGAGTTCACCACAGACCAAAATCAACCCGCCCATCTACCTGAATCATCTTACCCACAGCAATACCAGAACTTTCTACTGCGAATTCAGACCTCCGACACAAATAGACACAGAACAGTAAATGCGGGAAAGAAGGGAATACAGATTGATGAGAAAGGAACCCTCTCAATGAAAATTACGGATCCGAGGAACAGAAACCCCCGCAGGCCGCAGAGCAATTTGCAAGGGAAACAGAAATTAAGAGTCTAAAACAGTCAATGCCTCCGGTCAGAATGTGGCAGAGTAGCTGAAGAATGCAGGAGGCTGAGAAGGATAACTTACGGAAAAGGAGCTGAGTGGATGAAATGGTGGCGGGAGACAACTAGCTGGTTGCCGTTGGGTGGGTCAATGGTGGAGCAAGATGAAGAACAGAGGAATTATGATTTTTGAGGAATGAAGAACCCTAAACCCCCCCTTTTTCTTAATTAGTTAATTCCCTGCAGGATTGCGTTATTTGTTTAGCGAGGTAAAATTGGGCTTTTGGATGCTTCGGTCCGGATGAAGATGATCGGGCTTGCCATCTTTTGTAAAATTTCACTAGGCCCATGGGCTATAGCTAACTATCAACACATATTATTAAAGGTGAAAGCCGAAACTCGTTTATTCATTTCAAATTTCCTACACCGAGAGTGAAAATAGAAGGACATTTTTATCTTCACAACTACTTATTTCGTTCTTATTTATTCATAATAAATATATATATGGGAATTTGAACAATGACCACTTTTAAGAGAGATAAGGGTTACAACCAATCACACTACATATATTTATTGTATCTTTTAAAAGAAAAACATACACAAACCTAAAATCTCAAAAATCTGAAGACTTTTTCAGTGGTTAGCTAGCAACTAAAAATCTCATAAGTACTTATTTGGTGATTTGATACTTCGACTTTCATATTTTTTATTATTTTAATTGTATTTTAATACTTAATTTATATTTCAATCTACACAATAAATAAAAGCCAAATGAGAAAACTTGAAGCCCCATTTCAAATTTCCTGCATCCAGAGTGAAAGTAGGAAGGACATTTTGGTCTTCACAATTACTTTTTTTTATTCATTAAAAAGACACTTACTAGGATTCGAACCATGACCATTTTAAAGAAAAACAAAGATCATAACCAATCACACTAAGTACATTTGTTGTATCTTTTTAAATTAAAAACATATAATTGCAGAGAGGAAAAAACTCTTCCCCCATTTAAAATTCCCTGCTCCAGGAGCGTTTGTAGGAAGAGTAGAATAGGGAGTGTCAATTTTTTTCTTTTTCCTCTGTGGAACGGGCCAACTTACCGTACACATGCGGATTTAAACGGGTCCAAGAGTGTCAATTTTTTTCTTTAAGTCCTTTTATTTCTCCATGGTGGTAAAATATATATATGAAAAGGCAAAACCAATACTCCTTTTTATTGCTAAAAAGAAAAAAATTAACAATAAATTAATGCATGGATTCTAATGGGCTAACCGCTAATCATAAAATAAAAGAGTTGAACGGGTCTGACCTACATGGGATTTGCCCATCAAATAAAACAAATGAACATCATGGGTTTGCCATTCTAAAACAAGCTATTTTCTCTAGCATAATATATACTATGCTATTATTTTATATCTTAGTGGCTAAAATATAATGTATTTTAAAGTTATTCAATGGTTCAACTTCGACCAATTCAATTAGTCCAATTTTTATCATTTCAAATATATATTATGTAATTATTTGATATCATAATGATTAAATTATAGTGTATATTATAGGGAATCGGTTGGTATTTGTTAGTAAAAAACTAAACAGAAAGATCTATTTGGTTATTTTTAACATTAAAACGATCCTAAACATTTTCAGTTTCCTTTCGAAATTCTATAGTTTTATTCCCGAATCAGTGATGTGCAGATGGTGAATTGCAGTCATCTCTTTTCTTTCATTATTTTTTATTTTCAAATATAAAGTTTAAAAGTAAAGAATAATTAGAGTTTGGCATGGGTCGGTCAAACAAGCTGAATTTCAAGTTTTGGCCCATTTTGATCAAGTCTAATTTATAATCACATGGTTCTCTGATACCCTATAAAAATCTCAATCCAAACCAGTTTGGCAGGTGAGTCCGTGTTTACCACCATTTTCTAGGGATACAGGAACGGTGGTTCCTATCCCAAATCGTGCTGTTCATTCTTGATTTCTTTAGATTTTATCATGGCTTGGCAAAAAACCAGAAAGCACAATGATGAGAAGATGAAAGTTTTATAAAGAAAATTAATCGGCCAACGGGCCGAGTAAAAGCTAGCAACGATTGTGAGATGCTCATTTCCCGAAAATCGGCGGGATATGCAATTTTTTATTCGATTTTCTGGAATTCGGTTTCTATAAAACTTACTCCACCTCATCATATTACCAGAAACAATATTGTTTCACAAGGTAACATGTACTTGATTTTGGTTCATAAGACTGATTTTTTATTCGTTGCATCATTCATGTCTCTTTTCTACTAAAATTCACTATTTTTATCACGTGTTTCCCAAAAAAAAAACTATACAACAATAAGCTATACACCCCATTACATTATCAAATTTCATACCTCATCTTCGTCCGGCCAAATGGCCGGGGCGCACGCTAGTTATATTATAAACAGAGGATAACTTTAAAATTGCAACCCATATATCACTTGGTTGAATATTGCATATAAAATTAGAGTATTAAATAGGTCGAAGCAATGTCAAAATTTTAAATTAGTATTAATTTTTAGAATTAACTATAAAGAAATCATATCCTTATGCAGACTATATGGGACTGGGTTTTTTAACGTTTTAGTTGGGTTAACTGCTAAATTGTCAACATGTTCCTAATCTGACATGATTAGATCCAATGATCATTGTACGAGATTGAGCTTAATTATTGTCACATTTCACCATTTTTTTACATGTTAACGAATTTCTAGGGCTATGACATATGTCTACGTCTAAACACAATACAATATATAAGATTGGAATGAGAAAATTATTTTTCCCGTTTCAAATTCTTACAATGAGAACGATAGTATGAATGGTATATTTGCCTTCACAATTATTAAACTTATTTATTTGTAGAAAATAAACAAGTATTGGAATTTGAATCAATGTATCTTCCAAAAAAGACAAGAATCATAAGTCTGATTGTCAACCCAAGTTTGACATTGTTGGGCGAATCAGTTTTGCCCAAACCCGAGTATTTGTTAGGATGTTGGAGGCCTAGTTGGTTATCAACCCAAACTTGGTCAAACTAAGAAAACCAGTTGAATTAGGAAATCGAGTTGATTCAACTAACTCATCTAAGCAGTGAGTCACTTCAAACCGACATCATTTTCAACAAATCTAATCACTAGCTCTGTTGACATGTCGTCCTTTTCCTTATCAAAGACCCATGCAACAACATACATCAACCACGTTCGGTTATCCCATAATATCTTTTCCTCCTTTAGTATCGGCAGGCAATGATACAAGTCTCAATCATCTCAAAAGCCAACACAGTTCCTCAGTAGTCAATTCCATTTTCCTTCCAGCAGCAAGGCCACATCGCCAATCAACCACATCTCAAACAAAGAATAAGCCACAAGATTAGACGAACATATATTTGGATTGAGACTTGGTGTGATTAACAAAGACCAATGTCCTCATTTGTATACATACATGAAATCGAATTGGAGAAGAAGAGTAAGAACATTGAGAATAGAATATGATATGCAATGAAAAGAAGAAAAGAAACAATTAGAAAATGAAATGGAAAAGGATAAAAAGAAAGAGGCCGGGAAGAGATTTAGAATTAAAGCGTCATTTTAAAGTATCAGTTCCAAGTGAGAGAAAAGTATAAAAAGGAAACACAATTTCAACGAATAAGTTATATTAAATCGTCATTGTATCTCAATTTATCATAAAAATTTCATAAATATCTAAGCATAATACATGTGAAATCAATAAAATTTTCATGCACCTGGGTAAAGCTAGCCTTAACCAGATTAATCCAATTTATCCATTAATCCTTAACCCACTTGCTTAAACGACTCATTGGTGGAATCGAGTGACAACCTAGGTCATATCAAATTAGACTGAACAAATTTGTTGTATATTTTCTGAACAAATTTGTTGTATATTTTTCAATGGGTTATAGATATAATATATATGTATATCAATTAAGAACTCTATTATTCACTAATGCATGCAATTTCAGTTTCCAAACATATTTTATTCAAATACTTTTATATAACCATGAATGACTCCCTAAATTTCGCTTAGTTTTAAATTAAAAATGAGATGGAGTTAATTGATTTATGAGCTCAAATATACCTCCATACCACTAAACCTACAATTATTGTGATCTTTAGTTGTTCACTGACCTCTGCCAATGTTTACAGGTCCATATTTTGCTATGAAATTTAGATAAAGAAAATTTAAATCTCACACATTTAAAAGTAGGAGATGGAAACAATGTAAATAAGTGATTGCAAATTTACTATTTTGAAACCCAAAACTGAAGAAATTTAGATCATCTCATTTCGCAGTAAATTAAAAAGTCTTATGGGAAAGTGATACCTTAGCGTTGGATGTGGTGGTAAATGAACAATTAATGCCAAACGTGGCCTAAGAAATTCCCTCCACTATGAATTGCAAAAAAACATCATTCCCAAACCCAATTTATTACCAGTCAAATCATATTTGGTAATATCACTTGAAGGTCACTCATACCAATAAACGACTATTTAGTTTGAGTCTAAATTAGACATATTACATTGGCTAAAAAAATGAATATCAACTCTAATGTAATTTTTGCAATTTTTTTTGTATAACAAACATAAATGTGGAAACACCGATAATGAAGGTGTGAATCGGTTTAATGTGAATAGCTAGATGGTCGATATTTCTTTATAGGTATAATTAGATGGACTTAAACAAATTCAAATTGTGAGTTCGACCCAAATAAATATTTTTCTGCTCTAACTCTCTCCCTCATTCCATAATTATAGTAAATTAAAATGCCGGATCAAAGCTAGTTGGTTAGATATTGTCCGATGAGTACCAGCGGCAGTGGCAGACTAGGCACTACCAGTAACATACAAATAGGAATTAGGAACTAGCCTAGACCATTTTATAGCATCATAATTTTTTATTTTTTTTATTTATAACTCATGGAATTCTTTAATTAAATTGCATCTTCATTACAATCACTTTGTGATCGAGGAAGCTAGAATACATGAGGTCTATCAAATCAAACTTCGGTCTCTTGTTATTCACAAGCAATTCTTGTCTTATTGCAGTGGCGAAGTCATGATTTAAATTGCCTTCTACTTTGTTATATAGTATCGATACTTTAATGTACAACTTAAAGTTGTACCATAACATTAAATGTATAAGTTTATGTTGTACCATAAGGGAATTTGTATCATTATGCTATGATACAACTTTACAACTTGAAGTTGTACCATCAAATAAAGGTACAAGTTCAAGTTGTACCATAAAAGAATTTGTACATAATGTATAGGTACAAACTGAAGTTGTACCATAACTTTAAAGGTACAATTTCAAGTTGTACCATAAAAACAAAAACCTATAGCACCAATACTATATAGCATTGTAAAATTGCTATTTAAATTGAATAGGTGTTGCAAATAAAAATCTACAATATCTTCCAAAGGTTGAACCTGAATTTTGGAGTAGGGCTAATAACCTGTATACTACAATTTTCTAATATTTTTTGAAGATAGTAATATACACATTATAACCTTCGATAAAAAAATCGATGGGTTGTAGCCCCACATGGAATACACATAGCTCCACTACCAACTTGGTGTGTCGCTCCGTTACCTTTCTTCCCCAGAATCATCATACTCCATTTCATATTTTCTCTACCATTTACAATTTAATTATGAATATATGTGATAACATCTAAATTATCAATTTGGTATTTTAGTTAAAATAGCAAAAATATTCCAATAATTCAATTAGTTGAAGTCAAGATGAAACGACCAAAAAGTTGTAAAATTATGCATTTGAAATTTGTAATATTTATATAATAAGTATTCAATTTATATTATAAATATATTATTATTTCTTTGTTTTTTAATAGAAATAATTGATTAAACATATGGGGAAAATAATATCAGGTTACAGATTGCTTGAGAAGTCATCTAATAAAAATTATCATGAAAAGATAGCTAATAAATCCACGCATATTCCTAAAAACCAATAAACAAACATCTAAGGAAGTTTTTTTTTTTCCGTTGAATCAGTTGCTTTTATTTCCAAGTAAGAAACCGATACAACGAAGCGGGAACACAAAAATTCCCAAGAGGCTCACACTATCCCCCACTCCTATCTGGGTTTACTTACAATATATGAAAGAACATCGAAAATCTATAAGTATCCCAACCCTATCAGCGCATCTCGAACTCCCCTGTTTCCACAAGATATGAACATCAAATCTATCTTAATCAACTCAGCAACTTGATCAAGAGCACGACATGGTGAGCCATGAATCACTCCACATCGTTCCTTCCAAATAAAAGTCACCATCATGCACCAAATAAGAGCATGCCATTTTCCTGCTTGAGAAGATACTGCTGTGGTCATTGAAAGCACCATTGCGTCTCAATCATTATGCAGCAGCAGATGGCACCTCATGACAAAAGCAAGGCGACGCGAAAAAGAACAATGAAGGAGCAGATGGTTCCTGGTCTCAACGTCCTTACCACAAGAGGGCATGAAGTTCCCCTATCTTACCCCATTTCAGTAACTTGTCTCGCGTAACAATGACTTTCTTCATTACAATCCAAGCAATCAGACTGTATCGAGGCGTACAGTTACTGCTCCATACAAGCTTGTACCACAATGACTTTGAGTCCCAATAGTAAAACAACAACCCTCATTTTGAGTAGCCGTCACAAAGTCCACGAGCTACTATACTGCACCTTCAAAGACCATAAGTCACCCTGCCTACACTTATACTCTTACATCCATGCAACCCACAGTGTCCTTGAGTTCATTAAGAATAACCAAAACACTCACTATTCCAAATCATTTTATTTATTAATTTATCAATTACATGCAGTTGTTTCATAATAGAAGGGTAACGTTGATTAAAAAAATGAATAGTGGAAACTGGATAACTGCTTCTCGGGGGAAAAAAGCTGGAAAAAATAATAAAGGAAAAAGGAAAACCAAAAAAAGTAAACCAATGAATAGTGGGACAGATATATAGATATTCAAACTCATTTCGTGACTAGTGGGTTATTTTCAGGAATATTGTTTTTTTTTTTAATTTACCACGAATATAGTGGTTTTAAAACTATTTACAGGAATATTGTGTTTTTTGATATGTTGAAAGCGCCGAAGCTCCAGTCCGGGGCGCCGGCGCTAGGTGCTTTTTTAAAAAAAAAAACTCGGCGCCGGCGCCCCGGACTGGGGCTTTGGCGCTTTTGAGAAAGAAAAAGCGTCGGCGCCCCAGACTGGGGCTTCGTCGCTGCCATTTTTTCCCACTCCAGCACCACCCATTCCATTATATATACTGCACCTTTCCTTCGGTTCTTCATCACCAAAAAACTGAAAGAAGTTCTGAGAGAAGCTCTGGTGTTGCTGTCTGGTTGCTGGGAAGATGGCTAATAACAGGTAAGAGTCGTAATTTTTTTTTTTCATGTATTCATCATAATGATTTTGTCCAATTAGTAATTAGAGTTTGTTTTTAATGTAGTGGTTTTAGGAGATTTGAACTAGCTGTTCGGTGGCGATCAGAGAAAGTAGAAGACAATTTGGGTGTCCATTTTGTTGGTGGTTTAAGTTTCCAGATGACTATTCCATCCAGGGTGAACTATCAGAAACTTTGTGATCATCTAATTCGGAGAATACGGATTAGAGACGAAACAGTACAAGATAGTGTTGTGATTACAGGTTTCACCTACTGTCTTCCAGAATGGCAAAATGGTGTTTTATTTCATCATGCAATGCCTATTGTCGATGATGATAGCTTAAATGTGCTTTGGAATTTTATGGCACAAAATTCTTATTGTTTGGGTGCTGAGATACATGCTGAGACTCAGTGAGGATCGGGATGGAGAGGAAGACGATGATGACGGTGATGATACATGGAGCGTGCCATCCGATCCTGCCTTTGATGACGATGATGACGAAGAGGAGGAAGATGAGGAGGAGGAGGAAGACGAGGAGGAGGAGGAGGACGACGACGACGGGGAGGGAGGAGAACTACCTAATTATCCTCCATATTTTTACTTGCAGGGTAATGAAGAGGACGAGGAATTATCATATGCTGATTCATATGGCGTAATTTCAGGGTCTACTGTTGGTGGTTTTGATGGAGAATTCTACAAGGGGCAGATATTTCACTCGAAACAAGCTGCACAGGTGGCGATTAAGCACTATGCACTACAACGCAACTTTCAGTATAACGTGGTGGAGTCGTCACCTTCAATCTGGAAGATCAGATGTTTGATGCACAAGGAGGACAAATGTCCTTGGATGGTGCGGTTTGGATGTCGAGATGTGGGAGGCGATTGGAGCGTGAGAAAGGTCGAGTTGGTGCATACTTGTAGCAGTACGACTCAACCGACGGATCATCGCCATCTTGATGTCGACGTGATATCTGAGGCCGTCAAACATTTGTTACGTGCCCAACCAAATCTGAGTGTTCTAACTGTGCAAGCCGAGTTGAAAGATAAGTTTAATATGCAAGTTACTTACAAGAAGGCTTGGTATGGGAAACAAAGAGCATTGGAGAAGTTGCATGGAAATTGGGAAGAATCCTATGATTTTTTGCAGACATTCTTGCGGGTGGTCAAGAGAAAAATGCCAACATCGGTGATTGATTGGGTAAGAGTTCCTTCGACTCAACCAGGTCATTCGATATTTCAGCGAGTATTTTGGGCTTATGGACCTTGTATAGATGGATTCAAGTATTGTCCAGGCGTCATTGTTGTTGATGGGACATTTCTTACTGGGAAGTATAAAGGAGTGCTACTCATGGCGAGCTCATTTGATGGCCGGAAGAAGATTTTTCCAATTGCATTTGCCATAGTGGAGAGTGAGAATACTGATAGTTGGCCATGGTTCATACGTCACGTTCAGGGTTTGACTGATCGAAATGATGTATGCATCATCTCAGATAGACATGCAGGACTCTATGAAGCCATGAATAACATCGGAAGAGGTTGGGAGTGGAGGTGGTGCATGCGACACTATGCAAGCAATTTGCAAAGGAAGACTAAAAGCAGAATTATGTATAAGCAACTATTTCGAGTCGGTAAGCCTTCTTCATTTAATTTTGTTATTTATTTTTAGGTAAGTTTGTCATGAATTTATCTAACCCGTGTGGTTGATTATTTTGTTAGCCGGAGAAAAACGCTTGGAGAAGTTCGATCGTCAAGTTGAGCAATTTAAGAAGGTGGCCACTGATAGAAATATTTCATGTGATAACTGGGTGGACCAACATCAGATTCGTTGGAGTTTAGCACATGATAACTTCAATGGTGGGCGTCGTTGGTCTATCCTGACATCCAACATGGCAGAAAGCATCAATGGTGTTTTCAAAGGTATTCGTGCACTTCCTATAGCTTCTCTTGTGCAACATACCTATTGGCGATTGGTGGAGAAATTCGATAAGTACAGGTTGGAGACAGGAGCAGAAATTAGGAGTGGTCCTTCACAGTACTCCACCAAGTGCGAAGAACTGATGAAGCCGTGGTCACAAAAGGCAGTTGGGCATTCTGTGACAGCTCTTGATCGAAGTCAAGGCATCTATGTAGTTCAGACTCCCCCCAACAATTTAAACATGACGGGGTCAAACACACTCACAGTGCACTTTGACGACCACAACCGGACGGGATTTTGCACTTGTGGGAAATTTCAAGGAAATAAAATTCCTTGCTCTCATGCCATTGCAGCTTGCAACCGAATGGGAGCCCATCCATATAGGTTTGTAAACGACGTCTACAAGCTTCGAACAGTGCTTGCTTGTTATGGGACAAGTTTCTCTCCTCTTGGTGAACCTAAGGGTTGGAAGAAGCATAATGACACTACTCTCCATCCTAATCTGGACATGATTAGAAAGCCGGGGAGACCAAGATCAACACGAGTTCACAACGAGATGGATTGGCCAAGGGAGGGTTCATCACAGCAAGTGTGTAGCAACTGTAACCAAGCGGGACATAATGCATCAACCTGTGGTGGCCAAGCAAGTGGGAGTGGGAGCAACCGAAGAGGGAGTGGTGGCCAACGAAGTGCGAGAGGTGGTAGAAGAGGAGGAAGTAGAGGGAATAGACGTGGCTGAGAAGTTTGTTTGAATGTAGCAGTTGTTGTTTTTCTTTCGATTTATCTCGTTGAAGTTGTTGTTTGGACTTGTTGTTGTTTGGACTTGTTGTTGTTTGAAGCAGTTGTTGTTTGGACTTTTATGAACTGAACTAGCTTTTGGAATTTGTTGGTTTTATATTTAAAGTCTCAATTTAGACAACAACAATAACAATAGATAATAATAGATATCTCAACATAGTACATAAATACACTAACGACCACCACGACCACCGCGCCGACCACCACGACGACCACCGTGCTCTGCCACTAGATGGCCGCCAGTACCACACCTCGCTGGCCTCCTGTCTCGTGGAGGCAACTGCTCAGCTCTACCGGCTCTGTATCCGAATGTCGGCGATGACTAAAACCTATAGCTGTAACACCTGCCGCCAACTGGTCAGCATACTCCGCCATCTGGTCATATGATAGCCCTCCTGCTCTCATCCCATCACGTAAACCCTGCTCAACGGTCTCCATGCAGTCGTACTGCAATTTAAATGGAAAATATCAGAAATTCCACACATCTAAAAACAATTAAAACACAAATTTTAATTACTAAAAAAACTCACCGCTGCGTTCAGTGCAGCAACTCTCCGTGTGCCTGAACGTCTAGTGACATCTCTATACCACTCTTGATGCTCCGAGTGGTAAGCTAATTCCACGTCACTGTAGCTCGTCTGCGCTACGAACTCATGTCGACGGTTCCACAACTCAATCGACTCGCTGGCTGCCTGTAAGAACTGCTGGCCACGTGATGGTCCATGCTGTCCCACACGAAGAAAAAATCTAATCTCAGCCGCGGAATGTGGAGGATGAGGCCGGTCCTGAACCATTCCAAACTGTCCTAGCACGCGATCTGGATGATGCCACATCTGCGATGAGAAGCAGATCAGCGGAACTACTGCTCGAAACGTGTGGGACTGGATCACAGTACCGCTGTAGTCCTGACCTCTATGAAAGTACGGACGCCACTGCACACAAGGATTGGTCACATAATTACTCCTAAATCTATAATAAATCAATTAAAACTATTCTATAAAACGAAATGTTATATACTAACCACGAATGTCTTGCACTCGTCAAACCACAGCTTGTACAAGTAGAACTGATCTCCATGCTGACGGGTCTGGGCCGGAAGCCACCGAATGCCACGTGGCACTGCGTCCTGAGTAATCTGCGCACCCGTCACCGCATGTAGTGGTGATGTATGAGGAAACCGCTCCCACGTCCAGAGCATCAGCAAGGCGGCCCATCCACCAAAGTCACCACCCAGTGAAGAAGATGTCGTCATCTGCAGCGCCGATCTACCCATCTCATGGTACAAGTAGGATAGCACAGCTGCTCCCCAAGCAAACCTCCCCGCTCTGCGCCAATCCTCTACCAAAAGTAGATACTGCAGGTGAACTGAACCTCCAGACCGATCGGAGAACAAGACACCTCCCATCAGAGACAGCGCATACGCTCTAGCATACTGCTCTGTCGTCTCTGGTGATGCAGAAAGCGGTAGCTCATCGAAAGTCTCCCTGAGCCAAGTAATCCGGATGACGCCGCCACCAAGATCAGTAGGAGCCTGTCCTAACAGTCGAAGACCCATAGCCGGCCAGTCCTCGTCTGGTATGTCTACTATGACGGCATCACCGTCGATCGCTAATCCAGTGAGTGTCGCAACGTCCTCTAGAGTGATCGTCACCTCACCGAACGACATGTGAAATGTCGATGTCTCGGGTCTCCAACACTCTACGAGCGCAGTAATCAAACCCGGATCACCGGTAAGAGGGGCTAGTGGCAGAACACTAGACAAGCCGGCATCGACGAGATACGGCAGGTACAGTGGATTGTATCGAACTAAATTGCCCGTATGACGAATGTGGTATGGTCGATCACCAGCCTATAATTAATTAATGCACAAAACTATATTAATTCAATTCCTTCAATTCAATTCACCTAATATTTATATTTATATTTATATATCTAAACTATACTTATTCTAATATAATATTCTTAATTTAATCTAATAATATTCTTAATTTAATTTAATCTAATTCTAATCGTCTAATTTAATTTAATTTAAATCTATTCTACTCTATTTCTATTTCTATTATACAGCTAATAAAAAAAACTATAGAAATAATTTAATTTAAAAAACTTACCTCATTTGCCCAAACTGCGTCAATCCGATGGTGACCATGCCCCCAAAGAAGTTCTGGATCATTCGGAGCAGTATCGATTGTCGTAGGTGGTGGTCTCATCGAACAAGGATCGATAAGCCTAGGAACTGGAAAAAAAAAATTAGAACACAAAAAAAAAAGTCGCCGGAAAAAAGTCGCCGCCGGCGAGAAGTCGCCGGCCGCCGGCAGGACTCACTCCGGTAACGTTCGTCGCCGCCGCCGCCGCCACCGCCACCGCCGCCACGCCGGCCTCGCCGGCCTCGGCCTCTTCCTCTGCCGCCGGGGGCGTGCTCGTCGTCCGACATAGCGCCGCCGCTGTGGTTGGTGCGCCTTCGCCTTGTGCCGCGCGCCGCCGCCTGGGACTGGGGCTCCGCCGCCTTTCTCTTGGCGTCGCCGCTCTGGTTCTCGGCGTCGCCGCTCGTTCTCGGCGCTGGGATGGAGAGGAGGAGTGGAGAGGGGATGGGGGTCTGTGTTCTGGTGTGGTGCGAGAGGGAGGGGGAGGGAGGGGGTAAAAAAAATAAAATTGATAGCGACGGCGCCCAGGTCTCGGCTTTGGCGCCTTTGAAAATTTTTGAAATTTCAGAAAGCGCCAAAGCTCGAGACTTGGGCGCCGTCGCTATCAACAGCCTTTAAAACTCCAATATTTGAGTCTCGGGCGCCGTCGCCCACTTCCTTTCTAAAAACACAATATTCATGTAAATTGTTTTAAAACCACTATATTCGTGGTAAATTAAAAAAAAATACAATATTCATGGAATTAACCCGTGACTAGTCGAGTATTATCCATTCAAACGTGGGTTGGGAACTTGGGATAGCTTAACTCAAATGGATATATATTTTAAATACTTGAAACATTTATTTTCATTAAAAAATTAAGAAGCAAAATATTACTCAAGATGTTAAATTTAGTTTAATTATTCAACAAGGCAAAATACACTGCGATAGTAACAACTATCAGGTTTGTGACAAATATAGCCACACGAAATAGCCATTTCCATCAACTCCGTTAACTACGTCAGTTAATGGGATGACTGAACCGACGGTGGATGCTTAGTTGGCATTTTTCTGACCCCACTAACGGACATGGATTAAAAGAGAAAAAAATAAAAAAAACCCTAAAACCCACAAAATGACGACTGGCCATCCATTTCTCATCTTCGATCTGTATTCTAGCCTTGTCTTCGTCTCTCCGATTTCACGATGGACGACGGGGCTAAAAATCTCGCCCTTGTCCTTGATCCTCACTCGATAAATCCTCCTCCGATCGACACCTTGACCCCCAAATAACCCAACCCCAACTCCAAATTTCGATTCCAACATCAATCCCCAACCATCGCCTTCCTTTTACTCTGGCGGCTTCCATGCATCCGGCGCCATGGTGATACCTAGAATGACTATACTCCCGATGAAACCCAAGCTCAATGGGGAAGTCTAAGGCGAGGTCGAAGGCCAGGAAACCCGAGAAGATTTTTTTTCGAAAAACCCTGATCGCAGTGAAGGAGATACATTTTCTGGTCTCTTCATTTGTCGCCTCTAGTGAGTTTTGCATACTCTTCAAAGAATCTTGTTTTGGATTTTGATTTTGGTTTGTTAAGGTTCTTATAGTGGATTGTCTCCTTTTTTTGATTCGGTGCTTGCTTTAAAGGTGGGAAAGCGACAAAGCAATTTCAAGAAGGGACCACTGCTTCTGGGGAAGTCTAGTTGTCGCGATTTGCCCCTTAATTTGAAGGGAAAATTCAAAGGGATGCTTCTAACTGCTGTGGGTAAAGATGAGAATAATCACTTATTCCCAATCGCTTGGGCGGTAGTGGAGGGTGAAAATGTAGACTCTTGGAGAGGGGCGGAGCTAGGATTTTAAGTTGGGGGGGGGGATTTTATTAATGTAAAGAAAATATAGAGATGTCAACCCACAAAATGTTATTTAAGATAATTATAAACACTAAAAGTACAATTTAAATTAAAAATTTTAGCAACGACATGTTCAAAATTATTAAATAAATTGTCAACAAAAATAATGCACCGTATTCTTCAATATTATGATAAGTAACAAATGAATAAGGTATAAATGTATAAGTTGAGTTAAATTTAAAGTACGTAAGAAAACAAAGCAAAGTGTGAAAGATAAGTGACTACATTTTTATTTTATTTATAAAACAATCAACTTAAAAGACAAATAATAGTTAGTTGTTGGGTATCGAACCCGCAACCTCCACTATAATCAAATACAATTTTTATGCTAGACTAGAAGCAACCACTATGATATTTACTATTTAGATTGCACAATATTATTATATACAAATCCATTTGAATAACTACGTAACATCAAAATTCTCGTCGTATTTTACACGACCTTCAAAATTCTGGGGGGGGGGGTGGAGTCCCAACGTAGCTTCGCCCCTGCTCTTGGAAGTGGTTTTTGAACGCTTTATCTCAAGATTTAGGCATGTTAGATGGAAGAGGGTGGAGTGTGATTTCTTACCAACAAAAGGTTAGAAATCTTTCCCACATTTATCCTTTACCATTACGTTTTAACGACGGGAACATTGTGCTCGCAATGGACCACCCCACCACTATTGAGGGTAAAATACCCCGGATACCACTTAACTATGAGAATTGGAGGAGGTATGCCACTTAAGTAAGAATAGGGCGTCGCATACCACTAATATTATTGAACTGTGCATCCGTTTAAAATTCCGTCCATCTACCGTTAACAATAAATAAAATATTATTATTTCTTTAAAAATTTAAATATAATTGAAAAATGGAAAATTCTGTGGCTTTCGTCTCCAAACCCTCACCGTCGCCCACCGCGAGCACTGCCTCTGCAACTTGACGATCCAATCACCGGACTCCAAAACTTCTTCACGATCCGTCATCGGCAGATTGATACAGACTGAGATGAGATGGCCTCAATCCTCCTCCTTCGTCGGCGGTTGTATTGCGTCTTTCCCGATGAGGATAGCTGTGGAAATTAGGGTTAGCGTTGGGTTGTCCGTGGGTACTGAGCATTTGGGATCCTGGAGGCAATTCGGACAGTTCGGAGAAGGATGTTCCGAGGTTGTCGGGTCCTCCTTATTGGGTGGACCAGATTTTTGTTAAAGGAGGCGGTTTGGAAAACGTGGAATCCGCCGCCGAGGTCGATTGCTCCGGAGGCGAAACCTCCATCTACAGACGACCATGATGATGGGATCGAGGAAAGAAGCTTGAAGGAGGTGAATGGGGAGAGGTCTCGATGCCTTCTCCGTTGCGGCTGCTGCTGAAAATGATGAGAGCAGAGATTGAAATTGCAGGGATAAATAGGTGAGAAATTCTTGCTTAGTTTGATTTGAACACTAAATTAATGAATTGAGATGAGATGGATACAGTACGACGGAGGGGCAGTGGAGTTTTGGAGTCGGGTGACTAGATCATGAAGTTGCAGGGCCAGTGCGTCGGTGGGCGGCGGTGAGATTTGGAAACGGAGGTAGACAGAACTTTTAAATTTTTCGTTTTTTACATTATTTTTAAATTTTATTGACACAAAATAATATTTTATTCATTGTTAACGGGAGATGGACGGAATTTTAGACGGATGCACAATTCAAGAATATTAGTGGTACCCGACGCCCTGTTCTTACTTAAATGGTACATCTCCCCCAATTCTCATAATTAAGTGGTATCCAAGGTATTTTACCCCACTATTGATGCTTGTCGCAGATGAAGATACACGCTTTGACATCTCGAGCCCAAGCTCGCCCAACACGGATACGCTGAAAATCGATGTGATGAATGCCAAGAAGTAGTTTGTTGGCAATGTGGTGGACTGCCGCCGGTGACGAGCTGACGAGGTGATGAACGTCGGGAAGTGGAGGCTGATATGTTGTAATAAAAGTAAAATTTTTACATAGTAAGATTTTTACATATTTACAACTTTATCAAAACTAAATTACGTTGTAATAAAAGTAAAATTATAACCAATTTGACTAAAATTATAAGCAGGTCTAAATAACAAGAGTAATTATACCCGAGCCACTTGAAAACAAGTCAATCAGGTCATATCAAAATTATTCTCCCCACCCAACAGGAATATTTATAACAGTTTAGTTTTTGTCACTTTGCAAGGACTCCTTCAAAGTCAAACACACTTTGAACTTTGGAGACACTATAATATTGGTATGTCTTGTTTTTGTTTATTTGGCGGTACCACTAGCAACTAGTAACTAGGCGAGACTCCTACATCAACGTTATAATATTAATTAGGGTTTGTGAAATTGTAGCGAAAATAATAGTAAATTCATCTGTTGTAGAGTATTTTGTGGTATGACTGTATTTTAAAAGTTTCATACTAGTAAAATACATCTTTTGAATAATTTTTTTTTAAAATCATACCAACAAAATCAGGGTATCGTTTCGAAGTAATACCGAAATATGTAGGATAACAAGCTATAAAATGTTAAATAGGCACACAATCAACAAAGTGTGACATTACAATACAAAACAAACAACGCTCCCAAACTAGAAACTACTACTTGGACTTAAACTTGTAATCGAATCCATATCTTCAAACAACACAAAATATTGAAAAGTCTAAATTTTGAAGATCCCCTTCATCTTCTTCATGAGCAAGAGCAACTACAATACAAGAAAAAGTAATTAAATATCATTATCAATTATTAGAATTAGAAATTTAGAACACATTCATACATAATTAATTCACACACAACCCTTCATACTCTGATGTTCTATCTAGCTCATCCGCATCCAATTCCCCCCCCCCCCCCCCCCCCCTAATATGCATCTTCTTTTTCTATTGAAATCAATGATTAGTAATAGTAGAATCAATACTTTCAAAATTTATGAGATCATATGATTTTTTGTTCTTATTCGTATAATATTTTTTAATCATAGTAGTGGCGAGAGAAATTGATTTAAGTCAATGGTAAGCATAAACATTATTAATTAATGAAAATCCAAGTGGGTTAAAGGGGATTACTATCTTTTTTTAAAAGAAAGAGAAGATGATTACTAGATTTGAGTGTCATATTAATCCAGCTCCAAGTAAGAAGCTGCGTGAAGCATCAAGCAAGAAGGCAAAGTGGGTTCTTATCTATCAATCTCCTCCTGATACCCTGCGAAGCGATTGCGTCTAATCTCCTACCAAAACACTAATGGGTGGTTTGAAATTGTAATTGTGGGATTAATATGTTATGAATATTATATATATTAATGAATTTATTTCACGGTTTTATATTGAAAAACCGATGTACAAATTTCACATTTGGTCACTGAGATTACTAAATCACGTCATGTTTAGTCACTAGAAATTTAATATCAATTTTGGTCACTCGAATTACTGAAACATGTCACATTTAGTCACTCTCCCGTTAGTTTCCATCGATCTCAATTAATGGAGTTGGACGGAAACTAACGTGAGAGTGACAAAATGTGACTTGTTTCAGTAATTCGAGTAACTAAATGTGACATGGTTCAGTAATTCGAGTGACCCAAATTAATTAAATTTTTCTAGTGACTAAACATGACACGATGTAATAATCTCAATGATCAAATGTGACATTTACCCCGATGTAGAAATTTCACATAATACTCAAGTATATTATATACTCGTTTTGAGTAATAATTTATGTATTGTGTATGAAAACCGATGTATCCTAAACAATACCGTTACAATCTGCCATTTTCAAAAAAGGAAACATACATGGTGCATACAAGTAAAACTTTAATTAAAAATGGTGAATACATATCTCAACCAGAAGGAATCCTATTCTCGCGACGGGAATATGAAGGGGGGAAAATCAAAATACAGAAGTACAAAAAAAAAAAAAGAAGAATCAATCCACGTGGATAGGCAGAAAGGTAGGTAGTGGTGGTGGTGGGTGGTCACATCAAGACAGACCCTGCAAAGCTTGAAGTCGACTCCGCCTTCCTTTCCTTTTCGCAATTAATAATTCCTTTGGCCCGTAGCTTAGCACTAAGCGCGCGGAGCTAACAAAGAAATGCCAGCCCAAGCCAATCCAAATCCGCTGCCGCCCCATTCCGTCCAAATCACCAAAAAAAGGAATCTCTGCCTCTCTTTATCACCCCCTCTATTACCTCCCTACCCACATGTAACAAGAATAAACTTTTCCAAATTACACAGAAAGAGAGAGAGAGAGAGAGAGAAGTAAACGAATTAGTTAGAGAGATTAATTAGCTTAGGGTAATCACAACCCTCAAAAAGTATGAAAGGGGAGCTATCACAGGAGACGCCGGTGGAAGCTCCGGCGAGCGCGTTGTGGGAGGCCTACCGCGGGATTGAGCTTGGGAAGCTGGTCACCGAGCTGATGTCCGACACCATTGGCCAGGCCCAAGTCCTCGAAGGCGACGGCGGCCTCGGCACCGTCGTCAAGCTCACTTTCCCGCCCGGTAAGAAAAAAATTATCATTTTTTCATCATTTCTATTATTTTGTTTTGTTGCTCGCTAATTAATCAACCTACGTCGCCGTTTAGGGACGCCGGGGGTGGGATACTTGACGGAGGTATTCAGGGTGGTGGACGACGAGAAGCGGGTCAAGGAAACCGAGACAGTGGAAGGCGGCCTGCTCGCTCTGGGCTTCGACTCGCTCCGAGTCCGCCTCGAAATCGTGGAGAAAGGCGCCGAGTCCAGCGCCGTCAAGTCCACGCTCTTCTACGAGGTGGACGACGCCAAGCCGGAGCTGCTCGCCTACCTCTCCACCGACCTCTTCGAGCTCATGGCCAAAGGGATAGGGAGCCACGTCGTCGAGAACTACAGCAAGAAGAAATCGACATCGTCGATCCTCTCCGCTTGAATCATCCCCATTTGTTGTACTAGCTTGCTTGTTGCTGTCTGTTTCTTCCATCTCGTGTCGTGTGTTTGTGTGTTTCCGGTAACAGTAATAATTGAGAGCTGATTAGGCATCAGCAATTTCCACAACAACCCGACCCGTCTTTAACGGATACTATCCGCTTCGCAAGTAGTGTGGATTCTTATTTACGCCTTGGCCTACCACTACTCACCGTTTTATTCTCAATTATTACGGTTTAGTTTTTGTTCAGGCAAAAATAATATATAAGTCAAAATTTATTTTTTGAAACGATTTAATAGTCAAATCATCGACTTAAACTAGTTGTTCGCATTAACTCCCATCCCCCTGCGAACATATAAAAAATGCGAATGTAGCTCAATTGTGTGATCGCAGGGCATAGTTGTGGCGAAGGAGACAACGAAGCTTTGGCGAAGGAGATGACTTACATGTAAGGAGGCTCTGATCTTGCTTTCGAACCCTAGATCTCCCAATGTTCTTTCTCCCCATTTGATTGAATGTTCCCCTTTTATAGTAGTTCGATTGACGGAATCCAACAGCTTGTTTGTGAACTGTGAGGACCACAACGGGACCACTTAAGAAATTGTTACGAAACCACCCTTGCATTACAAGGTAATAAAACAAAGTTATTGGATCAATCGGTCATTGTACTGCGAATCAAGATAGTTTATCTTCTCTTAAGAAATTGTCACAAATCCTTTTGCTTCAATTCTTTTGCCTTTGCAGATGTAATAAACACAGACTATTGAGATAGAATTAGGAGAAAAATTGATAAGAGAATTAGATTTGGGGATTGAGAATTGAGAAGAATTGGGGAAGAAAGTGGGAATTTGGGGGAAGAAGAAGATTGGAAATTAGGAATTTCAATAATATTTTGCTCTTAATCCAAAATAATCAAGTGCAATCCTTTAAATATCAACTCCCCAAAATAAACAAACTCCCTAAAATACCCCCTTGTGCGGAGTTATACTCCTTTTGTTTTTTACATTCTCCCCCTCTACAAACCGAGTTTGTCCTCAAGATCGATCGCTGGATAGGCCTGTCAGATAGTCTCTGTGTCCTCCCATGTGGCCTCGTCCAGTCCCAAGTGTCGCCACTTAATTAAGCTCTCCTCCACGAGGCGCTTTCCCCTCTTGCGCAAGCTCGTATCCACCACGACCTCTGGTTTTGGCTCCAAACCACCATTCACATTAATCGACGACTCTGGTGGTCAATCTGGGGTCTTCGTGCCTTGATACCTGCGCAATAAAAACATGAAAGACCGGATTAACGCGTGTCGATTCCGGCAACTACAGGCGATACGCCACATCCCGAATCCGCTCCAGCACATGGTACGGTCTGCAGTAGTGGGCTGCGAGCTTCTGGTAAGCTCTCCGAAAGACAGATGTCTATCTGTACGGATGTAACCGCAAGAGCACCCAGCCACCCACAATGAACTCCTCCTCACGGGGACCCAAGTCAGCAACCTGCTTCATTCGGTTGTTGGAGCCTCCAGATTCGCCCTCAACTGCGCCAAGCCCTCATCCCCCGTTGTCAACTGCATCCACATGGCTGCAGTCTGGTACCTCGCTAGCACTGGTGGAGGCCGCCCATACAAAGCCTCAAAATGTGTCATCTGAATGGCCCAGTTGTACGCAGTGTTATACCACAACTCGGCCCATGGAAGCAGAGCCAACCAGCTCCGTGGCTGCTGGTGTGCAATGCACCGCAAATACTGTTCCAAATGCTTGTCGACTACCTCTGTCTTCCCATCAGTCTGTGGATTAGGGGTGGGCTTTCGGTCGGTTCGGTTTGAACCGAACCGAACTGGCATGAACTGAGGTTCCGAGCCCAGATATCCCTCAACCGATTTCGAACCAAAATATAATTCGGTTCAGTTCACCCGAACCGAATTATATCTCGGTTCGGTCCGGTTTCAAGGCCCAAACCCGAAAATATAAAACAACACAATTTATTTTTATTCCCCACTAAAAGCCGGCCCCAAATTAATCCTTCCCCTCTCCCTCATCTCTCATCTATCTAATATGCTCCTCAATCAATCTCTCTTTCCTGTCTCCTCTCTCCTCTATCTCCCCCAGATCTATCCTTGCCCCAATCAATCTCTCTCTCGTCCCTCCTCTATCTGCCCAAATCTATCCTTCACTCAATCTCTCTCTCTCTCTATCTCTCTCTCTCTCTCATCTCCCCTGCGACCCCGAGACCCGAACTCGGCGGCAACAACTATTGACCGAGAGAACAAGACGGCGGCAGCGCCAACGACGATGGCGATTGACGAAGTGAACAAAGCGGCGGCGGCGGCGGCGACGAAGATCCTTGCACCTCCCCAATCAACATTCTCTTCATCTCGACTGATGCATGTGGGTTTTTATGTTTGATTTTCTTGGTTTAAGTGGCAGGCACTAGTTGAGGAGAAGAGAACTGAGAGAGGGGAGATTGGTCGGCGAGGAGGGTGAGTGGGTGACGATGAGGGATGGCTGCTGTGGAGGTTGTATATTTGTTGTGGGTGAGTGGGCTTAGGGCTAGGGCTGTGAGAGATTGGGTTGGGCAGAGTGGTGGGGTGTTAGTGTGTGGGCTATGAGAGATTGGGCTGGGGTGGGGACTGGCCGACTGGGCTTTTCGGTTTTTCGGTTCGGATTTCAGAATTCGGGTTCGGTGACGACAACCCTGGGTTCCGAAATACCCATTATTCTTGTCTTAATTCCGAACCGAATAGCAATAATTCGGTTTTTGTTCGGTTGAATTCGGGTTTGGTTCGATTCGGGTTTACCGAACCGCATGCCCACCCCTACTATGGATGATAAGATGAACTCATCTTTAGTTGTGTCCTAGCCAATGCAAATACATTTTGCCAGAAATGATGCATCCCTGTCAGTTATAATCGATCTGGTAACCCATGATGGCAAATTGCTTCCTGCACAAATATCTGAGCTACACTCCGGGCAGTGTATGAATGAGATAGAGCTATGAATGCGCATACTTCGTCAAGCAATCCACCACGACTAACATGATTGTCTTACCTCCCGAAGGTGGCAAACCCACTACGAAGTCCATACTAATGTACTCCCAAACTCGCTCTGGCATCGATAATGACGTGAGAAATCCAGTGGGGGCATAACATAGAAGCCTTGACACTCTAGCAAGTGTCACACGAAGCCACATAATCCTTCACCTCTTGCGCCATCTTTGCCAGTAAAACTAACCCTTCATCTTCCGCAAGGACCTCTCGTACCCAGAATGACCCCCCATGCGAGTCATGGAACTCCCTCATCACAGTTGTGGTCAGAGTCGAGCCAGCAGGCAGTACCACTCTCCCCTGGAATAGAACGAGACCATGGCGGAAGGTATACTCCCCTGAGGACTCACTGATGGTGCGTCCCTGCAACCCTGGAAATATGGGCTAGTCTGCACGGCCTAGCAGACCTCGTCCCAGAAATGCACTATCATCCCAATTACTGCAGCTAATACGGGCCCCGTCTCCATTCTGGACAATGCATCTGCAACTTTATTCATGGCCCTGGCTTGTAGTGAAACCCATCAGCTTCACTACCCAATTATGTTGGTTTATAGTAGAAATCCTCTGGTCAAGGAGATGCTTGAGACTCTGATGATCCGTGTAGATATGGAACGCTTGTCCCATGAGATAGGGTCTCCAAGTTTGTACTACAGTGGTGATGACCAGCATTTCCTTCTAGTATGTTGACCGGGTCTCCTTAGAAGGTGACACGATCCGACTCATGAAGGCAATCGGGTGCATCTGCTGCAACAAGACGACGCCAATTACCCTCCCGACGCGTCGATCTCGATATGAAAAGGATTTCAATTGAATTCTCCCTTCTTCAGCAACTCGGTCAATGGCCGGCTATAGAGTCGTATCCCTACACATACTTCCGGTAGTACCCGATCCGTCCCAAGAACCCTCTCAATGCTATCATAGTCTTGAGCACAGGCCACTCCACCATCGCATGTATCTTCGCGGGGTCTACCCTCACCCCCATCACAAGAGATGATCTAGGGCGGACCCACCTCTAAGTGGCGTGTGTCGGGAGAAAGTTTTGTGAGAAACCCTTTAATAATTGTAATCAACCACCTTATTACAACAAAAATTTTATTTTCATAATGTTAATAAAATATGAAAATATAGGAGTTATCGGACTCCATACTAGATAGTTCATTAGTTGGGTTGTACAAGAGTAAGCAATTAATTTGCTACTTATTACGTAGTAAGTATTCGGAGAGATAACTATCGCCTTATAGATAACTTTGGTAGTTTGTATGAGAATTAAAGTGATTAATAAGCTGGTTGAGTCAAGTAATTAGATAGTGAATTCCATGTCGTAGCTTCTTCCATATATTTTTCTTTAAGTTAATTTCCAACTTACTTTCTAATTTAGCTATTGCTTTCCACGTTTACGCCTGTCGCCACTCTCCAATTGTTGGTGTCGACGACATTCTCATTCAAACTTCCACTTTCACTCTTGTGGTTGTGGCCACCCTTCAAGCTTTGCATTCCAGCTTTCCCATCTTAATTAGTGTTTACTTTACCTCTTGCAACTCCAAGCTACAAAATGACATTTTTCATATATGAGCTTAATCAAGAATGATATTTGGTATCAGTTGAGTGTTGAGCGACCAATTTATGAAATTGTTTAGTTGTTTACACAAAAAAAAAGGTTTGATTTGCAACCTAATGGACAAATGTAATAAAAAAATCTTTCAGAAATAAAAATACGTCGTGGTTCACTATAAAAACAATGAATATGGTGAACTTTATTTTATTTTAATTTTTAATTATTTATTTTAACTTATTTTTATGGGCCAACATACCTATCCCAAAATCATGGGTCCGCCACTAGAGATGATATGACCCAGATAGTGCACCTCTCGTACTGCAAAGACACACTTGGATGCCTTAACAAAGAACCGATGTTCCTGCAGTATGTCAAACACCTGCTGCAAATGCTCGGCCCATGTCGGGCTACATAACAAAATATCATCAAAGAACACCAATACAAACCTGCGAAGCAGCAGTCAAAGATCTCGTTCATGGCAGCCTGGAAGGTCAATGGTGCATTATAGAGCCCGAATGGCATTACCAAATACTCGTAGTGCCCATTGTGTGTCCTGAAAGCAATCTTAGGGATGTCCTCCTTGTGCATCCGGATCTGGTTGTATCGTGCTCTCAAGTCCAGCTTAGTGAAGTACCGAGCACCCTGAAGTTCATCCAACATATCATCCACGGTTGGAGTAGGAAACTGATCCTTAATCGTGGGCCAGAAAGTCAGTGCAGAATCGCCAAGTACCATTTTTTTTCTTCACCAACAACAGCTTGGTCAAACGAACCCTGCGACCATCATCTCATCCACATGCTGCTCTATCTCCATCTTCTGATGATAAAAATATATGTATGGACGCACATTCACATTGTCCGTCCCGCAGTCTAATACAGTGATCTACTCCACGCTGAGGCGATAGCTGTTGGGGTTTCTCGAACAGGGTGACGTACAAATCGAGTAACCCTTGTACCTCTGGCGCCACTTCTTGCTCTTTGGACCCCACAATCGGCCAGCACAACACCGTAAGCGCGACATCCTTAGCTAGCTGCGGATCATCCCAGCTCTGGCACATACACGATAGTGATGCCTTGTAATTCCATGTCCTTGTCGCGCCATTTAAACGGTATGATCATCCTGGTCCAGTAACCGGTGGTCGGTCCTAGGCTCTTCAGGATAGTAATGGAACTCCCAACACCACATCAAATCCCTTCAAGGGTAGCACATGCATATCCATAGTAACCTGTAATCCCTAAACCTGAAAAGGCATGACTTCGAAGCCGCGAGTGCACCTAGAGGTGGCAATTTTTAATCCAATCTAATCCATCCACCAAATTATCCACCTAATCCAATCCATTTGATCCCAATGAAAATTATAGTTCGGTACCTATATATTTTAGATTTTACATTTTAGTACCCAGAATTTAAATTTTTATATGAAAAATATTATTGGAAAATTATATTTTGGTACCTAAATTTTTTTATTATAATATTTTAGTACCCAAACTTTTCAAATTTACATATTGGTCTAAGACTTGGATGTCATTTGGATTCATGGATCAATCCACCAATCCATTTGATCCAATCCATGAATCCATTTGATCCAATCCACTTCTCCACCAATTCATGGAGCCAATCCAATTGCCACCTCTAAGTGCACCTCAATCCTGCCCCATTGGTGGCTTGCACGCCGAACGAGTCGACCGGTTTGGTCGGTAGCCGCAGCAAGGCAACGAACGTTTCCTCGACGAAGTTAAGGGAAGCTCCACTGTCAACCAATGCCACTGCCCGTTCTCCTGCGACCTATCGTCGTTGGACTCGAGATCCCTACTGTGGCCGTTGCAGAATCACCTTCACCACATCCACTGGACGCCATTCGCCTGCTACGCCGGTGCCTCGGCAAGTCCAATCGGTTCGGGCTCCATCGCCTCGCTGCTCGTGCCTGTGGCCGTCGCAAACACTGCCTGCTAGGCCTCGCTGTCGCTCGACAACTCTTCTGTGACGCGCCCGAACACGACCAAAGCTCTTCGAAAATCCTCGCCTCCCACTACATGGTCTGGTCCCCCTGTGAGAGTTGTGATGAACTCATCTCGAACGAGGCACTGATACCAATTGGAAGAACACAGACTGTTGAGATAGAATTAGGAAAAAAATTGAGAAGAGAATTAGGTTTAGGGGTTGAGAATTGAGAAGAATTGGGCAAGAAATCGAGAATTTCGAGAAAGAAGAAGATTGGGAATTAGGATTTTAATAATATTTTGTTCTTAATCCAACATAATCAAGTGCAATCCTTTAAATATCAACTCCTCAAAACAAACAAACTCCCCAAATACCCCACTTATGTCGAGCTCTCCCCTGCCCTCCACGACTAAGGTGAGTTTCTTACTACAGATGGCTAATTATTTGAATTCTATACCATCATGGTGGAGTGATGGACTTCTCGAGTTTTGGAACCATGATATGTTAGTGGTTTTTCAGGAAAGATATCGGTGGATGTTGATGAATTGTCATACTTCGAAATTCTGAATGTGGCTACAATTTACTTGACATATGTGGGCGTACGAAGTATATGGTACTTGACATTGGGGGCTACAATGGCAGATGGTATACATGTAGTGCATTATGATAAGGATGTGATGGAAGGGTTGATTGTCGATGCACCTAGAACTAAGGATGTGTCTGTATTTGTAGATGCCATCGATCTAGAGGTGGACTAATGGGAGACAATGAGGATCCATACATGTTTCAAGGTTTATCTAAAGAATGTGAAGATATTTGTGAGAGCTCTGTTGCGAGGAAAATCATCAATATGGCTGACTCGTGTGATTCTCTCATGTTAGAGTCGAACAATTCAACAACTTGTCCTATGTCTAATTCTGATTGCGGGGATGAAGTTGAGCAGCCTCATGCATTTGGAGATGACTACCTTAAGTGGAAGAAGGATAAGCTTATTCTTCTGATGGAATGTCCAAACCAACAAATCCAAGTGTACCACATGTGTTCCATAAAGAGTCTGGGGAAAGATATATGCCAAATTTCCATTTTATTATTTCGATTGTGATCACGAGGATTTCATTTTCAAGGTTGAGCTCAAGTTCCTGACTGCTGAGCAGTTTAGATGTGCTATATACAAACACTTTGTTTCTGTTGGGGCAAATGTTGTATGTACAAGGAGTAATGAAGGTAGGAAGGAGTTTAAGTGTGAGGAGGCTTCTTATGAGTGGAGGTATATGCTTCTTGGTGGGTAGATGGTGCAAGTTTCATGGTTAGGAGGATAGGTATGCCTCACACTGTTCGAGTCAACCTAGAGACTATATGGTTTATTGCACATCATTTTGAGCGCCTTAGGGTGACTTCGAAGTAGGAGCCTTGCCACATTGTTGGGGAGGTAAATGCAGAATCAGGTGTCGAGTTGAGGTGACAACATGCTACCGAGCTAAGGTTATTGCAAGTAAATGCATGGGACTCTCAACGATGAGTATCACAAGTTGAGACGATATATAGCTGGCTGGCTGCTTTGAAGAGGGCATAATCGGAAGGACTTTTTGTTCTAGATGTTGTTCCAAACATGGTTGCTTATATAGCGTATTTCAAGAGGTTCTATGTGATGTTCTCAATTATGAAAATTGGCTTCCTCGTGGTTGTAGGACTATTTGTTTTTTAGTGGATGATTGCTTTTTGAAAGACGAGGTCAAAGGTATGTTGTTGACAACTGTGGCAAAGGATGGGAATAACCACATTCTCCCATTTGCATGGGCTGTGACAGAGACTGAGAACAATGATTCATGGACATAATTTTTTAGCATACTACAAGAAGAGTTACAATTTGACGATGGAAGTGGATGGAACATCATTTCATACTAACAAAGGTATAATTGCATTGGGATTTATAACAGAGTTACTTCAACCCACTAGTAATTGCATGCAACGGCGGATCCATGATATAGTAGAGCAATGTGCCACATTTGAAAAAAGACTGAGAGGACTGGACCGTAATTCGACAAGTACTAAAACGAATACCTAAATTCGACAATTTCAAAGAGCTATACTAACATTAGATCCGGGGAGGCCTGGGCCGGGGGGCGGCCCCCCGGATCCGCCATTGATTGCATGAAGTTGTTATGTTGTTATGTTCTTATTCGATTTACTATATCTGCAGGGGTTGGTCGAGGCGATGCATGATGTGATCCTTAGTGCGGAGCATAGAAAGTGCTCCTGTCATGTGAATGAGAACTTGAAGGCCAAAAACAAAAATGGTCAAATGCGAGGCCTATTCTGGAAGGCGGTATATGCTTGCAATGAAGCCGATTTCAAGGCAACTACTTGTGAAATGTAAAGCTATGAAAAGAGGCATGTACAATTTAGAGAGGTTTGTAAGTCGATAAAAATAAAATCTAATTCATAAAATACATAATTTCAATTTTTTACAAACGAGCAATCGATAGACATAGCTTATGTATCAAACATGAAATAAAATAATAAACACAATGACAAAAATGCTATTTACCCTACAAAGCATAAATATAGTCTATTTGGCCGTAATTTTAAAGGTGCTTTTGTGCTTTTAAAACTAAAGGCAGACCAAACACCTCTATAATCTTGACTTTTAAAAAAATTCGAAAAGTACTTCTTACAACATATATACAGAACCTCCAACTTTTGTAAAACATCGATTTAAAAATATGGGATTATCCTTACCATTTTCCCCCTTAAAACATACTTTACTTACATTTATGACAGTTAAAAACTAGAATATATTATAAAATAGTATTAATTTTTTAAAAAAATTCAAGATTCATTTTCACTTTTTTCAATTAAAAAGTAATTTTAGTAGTTTATTAATCAAATATTTAAATAAGTTTTAATTTTTTTGAGAAATAGTTTAAAGATTGCAACCAAAAGTAGGGATGACAATGGGTCGACTTGGTTCTGGTTTTGGCAAACCCAAACTCATGGGTTTATCCGTGAAAAAAACCCGGGGTAAAACCCATTGGGTTTGAAAAACTCAAACTCAACCCGCTGAATATCCGCGGGTTTATGAGTACCCACGGATTTTTGTCATGAAAAATTTATAATAACAAGTTCCTATCAAAATTAAAGTCAAATATCAATTTCTCAATAGAAATTAACCATATATAAAACACAATTCTAGAAATTCAAGCAAATCACAAATTGACTATACAAATGGTTTAACACCAATCTAGAAAACTCAAGAAAATTGAAGCAAATCACAAATTATCAATAAATAACATTATTAATTGAAAGCTTCTTTCTTTCAATTAAGTTTCTTTACTCTCTACTCGATAAAATCAACTTCATTCTACACAACTAGAAAGAAAAAATTAGACATATTTCCACAAACATAAATAAGATTAGTTGTTAAATATCGAGAAAATTAATTATATGAGTGGGGGAGGATACCCATGGGCCGGGTTCACCTAAACCCAACCCAACCCAGTGAATAGTGAACAAATTTTAACCCAAACCCGTCAACTTAGATTTTACCCGCGTTGACCTGGTTGGGTCGGGTGAGTACCCGTGGGTTCGGGTTTTGTTGCCATCCCTAGCCAAAAGTTGTGTTTACAAAAATTACAGCAGAGTAAAACTACCTCATATAATAGTTTAAGCAATACTGTCAATGAATTAAGATAACCGAAACTCAGCCTACCTGAACAAAAAGCTAGTTTGTACGTAACGTAACATGGCATTTCCCCCCAACATTCTCAAAAGAAGTCCTAAAAACATCCAATATAAAGGGGCATTCAAAAAAGCCAGACATATTTTCGGGCAGCCATGGACGAGATCAGGTCTTAGAATCCAACTACTTTCATAACTATACTAAGCAGTGTATTCACTGGAGACAACTCCACAGTTTTGCTCCTTCCAGCTTTGGCTTTCCACTTGGTTAGTACCCTATTTGTAGTCACTACATACTTACATAATACCCCTTCATCTTCTCTTCCTTCAGAAGACCAAAAGTGTCACCTGATGTGAATGCATGCATCAGCCGACGTAAGCACAAGGTAGATGTACATTAGAACTCCCATGAATGCTAACATAAGGTTATATTTTGTGCTGTCAAGGTAGGTGATTGAGTTACTAACCCGTCGAGCTTCAAGGTTTCCTGCGCTTGGTACTCTTGATTTGCTTGTAAATGTAAGTAATAACCTCCTTGGTTGTGGCTCTCCTATCTTCTCTGAAGTTCCAGATTTCCTCTACAGGATATCTCCCACTTGGATTGTATTCATTCAACTCTTCCATTGCCCTAACAACTGCATTGACAATCCCCTCACCCCACTCCGTCAGACTTTTCAGCTTTTCATCTTGTTCATCTACAATTTCCTGGAACCAGACAATGGGATGATGTGTTGAGATTTCAATAAGATGTTGGATTCATCAGTAAAGCTAAGAAATTCACCTTTTCAACCCCGTCTGAAGTAATGACTTTGAAAGGGTACCACTGAGAATCTGTCAGATTGTTCTGCCACAAGCTACAGAGCTCTAGGGCCTTGACTCCTGCTTCCTCAGATGGAAATCTTTGTTTGCAAGCATCAAGGAACGGCTTCTGATTGAGATCGCCCATTCTCTTTATCCCAATGTTCGTTTTAGCATTACCAGTGGACATTTTCTTCAAGCCCTAGGATGAAGATGAAGAAACAAGTAGGTAGGTAGTCAAACCATCATATACTTTCACAGTGCATTATGACAAAATTCTCATATAACTGCATGGCATCTTTTAGTCTCTGTGATATCAACTCAACCATATGCAATGAAGATCACAAGTTCAAGTGGGGAGGCATTCTACACCATATGATAATAATATAATAGCATTCTAAAGCAGGACAAGTCCAAAGGGGAGGAGCTGCAGACCTGTAGCATTACTTTCCGTGCCTCTAGAACTTCATCATTACTCTGGCGCTCCCTGACCATTAGAGTTGTCATAAGAGAATCTTTGTCCGCAAGATCAGATATTTTTGCTGCCAACTCATCATCCATCTCTTTCATAGCTTTCTTAACTGCTTCATCATCTTGATCCTCAAGATGCTTCAGCACATTCAGTTTCCCTTTCAACTGTTGAATTTCCATTTCCAGCTGCTGCTTGGACTCTAACTGCTTTTCCAGCTGAAGTATCTTTTGTAAGGCCTCATCCTTCTCCCTCTGCTCATTTGCAAACCTTTGTAAGTATAAATTCTTTTATAGCTACTGGCCTTTCCATTAAAAAAAAGCATACAAATGCCCATTAAAAAGAAACATGGTGACTTCACAACAAAGTAATACCTTCTGCGCTTCAACCAGTCTCAGGACATTAGCATCAGCTTTCTGCTGCTCCATGGATGCCAAATGGAGTGACTCGTTAACCACTTCATTCTAAAAGCACCAGCAGAAAGGTCAGTATCAAGCTGTATACAGAACCTAGCATTGATAAAATATAGTTGTAGAAACAAAGATCACTGGAAGACACTTGAACAATAGAATTATCATCATGAACAGGAAGAAGGGTTCTTGTAACAGTTACCTTTCTCTTGTCTTCTGCAAGCCTTTGCCTTTCACGATCTGTCAGTGTTTCCCGCTTGCTCAATTCTTTAGCCCGTTCATCAATTTTCTTCGCCCGCGATTCCAAATCACTGATCAACCTTTCCCGCTCAGCCAAGATTCTAAGCACATTCTCTTGTGCAACTCGTTGCATCTTCTTGCTTTCTGAAAGATACAAAAACCCACAACATGTACAAAATCATTGACATAAATGGAGAAGATGTGTGGAACTGCATAAGCAAGCCATCATCATATTTGAATATTACAACGGATACATCTTTAGGGATCATTCATCCAATCAATAACCATACAACAAAAGCAAGATCGTATCTGGTTGCTGCATTATTATCTCCTTGCGTTCACGTGGATCTTATGCTATCCAGTAAAATACACAGATAACGTAACATAGTACTTGCAGTTCAGTGAGATACATCCTCTAAAGCAAGGGAAGACAAACCTTCATCAAAAGCAAGATGTAGCTGATCCTTCTCTTCGAGTGCTCTACTGAATGTCATGGTGTCCTTGTTGTACATGTGCTGCAACTCATCCAGATTTTGATTGGTCTTATAAATTTTCTCAGTCAGGCTTGCAACAACGCTGTTTATGCTTTCACTGGTTTCTTGAGCAATACAGGAAACTGTCGTGAGCTTTGCTTGTTTTCTTAGGTACTTTCCAATTGGACCTTCAGAATCATAGTCATCATGATGTGCAGTCCAGCCATACATCCTTGTGCCAGGATCACTTCCACATGCCTTCCAGTCCACCTTACCACAACGCTCACTGATAAAAGACTTATCAAACTCCCTCGCTTTAGTAAAACCATTCCAATCACTGCTAAACTTCACCACCACTTGAGCTTTTTGGATTTCTTCATTGATTAGGATATGCACATTTGCAGGGTTGTACTTAGCAAACTTTTGCAACCAATAACCATCCTCCAGCAATTCAGACTCGATCGATATGTTCATTACGATCCCCATCGGTGGCCATACAAGCTGCTCCATCTGATTTGCAGCATGTGTGGGGGGCTGTGGTAAGACCCTTGTCTGGGTTTCGTCAGCCTCACCCGCCAAGTCAACTTGCAAATACTTGGCTAAGGCAAGATGGTCAGCCTTTTGCCTCCCACTCCTGCTGGCGGCTCCCTTACCCACTCCCGAAGCATGTTGAAGCAAATCCTTGTACTTGTAGTCCTGCTTCTTCTTCCCAGCGCAGAATGGACACCTTAGGATGCCATTTACCTTCACTTTCAACTCTCCAGATCTCAACTGATGATATGGCTCGTCTACATGGTCATCGATCTCTGAGTCACTGATGTCCTCCCCTGAATCATGCTCCATTATGCTGCACACAGAACCAAAAACAGAAAATGAAGCTGAGTTCAAGCAACTGCATGAACCAAGTGCAAACCAGAGCAACCAATACTCCAGGATCGGACTCCACTTCGAAAGCAGGGCGAGCCAGAGCATGAAAATGAAAGAACAATACGCATGCAAGCATACAACGAGTGATCCCGAGCCTCTGAAACAGGAAATCTCACCACCGCCATTCAACAGCAAGAAACCCACACATTCCCAACTTCCCAAGCGCCAAGGCCCTCCCTCCCAAAACAACACCATTGAACGATTCACAAAGAGCTGACAGAAATAAAACCCTAGATTTCGACTCATAGTCATAGATGCCCTAGGTAAAGGTGTTTGGACAACAGAAATTGAAGAAGCATATAGCAACAACGAGGAAACAGCAGATGATCGGACCATTTTTTGGGGGAAATGTAAGTCGATAGCAAGAGAAACAGAGAGAAGAATTACTTGAAGCGGAGGAAGCGTCTCTCTCTGCAGCAGAATTCCGTCTCTGTTGAGTAGTGTTGCCTTCCCGTCGTGTCACTTTAGGCCAGAGAAGAGAAGTGTGTAGACTGTAGTGTGAGTGAGCTATAGCAGGTAATTTACTGAGCACGTACCAGAGGCTATATTTTTAATTAATTTAATTTTGCTTGATCAGGAAATTTGAAAGGACAGAGTAGGGAGAAATCAAGTGCAGTTGCGATATATTTGTATCCGGCAACTTTTAATAGCGATGAGGACATGTGGCTTGTACGGTTTTACCAGGTATAAGTGAACGGTGAATGGGGTGTTGACGACTCGTGTAGCGTCTTGTAATACGTGAGTGTGGGTGCATCGCATCGCATTGGATCTTTTTCCATGGCGGTTTAAGTAGAATGGGCGGTTTTGGAATTTGGAGCAGTTGTGGCTCCCACTGCCGAGTCCCAGCGGGCAGCGTGCGCGGGAAGTTAAATGAATGAGCATTGAGCCCGACGGACTACCCGACTCCTTGCTCGCTCCAAACTTCTGTTAATTGGATAAATACCAATATGGGCCGGAACTTGGGCCCTGGGATCTCAACAACCAAAGGCAAGATGACATTTTTAGTTTCCAAAAAATCTCTATTACCGTGGGTTAAAACTTGAAAGAGAGATAAAAAGGCTAAATGAGAGATTTAGTACTCAAACATGCCAGACCATTTTCCGACGAAGATATTGTTTGTTTTGGGGTCTCGATCTTCATTGTTTTCGATTTGGGATGCAATTCAAGGTGACTTCCCATAAGGTCATTCATCCTTGTTGTACTCCACACCGAGCACGTTTAACTTTGAAGTTCTCACAAGAATTCTTCCATTTTACCCCAAAACGCGTCTAGTCAGTTAATGTCGCTTTCTTACTTATGAACCATGGATCTCTCCCGTGCTTTGTCAGGTGTTACATAAATCCCCCCCTTGGAACTCAATGTCCTCGTTGAGGTTTGTCCCACCATCGTTCAAGAAGGACGCAGAGAGGCTTTCATACCACTTATAACATTTCGGACCTTTTCCCAACGAAGATATTGTCCGCTTTGGGTCTCGACCCTCACGGTTTTCGATTTGAAGTGCAATTCAAGGTGACTTCCTATAAGGTCACCCATCTTTGTTGTACTCCACACCGATCACGTTTAACTTCTGAGTTCTCATAAGAACTCTTCCATTTCACCCCAAAACGCGTCTAGTCAAGTAAGCTCGGTTTCTTACTTATGAACCATGGATCTCTCCCGTGCTTTGTCGATGTCGGATTCGCCTAAGGTGTTACATACACCCCCCCCCCCCCCCGGGACTCAACGTCCTCGTTGAGGTTTGCCCCACCATTGGTCAAGAGGGACGCAGAGAGGCTCTGATACCACTTGTACCATCTCAGACTTTTTTTCAACGAAGATATTGTCCGCTTTGGGTCTCGACCCTCACGATTTTCGATTTGAGGTGCAATTCAAGGTGACTTCCCATAAGGTCACCCATCCTTGTTGTACTCCACACCGAGCACGTTTAACTTCGGCGTTCTCACAAGAACTCTTCCATTTCACCCCAAAACGTGTCTAGTGAGTTAATGTCGGTTTCTTATTTATGAACCATGGATCTCTCCCGTGTTTTGTCGATGTGGGATTCTCCTAAAGTGTTACATACAACCCCACCCCCCTTGGGACTCAACGTCCTCGTTGAGGTTTGCCCCACCATCGTTCAAGAGGGATGCGAAGAGGCTCTGATACCACTTGTAACATCACAGACCTTTTTCCCAACGAAGATATTATCTGCTTTGGTTCTCGACCCTCACGGTTTTCGATTTGGGGTGCAATTCAAGGTGACTTCCCATAAGGTCACCCATCCTTGTTGTACTCCACACCGAGTACGTTTAACTTTGGAGTTCTCACAAGAACTCTTCCATTTCACTCCAAAACGCGTCTAGTCAGTTAAAGTCGTTTCTTACTCATGAACCATGGATCTCTTCCGTGTTTTGTCGATGTGGGATTCGCCTAAAGTGTTACATACACCCCCTTGGGACTCAACGTCCTCGTTGAAGTTTGCCCCACCATCGTTCAAGAGGGACGCGGAGACGCTCTGATACCACTTGTAACATCCTGGACCTTTTCCCAACGAAGATATTGTCTGCTTTAGGTCTCGACCCTCATTGTTTTCGATTTGGGGTGCAATTCAAGGGGACTTTCCATAAGGTCACCCATCCTTGTTGTACTCAACACCAAACACGTTTAACTTCGGAGTTCTCACAAGAACTCTTCCATTTCACCACAAAACGCGTCTAGTCAGTTAAGGTCGGTTTCTTACTTATCAACCATGGATCTCTCACGTGCTTTGTCGATGTTGGATTCGCCTAAGGTGTTACAGAGGATGTGGGGGGAGTTGTAGAGACCAAGTACAGAAGAAAATAAAACCAATGCTGTAAAAGGAAGGTCAATGTTTTGGGAATCGTTTTTCCATAAATTTAATTTAATTATTTAATTAGGTGTTTTTTAGCTAATGAATATAGTTTAGGTGAAAATCTCAATGGTTCGGTTCCTGCTTGAAGTAAAAAAAATACATAAAAATGTGAATTTAACGCTATTAAACAAAATAACAAATATGAATAGTCAATTAAATTGATTCACTAGTTATTTCAGCTATAAAAAAGAAAATTGTTCAAATTTTGTCGAAATATTAAGAGATTGTTTGCTTCTTGAATGTGGAGGATATTAAATCAGTGGATACATGCACTTGAAGGGTTGCAAATTTCCAAATCTTTGATTTTGAGGTGGGAATAGAATATGGCCACAAATTCTATAAAAATAAATATAAAAAAAGAATATGTCCACAAATTAATGTTGATTAGTTACTCAAATACCTCATATATTTTTCATATTCCATTATGCGCTCATGGTTTCCTTTTTATATTCTCGTTGTGTCCCAAGACAATAAAATAGAGCCTCCTGAAATCAATGAAAACTTGGAATGGAATGATTATCTTGTTGGTGATGCATGGCAGGTGAGTTGAACTGCAGAAGCATCTTCGTAATTTGCTTGATTCGAGATGTCAATCCAGAATAGAAATTATTAGAGTTGGCTTTCACCATGTTCTCTACATGTGTTTAAAGGGTTTTGAGGGGAATCAATTCGCGGCGGAGGACATCAAACCAGGTGGATCACGTGCTTGACCAGTGATCAACGACTCTCCCTTTCCCTAGCTCGCGATCTGCATCACGGGAAATCGATCAACTAGCAACAACCTTCGGGGAAAGTCAATCCGCTAATTTGAAGATTCGTTAGCAGATAATAACTGATATCCAAGATACATGAACTAATATCAAAATACTAAAGTATCTAGAGAGCACAGATCGACTAGTATTCAAAGTTTGCTAACTGATATCCACCACGAATCAACTATTATCCCAAATTCATAAACTAATATCTAGACAACACAGAATAGTATCCAAACAGCACATAATTAGTATCCAGATAACACATAAGAATATCCATATTGAATACTAGTTGGTTAATTGTGGATACTAGTTGGTACCTGCTATCTGGATACTAGTTTGTGATGTTTTGAATGTTAGTCTGTGATATCTAGATACTCAGCAGACTTGGATATTAGCTCATATATTTTGGATATTAGTTGGTATATACTAACGAATCTTCAAGTTAGCAGAATAACTAGGATGACGACCTTCGACTCAGATCGCTTCTGTAACATGTAATCCACTAGCAGGCGCCGTGTACCGCCGCATCCTTCGGCGAACTATGTTGTCGGGTAAGAACCAATCACTGGTCGCCAGCGTGATCCATTTGGATGTGCCTTGCGTCCTACTCCAATGAATTAACAACGTTGCTGTTCGCTTGGTTGTCTAGCGACCTCTCAGAATTTTTGGGAAATATTTTGTTGGGCCGAGCTTAGGGATGGCAATGGGTCGGGTCGGGGGCGGATAGTGCATATCCGTTACCCTACCCAAAGTACTTCGGGTTTTACCCATACCCATACCCACATGTGAAACGGGTAGAAAATCAAAACCATGCCCATACCCGTTCGGGTTTCGGGTATCCACGGTTATCCATGGATATTAATTTCTCTTCATAACTCCAACCAATATGTTAACATTCACACGTATTCTTGTATTAAGTAAGAGAAAAAGTACAACAAGAATTCACTAGAATGAAGAAAATTAACTAAAACAACACAATTTCATGAAAATGTTATATTTATATGCTAAATATAAAATATGTTAGAGAAAAATAATGATTATTTCTAGACAAAATACATATGCATGTGTATAATCGGGCGGGTTCGGGTCGGATAGTGAGAAATCCATGCCCACCCATTACCCGCAATATTCGGGTTCGGGTTTTACCCGTACCCACTAAATGTCCTTCGGGTTCGGGTTTTACCCTACCCTACTAGGCTGGATTTGGGCGGATATCCACGGTTATGGATATTTTTGCCATCCCTAGCCGAGCTGCTGCACCAGCTGAAGTAGAGCCCACGTCTTGTGCTCACGTGGACTCCTCATGGTGCATGGACACTCGTAATTCCCATGTAACCCTAGGAGAATGTAGCATAGGGTATAAATACATGTACTCGGCTTTAAGCCGTCAAGAACAATAATACACAATCTCGTTCTTCCCGTGGACGTAAGCCTCACCACACCGGTGAGGAAGAACCACGTTATATCCTGTCTACTTTATAATTCCAGCACAATTTCACATGGTATCAGAGCTGTAAGTTCCAGCTCAAGTTTTTTTTCGTAATCCATCATGGTTCAGGACGGGGACAGCGACGACAAGAATAAATCCGGCGTCTCCTCCCGCGGTGGTGAACCAGGTCTCCCATCCGTCTATCAACTAAGCAATTCGGATGGCCCTGGCAACATGATGGTTGGCGAAGTCTTGACGGCTTCGAATTATGGTGAGTGGGCCTTGGATATGAAGGACGCACTCCTAGCCAAAAACAAATTTGGTTTTGTGGATGGAACCATACCGAAACCTGTCGATGCTCGAGAACGCGATGCTTGGGTGCGTTGCGATGCGATGGTCAAGGGATGGTTGAAGACTTCGATGGATAAAGAGATTCGGAGTAGTATCCGATTTGCCGAGAATGCTCGTGCAATATGGTCCGACTTGCAGGAGAGATTTGGTCAAGGAAGCGCTTTCCACGCATACGAACTATGTCGGCTTATCTCGCTACTGCAACAAGAAAAGAAATCGGTGTCATCCTTCTATACTGCGCTGCGTTCGCTGTGGGAAGAGGCTTCCGCAATTGCACCGTTACCTACATGTGTTTGTGGGCATTGTACTTGCGATGTCTCCAGGCGTGTCCGAGAGCAGCAAGACAGCTCAAGACTCTTCGACTTTTTGATGGGGCTCGATGAAGCCGCCTTCGGCGCTGTGCGTACGCAAGTTCTGGCCATGAAACCCACACCAGGTCTCTCGGAGGCTTTTAATATAGTGCTCCATGCAGAACAACAAAAGCTCATATCACAAAGCAGGAAGCCGCAATCGGAGACGGCGGTGTTTGCTGCTCAAGGCTGGGAGCCTGAGAAGGGATCTCGCGGAACGGGGGAGCAACGAGAAAAACCTCGTTGTAGTCATTGCAACAAAATTGGCCATCTCAAAGAGAGTTGCTATGAGATAATAGGCTATCCTCCACGCGAAAGACAGGGCGAAAGGCAGACTGGAGATAGGCAGCGGCGCCGTCCTCGTAATCATGATGATGGACAGCGAGAAAGCTCTCATCGTGAGCCTAAAGCTTCTCAAATTGATTCCGACCAGAGCCCAGTCGCAGGCTTTACAGCAGCCCAGCTAAGTCAGCTCAAGCAGTTCTTTGGTCTACAGGATAAGGGCGCTGATGATCGGGATTCGGCAGCGCACATGGCAGGTACTATTTCTTTCGATACGGAGTGGTTGCTTGATTCTGGGTGTAATGAGCACATTACAATGGATGATTCCTTATTAACCAACAAAGAAACCCAAACAAATGGTCAGCCAGTGCGTATTCCTAATGGTGAGAGTATTCCTGTGCATCATGTTGGGTCAGTCGAATTGCAGCCGGGTATCTCACTCAAACGTGTTCTGCACGTCCCGGAATTTCAGTGTAATTTGATTTCGGTGAGTAGACTGACCAAGGATAATCAGTTGGCTTTGATCTTTCTGGATGGTTTTTGCATAATCCAGGACTTACGCTCCAAGAAGTTGATTGGGAAGGGTGAGCTCGCGATGGTCTCTATTACTTGCGTCTCTTTGGAGCTGGTAGAGCGCAAGCGTGCACGGTTCGACGCAAGGAGAAAGAGGCGGAGCTGAACTGGCATGCCCGATTGGGCCACCCTTCTTTGGAAAAGCAGTTATATATCGGTCGTCTATTGTCGCTTTCTTTTCAGACTAATAAGAGCCCATGTCATTCCTGTTTGCGGGCTAAACAGTCACGGTCTCCTTTTCAGTCTAGCACTATTAAAACTACTCGTAGTTTTGAACTTATCCATGTTGATCTTTGGGGAGGATATAAGGTTGAGTCGTTAAATGGTGCACATTACTTTCTGACGATAGTGGATGATTTTACTCGGGGTGTCTGGGTTTACTTACTACGGTATAAATCAGATGTTGAGCAGCATTTGTTACAGTTCTGTCGCATGGTGAAGACACAGTTTCGTTCTTCAGTTGCTCGTATTCAGGCAGATAATGGCCACGAGTTTAACACTGAATCCTTGCGAACCTACTATGCGCATGAGGGAATTTTGCTTCAAACATCTTGTACTGACACTCCTCAACAGAACGGAGTGGTGGAAAGAAAGCATCGCCATATTCTTGAAACGGCGAGAGCATTACGTTTTCAGGCAAGTCTCCCTCTACGATTTTGGGGAGAGTGTATTTTGACAGCGGTTTATCTTATTAACAGGTTACCCACGACAGCGACAGGGAAGACACCTTTTGAACTTCTGTTTCAGCGTCCTGCCTCGTATCGTCACCTGCGAGTCTTCGGATGCTTGACTTACTTCAAAGATACACATGCCCACCTTGATAAATTTGGTGAGCGTGGGCAAGCAGGGGTCTTTTTGGGTTATGCTGCCACCCAGCGCGGCTATCGTATTTACGACTTGACTACAAAGCGGATTGTCACCTCCCGCGACGTGACTTTCCATGAGCATCTTTTTCCATTTCAGGAAAATGTGCAACGGGAGATACACTGGGTACCTCGCCCCGTACTCGGCGCGTCCGATGCTGCCATGGACGATGAAATGGCACCCACACCTGCTGAAGAAGTCGGCCGAGTAGCGCCTGCGGAGGATCTCGCTGGGGACTCTATCAATTCCCAAGCCATTCATGAGCAGGCATCCTCGTCCACACCACCTGCTCAAGATAATGGTGGAGTTCCAAACCCACCTGTGCGCAAGAGCACCCGTGAGAGAATGCGGCCAAAATATTTGGAGGATTATGAGACAAACTCACCTCCTAATCGGCAACAGGGAAGTAACACAAATTCAGTTCTTTATCCTCTTGCTAGTTGTGTGAGTTATGACGGTTTTAAGCCCCATTTTCGTGCCTTTCTTGCAGCAATCACTCGCGAGGACGAATCGCGATATTTTCACCAAGCCATGCGCGATCCCCGCTGGCGAGCAGCCATGATTAAAGAGATTGAAGCACTTGAACGAAATGGGACATGGACCTTGGTCGATCTGCCTCCAGGAAAACGTGCTATTGCAGCTAAATGGGTATACAGAATCAAGTATTTTCCTGATGGCACTATCGAACGTTTCAAGGCGCGTCTGGTTGCTAAAGGTTATACACAGATTGAAGGGTTAGATTTCCATGACACATTCGCACCAGTCGCCAAACTAGTTACCGTCCGATGTCACATTGCCGTCGCTGTCAGTCGTGGTTGGCATCTACATCAGCTCGATGTCAATAATGCTTTTCTTCATGGTGACCTTGATGAAGAAGTTTACATGGAGATCCCACAGGGTTTTCGCAAACCTGGAGATGCCCGGGTTTGCCGCCTTCACAAGTCACTCTATGGTCTTCGTCAGGCTTCCCGCAACTGGTACCAGAAGTTCACTGCGGCCCTGACAGAGTTTGGTTTTCGGTCTTCACCGGCAGATGCATCTCTCTTCGTGTATTGCAAGGGTAGCACACATGTTGCTGCATTGATTTACGTCGACGACGTCATACTCACTGGGAATGATCTCTCATTTATGACTCGTGTCAAGAAGTTCCTCGATGATCGTTTCAGCATCAAAGATCTCGGGACACTCCGTTATTTCTTGGGCATCGAACTTGCACGCACACAGGATGGTGTAGTCCTCAGCCAACGCAAGTATGCACTCGACATCCTTGAGGATGCCGGCGTTCAAGCTGCTCGCCCCAGTGCTTTCCCTATAGAGCAGCATCATCAGTTGACTCGTCAAATGGAAGATAAGTTAGCTGACCCTTCACTCTATCGTCGATTAGTTGGTCGTCTTTTGTACTTAACCATCACTCGACCTGACATTACCTATGCAGTTAATGTCCTGAGCCAGCATGTTCAGGCGCCCAGTCAGCAACATCTGGACGCGGCATTCTGAGTTCTCCGATACCTCAAGAATTCGCCTGGCCAAGGCCTCTTCTTTCCCACCAGTAACTCTCTTCGAGTTGCAGCCTACTGCGATGCGGACTAAGGAGGCTGTCAGAGTACCCGTCGCTCCACTACCGGGTACTTCATTACTCTAGGTGGTGCCCCTATCTCCTGGCGCACCAAGAAGCAACGCGTTGTTGCCCGTTCATCTGGCGAGGCCGAGTATCGAGCCATGGCCAGTACAGTCAGTGAGGTCCTTTGGTTACGTTGGCTGTTGCATTGCATGAGCTTGGCGTCCCCCAGCCAGCGCCTACACCTCTCCATTGCGATAATCAGGCTGCCATCCATATCGCAAATAATCCGGTCTTCCACGAGCGCACTAAACACGTGGAAATGGATTGTCACTTCGTCCGGGAGCGTGTTCAGACCGGTCAGATATTGCCCGTCAAAGTCCATACCGACCTCCAGCTTGCCGACATCCTTACTAAAGGTCTTGGCGCCGAGCGATTCCGGTTTCTTCTCTCCAAGCTGAACATTCGTGATCTTCATGTGCCAGCTTGCGGGGGAGTGTTGGGCCGAGCTGCTGCACCAGCTGAAGTAGAGCCCACGTCTTGTGCTCACGTGGACTCCTCATGGTGCATGGACACTCGTAATTCCCATGTAACCCTAGGAGAATGTAGCATAGGGTATAAATACATGTACTCGGCTTTAAGCCGTCAAGAACAATAATACAAAATCTCCTTCTTCCCGTGGACGTAAGCCTCACCACACCGGTGAGGAAGAACCACGTTATATCCTGTCTACTTTATAATTCCAGCACAATTTCACATATTTTGACTAGTTCTATGTGCTGGGAATTTTTTTTATATGATGTATTATGGAGAAAAAATCCCTTAGCGTATGATTGGAACAAATGAAAATAGACGACTGATTATCTAGTTAGCACCGTACTAACCCCTTCCTGAGATTGATCGTTGAACTTCTCACTAAATTCTAACACGTCCTATATTTTTATCTTATCTTGTGATGTACCATCGACGTAGGTGTACATATAGAAATTGTCAATATATGCTATCGATAATTGCACAAATTCATCCCAGAAAAATACATCTATTTTAGTTAAAGAAAAAATAGAAACGAAGCAATTAAGGGTAAACAATTTCCCTTTGGAAACAAAGTTAATATGGAAAATCAGAAGGATTAAAAAAAAAGAAGAAGAACAAATCGATTCTGTGATTGTCATTAATATCGCATATTTGCATTCTCCTAAAGTGGAAATGCCAATGTTCATTCCATCAACTCTCTAATAGCATATATAAGGCATGCCTTTGGGAAACCACCATTGTCATAAATAAATAAATAAATAAAAAATGGCGACGACGTTCAAAGAATCCATGTTCCCCGTACTATTATCGTTGATCATTATGCTACTTTTCACGACGATATTCCCTTCCGCCGTCGCGGTAAGCGTCAAGCTCACGGTTCCGGACACCTCGACGATATGCGACAAGAGCATGAACCAAACATTCTGCGAGAGCTTCATGAAATCCACCGCCGGGATATCCACCGCGGACCTGGCCGGCGCCGGAGGGATCATCCTCGACGTCAGCAGCAGGAGCGCGGCGGAGACCGAGGATTACATCAAAACCCAGCTAGCCGCGGGTGATCCGAAGCTTGCGGAGGCGTACAAGAAGTGCTTGGAGAACTACCGTTGTGCTGTGAGCTCCATCGCCGACGCCAAGGCTTCGCTGGCGTCGAAGGACTACGAGGGGATGAACCTGAAGGCCTCCTCGGCTCAGTCGGAGACGGATACTTGTAATGAAGCGGTGAGGGGATCCGGCGCGGCGGAGACGGATCCGGTTCCGGAGAGGAGTCGGTACATGTGTAATGTTCTGGATATTGTTCTCATCATTGCTAATAAATTGCAAAAAGGTTAGACGAGGGTAGGGTTTGTCTTTAGGAGGAAATAAAGCTTGGTTTTGATACCTTTTTTTTATCACATAGAATTTTGTGATTATATGTACTTTTATGGAAATTGATTGTCCATGTTTTAATTGAAATTAGTAGAAATATGTTATTCAAGTAATGTTTATTTTGAACAGTGATTCAAATCATAATATTGGAAATTACAAGTATGGTTAAATATTATTTAATAGGATACCCTATTTTATAGGGATGGCAAAAATATCCGTAACCGTGGATATCCACCCGAATCCGACCTAATCGGGTAGGGTAAAACCCGAACCCGAAGCATTTTTCGTGGGTACGGGTAAAACCCGAACCCGAATATTGCGGGTAATGGGTGGGCATGGTTATCTCACTATCCAACCCGAACCCGCCCGATTATACACATGCATATGTATTTTGTCTAGAAATATTCATTATTTTTCCTTAGAATATTTTATATTTAGCATATAAATATAATATTTTCATAAAATTATGTTGTTTTAATTCATTTTTGTCATTCTAGTGAATAATTGTCGTACTTTTCCTCTTACGTAATGTGAATATACGTGTGAAAGTTAACATATTGGTTGGAATTATAAGGAGAAATTATTACCCATGGATAACCGTGGATACCCGAAACCCGAACGGGCATGGGCATGGTTTTGATTTTCTACCCGTTTCTCGTGTGGGTACGGGTATGGGTAAAACCCGAACTACATTGGGTAGGGTAACGGATATGCACTATCCGCCCCCGACCCGACCCATTGCCATCCCTACTATTTTAGCTCGAAGTTTGGCGTAAATGACACTTTTGGCCTGAAATTTCAAATAATACAGTTATGCCCGACATTTGAAAATAATGGATAGATTTAGCGTGAAGTTTGGCTTGACCGTCAATAATAGCGGTGAAACATTTTTATCATTAATAGTTGACCATTATATTTCAGAGAGAGATAGAGAGGGGAAATAGGGAAAGAAGAAAAGACATTTAGGCTTTAGAGCATGAGAAACGGGTCGGGAAAATGGACGACTAACTGATTTGAGTTATTTATGAATAATTATTTCTATTTTAATTGAGAAAAATTGCATACCCTTGGGACTAGAAAAACAATTTTTTTTTCTCTCTGAATCGACTGGGCTAGACTTTCAGCGATGGCCGCAGCGCAGGGCGCCCCTGCTAATTGGGCGCAACTGTTTGGTGTCAAAGCAAGCAATAGACTTCACTATATCGCTTTGACTGTCGTTGACGGCTCGCTAGTGATTCCACGAGATGTGCACGAGGATGGAACAACTTGTTAGAGGAATGCGTCTGTTGGCCAATTTCTGTCACTGGCACTAGGAATTGAACAACTACGTCGCTGGGCGCATCGATTCTGGGGGCGCAATGTTAAGGTGTATGTCTCGCTATTTGGGGAGAACATGTTCATCTTCCAGTTCTCATATTCGAACACAAGTAACTTGGTATTCGAAAATGGTCCTTGGCAATACTTCAACAACTAGGGGTGGGCATTGGTGCGGTCAAACCGCTCCGAACTGTACCAAACCGCTTTTGTGGTCGAGCCAAACCGCACCATAAGCTTGCGGTTTAATAAGCGGTCTGAATTTTTAACGGCTCGCGGTTCGCGGTCGGGTTTATCCGAAACCGCGCGGTTACGGTTTGAAACCGCAAACCACAAATGAATTTTATTGGTCTCCGCTGCCGCCATCGCTAATACCCATCATTCTGCTTTCACAGCGCCGGTGGCGCGGCCCAATTACTTGACTGGGATGCGTAGAAAACTAGAAATCCGGAGAGGTTCTGCTTGGCGATGAATTTTGCAGTGTTCCAATTTTTTTTTTGTTTTTGTTTGTGAAAGTGTTCCTATTAATTCTGCTGCCGGAGTAATGGTAATGGTTTGTCTTTGAGCTGCTAAGTAATTAATCGTAAATTAAGGATAATTGAATTCATACGGGATTGATATATTTATAATTAGTTATTACTAGATATTAAATATTAGTTTTTCTTACCACTACATTAGAAAGTGAATTCAAACTTCTCAATTCAATAATGCATAGTTCATAATACATTGCGGTCAAATATGCGGTGCGGTTTGGATCGCACCAAATCGCTTATCTAAGCGGTTTGGTTTGACCGCTCCATTTAAATTGCGGTCTAATATGTGGTGCGGTCCAAATAACATACGGTGCGATGCGGTTTATGTCAATACGGTTTGGTGCGGTCCAAACCGCACCAATGCCCACCCCTATCAACAACCCACTCTTCTTTGGCCTGTGGTACCTAGAATTCAGCCAGATGTCACAATAAAAAAAAGTCATTAGACTCTTTGAAGAGCCAAGTTTTTTTTGGCCATAAAGGCATGCAAGAGACAATCCTACAGTTTAATAAAAGAAAATGGGATCGAATCATCACTTGATATATCTAAAAAGCTGGATGCAGAAGTGTTGGGCAATGATGACCGTTGGTTACATTCTTTCTTCTGAGCCTTCTGTTCCTCCGTCGACCTTCATTCGTTCGTCCACCTGACCTGTTAGTTGACGCGGAACAACATTGAATTTTGAATAGATAAATCTATACTACAAAAATCTTCTATCTATCTATAAAATATTAAAAGGCTTTAAGATTTTGACCACTGCCACATCAGCTTTAAATGAAATCCATGCTCCCACGTCAGCACGCTAAAAAACAAAAATACAGTTCCGTTTTTTTCCCCCTTTCAAATCCCTCAACAGTAGCAACGTTTGATTTTTTTACAGTAGCAACGTTTGTTTTTTTTTTTTAAGCAACCACTTCCTCCATTTTCTCCTCTTTCATTTAAGGCTTTGGCTTTTACAGTAGTACCCAATAAAAAATGTAAAACGTGACAGAGGGTGGGGTGGGACTTGGGAGGCTGGGAGCATTTTGGATAGATAATTTTATCTTTATTTTAATCTTAGTAACATTTAAATTAGCATGTTTTCACTTTGTAATTCATATTATTTGCTTCTAAGGAATAGGGCATCGAACCGAAGTATACGGTAGTATAGTGGAGAGGAAAATACCGTTTTGAATCGATGTTTACGGTGAATGTTCTCAGTCATTTCGTTTATGAATGTTTGTGGATATTCAAAAATATTATAATATATTTTGAATTTTAGGCACGAAAAAAATCATAAACTACTTATTTTCTCAAAATAGACTTCCTAATTTCAAATTTGCTCAATTCTTATGCATTCACGTTAGCCTTATTATGGTGTCATTTTATTAATTTAATGATTCTCTACAATAAAATTTACCAAACATATAAAAAGAATTAGTAGGGTTTTGAACCCACTAACTCCAAATCGTACGGTATAGGTTGTTAAGGTATTAAACTATTGAGACAAACTTCATTTGATGATTTTAGTTTATTGATCACAACATGATTGGTGATTTGGTATTATCATATCTTATGCCCAATACTTTCACTCTATCAATAAAACCAATCTTAGATAAATGTTACTTAAATTCGATAAATCTTATACTAAAAGTATATTTTTATGTTTAAAATAAAAAAATTATATCATAAATAAATAAAATCAAAATAGTAATAAATTTAAATATTATATGAAATAATTAATAAAAATATCTACCCGGCCAATGGCCGGGTACAAAGCTAGTTGATTAATACTCGGAAATAAAAAGAACTGCTTATACACAATTACATAAACTTTGATTATGCATATGGTCCTACTATTAGGCCATGGTCTAATGCGATCCACTCTCCTTATTTCTTAGCAAAGTCGGATAAATGCCACATTTGATCACTGCGATTACTAAATTGTGTTATGTTTAGTCAATAGAAAAAGTTAATATCAATTTTGGTCACTCGAATTACTAAACCAAGTCACATTTAGTCACTCTCGTGTTAGCCTCCGTCCAACTCCGGTGACTCGAATTATTTTTTTCTTATGAATGTCACTCGAATTACTGAAACATGCCACATTTAGTCACTTTTCGTTAGTCTCCGTCCAACTCCGTTAATGGAGTTGGAGGGAAACTAACGAGAGAGTGACTAAATGTGACATATTTCAGTAATTCGAGTGACCAAAATTGATATTAATTTTTTTTAGTGACTAAACATGACATGATTTAATAATTTTAGTGACCAAATGTGACATTTACCTTAACAAATTCATAATAAAACAAAATTAAAGAACAACAGTCTTCACGTATCGCAAGAAAGTCCCAAAAGAATAAGAAGTACAATAACGACAGATTGCAAGAAAACAAAAATACAAACGAAGGAGAATCAAGTTAAATCGTTACACGTAACTGTAAACATAAACTCCAATGTTTATCATTGCAAATATCAAATTGATTGACGTTCTCTCCTTAATTCAATTCCTCCCTCATATATGTAATGTGTATATATAGGTATGTGATACGAGAAGAAGTTATTAAAACCATCCCAATCTACACCGACGTACTAAGAGGGAGATAGAGAGAGCTGGCTGGCCAGCCGGAAAATGATGATGAGAGGGGCAGCTGTGATGGTGATAATGCTTTCTCTTTCAAACGCCATGTTCTTCTTCTTAGCTTCTGGCTACGAATTCTACGCTCTGTGCAACAAAGCCAAGTTCCCGGATACTGACCCTCTGGAGAGTGCTGCCGAAGCTGCGCTAGCCAACTTGGTGAACGGCGAGGTGACCGGCCTGCATCGTTGCGCCGATGGAACTTCTGACATCTACACAATGCACGGCGAAGCTAGCTGTGGAAGCTCGGATGGCTGCGACGACTGCCTCGACGCCGCCAAAAGTTACTTGCTGTCGATTTGCCGTGACCACCTTGGAGGCCAGGCGCACGACAACAGTGGTTATTGCTCCGTCAGGTTCGAGAACTACATTTTCTGCACATGAAACTCATCAACTAATCAACCTCTACGTACGGCTCTACCTACGTACTCCAGCCGATCGAACCCACATCGCATCCGTGAGGAATAAGAACCTAATACACGTACGACGGGCCAGTTTGTCTTTTCCCGGCCCAACTAGAGAGATCTCTGTAGCAAACAACGATATATACAATAATGCTCTTTACAGTTTATATGCAGTCGTGGTGTTTGGAACGAGAGTTTCCGTTACATCCTGTAACAAAAAAAAAAAAAAAGATCATCTGGTATTTCTAACGGGAAGTATGTTATGGATCTAGTCCATATATTGTTGTTTCCGGTGAGAATTACATGCATGGTTATTGAAGGTGATCATCGATCTGGTTGTTTCTTTCTTGATCACCATCTAGTTGCTAATGATGAATGAAACACGAGATTTAGAGTATTAATTAGAAGAAACTGTGCGCCCCTGGCAATTTATGTGTTGTCTGCGTTTGTTTTTGTTAGTGTGGTTACATTTTGTTGGGTTGGTCCAACTCATATGGTGGTTGGATTAACCGGTTTGAGTTTTGGTTTTTTGGTTGGTTTCTAGAAGATCCTCTATTTTCAAAATAGAGAGTTATTGCTACTCAAAAGTAAAAAGTAAAAAGAGTTGACAGCCTTACGAACAAGGGCTTGGTCTAGTGGTAATACCACTAGTCTAGAACCTAGAGATCTCAGGTTCGAATCCCTTAAGTAGTACCTTAATCACAAAAAGAGAAACCTATATCACCCTTATCAAAAAAAAAAAAAAAGAGTTGACAGCCTTTCATTTGTAGAGAGAGAATCAAGAAAAGAGAAGAGATAAGGAAAAAGAGAGAAGAGAGGAAGAGCTGCAGTTTTTCGTTTCTGCAGCAGGGCAGCCTGTTCAAGTGAGCTTTCCGGAAGATTGAACCGTTGGATCGTCCTGAAATTTGGACGGGCTTCATTCTGACCGGAGGAATCGTCATTCTGAGGTCTAGTTCGTCGGAATCGCTCCTGGACAGAAGGTGTACGAATCTGTCTTTTGGTATCTCTAAACCTCTCTTTGTCTTGCTCTTGTTCTTGTTATCCACCATGTTGGTGAGAGCTATTATGGTTGATTGTTGATCCAAGAAGGGTGTTCTTGAGTTATTTGTAATCCTCTAGCTAGTCTAGAGAGGACTTGTAATCCCACCAAAGTCTAGTGGAGTTGTGGCTTGGACAAAGGTCCCGTGGTTTTTCCCGATTTGGGTTTTCCACGTAAAAATCGTGTGTCTTGTGCATTCTATTCTTGCTTGTGGTTGCTGCCCGGTTTCTCAACAGTGGTATCAGAGCATTAGGTTGTTTGGGGGCTGTGTTTGGTGAATGGCAAGAATGGATGACTCAAGTGGAGCAATGATTAAGTTGACATCATCCAACTACTCTATTTGGAAGCCACGGATGGAGGATATTCTGTTTTGCAAGGATCTCTATGAGCCAATTGAAAATGGCAGCGAGAAGCCGGAAGACAAAACCGAGAAGCAATGGGAGGTCTTGCATAGAAAGGCGGTGGCAATCATTCGACAATGGATTGACCAAAGCATCTTTCATCATGTTGCAAAAGATACAAGAGCATATGAATTGTGGCAGAAATTGGAGTCCATGTATGAGAGGCAATCGGCTCAAAATAAAGCCTCACTCATTCGAAGAATTGTGAACTTGAAGTACAAGGATGGGCATAGTGTCTCTGAGCATTTGAGTGACTTTCAAGGGCTTGTGAACCAGCTAACTACTATGAAGTTAGCACTTGATGATGAAGTGCAAGCATTGTTACTTCTCAGTTCTTTGCCGGATAGTTGGGAGACTTTGGTGGTCTCACTTAGCAACTCAACACCTAATGGCAAGTTGACGATGGACATTGTCAAGGATAGCATGCTGAATGAAGAGGCAAGGAGAAAAGAGTTGGGTATTACATCGGAGTCACATGCTTTGGTGGCGGATAATTCTGGAAGTCGTGGAAGAAGTAGAAATCGAAATTTCAACTTCAAGAACTCTCAGAATCGAAGTAACAGCCGAGGGAGATCAAAAGGGAGTTCGAAATCATTGTCAAGAACAAGAGGAGAAATCACATGTTATCATTGCAACCAGCCCGGACACATGAAGAGAGAGTGCAGAATCTTGAAACGGGAACAAGCTAGAGGAAAAGGTGTGGAAAATCGAGAAAAAGATGATACTACTGCTGCTGCCACAGATGGTGATGTAGTCATTGTTTGTGATGCCGGTTTTGTTAACCTTGCTTGTCAAGAGAGTACATGGGTTATTGACTCGGGTGCCTCATTCCATGTGACCTCACGGGTTGATTTTTTCTCTTCCTACACAAATGGTAACTATGGTTGTGTGAGGATGGGAAATGATGGCGCATCAAAGATTGTTGGCATGGGTGATATTCATCTAGAGACCAACACGGGTTGCAAGCTAGTCTTGAAGGATGTGAGACATGTTCCTGACATGAGGCTGAATTTGATATCCACGGGAAAACTTGATGATGATGGTTATACCAACTATTTTGGAGAAGGAAAATGGAAGCTCTCAAGAGGTTCTCTTGTGGTGGCTAAAGGCAAGAAGGAAAGTACGCTCTACATGACGAATGCAAAGCATAGCAAGGGAGGAATCAATGTTGCTGAGAAAGATTCTTCCATTGAGCTTTGGCATAAGAGACTCGGTCATTTGAGCGAGAAGGGGCTGCAAATACTCTCCAAGAAACAACTCTTGCCCGGAGCTAAAGGTACTCTTCTTAAAACTTGTGTTGATTGCTTAGCCGGAAAAACTCATAGAGTTGCATTTCATAGATTTCCACCTTCTAGAAGGAGTAAGGTACTTGATCTAATTCACACCGATGTTTGTTTTATGCGAGATAAAACTCTTGGTGGTGCAAGCTATTATGTTACCTTCATCGATGATCACTCAAGGAAGGTGTGGACATATGCTTTGAAAACGAAGGATCAAGTGCTAGATGTTTTCAAGCAATTTCATGCTGAAGTGGAAAGGGAAACCGGCCTCAAGTTGAAGTGTGTAAGGGCTGATAACGGGGGAGAGTATAGAGGTACATTCGAAAGCTACTGCAGATTGCACGGAATTAAACTGCAGAAAAGTGAACCCAAGACTCCACAACAAAACGGTGTCGCCGAGAGGATGAATAGAACAATTTGTGAGAGAATCAAGTGTATGCTCTCACATGCCAAGCTACCTAAATCATTTTGGGGAGAAGCAATGCGGACAACTGTTGATCTAATCAACCTCTCACCATCGGTCCCTTTGGAGGGTGATGTGCCTCAACGAGTTTGGACGGGAAAGGAAGTCTCATATGAGCACTTGCGAGTGTTCGGTTGCAAAGCCTATGTTCATGTTCCAAAAGATGAGAGAGCAAAACTTGATGACAAAGCAAAGCCATGTATATTCATGGGCTATGGGCGTGAAGAGTTTGGTTACAGATTATGGGATCCAATTACAAGGAAAATTGTTCGGAGCCGGGATGTGATTTTTCTTGAAGATGAGACAAGTGAAGATGTCGAAAGGGGTGAAAACAAGAAAAATACAGCAGCTGGTCCGGTTAATTTGGAGCCTATATCTCCATCCCAAATGCATGAAAATGATGAGGAAGTAGTGCATGATGAGCCCCAAGGTGCACTAGATCAAGAAGTGCAAGGAGAAGAGCAATTGGAGCAAGAAGAACAAGTTGAAGAAGAGCAACCTCTACCCGAACCAAGAAAGTCAACAAGAGATCGCAAAACTTCCACTTGGTACTCCCCTCATGAGTACCTATTGTTGACTGACGGGGGAGAACCCGAATATTATCAAGAAGTCATGTCTCATGAAGACAAGGAGGAGTGGAACAAAGCAATGCAAGAAGAGATGAAGTCTTTGCAAGAGAATCACACCTATGATTTGGTGAAACTACCCAAAGGAAAAGGATCACTTAAGAACAAGTGGGTCTACAAGTTAAAGACGGAGGAAACTAGTTCAAAGCCTCGGTTTAGGGCGCGACTAGTTGTGAAGGGGTTCAAACAAAAGAAAGGTGTTGACTTTGAAGAAATTTTCTCTCCCGTGGTGAAGATGTCTTCTATCCGAGTTGTGCTTGGGTTGGCTGCAAGTTTGGACTTGGAAGTTGAACAACTCGATGTGAAGACGGCGTTTCTTCATGGTGACTTAGAGGAAGAGATATACATGGATCAGCCGGAAGGGTTCGAGGTTAAAGGCAAAGAAGATCTTGTATGCAGATTGAGAAAGAGCTTATATGGGTTGAAGCAAGCACCAAGGCAATGGTACAAGAAATTTGACTCATTCATGGTCAAAAACGGGTATGCAAGAACTACCTCCGATCATTGTGTGTTTGTGAAATACTTTGCTGAAAATGATTTCATCATTCTCTTGCTTTACGTGGATGACATGTTGATCGTGGGTCGGAATGTTGGAGAGATTGATAGATTGAAAAAGGAGTTGAGTAAATCCTTTGCCATGAAGGACCTAGGACCGGCGAAACAAATTCTAGGGATGAGAATCTCTAGGGATCGGAGGAATGGAAAAATTTGGTTGTCTCAAGAAAGGTATATTGAAAGAGTTCTTGAGCGGTTCAACATGAGCAAGGCTAAGGCGGTTAGTACTCCACTTGGAGGACATTTCATATTGAGTTTGAAGCATTGTCCAACAAGTGAGGAAGAGAAAGAAGCAATGAAGAATGTGCCTTATGCATCAGCTGTTGGGAGCTTGATGTATGCTATGGTTTGCACAAGGCCAGATATTGCTCATTCCGTTGGGATTGTTAGTCGGTTTCTTTCCAATCCGGGGAAAGAACATTGGACAGCAGTGAAGTGGATTCTTCGCTACTTGAGAGGTACTTCTAGAGTGTGCCTATGCTTTGGTAATGGCAAGACCATACTTGATGGATATACCGATGCTAATATGGCAGGTGATGTGGACTCTAGAAAGTCGACTTCTGGATACATGATGACTTTTGCAGGTGCTGCAGTTTCATGGCAATCTAAACTGCAAAATTGTGTTGCATTATCAACAACAGAAGCCGAGTACATAGTTGTGACAGAAGCTTGCAAAGAGATGCTATGGTTGAAGAAGTTTCTTCAAGAGTTGGGCATCAAGCAAGAGAGGTATGTGCTCTACTGTGATAGCCAAAGTGCAATCCATCTTTGCAAGAATCCTACTTTCCACTCAAGGTCGAAGCACATAGATGTTCGATATCATTGGATTCGTGATGTTTTGGAAGAGAAGTTGTTGGAGCTCAACAAAGTGCATACGGATGACAATGGTTCGGACATGATGACTAAGTCTCTACCAAGTGGAAAACATATCTTCTGTCGAGATGAAGCAGGTTTGGTGCTACCCCCCATATGAGCTGGAGGGGGAGATTTGTTGGGTTGGTCCAACTCATATGGTGGTTGGATTAACCGGTTTGAGTTTTGGTTTTTTGGTTGGTTTCTAGAAGATCCTCTATTTTCAAAATAGAGAGTTATTGCTACTCAAAAGTAAAAAGTAAAAAGAGTTGACAGCCTTTCATTTGTAGAGAGAGAATCAAGAAAAGAGAAGAGATAAGGAAAAAGAGAGAAGAGAGGAAGAGCTGCAGTTTTTCGTTTCTGCAGCAAGGCAGCCTGTTGAAGTGAGCTTTCCGGAAGATTGAACCGTTGGATCGTCCTTAAATTTGGACAGTGGGTTCGCGATTCTCTGGGCTTCATTCTGACCGGAGGGATCGTCATTCTGAGGTCTAGTTCGTCGGAATCGCTCCTGGACAGAAGGTGTACGAATCTGTCTTTTGGTATCTCTAAACCTCTCTTTGTCTTGCTCTTGTTCTTGTTATCCACCATGTTGGTGAGAGCTATTATGGTTGATTGTTGATCCAAGAAGGGTGTTCTTGAGTTATTTGTAATCCTCTAGCTAATCTAGAGAGGACTTGTATTCCCACCAAAGTCTAGTGGAGTTGTGGCTTGGACAAAGGTCCCGTGGTTTTTCCCGATTTGGGTTTTCCACGTAAAAATCGTGTGTCTTGTGCATTCTATTCTTGCTTGTGGTTGCTGCCCGGTTTCTCAACACATTTTTGGATCAAACGTCTAGCAATACGTAGCTGTCGTTTGGGGGGGGGGGCATGAGAGGGCTGGAGACCTTCTCCCAGCTGGTCTGGGGGCGCCGCGTGCCGATCAGGGTGAAGATCCTCGATTCGCGCATAGGGGTAGGGGTGGGCATTGGTGCGGTCAAAACGCTCCGAACCGCACCAAACCGCTTTTGTGATCCAGCCAAACCGCACCATAAGCTTGCGGTTTAATAAGCGGTCTGAATTTTTACCGGCTCGCGGTTTGCGGTCGGGTTTATCCGAAACCGCGCGGTTGCGGTTTGAAACCGCAAACCGCAAATGACTTTTATTGGTCTCCGCTGCCGCCATCGCTAATACCCATCATTATGCTTTCACAGTGACGGTGGCGCGGCCCAATTACTTGACTGGGATGCGTAGAAAACTAGAAATCCGGAGAGGTTCTGCTTGGCGATGAATTTTGCAGTGTTCCTATTTTTTTTGTTTTTTTTTTGTTTGTGAAAGTGTTCCTATTAATTCTGCTACCGGAGTAATGGTAATGGTTTGTCTTTGAGCTGCTAAGTAATTAATCGTAAATTAAGGATAATTGAACTCATACGGGATTGATATATATATATATATATATGGGGAGTTCTACGGTACCCCATATGAAATCTGGGGTACCGCATACCTTGAGTAAGAAAATGCTATCTAGAACTTGAATTGACTGATGTTTCGGACATGATACTGTACTCTTACCCTTAAAGATCAAAATCTAGGTCTTATTTCTCTAAATCTTATACCCCAAGATCAATTTAATTAGAAACAATAATCGACGGTTATGATTCGTCCAAATATAGATAAAAAAATCAATGCACCATCTTAGGGTTTATAGTTTATGATTTAGAAAACTAGGACCTAGGGTTCACTCATTAAGGGTTAGGGTATAGTATCATGCCCAAAAATCCTGCTAATTCGAGGTCTAGATAGTGTTTTCATACTCAAGTTATGTGGTACCTCGGATTTCACCCGGGGTACCGTAGAAGGCACCATATATATATATATATATATATATTTATAATTAGTTATAATTAGTTATTACTAGATATTAATATCTATTAGTTTTTCTTACCACTACATTAGAAAGTGAATTCAAACTTCTCAATTCAATAGTGCATAGTTCATAATACATTGCGGTCAAATAAGCGGTGCGGTTTGGATCGCACCAAATCGCTTATCTAAGCGGTTTGGTTTGACCGCTCCATTTAAATTGTGGTCTAATATGCGGTGCGGTCCAAATAACATACGGTGCGATGCAGTTTATGTCAATACGGTTCGGTGCGGTCCGAACCGCACCAATGCCCACCCCTACATAGGGGGTTTCTGTTGGACATGCGAGGAATTTTCTAACCGGTGGAGGATATTCTGAGGACGATTAAAGATCGAGATGACCATAACAAGATGAATGTGATCCATTGGCACATCACGGACTCACATTCGTTCCCCGTGGAGCTGCCGTCGTTGCTGCCCCTGAAATTGAGGATCTCTTCTTGTTGTTGCTCTCTTCCCGTTGTGGATGGTGGTGAATCTTCTGTCTCCTCTCCTCCTGTCGCCCTCTGCTTCTTCTCCCCCGATGGAGGCCATCGCCGGCGTCTCGAATGCACTGATCTTGTCCTCATTCTCTGATGAATTTGCTAATATGATTTTATTGATGGAAAGCTTAAATTGTACAAGAGGGTTTCTACTCTACTTATACAGAAGGAAAGACATTAAACAATACAAGGATAGGCTGGAAAGTGATGGTGGTTCCTGAAACAGTATGGGTGCTGCCAGCTACTGACTGGAATGGTATGGAGCAACATGGGGTGCTGTTGTTATTGTCTGCAATATTGAAGCAGCATGGGCTGCCATGTAGTTATCATAACATTGATGGTTTTCTACACTACCCCTCAAGCGAAGACATGAATGACAAGAATGTCAAGCTTGAAAAGGAAAGGTATAGAACGAAGAGGGGACGATCATTGCTTTGATCGTTGCTGCCTCTTGAAAGCTCAAGTTGACTGACATCTTGGACAAGGTTGGTCTCTTTGAGCAACCTGATGGATATGTCGATATAAATCAACTCACTGGTTCGGGTTTGCGCCGTTTACGGCTCCCAGGAAAAGTTACTGCTTCTCAGCTAACTTTCCTTTCTTTGGAACAACAGCTGCTCATTGGCTAGCTAGCTTTCCCTTCAGCTTTTCGCTGGAACTTCAATTTAGGATATGCAGCGGCTTCTTGGCTGGCTAGCATTCCTTACAATATCTTCCCTATTCTCCCCCTCAAGTTGGAGCATGAACACTGTGAATGCCCAGCTTGAAAGGTGATGAATAATTGTTCTTTGCCCAATAATAAACACCAAAAGGATGGTCTTTTCTTGGATCGCGATTGCCTCTGAACGCCGAGGGGACGATCGCTTCTTGCATCGTACTACCGTCTGAACGTCGAGGGGAACGATCTGATCGATAGTGCCTCGTGAAGTGAGGGGCCGATCTTTTCTTGGTTTGTGTTTGCCTTTTGGACGCCGAGGAGCCGATCTCTTCTTGGATCGTACGGCCGTCTAAAAACGTCAAGGCAACAACCTGATCGGGAAAACCTCACATAGTGACTTGACTTTCTTTGCTGGCAGAAACTGTCATTCACTCCAACAATAGCTAGTGAAGGGACGACCACCTCTTGTATCGTGATTATCTTCACTGCTTTGACGTTGTTTGGTGATGATTCACTTTCTCGCCTACAAATGAAGCTTGCCACAACCTTAAAATGGGACATTAGAACATAGGGAAGACGACTTGTTCCCAACTTGATTCGAGTTGGATGTTGGAAAAAAAAATTCACTTTCCCGGTTTCTGTTTATGATCAAACCGGTGGTCTTCTTTAGGGCTTGAGGAGCTCGACCATTCTTCTACCCCAATTGAGACATAACAACAACTTTAATTGGTATTGGGCTGGTGCAATTTCAAACCCAAATGTCGAAAGTATGGCCCAATTCTGCCTTTGATGGGAAGATTGACCTAGGCCCAATTTTGAATTTGTTGAGGAATGGAACGGCCATTTGTTTGAAAAAAATCTTTTCCTCGACTTCTCCGCCTCCTCTTTTCTCTTTGTGCCGCTGCTGCATCCTTTGTTTTTTTTTATCATGTCGACCAGGCTTGCAGCGTCGTGGGCTTTGGAGAGCGTTGACGGCAAGACGACGGTTGACGGCGGAGCTCGGATCTGAGCTGGAGGCGACGATGCTACTGACGTCGATTCTGATGTGGATCGGCGACGATTCCTCGGCGGCGCTTCTGGCTTCTGAGTAGTGCTGGATCTTTTCTCGGCATCAGCTTTCTGCGGCGGCTCTGCAAGCTCCTACTTTTGCGGCGAGACTCCCCATGTATTTGACGGAGAAGCTACAACGGCGACGGGGACGGCGCACCATTGGCGATGATGGCCGGAGCCGCTTCCGCCCGGATCTGGGAGCAGGCAGCGGCGGCGTTGGGGAAATGACGGCGAACCCCGCTGCTCTGCTGCTTCCCTTCCTTCCTGTCGGCGAGGCGGTGGACTTTGAGGCGGCGATGATGGCGACCCGGCGACGGCTGTGAGAACTGACTGGTGGCTGGGCACGGCGATTCGAAACTGCGGTGGTGACTGGTGTGAGGATCACAGTGACGACGACGAAGTGAAATGGAGCCACGCCTGCTTGTGTTGTGGTGGGCGATACTTTGCCTACTGTGAGCATCTTCAAAGCTCATAAGTGAGCTTGATGAAGGAGATGGCGAGACAAGTGCCGCTGTATGAAATGGCTGCTGAAAGATGCAGCAACAGTGGCTAGTATTGGAGTGGGGATGCTGAGGGACAAAGACTCTCTCATGACAATAGATGGCGGAAGAATGACATTGACGAACAGCCTGGTGAATGTTCACTCATAGCTGAAAATGAAAAAACGATGAATGGAAGGCAGAAAATAGAAGGTATGAAAAAATTCTCTAACAAATTCGTTTCTTCCTTTTCTTTTTCTTAGGCTTTCCTATACTGGATTCACAATCCAGCTCTGATACCATGATGAATTTGCTAATATGATTTTATTGATGGAAAGCTTAAATTGTACAAGAGGGTTTCTACTCTACTTATACAGAAAGAAAGACATTAAACAATACAAGGATAGGCTGGAAAGTGATGGTGGTTCCTGGAACCAGTTTGGGTGCTGCCAGCTACTGGCTGGAATGGTATGGAGCAACATGGGTTGCTGTTGTTGTTGTCTGCAATATTGAAGCAGCATGGGCTGCCATGTAGTTATCAGAGCATTGATAGTTTTCTATAGTGTTGGTCATCCCTTCAATAGCCAGTGTTGGAGATAAAGAGAGCTTATGTATGCAATAATTGTCAAGCCACTGTGCGAGGTTTCTCCGATCAGGTTGTTACCTTGACGTTTTTAGACGGTTATCCGATCCAAGAAGAGATCGGCCCCTCGGCGTCCAAAAGGCAAATACAACCCAAGAAAAGATTGGCCCCTCGGTTTCACGAGGCACTCTCGCTCAGATCATTCCCATGGCATTTTTAGACGGTTGTACGATCCAAGAAGAGATCGTCCCCTCGGAGCTTCAAATGGAAGAAACGATCCTAGAAAAGATCGACCCCTCGGTGTTTATTATTGGGCTAAGACCAATTATTCATCACCTTTCAACCTGGGCATTCACGGTGTTCATGCTCCAGGTTTAGGGGGAGAATAGAGAATCAATATAGATCAGTTGATCGGTTCAGTCATCCGGTCGACCAACTCAGTCATCAGATCGATCACAATGTCAAAGGTGTTGATCTGTCTATCAAGTTTCTCGGAGAAACGCAGTCAGCAGTCTCCAAATCAACATCACTCAAGATGACATTCAACTTCTCTTTTCAAACTCGACATTCGTGACATTCATGTCTTCGTTTGAGGGGGAGTGAAGGAAATCATCAATGTTGTTTGTTACAGCATTCACCACCATCCACCATACCATCACCATTTATTCACCTGCACCAGACAGCTGCAACAATATACCCATACTACTTCAGAAATTCCATGTTGCACCCATACTACTCCTGACAGCACCCATATTCCAGCATGGTCCTTGTTATTGTTTATTGTCTTTCTTCTTGTATAAGTAGAGTAGAAACCATCTGTAACAATAAAGCATTCAATCAATAACAATACTCAAAGTTTGCTTCAACCAAATTCATCAGTCTCCTCTTCCTATCACTTGATCTCAACCCAATCAATTGAATTAGGCAGAGACAAAAGAATAACTGGTTCAAAGGAATTTCACTCTGTATTCTCTCTTTCTCTGATTTGCGACGGAGAATGCTTTAGTAAGTTAGAAATGAAGTGGAAATTTTAGAAATTATTTTTTTTTTATTTTTTTTAATTGGCATGTCACATATTTAACGGTTAACTATCAAAGTTGACTGCCACGTAAGCAAAAGTTAACGGAATTGGACGGAGAGTGACCAAACTTGAAATACTTGACTAATTTTAGTGATAAAAAATGAAATTAAATATTTTTAGTGACCAAACATGAACGTTTTTTGTAATCACAGTGACCAACCATGCAATTTACCCCAAGTTTTAGCTTTCTTGTGAAAAAAAAAATCGTTTTAGCTTTCTTGGGAAACCTGTTGGGCAATGAATGCTACTCAACTACGACATACATGTAGAATATTCACATAAATAAAACCTATAATATAGTAAAGATTTAGGTCACATAATTCGTGTGAAAGGGGTAGGCGCTCCCGCTTTAGAGCACAAAAACGCGATTTTGAATGGATTCACGAAAAAATCGCCATTTATTATCTGTTGGAGCGCGATTTTTGCTGGGTAATCCTCGTATGTATTTCACAGGGATAGAGCGGAAGAGAAGAAGAACTGACAAAGGTGATGACTGCGATTTGGTGAAGGGGATGGAATCGCTAGTCGGGTTGGTGGAGGAAGCCAAGAGGTCGGATTTGCATCTGAAGAGGCTTGGTTGATTAGAGAGATCTTGAACTGGCGGAGAAAGGAAGAAAAGGCGTGAACGATGGGATTGGTGAGAGAGGGGATGGAGAAGTCATGCGGCTGCGGGGAGAAAGGGTAGGGAGTGACTTTCTATTGTCAAGGTTTAGAGTTTTGGCTTTAGGTTTGGGCTTTGGGTCCATGTAGTTGACCAATTACTTGGATTTACTAAGATTTGGGCCATTCAACTTGGGCATTCTCTTTTTTTTTTTTTTTTTTTTACTAGAGAACTTAGGTGTTCTTTTACTGTTTTACAATGATATTTTTAAAAATTTGATAGTATATTAAATAATATTTTAATAAAAATAATATAATTTTAACGCTTTCTTGACGCTCTCAATATATAATTATCTCAAAATAAATGCTCTTACGCTCCTATTCCCGCTCTCGCTCCCGTTCCCGTTACCGCTCCACGAATCGGTATCTGTTGACACCTAAAATTAACTCGGCCGGAATTAAATGCCACATTAATTAGTCTCGACATTTAATTCGATGCCGCGGGTACAAAACGGTGTCTTTGAAAGTCGAGCGGCGTCGCGGAGAACTAAAAACGGTACTGCAAGGTAGCTTAACGATACCGCGGTACTGGAAACGACACCGCTTACCGAAAAACAAAAAGGGCCGCGCGTGGGTATTGGAGAAGGAGTTTTCTCTAATTAATTATTATTTTTATTCCTTGTTGGATGGGAAGAAGCGACACCGCAGAGAGTTAAAACGGTGTCGCGGATTTAAAAACGGCATCGCAGAGAGTTAAAACGGTGCCGCGGAATTAAAAACGGAACCGAGAGGAAGCCCAACGGTACCATTACACTAGCAAACGACAGTGTTTAAAGGATGAAAAAAAAACGGAGCTGGTTGGGGAAGAAAACGACACCGCTTAAGGCATCAACAACGCCGCAATATCACTAAGCGAGGCGTTCGAGACCATACCACAGCGGGTTGGATTTTGGCAAGGCCTGGCAAGACCAACGACCAACGGCACTGCAAGACGAGAACAACGGTACCGTTTGTTTGAAAAAAAAATACAATGTCGCGGAATGGCAAACGACATTGTTTTGTCAGCATCGATTAGCGAAAAGCGATGCCGCGGAAAGGTAAAACGACACCGCGGCAGTGGATAAGAGTTCGGCTAGAGGCTGCCCGCCAAGCCCAACGACAGCGCAAGACTGGAAAACGACATTGTATGATGGGCTAACGGTGTTGTTGGTCAAACCGGGTTGAGGCAATTGAGTTGTGATTATAAAAAGGCATCAATTAGTGAAAGGTAAGCCCGCGGTATTGGTGAAACGACATCGTTACATGGACAAGGTTGTAGGATTTGGCTCAACGTCGTTTCGCCAAGTTTCTGCAAATAGGAGCGGTTTCGATGGCACGTGATTATCACGCAACAAGTATGAAGTTACCTGCACGGTTGACGGGAATGAAGACGTGGGAGACAAAGGCGCGAAGGCGGTTACCACGACTACGGGCAGAAAATTGCAGTACAAAGATCGGGAAGAGAGAGAAGCTCAGGACGGCAAAAATCAAATCTCAAACTGCATCATGCTGAATTATCAGTTTTTCTCTCTAGTTTTCGTAGAACCACTCTGTCAAAGAACTTCTTTGCAGAGTCGTAGTCGTAGCTTGTAGTCGTAGTCGTAGTCGCGGAGCTCTCCAGAGGAACCTCCATAGGAGTAGAGGTAACGTAACTTAGAACACTCTCGGTTTGGTTTCTCGTTTCTCATTGAATACCCTCGTTCGAACGTAGTTTGGAGAGGTGGTGAACCGAGTAACGGTTGTTCTGGTTAGAGGTCAAAGGTGCATCGATCAAATCAACATCGCCGACGCCGGCGGTGGATATTTGATGGTGGTCTTGATTTTTGTGTAATCGATCAAATCAACGGCGCCGACATTCGGCGGCGGATATATGACGATTTTGGTGACTTTGTGTTTGTGCTTACTTGAATAGAGTGCGCATTGAACACGCGAGTTTCGCCAACGAAACAAATTGGCACGCCCGGTGGGATACGTGTGTTTGAATGGCTCCGCGACGAAGGAATCAAGAAGGGGATGTTCCGCCCGGATTTGTGGGGGAACATGTGACCAACATTGAAGGAGGCCAAGGAATCGGTGCTGAAGACATCGGCGGGTCCGAGAATCCGCCGTCCACAGCTGGGCCGACTGAGGATTTTTCAATCCGCCATTTCATGGAGGAAAACCGTTGCATGTTTGCTAGCCTCAACAATGAGTTCGCAGGCTTCAAAAGCGAGGTAAATCAACAATGAGTTCGCTAGCTGATCAGTTTGGTTTAGGGATTAGACCAGCGATGCCGCCGGTATACCGAAAACCATATCCGGAATGGGTTGATAGATACTACCCCTTTCCACGTGGTTTTTGCGTACCTGATTTCATCACCTTCAGCGGGACTGGAGATCAGTCCACCGTCGAGCACGTTGGACGATTCACGGTTCAGTTCGGTGATGTGAGTGATTTCTTGAAGTTGCGTTTGTTTGGCAACTCGTTGACCGGTCCCACATTCGCGTGGTACGTCAATTTGCCATCGAACTCGGTTCAAACTTGGCAGCAAATGGAACAAATGTACCATGCCCAGTTCTACTTTTCTGAGCCAGAAGTAACAATGGCAGACTTGGCACGAATGCGCCAACAGCCAGGAGAAACAGTGGAACACTTTTTAACAAACTTTAAAAATGAAAGAAATCGCTGTTTTGTGAACTTGACAGAACGCGAGTTTGTTAAACTTGCCCAGGGTGGATTGAATTTTGAACTTCGTAAAAAGTTTCAAGATAGGGAGTTTTCTGACCTTTTTCATTTGATGTCCTGTGCTGTTAGATATGAATCTCTTCTCCATGAAGAAGAGCATAAGAGAAGTGGCTCTCGTGGATAATATTTCCCTAATTTTGAAAACTATGGTGTGAATAACGTCGGCAGCGATGTTGACGAGGTTGAAGTTGATTTGGCCGAGATTGTGCAGGGGAAGCCATATGTGTGTGCTTCTCTAGCCAAAGCCGAAGGGGAACCACAAGGTGGAAAGCCCAATCGTGCTCCGATTCAAACTAGGAAATATTCCTTTGATGTTTCAAAATCAGAACTGATTTTCGACCAGCTTTACAAAGATGGTCAAATTAAGTTGACCAGGGGGCATACTATCCCGCCAGCTGAAAAATTAAAAGGGAAACGATATTGTAAATGGCACAACAGTGCATCTCATTCAACTAGCATGTGTGTTGTGTTTCGCAATGTTGTGCAGGATGAAATTAAGAAAGGTCGGTTCAAGTTCCCAGAGTCGAGGAAGGAGGCCATGATTGTTGACACAGACCCGTTCCCAAACGTTGTCGGCGTCAACATGGTCAATCCTGATTTCTCTAAGATCAACATGCCACGCTTCAAGCTGGTGGTGGATACAACGCCACCGCCGAGTGGTAGTTCTGATGTGGCCCAGGGAGCTTCATCCTCCCAAGTGTAGGAGGGGCCACGCTTGGACCCAACTGAGGAAGAGAAGCTGTGTGCCCAGTGTCGCAGAAAGCTAAATATTGGGGGAGCAGGGCCGAGCCAGTCGGTCCACCAGAGATTGGGACCACGACAGTTCAAACCGAGGTACCCCTCGTATGAACGTAATGTTGAAGGAGTACGTGCACCTGCATGGGGAAGAGGGCAACGCAGGCAGTGGGTTGCTCAAAGTACCCCACCTTTCAAAAGTCTACCTTTTGGACTTACCCAACCGGTGAGAGGTGCCCCACCCGTCAGGAGAACCTTCACGATGCCAAATGTGCCACGGGATGGTTGGCACTCCTATGACGTCCGTCGTCAGCAGCCCATCGCGGTTGACGGGATGACAAGGACGCAGTATCGAAGGTACCTCCGCAAGAATGCTCAAGGAAGGAGGATTGCAAACTTGCAAGCAAATGTGAACGTAGACAAATCTGCCACGAGTCTGAGAGTGACTGTGGCCTGTGCTGGAAAAGTTGTCGAGAACAACCTGGACGGGAACGATCAGGGAGTCCCGGGAGAGGCTGACTACGATGCTGAGTTGGACGACTCCCTCATCGAAGATGAGATGCTAGAATTGGAGGAGCCGAAGTCGAAATTCGATCGAAAAACAAGGATGACGATGATGACAACCAAGGTGCACCCATGACGATCCAATTTGGGAGTCTACCACCAGTGGTGGTGAACAACTACATCTTGCCTTTGATTTTCCACATTGATTTGGAAAATCAGGGAGAGGATGGCGAGGTCGTGATGGAGGTTGAGGAGTTGGACGAGGCTGCTCAAGAGGTCAACGTCGCTGAGCTGGTGAGTGGTTTTGCTCAGCTGACTTTAGAGGAGGAGAATGAGGAGCCAGCGGCGGCAGAGCTGGTTGGAGAGTCTGCGGATCTGCCAATCGAGGCTGAGCCATGGAGTGCAATGATGGCTCGCACGAATGGTCGAATTGACTTGGCAGTAGAATCAGCCAAGCAAAACAAGAGTTCGCAGCGGATCCTGAAAGAGTGGTACGAAGCAGGTCTCAAAGCTGTTGGGCTATTGGGCGAAGATGAGGGAAGATATCCTTTTTACGTGTTATACCAAGGCCCGAAAGAGTCAACAAGTGTGTCGATGGAGAACATCACATGGGGATCAGACTTTGACAAGCTGGAGAAATCTATCCGGGCTGTAGAAGCGAAGGGGAAGGCCGTGGACGAAGGAACCACGGGTGAAGAATCGAACAAGGTCGTTGTTTTCAACGAGCCCGAGCCGAAGATGATGCGTCATTTGAGGCCTCTCTACATCAAGGCCACACTTGACGACGTACCAATGTCGAGAGTCTTAGTTGACAATGGCGCCGCAGTAAACGTGATGCCAACAAGGATGCTGAAGAAGTTGGGCAAGAGCACCAATGACTTGATCCCAACGGAAGTGTTTGTGACAAGCTTTAATGGCGGATCTACTTCTGCTAGGGGAATCCTCCCAGTTGTCGTGGGAGTTGGATCACAGAAGCGGATGAGTGCTTTCTTCATGGTGGATGGAATGATAAGCTACAACGCACTACTTGGCCGGGATTGGATCCACACCAACAAGTGCGTTCCTTCATCGCTGCATCAGTGTTTGATGTTTTGGAATGAAGCCGGTGTTGTTGAGGTGGTACAGGCTGACACAAAGCCGTTTGCCGTTGGGGCCAACGTGGCTGAAGCTTATTTGTACCATGTAGATTTTGGACCACTCGAAATCAGGAGCGGGGATGGAGGAATTCCCAACGTCATAGTGTCAAGTGCACAGGTGTTGAGTAAGGCGTGTTTGGATCCATTGTCCGAAATCGTGAGACCATCGATGATCACATTGGATGGTACACTGAAATCTGATGAACAAGTCGATGATGAGTGAACCACCTCGAGAGAAGGTGGCGGAGGCCGAAATCACGGCCTTGCGGGAGAAGTTGGCCGTCTATCAGTGTGAACAGAGGCTTGTCTGCATAGAGCCTGTCTTGATGGCCGACTGTGTTCCCGACGATGATGAATTGCCGACCAACGGCGAGGGTGTGAGTGACGAAGTGGAGAAGAAAAGCAACCTTGCTGCATATGACATTTTAGAGGAGATTAACCTTGGCACGGAGGAGGATCCACACCCAACCTTCATCAGTGCCGGTTTGCCAGAGTCTGACAGGTACGAATTAATTGAATTCCTTAAAGAGTTTAAAGATTGCTTTGCATGAGATTATCATGAAATGCCTGGTCTCGATAGGAAGTTAGTTGAACATAGACTTCCAATTAAAGAAGGGTATAAGCCACATAGACAACCACCTAGGCTTTTTTCGCATGATATCTTGCCTGAAGTGAAAAGGGAAATTGAACGTTTAATGAAGGCTAAGTTTATCAGGACTGCTAGATATGTGTTGTGGTTGTCGAATATTGTGCCTTTGAAAAATAAAAATGGCAAAATACGTGTTTGTGTGGATTTTAGAAATTTGAACAATGCTACACTAAAAGATTTGTATCCCATGCCGATGGCTGACATGCTAATCGATGCCGTAACCAGGCATGTCAGGTTTTCTTTCATGGATTGTTACTCGGGCTATAACCAGATATACATAGCCAAGGAGGATGTACACAAAACGGCGTTTCGGTGTCCAGGATCCATTGGCTGTTTCGAGTGGATCATGATGCCATTTGGATTGGCCAACGCTGGGGCAACTTATCAACGAGCCATGAATGCAATATTTCATGACCTGATTGGCGAGCTTGTCGAAGTGTACGTGGACGACATCATCTTCAAATCAAAGGTGACAAACCACCACCTTGCTCATTTGCGCAAAGCATTTCTGCGTATGCGTGTTCGTAAGTTGAAATTAAATCCGCTCAAATGTGCGTTTGGTGTGAGTGCAGGAAATTTTCTTGGTTTTCTGGTAAACCAACGTGGAATTGAGGTAGATGGAAATAAAACAAAAGCCATCATCAATGCCGCACCACCATCCAGTAAAAAAGAGTTGCAACGTTTCCTCGGCAAGGTAAACGATATTCGAAGATTTATCTCGAATTGTGCTGGCCGGACCCAAGTGTTTTCCTCACTGCTGAAGTTGAAGAAGGAAGACAAGTTTGTATGGAGGGAAGAACATCAACGAGTGTTTGATGATATCAAGAGATACCTGGCGACTCCGCCGGCGATGAACTCTCCCAAAGCAGGGGTGCCGCTGAAGTTGTACTTGTCGGCCACGGACACTTCTGTGGCATGTTTGTTGGCTCAAGACAACGAAGCAGGCAATGAAGAAGCGATATATTATCTAAGTAGGCTTCTGAACGAGGGCGAGAGAAAGTATTCCCCCATAGAGAAGTTATGTTTAGCGTTGTACTTTTTTTGTACAAAGCTACGCTATTACCTGGTCCCTGTCCAGGTACAACTCATTTGCCAAACAGACTTGATTAAATACATGCTATCTCGGCCAATTATTCATGGCCAGATTGGCAAATGGACCTTGGCTCTGTCTGAATTTAATTTAGAGTATGTACCTCAACGAGCCATAAAAGGGCAAGCATTGGCGGACTTCTTGGCAGATCATCCCTGCATTGAGGTGCCAATCGATTCCGTAGAATTTTGTGAGGTTGGCATAACGCCATGGATCCTGTATTTTGACGGATCCAAAACTCGTGGCGGTGCCGTGGCTGGCGTGATGTTGAAAGCACCATCAGGTCGGGCCATGCATTTTGCATTCTCATTGGATTTTCCTTGCACCAACAACCAAGCTGAATATGAAGCTTTGGTAGTTGGGCTGGAAATGCTCATTGAGCTTGGAGTCCGCTATGTGGATGTTAAGGGAGATTCACAGTTGGTGGTTCATCAGGTTCGCGGGGATTTTCGCTGTATCAATAGCGTTCTAGAAACATATCTGGACTATGTGTTGTCGTTGACTTCCCACTTTTGACAGTATGGCGATCAACTTTGTTCCTCGAATAGACAATAGTGAAGCCAACTATCTTGCACAAATGGATTCGGGATTTAAAGAGTTTGCGAAAAGCAATGCAGTAGAGCAAATAGTGGTGCAAACACTTAAGCCCTTGCGGGAGCGGTTGAGAGTTGAGCAAGTTTGCGTAATAGAGAAAGACGCCGGTGACTGGCGTGAACCACTGTTGTCTTACTTGCAAGATCCGAACAAGGTTGTTGACCATGCCGTCAAGTTTAGAGCAAGGAGCTACATAGTTTTGGATGGGACCTTGTATAAACGCAGACCTGATGGGTTATTGCTGAAATGCTTGGGGGGCAAGGAGGCATTGCAAGCCATGGCAGAGGTGCATGAAGGGATATGCGGAGCTCACCAAGCCGGTCCTTCCATGCGATGGATTCTACATCGCTATGGGTTCTACTGGCCCACCATCGGGCCAGATTGTGCCGCATATGCCAAGGGTTGCGAAGCTTGTCAACGTCACGGTCCTGTTCAAAGGGCGTCGGCGGTTGACCTGAAGTCCATAATCAAACCGAGGCCGCTTTATGGTTGGGCCATGGATTTGATTGGTATGATTTATCCCCCATCGTCAAAGAAACATGTTTTCATAAACTTGGCCACTGACTACTTCACTAAGTGGGTGGAGGCCAAACCGTTGAAGGTGGCAAAACAAGAGGAAGTGATTTCTTTCATACAAGAACATATTATTCACCGATTTGGTTTGCTAGCAACGATAACGGCAGACCAAGGAACTGTGTTCACTGGGGGGCAAGTTATGGAGTTCGCGACGGAGCGGGGGATAAAAATTATCCATTCCACGCCGTATTATGCACAAGCCAACGGGCAAGCGGAAGCAGCAAACAAGGTCGTGAAAAATATTTTGACGAAGATGATTGAGGATAATCCGCGGCGTTGGCATGAAATTTTGTCAGAAGCGTTGTGGGCATACAGGATGTCCCCGCGGAGCAGTACGAGAGTGAGTCCATTCTCGCTAACTTACGGTCAGGAAGCATTCCTTCCCGTGGAGGTGACCGTCAACTCACTCCGATATATGAAACAACACGAGTTGACACCTGAGGAGTATCATGAATCAATGATGCTTGAGCTCTGCGATCTTGATGAACTTCAACTCCGCGCCCTCGATAATGTTCAAGTACATAAAGCAAGAGTGGCAAGAGCTTATAACAGGAAGGTTCGGCACAAATCATTCGAGGAGGGCGAAATGGTTTGGAAAGCTCACTTGCCGATTGGGGAGAAAGATCCCAAGTTTGGAAAATGGTCGCCAAATTGGCGTGGACCATTTATGGTACATTCGGTGCGTCCTAATGGAGCCTACTTGCTGAAAGACTTGGATGGAGTGATGCATGAGCGTTTGATAAATGGCAAGTATTTAAAGCCATATGTGCCGTCCCTATGGGACGCAGCTGGTCATTAATTTGAACAATGACGAACAACCATGTGCTAAAAGGAAGTGGCTTGGTCGGCCACCAAGCTTGCACAATATGGTTGAGTAGTATGCGATTGGCGAAGTATGCAACAAATACACTAATTTGCCAACTCCGTTACTAATAAAGAAAATTTTTAATGCCTTTAAGGCTTGCGGCAGGGTTCACTCGAATCCAACCGGTGTGGTGCCGGTGTTCGGCACCAAAATGTTCCTATCTTATCAAACGAAGTTGTTTTTGCCACGAGAAGTAGGGATGGGTAACAGCATTAATGGGCATAGACGATTTGGTACTTGCCATAAGAAGAATTAATAAAGCTATCGTAGTTAGAACTAGCCAGTCAGCCATGCTTAAACACGACCGTCGAGGTTAGAGCGGCGCTACGGATTAAAGAAAAAGAGCAAGCGTTTGCCAAAATTAGATAAACAATGATGAGCAAACAAAGTTGTTCGTAGGTCGAGTTAACATGGCAAATAAGAGTATGCAATCCGAGAAACGATGCCAAAACAAAAATCCAAGGTAAATTCCGAAATGCAGAAAAGAAATTCTTTAGGAGTCGGACGGCTTGTAATCGGCGAGCTGCTGGGCAATGCGGGATAGAGTGGTGCGGACCCGAGTGAAAAAGCTTTGCGCTGCTTGCAGCTTAACCTGCGCTTCTATCTCCGCATGAGTGGGGTCAATGGCGATCCGGACTGCTTCCTCACGTCGCATTTGTTCAGCCCCTTTGACGAGAGTCGGCATTGTGCTTGCTCTAGCCACCTGCTGAGCTGGTTCCACGGCTTTCCCGCATTCCACTAGGTCTTTACCCACGGTGCGGAGGAAAACCATGTCAACACCACTGAGGGGTGGAATGTTAATGCTCAAAGTCTCCAGAGTCTTGCAAGCAGAGCCGGGCCATACTATGGTTTGGTCACTCATGGAGGTCACTAGAGGAATGCTAAGAAATTGATCTATCAACTTCAATGCTTCTTTGACTCGGTGTCGAAGCTCAGCCATGGGCGAAGACGACGCGGGGAGGGAGCTAGACGATTCCATCGCAGTATTGACGCCGTACCCGGTATCAAAATCGTCGATGTCTTGCTGCAAAAGGAAGCAAGGGTGTGAGTAGGAGGTTAGCTAAAAGATGGTCGGATAGTATGAGAAAGCATGGGTAAAGCTAACCTCGATGACGGTAATGGTGCGAAGAGATGGAGGGGGGCGAGTAAATGGATGACGACTCTCAATAACTGCAATAATTAAGGGTTCAAGAGGGCGGCGAACACGTACATGAGTAATGCGGGAGTTAAAATATGAAAGTCACGGCAAGCATAAAGAGGAGTGCGAGGACGAGGATCATACATGCTCGCCGTTTCAAGTGAGTATTGAATGCTGACGTAGTTGAACCACCATCGTGGTCAGGAGCAAGCCAGGCGAGGATATCAGATAACGGCTTGCCGAAAATGCGGGAGGCTAGTGAATTCCATGCATCCTTGAACTCGGGTGAGACTTTATTCACCACGTTTTTATGAGGAGAAAAGTATTGTGCAGATTCTTGGTGACCTCGTACCTCCATAATTTGTCCAGTGGTAAGTTCTGAGGGTCGTTGGTGGAATTTTGGAAAAATCAAAGACGAGGGAGGTAACATAGGCCATGCTTGAACGAGGCTGAATTGTCGAGCTTCAAGATGAGGGTTGTAAGTTTCAATGCTGAATACTTCTGAGCCGGTAGGAGCAAAGAGGAGGTCCCGAGCTGTTAGGTAACGTTTGTGCTCCTCAATCAACTCATGGTAAGTGGCGGCAGCGGGATCACCTCACGGTGGTGGCTCGTCAAAAATGAGTTTGAACGAAGCGGGGCCGAATATCCGTTCTGCGAAAGGAGTGAAGCTGGGAATCTCTTGGACCTCATAAAAGAAGGTAAAATAATTAGTAAAATCCCCTTTTCGTGAAGCTGCTTTAGCCAAACAATGGCCATATGTGAGCATGGTGGTATCTTGAACTGCCGTTTGTAGAGCTGGTAGAGGGCCGCGAGTCGCCGGGAAATAAGCATGCAACCAAAGTTGTAGTAGCCATAAAGGGCCATCACTGAGGATGCCACCTTCTTCTGGAGACTCCTTCACATGGTTCACGACGGTATGCAGACCGTGATAGAGGTGGCAGAGCACAATTTCATCAAGATTGACGCATTCACCAGTGAAGATTGCAGAGGTGGTATGCGCATCCGTGTTGGGTTGGTGGGTGCAAAGAACGAATCGGCCAAACCAGTAATGAAGGAAGGCCACCCGCTCGTTGTCGGATACAGGTTCACCAGGAATGAGTGGTGCATTGCTGTTGTAGAGTGATTTGTAAGATCGGCCGAAGGCTATCAATGAAGTTGGATCCAAGGCTCTCTTTGATTGCACACGCGGCTTTGATATGCTAGTCAGGGCCTCTATGTCGAGCAGAGTGATCGTCATCGATCCCAGTGGGAGCACGAAACAGTTCGATTTCGTTGACCAGAAGCAGATAGCGGCTTTGAACAACTCATGATCAGGTTTCGGCAGCTCCAAACATAGGGAAAGAAATCGGTCGAGGCCTAATGCCTGCAATTGAGATACAGTTACTGCATCAGCGGCCAACCGACCATGCCAACGTTTAAAGTCTGGATCCGGGATGGTCAACGGGAGTGCTCAGGTCTTCCGTTTAAAGAGTGGGCTGATAACGGGGAGACGAAACAGGAGCCGAGAGTGGTGAATTGGAAAAACGTCCAATAAATCCATGATGGCAGTAGTTCGGTTACGAATGAGTGGACCAAGCCAGCCAACCTCATTGTCGTCTCTCAATATCGTCTCGAGAGTGAAATCAGCATTGGCCATGTTTTCCAGAAGGTTACGTCGTTCCCCTGGAGATAACGGGAGAAGAAACGTGACGAGACTGCATACAAAGAAGTTAGTTGGGTTAGTGATAGTCATACATGCAGCGGTGGCCGCTCGCTAGACCAAAAACAGGCGTATAAACAGCTAGCGATGACAACGATTAAGGGGAATGATACGGCTTCAATATCAATGCGAAGTTGAGATCGCAAAACTTACTCGGTGATCGACGAAAACCCTTGCAATGACATGGCGGTGACTTCAGTGGCGCAGAAATCTGAGGTACGGTTGTCTGCTCAGTGAATCGTTCTTAGTTGAAGTTTTTGTTGTTTTTACTCGGATGAGTTTAGGGTTGGCACTTGTGACCTATTTATGGGGAATTGCCGCGGCGGAGTAGAAAGAAGTAGTGTCCCTTTTGGTTTGGGATTACAACGTTGGAAGGGAATAGGAAGAGAATTATACCCGCGTCGTTTGGCGAGAAGAGGGTTGCCACAGAGATTTTAGTATTTAGTGGAGCAGCCTTGTGCCCAAACAAAATGTTCGTGGGCCGCTGCAGTGGTACTCCGCCATGCGTAGAGTTGTTTCCTCCAAAATCAATGCCGCGAGGCTCGTCGCAAAGAAAGAAAAAAAAAAGTGCCAAATGTGGCGTGGCCATTTAACTCAAACAGCACTGCATGGTTCATTCATCTTTGCGGTAGAGTCAATTGGTGGCAGTGCGGATAAACATAGCCGCAGAGGTGTAGCGCATATTAACACACTCCATTTTTCCCCCCAAAACAACGCTGCAAGCAAAAGTTTAAGTTCGGCAAGGCCACTCGTGTCTATTTTGCCGTAACATTGCTTGGCATGGACCAAATTGGCTTTTATTATTGTTATTATCTTATGGGCCGATTTGTGTGCAGTTGATGGTTTTTCTCATTGCATGTCCACGATTGATTATATGCATCTTTGATATTGCCATTGATGGTGTGCGGCCAACTATGGTCGTTTTTATGCGGGCGTCATGGAAGAGAGTTGCAGCGACACCGTTTGGGGCTCCTCTTTTGAACGATGTCATCTAGGCCTCAATGACCAGAAAAATGATGTTGTGGCCGAAAAACAAAACTGTTTGAGGAGCAGAACGAGGTTGTTCCGGAAAGATAGCTTTGTCGGTAGCAGCAGGGAAACAACTCTGTTTCAAAATAGGATTCCGCTTGCTCAGCCTAAATGGTGTTGTCGCATTGCTATGGCCAAAGTATGAGGAATTTTGAAAACTTTGCCGGCCAGCGTAAACAGCCATGCGGAGTTCGTTATAGCAGGAAGATATCCAAATTCGGTGGGGTGGGGGCAAGACTGCGAAGTGGAGCTGATTAGTTTTCTATGGAATGGGACGATTTCGTTTTAACTTTCATGACAACGGGCCAAAAATGCAACAGTTCACCGCTTGTCATCTCTGTTTTGTCTTTGCCGCAAAGAAGTTCAGAGAAACAAGATTGTTGGGCATTATTTTAAAGGAGAACAACGTTGTTTAGGGTTTTTAAAAAATATATTTAATAGCTAGACCCGATCGGTTTGGGCTAAACAGGGTGGCAGTCTTGCTTAGTTGTTGCGACTTGCAATGAGACTATTTCTTTGGCCATAATACCGTTGTCGAGTTAGCATTGCGGAATAATAATATGGTGAAAGGCCACTGTTTGGAACGCCAGAGCAGTGCGGCAACATTAAGTTCGGCCAGAACAATGGTGGTTACTGAAATATCAGTGCTGGTAGAGAAAATTTTTCGGCATCGATGATGAACTAAAATAGAAAAATTCCGACTGTTCAAAAGAGAAAACCGAGTGCAAAAGAAACATTAGCGGCCGCACGAGCATGCCAAAACAAAATAAATTCAGTTCGGAATAAATGGAGGCTGAAAGTAAATGTAACGAGCTACTAAGCTACTAGCTGTTGAGATGCTTGGCAATATAGGCCAGTTCCGCCCGCAATGTGTCAAGATCGGTCCTTGCTGCTTGCCGAAGTTGAACGGCCTGCGCTTGCTTGATCTCGAGCTTATCATCAACCAAGGTTGTTTCCTGCGCCGCTAGTGTCTGAGTTTCAACAGTGAGAGCGGTAATTGATAGACCGTTATTTACACATGTTTTCACCCCTGTTCTTACTCCGTTTGAGGTATTGATTCTCGTGTTTTAGGCCGATTTCACGCTAGGTTGTGCTTGTTTATGATATTTCAGGTCCTAGTACGTGAATGGAGGCTTGAGAGCGAGTTTGACGTTGATTGGACAAGGATCGGACGCATGGCGAGGTTCTGAGGAAGTCGCGTGGGCACGCACGGGATTGTGCGTGGGCACGCACGGGATTGTGCGTGGGCACGCACGGGATTGTGCGTGGGCACGCACGGGATTGTGCGTGGCCACGCACGGCCGTGCAAGTGACCAGTTTGGCCGTGCGGGATTGTGCGTGGGCACGCACGGGCAGAGCAGAAATCCGCACGGCCGTGCAACAAATAATCCTGGCCGTGCGGGATTGTGCGTGGGCACGCACGGGATTGTGCGTGGCCACGCACGGCCGTGCACCTGGCTGTGCACCCAGGCCTGAGGCAGACTTAATGATACGGCGCGTTTCAGGGTGCACGGCCAGAATGGTGTTGTGCACGGCCGTGCACCTGGCCGTGCAACTCGGGGAAACCGGTTTTAAAGCCTAATCCGAGCCAAAAGTGGGAGAATCGTTTTTTCAGAGCAAAAACAGAGCCCCAGAGAGAGAAAGTGCGAAGAACTCATCCTAGAAGCCGTCTAAGAGCTGGATTTCATCGAATCGAGCTTGGAGATCGTCATAGGAGTGGAAATCATCGTCCCGGAGCAGATTATCCTCATCGTTATGAGTATGACTAATCCGATTCTTGTTTTCTCTTCTCTCTCTATGGAGTAGAACCCTTCTCTCACTTGGGTATGAAGAACCCTAGTTCCTTGTGTTAGGGATTTGATTGTAATGACTTGGGATGATATTAATGCTTGATTTTAATCGAATGACGCATGTTTCATGAATTGATTTGAGTCTGATCAGCTTTTCTCAATTTCTGCTGCAACCTGAGATAGATAGAATCTGATTAGGTTGTTAGAGCCTCTTCATTCGATAGTAGGAGATTGGCTATACGAGAGTTAGCCAGTTTGCTGCTTTGTACTGGTGTTCTTGGCGCCAGTAGTGGAGTTCTGTGTTCATAGCCTCAGCTTTCTATCCCGGTGAAGACTAGTCGTCTGCCGGGTAGTTGGACTGAGAGGGCTTGGTCAGCTTAAGAGATTCCAAGCTACTGTCGGATCTTCCGCAGTTTAATCAACAGTAAATCAACCCAGGGAATTGCAATTGAACCTAATTAAGGGGCTAGGGGGACTCAATCCCGAGTGACTCTTGCCTGCTTTAGAAACCGAACAATTTACTGCTTTCTTGTTGCGTTTACTTTTCACAACAATCACTCGACTTAGTTTGCTAAATAATAGAGAATCACGGAGTAAGCAGTAGATCTAGACCCCGGGTTGATAATTAAACTTGCCTATACTGCAGTCCCTTTCATTGGTTACACTTGGCCATTGTTAGGTGTTGTGTTTTAGCGTGTCAAGTTTTTGGCGCCGTTGCCGGGGACCCTCTAGGTTATTGGGGAAACGTGATAATTTGTTACTCTAGCTTTTTCTTTATTGCATTTCTCTTTTCCACCTGTGTGCCTTCACGGGTTGTTTCTACTGACTGTGTGCAGGTAGTGCATGACCCGTAGCTAGTCGGGAGATCTACTACCACTTGACCAGGAGCTTGAACAAACCTGCAGGAACTCCAAGCGGGTTCTAAAGGCGCGACTGGCTGCGGAGAAGGCGCTGTCATAGCTACAGATCGGAGAAGAAGAAGAAGGAGAGATGGGTGATCCGCAGAACAACAATCTGATCCCCGGGGAGCAGACCATGGGATCCTACTGGACCGCTAGGGCTGCAGACATGAGGTCCCCCATTCAACACCCTCAGGTCCCAGCCAACAACTTTGAGGTGAGCACCTCCGTGATCACCATGCTGCGCGGTTCAGTAGTGTTCCGTGGTAAGGAGGGAGAGTGCCCTCGATCACATCTCAGGCGATTCCACGAGCTCATTGATGGAATCAAGATCAATGGGGTACCAGCAGATGCCATCCAGCTGAGGTACTTCCCATTCACTCTGGAGGGGCAAGCCAAGGAGTGGCTAGACACTCGACCTCCGGGCTCCATCACCACGTTCGCCAACCTGGCGGACAGGTTCCTCACCCGCTACCATCCTCCATCCAAAACTGCTGATCTCCAGAAGCAGATTACACACTTTTCTCAGGATGAGGATGAGACCATCAGGGATGCATGGGAGAGGTACAACAGTCTTTTCCTCAGGTGTCCCAATCATGGTTTCAACGATGCGTTCAAGGTGGGCACCTTCTATCACGCCCTCTTCCCGGAGGACAAGCAGCTGATCGATTCGGTTTGTGGCGGGAACATGCTGACCAAAACCCCGCCACAGCTGAATCAACTCTTTTAAGAGATGGCGGAGAATGGTTATGATTGGGGCACTGCCAGGAGATCGAGGAGAGCACCAGGCCGGGGTGTGCATGCTGTGGGCACCCAGTCATCTGATTTGGTGCAGGTAGTATCGAAGCTGGTCTCAGCTATCGATCGTTCCGGGATAATTCCAGGGACCGGACAGCAGCAGGCGATGCTCTGCCAGTGGTGCGAGAGCACCCATCATATGGTGGAAGACTGCCAGGCGATGAAGGAATCGACCACACCCCAGGAGCAGGTGAACTTCATCAACAATGTCAGGCGCAATGACCCCTACAGCAACACGTACAATGAGGGGTGGCGCCAGCATCCTAACTTCTCCTGGGCTGGGCCAAATCCCAGACCACCTGCTCCACAGGGACCACCGGGCTTCCAGAGGCCACCATATCAGCCCAGACAGGGGCAATTCCAGCAGCCAGGTGCAGCCCCTGCTGCCCCAGTGCAGAATGATCAGATGGCTGAATTGCAGGACTTGGTGGGTTCTCTCGCCAGTGTTAGTGCTCAGAAATTCAACACCTTTGAGCAGTTCATGGAGAAGGCCTCGGGTCAACTCCTGGCTCTGGAAGCTGGTCAGAGGAATACACAGGCTGTTTTGCAGGATATCCAGCCCCAGCTGGGGAGTGTGGCCCAAGCAGTGGCTCAAAGGGCGCCTGGTACTCTACCAGCGCAGACCATCCCTCACCCGCCGACCCCGAATGAGCGCTGCAATGCCATCATGACCAGGAGTGGCAAGATGATTGTCGATCCCCCCGCTCGGGAATCGGAGAGAGAAAGCCCTGTTGCAGCATCTCCAGCGGTTGAACAAGAAGTTGAGAAGGAGGTTGAGGTGCCTGCACCTAAACCGCAACCAGTAGTGAAGGAGTATGTCCCTAAACTCCCTTTCCCTACTCGGTTGCACAAAGACAGGCTGGAGACAGAGTTCGAGAACTTCATGGCCATGCTCAAGAAGCTGAATGTCCAAGTGCCCTTCCTGGAGGCACTATCGCAAATGCCGAAGTATGCGAAGTTTCTGAAAGAGCTTCTCTCAAAGAAGCAGAAGCTGAGTGAGCTGGCCACTGTGGAGCTCAGCGAGGAGTGCTCGGCTATTCTGCAGAACAAGCTTCTGCAGAAGAAAAAGGACCCAGGTAGTTTCACTATCCCGTGCTCTATTGGTAAATTGCATGTAGAGAAGTCCTTGGCGAATTTAGGTGCTAGTATCAATGTTATTCCATACAAATTGTTCATGAAACTAGGCCTAGGTGAACCCCGTGCTACTAGGATGACCCTTCAATTAGTTGACAGATCGGTAGTGCATCCTAGGGGTATAGTGGAAGACCTTCTGGTCAAGGTTGGCAAATTCACATATCCTGTGGATTTTGTTATCCTGGACATCAGTGAGGACACAGAAGTGCCTCTTATACTGGGAAGGCCTTTCCTGGCCACCGCCAAGGCTCTCATAGATGTGCATGATGGTACCTTAGTTCTGAGGGATGGCGAGGAGCGAATAACATTTTCTGTTGCTAACACTATACCTGCTTCGTTACCTCTGCATGCTGTATCTCACCAGGAGCACGAGTCTGTCGTGTATCCTTCTGTGCTGCCTATTGTGCAGGAACCGCCTCCCACACCCTCGCCGCCACTCCGGACCACCCCGTCATCCAAAGAACAGATCAAGGAGGAGTGGCGGCCGAAACTGCAGGCAGCTAAGCCTGCTCGAAAGAAAGCCGGAGGCCACTATGAGCTGGTCCCGCCCCCACCTTGGACATCCGAGTATTCACTCGCTTGCATCCTACCGGATGGCCAAGTCGAGCTGGCAAATGCAGGTGGCCACATTCGTCGCGTCCATGGCCACCAGTTGAAGCTGTACCTCAAGAGCGATGTGGATCCGCTCTTGAAGGCACCTGATCCTACACTTCCCTGAGCATCCATACTGGCGTCCAGCTAAAAGATGGTAAAGAAGCGCTTGTGGGGAGGCAACCCCACCAAGGTTGTTTTTCTTTCGTTTGTTTTTGTCGGTTTGTCCACTTGGAACTATGGTTTCTATCACCCAGTGTGTTTTGCTGATGCTAGCCCGCTGACTCGGGAAAGTCGATTTTAAAGCCTAATTCGAGCCAAAAGTGGAGAATCGTTTTTTCAGAGCAAAAACAGAGCCCTAGAGAGAGAAAGTGCGAAGAACACATCCTAGAAGCTGTCCTAGAGCTGGATTTCATCGAATCGAGCCTGGAGATCGTCATAGGAGTGAAAATCATCGTCCCGGAGCAGATTATCCTCATCGTTATGAGTATGACTAATCCGATTCTTGTTTTCTCTTCTCTCTCTATGGAGTAAAACCCTTCTCTCACTTGGGTATGAAGAACCCTAGTTCCTTGTGTTAGGGATTTGATTGTAATGACTTGGGATGATATTACTGTTTGATTTTAATCGAATGACGCATGTTTATTGAATTGATTTGATTCTGATCAGCTTTTCTCAATTTCTGCTGCAACCTGAGATAGATAGAATCTGATTAGGTTGTTAGAGCCTCTTCATTCGATAGTAGGGGATTGGCTATACGAGAGTTAGCCAGTTTACTGCTTTGTACTGGTGTTCTTGGCGCCAGTAGTGGAGTTCTGTGTTCATAGCCTCAGCTTTCTATCCCGGTGAAGACTAGTCGTCTGCCGGGTAGTTAGACTGAGAGGGCTTGGTCAGCTTAAGAGATTCCAAGCTACTGTCGGATCTTCCGCAGTCTAATCAACAGTAAATCAACCCAGGGAATTGCAATTGAACCTAACTAAGGGGCTAGGGGGACTCAATCCCGAGTGACTCTTGCCTGCTTTAGAAACCGAACAATTTACTGCTTTCTTGTTGCTTTTACTTTTCACAACAATCACTCGACTTAGTTTGCTAGATAATAGAGAATCACGGAGTAAGCAGTAGATCTAGACCCCGGGTTGATAATTAAACTTGCCTATACTGCAGTCCCTTTCATTGGTTACACTTGGCCATTGTTAGGTGTTGTGTTTTAGCGTGTCAGTAATGGAGGTCTGAATCGCTGCGCGTTGGGAGACATCTACGGCCAGTTCTTTTTTCTTGGCATGCACGTCTGCCTCGAGTCTGTTCAATTCGGCCTTCATCGCAGCAATTTTGAGTTCATCTGACATAATTTCTTGCTCACGAGTTGCGCACTGCTGAGATCGAGCATCGTATTGAGAGGATAGATCCTTGAAGCGCGCGGTGTTAGCAACGAGCTGAGCCTTGATGGATTGGAGGGCCGTTCCCCTTTTGGCACTTTTCTTTTCCAGCTCGAGGGCGTCGTGAGCACACTTTAGGTAGTTTTGTGCAAGTTGCTGAGCTCGCTTGGCGGTGGTCGTCTCTTCTAGGCCAAGTCTAGGCAAGATTTCGGAAGCACCCAATCCTCCCAATACCGCGAAAGCTGATTCAAGCTCGTTGGGTTGTGGAGGGTCAACCGCTTCTTCTAAGGATAGAGAGAGAAACTGGGTAATCTTGACGATGGCGTCTTTTATGGCTTGGGTTCGTGGATCAAGTTGGACCTCCCTAGAGAGTGGAAGTCGAGCTTTAGCCAAAGAGGCGAAGAATTGCCCTGCAGTCTCAAGATCTGGCGGCGCCTACAAGACCCGAGAAAGAATGGTAAAAAAACCAAAGCGAAAGATTCACTATGAAGAATGATGAACAGCTATGGTTACCGTCATTGCTGTGTTCGGTGAAGCAACACTGATGGTGGATGGAGCGGATCGGGTAAGGTCGGAGAAGGGAGACGATCGAGCTGCCAAGGATGTGAAAGATGGTAGGGTCGTGCTAGTTGATGGGGTGGGCGTAGGGGTCAAAACGAAGCTGGCGGGTCTGAGGTGTGGGATGGTTGGAGCAATAATGGTGGTGGTTCTTGTGCCTGAAGAAGGGAGTGCAAGGCTAACAGGCATAGCCGTCGGAGTGCTAGCTTGAAGGGAGGGAGCAGTGGTGCCCTCGCGCTCGGTCGTCAGCAGCGGGCCGGAGCTCTTGTTCAACGGTGGATAGGACACTGAATGGCTAGTCTGTCCCGCAGGGCTGTTATTATCACGACCGGGAGTCGAGTCTGCCAGTGTGTCCCCATCATCGTCGGAATCAGCTTCAGACTCGATGCTCATACTATCCGAGGTGGAATCATTTTTATCATCAGATTCCTCATTACCTTGATCCTACAAAGAAAGAAAAGAGAAAGCATGACAAGTATGGCTACGAAGTGACGACAAAACGAAGTAAATGCTAACGGTTTCTCAAAGGAAGCCGTGATGAAGGAGTTAAAGAGAGGAATTTACCTCAAGAGGGGTGATTGGACGACTCTGTTTAGTAGGGCGAGTATCACCAGGAAGTTTCCCACAAGTTGCGCGGGAAAAATAGCCATGTAAATCGGCAAAAATAGAGTACCACAAAATAAAAGAAAAGAAAATAACCAAAATAGTAGTAGGTACATACATGCGCGGCGTTTGGCTGAATCTGGATGGGGAGATACATCGTCATCGTTATCGTCAGTTCCATCGAGCCCGCACTAGGTAATGCGGTTGATGACATTGGTCGTAGGTTCGTTAAAGTAACGAAACTCTTTAGTATTCCAGGCCAGCCCATACGGCGATGTCACGGCACCCTCGGTTGCATTGAAGTGCTTGAATGCGTTTGGAAGAAAATATTCCCGACAAGCTTCCACATTCGCGATGCCCTGCGCCGGGAGTGATGCAATCCGAGTATACAGCCGTGGATAATTCTTCGAGAAAGCAAGCGGAAGAGGCCATTGTTGCACCAATCCGAACTGGCGGGAGGAAAAGTGTGGGTTGTAGACCTCGATGCTGAGATCGGCCGAAGCTTTAGGGGCAAAGAGCATGTCTCTAGCCACTATCCAACGAGCCCATTCTTCCAGGTACCAGTTGTAATCGTCAAGCGAGCCATCCTCTCCTGTTGGTTTTTGGCCGAAAACAAGTTTGAATGAGGGAGGTCCAAAGAGCCGAGTTTCGAATGGGGTGAAATTCTCTACACCTCTGGCCTTGTAGAAAATCGGAAAGTATATGGAAAAGTCTTTCTTCAGTGGGGCAGCTTTGGCATAGTAATGGCCGTAGGATAGGATCCCGGCATCGGAGGCCATGTTGTCGGGTGCGGGCAACAAACTTCGAACGGCGGGGAAGTAGGCATATAACCACAGCTGCACTAGCCAAAGGGGGCCAGCGCCGGTGACTTCCCTCTTCGCAGTAGCCTTCTTGATTTGTTTGACGGTCAAATACATGCCCCGGTAGAGATGACACAGTATGATCTCCGCAAGATTGACGCATCGTCCAGTAGAAATCTCAGAGGAAGTCTCGGTATCTTGCACGAGTTTGCTGCCGCCACGACAAAGAATGAATTTATTTAGCCAGTAGTGAATGAAGTATGCTCGCTCCTTGTCCGTGACCGGTGCCGCGGGGTCGTCCGGGTAATTAGTGTTGTAAATAGAGCGACAGGAGCGATCAAAATGACTGGGGTTGTTGGGGCTAAAAGGAGTTCTAGCAACGGCGGGAGGTCGGCATCTCGAGAGACCGGTTAATGCGACAAGATCAAGCAGGGTGATAGTCATGGTCCCCAGTGGAAATACTAAGTTGTTGGATTCAGTGGACCAGAAGCATATGGCAGCCTTGAATAGATCTACATTTGGTTGAGGGAGATTGGCGCAGAGAGACAAGAAGCGATCTATGCCTGCATCCCTCCATTAAGCAACAGTGGTTTCATCAGCAAGAAGGCGAGAATACCATCTCACAAAGTCCTTGTCGAAGAGAACCCAGGAGGATAGAGGTCGTTTCGGCTTCTATTGAGTGAAGTATGGAATGTCGGTGGGTGAACAATGAAGGAGAAGTCGAGCGTAAGCAGTGGGGTAAAGGTTTAGCTTGGCCATGGTTGGATCGCCGGGGTTGGTGATGGCAGGACCGTGCAATCCCTCTCCTTTGTCTGTTAGTGAAAGAGTGTCAAGTTCTATGGCGTGAGAGCTATCCAGGTTCCTCCACCTTTCCTGTGGATCGTCAATACTGCATATGTGAGCCACGAGATCAGTTGGAGGGGGCCTGTCAAGAGAAGAGGCCAACTAGTAAAAGTTAAAAGACGGGGGTAGTAATTCGATTTAAAGAGAGACAAGGCAAGTTGGGTACGTGGTTGTTCACATATGGAGCGTGCATGGAATAATCGAGGAAAGCAACAAAGATAGAGGCGTGCTGCACAGGAGGTAAAGCACAAACATCGGCTAGCGGGAATGAAAAGGTACGAGTAATTTACATTGGGTATAGGCCAAGTTGCATAACATATACACATCACAATGGTCGGGAAGGAACAGGGGATAAGGGCGCCGAATAATATAAAAAAAAGAGCACCGAAAAAAAAAAGAGAAAGAGTTTGGCGTGAAAAAATTCAGTACCGGATTTGAGGAGGTACTAGACCGCCAGGAGCCATGTTGGGGCCTTGATGGGTGTTGAAAAGGTTGGAGTTGCGTGCTCGAGGAAGAGTCGATGGCGGGATGGAGAGCTTCGCCGAAATTCAACGGTGATGAATGGGAATTATGAAGGTAGCAGGGTTGTTTATTTATGGAGAATGAGAATAAGTACCCAAACCTGTATGGAAAAGGATTACTTGAAGTCTTTCCACCGCAGGGAAGGTCTAGAGATGCTTTCCTTGGTGAGAAAGGAACGAAAAGGGGATAACAAGTTTGGCAGTGCTGTGAGGTCACGCAATCGGCCGCAAAAGAAAAAAAATCTAATGCATGGCGGCATGCAGCGCTGATAGAGGAAAAAAATTATGCATGCAGCGCTGCCCGCTAACAACTCTGAAAAAAAGGAAAAAAAAGGGCTCTCAGCGTGGCCGATGTTGCTATTTGCTAACAGCCCTGAAGAAAAAATTTAGATGCAGCGCTGGTGGATAATAATAATAATAAATAAATAAATAAATAAATAAATAAATAAGAAAAAAAGGGTAGAGAGGGCGGCCAAACAGCTCTGGCGGGAAGAGAAAAAAAAATTAATAAAAAATAATAAGAGGGCGACTTAACAGCCCTGATAAAAAAGGGGGTCTCCCAGCGCTGCGGCTGTTGCTAACAGCCCTGATAAAAAAAAATTATTATTGTTATTAATTAATGATGCCAGCGCTGGTAGAAGAAAAAAATAAAGAGAAGTTTGGCCGTGTGACCGCGTTGTTGCAATTAGCCGCAATACTGGCGGCCAAAATCATTTCGCCATGCGTGAGGATTATATAATTGGTAATTAAAGACTTCATTGCTAACTTTGGCCTACGTGTTTAGTTCGTTTAAACACTTTGAGACGAGTATTTTAGGTGTTATACTATTTGGTTAACAATTTGGTTCATAATTCTTATAAACCAAATTGTGGGGGGCATTTGTTGACACCTAAAATTAGTTCGGCCGGAATTAAATGCCGCATTAATTAGTCTCGGCATTTAATTCGATGGCGCGGGTACAAAACGATGTCGTTGGAAGTCGAGCGGCGTCGCGGAGAACTAAAAACGCTACTGCAAGGTAGCTTAACGGTACCGCGGTACTAGAAACGACACCGCTTACCGAAAAACAAAAAGGGCTACGCGTGGGTATTGGAGAAGGTGTTTTCTCTAATTAATTATTATTTTTATTCCTTGTTGGATGGGAAGAAGCGGCACCGCGGAGAGTTAAAACGGTGCCGCGGAATTAAAAACGGAACCGAGAGGAAGCCCAATGGTACCATTACACTAGCAAACGACAGTGTTTAACGGAAGAAAAAAACAAACGGAGCTGGTTGGGGAAGAAAACGCACCGCAAGGCTGGAAGCGGAGTCGTTTAATATTAAAACGATGTCGCTGGTAGAATCAAACGGTGCTGTTCAGCTAAAAACGACACCGCTTAAGGCATCAACAGCGCCGCGATATCACTAAGCGAGGCGTTCGAGACCATACCACAGCAGGTTGGATTTTGGCAAGACCTGGCAAGACCAACGACCAACGGCACTGCAAGACGAGAACAACGGTACCGTTTGGTTGAAAAAAAATACAATGTCGCGGAATGGCAAACGACATTGTTTTGTCAGCATCGATTAGCGAAAAGCGATGCTACAGAAAGGTAAAACGACACCGCGGCAGTGGATAAGAGTTCGGCCAGAGGCGGCCCGCCAAGCCCAACGACAGCGCAAGACTGGAAAACGACGTTGTATGATGGGCTAACGGTGTTGTTGGTCAAACCGGGTTGAGGCAATTGAGTTGTGATTTAAAACGTCATCGATTAGTGAAAGGTGATGCCGTGGTATTGATGAAACGACATCGTTACATGGACAAGGTTGTAGGATTTGGCTCAACGTCGTTTCGCCAAGTTTCTGCAAACAGGAGCGGTTTCGATGGCACGTGATTATCACGCAACAACGAGAAAGTTACCTGCACGGTTGACGGGAATGAAGACGTGGGAGACAAAGGCGCGAAGGCGGTTACCACGACTACGGGGAGAAAATTGCAGTATAAAGATCGGGAAGAGAGAGAAGCTCAGGACGGCAAAAATCAAATCTCAAACTGCACCGTCGCAGAATTATCAGTTTTTCTCTCTAGTTTTCGTAGAACCGCTCTGTCAAAGAACTCCTTTGCAGAGTCGTAGTCGTAGCTTGTAGTCGTAGTCGCGGAGCTCTCCAGAGGAACCTCCATAGGAGTAGAGGTAACGTAACTTAGAACACTCTCGCTTTGGTTTCTCGTTTCTCGTTGAACACCCTCGTTCGAACGTAGTTTGGAGAGGTGGTGAACCGAGTAACGGTTGTTCTAGTTAGAGGTCAAAGGTGCATCGATCAAATCAACATCGCCGACGCCGGCGGTGGATATTTGGCGGTCGTCTTGATTTCTGTGTAATCGATCAAATCAACGGCGCCGACATTCGGCGGCGGATATTTGACGATTTTGCTGACTTTGTGTTTGTGCTTACTTGAATACAGTGCGCATTGAACACGCGAGTTTCGCCAACGAAACAGTATCCTAAGTAAAGATGAGGGGGATCCAGAATTTGGTGACCTCAAGGACTGGAGCTTTCTTATTCGGTTTAGCAGACAAAAGTCTATCCATGAGAAATGGAAAGGTAATCAATGTTATACTTGAGAGTATGAAAGTGATCATCGAAAAAGTGCAAGTTAATAAACTTTGTGAAGTTAACCTACTTCAAAAATATTAACTTATGAGTAAAATCTAGCATATGTTGACATTTATGTCAGAGAGCTAGTTGTAGAAATCTGAAGATGATTTTTTAGAGGTGTTGATACACTCTTTCCAAAAGAAAAATGAGGTTTTACTTTCATCTATATGAACAATATTTCTCATATAAAAAATGTGTAATTTTTCAACAACTATGGCGAAATAGTTAAAATATTGGGGATTTATTATGGATAAAATGATGTGGAATGTCGCTTGTTAATTCCATAAATGTACTTTACTTGTTACTTGGTTGAATGCCATTTTGTGTGAGTCTAAAGAAAGACTAAATCGTGTAATTAATTAGTTGGTTAAGTCTAAGAGAGATTTACATGGCATAATGAGGTTAATAATTAGGATATAAACATTAATAGCAAGAAATTTTATGTACAAGTGAAGTGTTGTGGGAACTTGAAAGTTTTTTTACCAAAACCCTAAGCTCACATGATGTGTAGTGAATAAAAAAAAGATGAATTTTTGGTGTATTGTACCCAAAGGAACTCATCGGATGAATAAAATGCACAATCCATTAATGGATATGCATTTATGGTTAATGGGGATCAGTATCTTGGAAAACATCCAAGTTAAACTATGCATTCACTCCGGTGAAGATTATTATCTGGCCCGCAAAAACTGGCGTTGATAACCACACGTTATGAAGGTACAAATTAAGATTGTCATTGCAAGGGCTATAAGTGTTATGTGAAATTTTCGTCATAGATAATGGAAACATAACACTATAGAATTAATTAATTTTTAGCGAAGTTATTTGAATTCGTCATTTAGGTCAAATGATAACAAAAGTGGGGCCCACCTAGAAATTAATTTAAGCTTCAAAAGGAATGAACTCGTGGCTGAGGACAAGTCATCATGGTGATAACTTTACTTATGTAAGATTAGCTGACAAAACCTATATGTTCAAGGAACAAACAAAGTCATGAATTATGGTCCGACATTATCAAATTATTCGAAGTCTATTATCATGGTGAGACAAAGTCCAACAATTGCTCCTCATTTCACTCGTTACGTAATTCTTTTTTTTTTATAAATGGATGCAACGCATATCAGCTTTCATTCACAACAAGACGAGGCACAGAAAGGCCTTGACAGTCATACATGCTAAAATGACACAAACCCGGATCGAACTCTGGAACAAGATGGGTACCCAAAGGAAGGGAGTGACCTCGACTAGCTAAAAAATCAGTGCACCTGTTTCCCTCTCTGTAGATTTGGTAACACATAACCTCCCAGTCTCGTGCGCAAAGCTCATGGAAACGCTCAATGACAGCGGCGTGATGATGATCAGTGCTCTGGTTGTGGAGAAGCTGAACTGCACAATGAGAGTCCAACTCGACACGAACCCGCCGATATCCACGATCCCAGGCCAACTGAAGTCCTTCTACAGCTCCTCTCAATTCTGCTCGGGTGATAGAACAAATCCCCAAGTTACTGGCGAATGCTGCGAGGCAACATCCTGTATGATATCTAATTAGGCCACCCGCTGCAGCATGACCCGATTCAGGAATAACGGAGCCGTCTGAATATGTGAACAAGCCTGTCTTTGTCCATGGCATTCCTCACAACAGTTATCCAAGCCAGGACACGCTATAGAAAGACTTGAGTGGTGAAGACTTTGCCTGCAAAGACTCTGTCATTTCAGGTCCTCCAGAGAGACCAACAGATTATACCAAAGTCAAGTAATGTGTTCTCCTGTTTGATGTTATGAAGTATCCAATCTTGAAGATGGCTGTAAAAAAGTCTTGTTGCTAAGAATGGTGAGTGAGTTGCACCGAAGTTAACCTGGAAATAGAGCAGTCCCGCAACACATGCATGACTGTTTCTGGGTGCTGCTTGCAGTGGCCACAGATCGAAGAGGTCGCTATGTGGCGCTGCGTCCGCTCCTGGTTCGTCAACATGAGGTTCCGAGTAGCCAGCCATATGAAGTGAGTCACGCGAGCCGGTCCCCTCCACTGCCAGCCCGTACGCCAGTCAAAGCTCCACCATTTGTCCACCTCGCCCTTGGCAATGTCATACGCCGAACGTACCCTAAATCGACCATCATTATCCGGTCCCCATGCCATACCGTCCTCTCCTGCATCGAGCTGCAGAGGTTGTATTCCCAGTACCCGCAAAACAGCCTCCGCAGGTAGAACTCCATGAAGTTTCGGAAGATCCCACTCACCTTGGGAATTCACAAAAGCCGCAACGGCTGGGAAGGATCAATGGGCTGCCCGTCCCCCTTTGCTGAATAGAGCAAAAGCTCCCCGCTATCAATCCACCTATCCGCCCAAAAGGATGTTGAGAGGCCATCCTTGATGTTCATGTGCATTCCTGTCTGCATAATTGGCCAAGCCTTCTTAACTTCAAGCCAGAGGTTGGACATCCTGCCCGCCGACTTGGCCACGAGAGCTCCCTCCACTTTCCTGAAATACTTAGCCTGGAAAACACGCACCCATAATTCATCCGGATTTTTAACGAAATACCAAGCTACCTTTGCAAGGAAAGCAAGGTTCAGCTTATGTGCATTGCGGAGCCCCAAACCCCCTCCTTTTTTGGCCGACAAATCGCCTCCCAATGAACCAGGTGGATCTTCCGTGCTCCTTCAGAACTCCCCCAAATGAAACTCCTAATTTTGCGGTCTATGGAGTCGCATAAGGACTGTGGAAGGAGAGTAGTCTGCATGGCGTAAGTTTGGAGGGCATTCAGGACCGAGACCACAGACTGACCCGACCCGCAAAGCCGAGGCTCCTCGCTTTCTAGCCTGACAGCTTCTTCTCCATACGATCAAGGATGTACCTCTACGTCTACTTAGTCACAGCTTCTTGAGTCATGGGCATCTCCAAGCCGCGGGCCACCGAGGCACAAATCTGTCTGGGGGTGTTGCTGGAGAAGAAGATAACTGATTTGTCCTTGTTTACTTGTTGGCCAGAAGCAAGACAAAAATGGTCGAAGCACTCTGCAACTACCACACCTTGATCCTCTTACGCTTCTGCATAGGTATGAGCTCATTCTTCTCATTGGGTACCACGGTCATCCCGCCCTTCTTAGGCACCACCTGGGTGGGACTGACCCACTCACTGTTGGAGATGGCCAGGTTCGGGGTCAATCTCCGCTAGGCCTGTCTTACCGGCCGCATCTCATCCTCTAGCAATATCCGGTGGGAGCAGAAGGAGGGGTTGATCCCTCGGATATCAATGATCTTCCACGCCAGAGCTCGCTCGTATTGCTTCAGCAAGGCCGCCAGTCTGACCATCTGCTCGGATGTGAGGGTCGAGCTAATGATGACTGGAAGCTTGCTCTCCTCCCAAAGAAAGGCATACTCCAAGTGAGGAGGGAGGGGCTTTAGCTCCAGCTCTGGTGGCTCCTCCAAGGAGGTAGTGATGCAAGGTGAGGATGAGATCAGTTTGAATAGCCTATCGCCCTCTAGGAATGCGCCACTCTCCAGCGCGACCAACTGCTCCTCCAGCTGCGGCTCCTGCCATTCCTGATCTCCTAGCAAAATACAACGCTCAAGAGCATCGCTAGTACCCGCAATCGTTATGGCGAGTGCGGTCTCAAAATCAGCAAGCATATCACAGTAATCTAAGTCATCATGCAAATGGGAGTGCTTCCCATTCTCATACATGGAAAAAGTAGCCTGTTCATCCCCAGCACGCAAGATCAGTTTACCACTATGCACATCAATAAGCGCCTTGGCGGTGGCGAGAAATGGTCTACCCAAAATCAAAGGCACATCCACATCCTCATTTATATCCAGAATAACAAAATCAACAGGATATAACAAGCAGATCCTCTATGATACCCCTAGGATGCACAATAGAGCGATCATCTAACTGGATGCTCATCCTAGTAGTTCTAGGTTCACCTAGGCCTAGCTTCTTAAACAATTTATAAGGCACGACATTAATGCTAGCACCTAAGTCCGCCAAGGAATTTCCTACACGCATGTTGCTAATAACAAGAGGGTTGTAAAACTCTCTAGGTCTTTGCGCTTCTCGGACAGCTTGTTCTGCAGGATGGCAGAACACTCCTCGCTCAACATCACCATCAAGAGATCCCCAAGTTTCTTTTTGTTGGTGAGGAGATCCTTCATAAATTTGGCGTAATTGGCATTCTTCAACAGTGCCTCCACGAACTTCATGCTGATGTTGACCTGCTTCAACATTGCCATGAACTTGGCAAACTCAGTCTCCAGCTTGTCTTTGTGTAGGCGAGTGGGGAAGGAAAACTGGGGTACATGCTCCTTAACCACTGGCTGTGGCTTGAGAGCAGGTGCTTCTTTCTCCATCCCCACTTATGCATCGTCAGCTGGAAGTGCTGAAGCAGGTAGTGGCTCTTCCTGCTTGGCCGGGGCAGGGGACAACAGATGTTGTCTTGCCACTCCTGGTAGTGATGGCATCCAGCTGTTGGTGAGACTCGCGAGGATTTAGAATGGTGGTGGCAGGCAGAATCCCCGGTGCTCTGGTGTTATTTTGGCGAGCTATGCCACCAATTTGATTATGGAGATCCTGCAATATGGCACCTTGGTTCCTCTGGCCTACCTCCAGTGAGGTTATGTTCTGGTCCATCCTGTCAAAATTCGCCTTGCTGGTAGTCATGAATGATTGCAAAATGTTTTTCAGCTTCGTCATCTGGGTATTTTGGAGTTGTAGCTGCTGGCAACTGGGCATACTTGCGCTGCGACTGCTTGAATGGTTGCCTCTGTCTGGGCTGGTAAGGCTGCTGCTGTGGAACTGGACCCTGTCGGGCCTGGAAGGACTGCCTCTGCTGAAAACCACCTGCTGGTGCTGGGAAACCAGGTGGTTTAGTGGTGTTGCTGTTATTGCCATTCCAGGAGAAGTTGGGATGCTGGCGCCACCCTTCATTATATGTACCACTGTAAGGATCAAGACGCTGAGCACTGGCGATGAAGTCCAACTGCTCCTGGGGGTGTAGAAGACTCCAGCATAGTCTGGCAGTCTTCCACCAGATGGTTCGAACGCTCACACCACTGACATTGTGCAACTGAAGGCCCGAACAACCCTCTGCCCGGAATAAGACTATTGGGGTGCTTCAATGTCTGGACCAACTCGGCCACCTCCCGCTCTAGCCCAGACCAAGCCTCCATGGCGTGCACACCTCGGTCCCGGGAACTCCTTCTTCTGGTGCTCTGCCCCCAAGAATGATCCCTGGCAGCCAAAGTACTGATCATCTGATTCATCTAGGGTGGAGTCTTGGTGAGAATATCCCCTCCTGGGCATAGAGACTCGATCACCCTCTGGGGTCAGAGCGCTATAGAAATTCTCCACTGTTAATGTATCACTGAGATCGTGATGGGGACACTGCCAGAATAATCCCGAGTACCGCTCATAGGCATCACGTAATGACTCATCTGGCTCTTGGCGGAAATGAGCGATCTCCCGCTGAATCTCTGTGGTCTTCGAGGCCGGCTATCTCCCTTCCTCTTCAATATCGAGATGGATATTATGTCCTATATCTTAATTGAGATCAAGGAGGCAGGTTTCCTTAATGGTTTTTGCATTTATGAAGAGGATCGTCGTGTGGAGGTAACTCATCTTCTATATGCAAAGGATGCGATTGTGTTCTCTGAATCCAACGAGGATGAGGTTACCAACGTTCTTGCTGCTTTAGTGTGTTTCCAGAGCATAACCGGGCTGAAGATCAACTTGCAAAAAACAAGGGTGCATCCAGTTGGGAAAATGCATAATCTGGACATAATAGTGGACATTTTGGGATGTGATTGGGAAGCCCTTCCAATGACTTACCTGGGTTTACCTCTTGGGGCCTTAAGCGGCTCTTCGATGTTTTAGAATTCAGTCATTAACAAAGTGCAGAGAAGATTGGAGGTTGGAAAGGAAACTTCCTTTCTGTCTGTGGTAGTCCTGAATAACTCTGTTCTGGCCTCAAAAGCTGTAACTTCAGCGCTCGGAAAGATCTAGAGAAACTTTATTTGGTTTGGGACTGATGACAGGAAAAAATGCCACTTAATCTCAGAGGCTAGGAATTCACGACATTAAACTCTATAACATCGCATTACTCTGCAAATGGTGGTGGAACCGAAAGACACGCTTGGTAGAGGGAGCTTATCCGGCTGAAATTTCCTTGCTCCAGTTCAGAATGGATAACAGGGGATCCGGTTGGTCCGATGGGAAGTAGTCTATGGCACAGGATTGCTAAAGCTTAATGGGACTTCTGGAAATTTGCAGAAATCTATCATGATATTGGTGCTTGGACTTATTTTTGGTTTGACTTGTGACTCAATGGTCGTTGTCTGGATGTCGATTTCCCGAGGGTTGCTGCCGCAGCTGAAGATCCACTGGCTAGAGTTGCTGGTATCCTTAAATTGGAAAATGGGAGTGTGTATTGGATTCTTCCTTTGAAATTTAATCTTACGGGTGGGGTTGAGAGTGAGAGAGTTTCCCTAATGAACTTGCTCAAAAGCTTGCCTCCTTCTTCCTTTTTTGTAGGCCCGGAGAGACTCATGTGGAAACAAGCGTCGAACAACGCCTTCAGTGTTAGATCAGCTTACAACCAATTGGCGAGGGACAGGTTTCCGGGTGTTGTTGATTTCCTCTACAACTTGATTTGGCAGCAGCTTATACCAAGCAAAGTGTGTGGTTTCTTGTGGATTGTCTTTCATAAAAAGATCCTGACTTTGGATAATCTTAACAAGAAGGGGTGGTATCTTCCAAATAGATGCAGTCTCTGTGAAGCCGATGAAGAAACCACTGATCACCTTTTCATCAACTATCCTTTCTCGGCAGAAGTTTGGCAAATCTTGGGAAGCTTTGTGGACCTTCATAATGCAGGAACTGACCACAATTATATTGCTACTAGAATGCGTGAGTGGCCAGTTACCAACCGGGAAACTTCCAAACAGTCTTTTCCTTCATGCTTTCTGTTGGAGAGTTTGGTTGGAGAGAAATAGTCGGACTTTCAACGATGAGAAATCTCATGCTAGGGTGGTGGCTTTCAGGATTGGGCTTTCAATTTTCTCTCGGCTAACTACGGCAAAGAAGGTTAATCAAGGGAAGCTGAAGTTTGGTTGCGAAGATTGAAATCTAGGCTCATCCCAGGTAGGAATGGCAACAAAACCCGAACCCACGGGTACCCACCCGACCCAACCCGGTCAACATGGGTAAAATCCGTGTTGACGGGTTTTGGGTCGGGTTTGGGTTTAAACCCGTTCACTATTCAACGGGTTGGGTTGGGTTTGGGTTTAGGTAAACCCGGCCCGTGGGTACCCGCCCACCCATATAATTAATTTTTTCGGTATATTTAATATTCTAAACAACTAATCTTATTTATGTTTGTGGAGATATGTCTAATTTTTTCTTTTTAATTGTGTAGAATGAAGTTGATGTTATGGAGTGGAGAGTAAAGAAACTTAATTGAAAGGAAGAAGTTTTCAATTAAACATGTTATTTATGGAAAATTTGTGATTTGCTTCAATTTTTTTGAGTTTTCTAGATTGGTGTTGAAAAATTTGTATAGTTAATTTGTGATTTGCTTGAATTGTCTAGAATGGTGTTTTATATATGGATAATTTGTATTGAGAGATTGATATTTGACTTTAATTTTGATAAGAACTTGTAATTATAAAATTTTTACTACAAAACCCGTGGGTACCCATGAACCCGCGGATACCCAACGGGTTGGGTTGGGTTTGAGTTTTTCAAACCCAGTGGGTTTTACCCCGGGTTTTTTTCAAAGATAAACCCATGGATTTGGGTTTGGGTTTGGCAAAACCCGACCCAACCCGACCCATTGCCATCCCTAATCCCAGGCAACACTGTTGGATAGGTTTCTGGTGCTTGGTGTTTCTTTTTTTCCCGTCACTTGTTCCTTTCGGGTTATGTTATGGCTAGGGATGGCAATGGGACGGGTTTGGGGCGGGTTTGCCTAAACCATCCCCATCCCCGCTTTCAAATATCTATACCCATACCCGCCCCATACCCATGCGGGGAAAGGTTTTGCAAACCCTTCCCCATACCCATGGATTTCGGGTACCCTTGGGTAATACCCACCCCGTACATCCAACATTATAATACTGAATATTTTACATGTAGATTTTCAATTATAAAATTAAACACACATACTATATAATGAAGTCGACAAAGAGACAATCATATTTAATACGATTCAAAGCATCTTATCCTAAAGCATCCAATAATCCATATCAGAGTAGAGTACAATGTCATCCAAATCATTATTCCCTACTCTGATACATCTATTAAGTAATAATTAACTAACATAATCTTCTTAACAAAGGGAAAAAGTGAAAGAGTGAAGGAAAATTTGAGAGAAAGAAATTAAATTTTGATTTGGGTGGCCACTCAAATGCATTTCTACTATATATTTTTCGTGAGTTATACTCACTATTATTGATATGTTACAAATTGATACAAATATTTTTCATATATGAAGAAATATTTTCGGTGGGGCGGGTATGGGTATGGGTATAGGGCGGGGAGGCTAAAACCGTAACTGCCATACCCATCAAACTTTTTGCGGGTTTTACCCATACCCGCCCCATACATGGTCAATATGGGGATTCCTCGAGTTGACTGGATCGGGGGCGGTCGGATACCCGTGGGCATGGGTTTGTTGCCATCCCTAGCTGTGGCGGCTATTTTTCCTTTCATGAGGTTTTTTTTTTTTTTTTTTTTGCTGTTATAGGTTATTCCTTCCGCTTTCCTTTGGCGGTCGGATTTTTCATATTTCATTTCTCTCTTGTTCTTTCCTCTTTGTAATTTCTTTTTGGACCATTCATAATCTTAATGCTATACAGCGGCATATCCAGGACATAAGAGAGCACTGAGCCACATTTGAATAGAATATTAGATACCATAAACAAAAATATATAATAATATAGTTTTCATTACAATGCCAATTGTACAAGAATGTCTTTTAATTTAGCAAATTCATCAATAATATAATTTCCATCCATACTAATAATATACTCTTTTTTTGTTTGTTTGTTTGGTAATGGTGTAATTCATTAATTAAGAAAGAAATCGGAACAAGTACAGAGAAAGCCAAAAGCCAAAACATCTCTTTTTCAAAGAAAATAGGTAAGTAATCAACGAGAAATTCATTGCTCATTTTGTTGTACAAATCAATGTTCATGTTCCATTGCTGAAAATATTCTCTCCATGGTAGTTGTTGAAACTACTAGGTCAACACTAGACAAATCAATTTGTATTATGTGTCCATCCATGTTTCCTCCAACTTCTCTAATAATTTTGTAAGAGAAGAAACTTCATCTTCCTCACATGAGTAGTGCATTCTCCAAAGAATGCATCTGATAGCCTTCAAAGTCTCGAGGCTAAACTCTTGAGCAAGTTTGTAAATATTTTCTTCATCAAAACACCAGAAAGAACGGTTAGAATCTAGTGCCCCACTCAATTGAGGTAATCTAAATGATGACTCAGCAAGTTTGTAAATATTTTCTTAATCAAAAGAATGGAAAGAAAACCAGCTCGACGGGTTGGCGGAGAAATCCATTTGGGTCTGCTCGTTCTTGTTTTGTTTTGGGGGGATTGAGAAATTTTTTGAATTTTGCAAGAAAGGGTGTGCTTTAGTTTAGAGTTTTTATTTTATTTTAATGAAACTTTACACTTTTAGGTTTTCATGTCTTTTTTCAAATAAAATCATTGGGGTTATAGAAAATTTAGTATAAATTTAGAGTAATGGTTTGGATATGTTCATCTGAACCATTTTTCTAGTTACACAAAATCCTATTATCAAATAAAACTAGACAGGATTTTAAATAGCATTGGGCCAAATACCTAAATTGAAAAATTTTATAAGCACTAAACTAACTCTGTATATGGCCCAGCCCTGGATCCGCCACTGATGCTATATCATCCTTATTAAAAAAAATACAACTACGAATATACTGCCACTAACAATAAGACGAACTAGGCTTCCGCTGGGAAATACTGCCTGTAAGGCTGTTAACATAAGACGAACTGGATAATATCTTATATTTAGAGACGTCGGCTAATTAATTATTTAATTTGGTCTTTTTGTGTTTGACTCTATTCGACTTTCAAATGTACTTACTTATAATTGCTTCTTCAACCTGTCTGTTGCTTGTGTCTTGGTTTCTCTATCATGGCGGTGTCTACAAACACAAGACAATAAGTGAATAACCTTGGGTTTGAAATTTGAATGTTTGATTGAGATTGAATTTATTTTTTTTTAATTCAGTTATTTTCAATCAATTGATATATTTTGTTTTAATTTGGATTTCACCAATTATTTTGAAAAAATTAAAAAAAATTAGATGGATTGTGGCCAATGCAAAATGGTAAATGGTATATAAACATTTTGCGGTATTTGGGGGAAAATGTGGGACGTTAGATATACCAGGGTGCTGCGGCTACCGATCTATATGACCATATGCTACAGTATTTATATAAGGCCTCTCTATAATGTACGCCGTTTTTGTACCATGGTACAACATAGTATAAGACGTCAACAATTCTTGCTTGTTCCCTCATCAGGGGTGGAGTCATTATTTGAGAAAGGAGGGCAGGGAAGTTATTTAGTATACTATCGCAGAAGGAAGAAACATAATTATATGAAATTTAATAATTTTTATTTTAATAAAACACAATAAATTATTTGATATTAATAAAAATCACTCACAACTAATATTTCGAGTAAATATAATTTATTAGTCAAATTTTTCATACTTTTTAAATGATTAGCCAAATTGTTGCCGCGCATCAACATATTAGTCGTTTGTATGTTATTATTAATAATTTTGTAACTATTCTTTTAATTAAAATATAAACATTTTGGAATATTGACCATGCGTCTCTTTCAACTCAACATCATGTCGCCAAGTCAGCATTGCTAATAAAAAGCTAACAAATTAACATTTGGCTAATACTTTCTATTTATGTTAAAAATTAATAAACAACCAAGGGAAATCAATCATGCATTTTTTGCCAAAGATATTCCGAGTAGGAATAAAAAAATACGAATATACAGAACATATCAAGTCAAAAATAAAAAGAAAGAAACACATGTTGGTCAACAAGCCGCCGAGCCAACGATAAGAGAGCTTGTTTTGCCACGATATGGGCAGCCCTATTGTACATACAAGTCAAGAAGTGAAACAAAACACGCCAGAGAGATATTCTCGAGTAGAAGTGTGCAATGGTTTGGTGCGGTTCGGAGAGGACCAAAGAAATGGACCATCATTGCATTATGTCCGTTTGGTCCGATCCAAAAATCAATTCGGTTCATTTTCTTTAGTAATTGTAAAAATTTATAAAATCATATACCGAACCGTATTATACTCGATTCGGTGCGATTCGATCCGAATGCCGATTTGATCCGGTGCAATCTGGTACAGACCGGACCATTACACACCCCTATTCACAAACACATGAAACTCCTCCTTCAGAATTGCACCTCCCAACGGAATTTTTGGATTGTGGTCATTCTTGCTTGGGTTTCACTAGTGTGGAATAACATGTCGTTGTACGTAGTAGCCAGCGGTTCGCACTAGTATTGTTTTGTAGAGAATTTTTGTAGGCGGAAATTCTATGGTGCCGGTATGGCGGGGTGCAGGGTGCCGTCACTAAATCTGGCCGATTCAAACAAGAAATGTTCGATTAAGTGATAAATGAATAAACCCTAAACATCAAGTGCGAAATTATAATTCCTCGTCCCCGCTTCATATCTCTTCCATTTCTCTTCTCTTTGAGAAAATCGGCGCCTCCGTGCATCCAAATCAACGCCACTATCACCGCCATTGTTGTCGTTAGCTGGCCATAAGCATCTAGACTCTGATGAATTTCCAGAAAACAAAAGGGTGAAAGAGACGTTGGACGCTACGGCGACGTTCCGCTGTGGGTCTTCTCCACTGTCCGAGACGGCGCCGTTGCAGCTGATGAACTTGAGGCCTTTCCTGAGACGACGTCGCTCCACCGAGTTGGCGTACTAGCCGTTGCAATTTGGGGCGAAAATTTGATATTTTCGTCTGGTACCCCCCGCAAGCTGGTGGGCACAAATTGTGCACACCGAGCTTGGAGAGGAGACTGGAGAAGATTGCTGGTGGCAGCGGCTTCATGAACAGGTCGGCGAGTTGGTGAAGAGTGGAGACATGGAGTAGCTTGACAATCCCATTCTGCAATTTTTCACTGACCAGGTGACAGTCTAATTCGATATGTTTGGTTCTTTCGTGGAAGGTGGGATTTTCAGCGATGTGAATCGCGGATTGATTGTCACAATAGATGATTGCAGGTTGGGAATGAGGTACCTGGAAGTCCTGGAGAAGGTATAGAAGCCATCGAAGCTCGCAGGTTGTGTCAGCCATGGCCCTGTACTCTGCTTCACAAGAGGATCTGGAGATGGTCCTTTGTTTCTTGCTTTTCCAGGAGATGAGAGCATTGCCCAGGTAAACACAGTAACCAGTCACTGATTGTCTGGTGTCCATACAAGATGCCCAGTCTGAGTCACTGAATGATTTGAGTTGGAGGGAAGAGGATGATGGGAAGAATAAACCAGTAGAGGGTGCTGATTTTAGGTATCTAAGAACCCTTGTGACTGCTTGATAGTGTTGATTGCTTGGATTGGACATGTACTGGCTTAGCTGTTGCGTGGCAAAGCTAATCTCTGGTCTGGTTGTGGTGAGATATATAAGTTTGCCAACAAGTCTTCTGTAGAAGGAAGGGTCAGGATAAGGATCAGAATGAGTGGCTGTAAGGTGGATTTTATAATCCATTGGAGTAGAAACAGGTCTGGATATGAGCACTTCCCCTTCTTCTAAGATTTCTAGTGTGTATTTCCTTTGAGATAGATGAATGCCAGAAGAGTTTCTGGCAACCTCAATGCCAAGGAAGAACTTGAGAGGGCCTAAGTCCTTGATACTGAAAGTGTGATGGAGATGCTGTTTGAGTTTGGTAATTTCAGCCAGATCAGTGCCTCCCACAACCAGATCATCAACATAGACTAGGACACATGTGTAGTTGGAACCTTGAGATTTGAAAAACAATGAATGATCAACCTGACTGGAGGTATAACCTTGAGTGATGAGACAATCAGCCAGTTTTAAGAACCACTGTCTAGAAGCCTGCTTCAGACCATATAGGGACTTTTTAAGTCTGCAAACAGGATTCTTGATGTGGGGTGGTGGTTTGTATCCTTTTGGCAGCTTCATATAGACTTCTTCAGTGAGATCCCCATGTAGAAAAGCATTGTTTACATCCAATTGATGTACATGCCATGATCTTGAAGCTGCTATAGCTAGGAACAACCTGACTGTTGTCATTTTGACCACAAGAGCAAAAGTGTCCTGATAGTCTATGCCCTTTTGTTGGTTGTATCCTTTAGCTACTAACCTTGCCTTTTCTCTTTCCAGGCTGCCATCAGAGAGGAATTTGTACTTGAAGATCCACTTGTTGCCAAGTGGTTTCCTGTCTGGAGGTAAGGAGACAACATCCCAGGTCTGATTCAATTCAAGAGCATCAATTTCATGATTGATTGCTTGGTTCCATTCTGGTCTGAGTGCAGCTTCTTCATATGATTCTGGGTCTTTGTGGCTAGAGATGCTCAAGATGAATTTGAGATAAGATGGTGATAAACCAGTGTAATCAATGACATCAGACAAGGGGTAGGTGATACCTGGAGCATGTTGCTGTAGAGAGTGACTGGAGGAAGAAGCCTGCTGAAGTAGGTTGCAATGGTAAGTTTGGAGTTTGGTAGGCGGTTTAATTGTTCTGGTGGGTTTCCTAATGGCTATAGGTAAGTCAATGGAAGGAGGGTTGGGAGAAGTAGGTGGTTGGGAGGTTGAAGGTGATCCTGGTTGAGGGGGAGGAGAGGGATGTGTATGTTCATCTAGAATAGGGGCTGGGGGAATAGGGTAGGTATGAGTAGGAGGAGGGGAAACTGTGTCAGGGCAATCAGGGTTGGATTGATGGGATGAGAATTCATGTTCATAGAACTGGACATCTCTAGACAGGAAAATGTCATGAGATTGTAAATCATAAATTTTGTATCCTTTTACACCAGGAGTGTAGCCTAGGAAGACCCCTTTCTTGGCTCTCTCTTGAAATTTGGTTCTGTGGCTGGTGATGGTGGATGCATAGCATAGGCAGCCAAAGACTTTTAAGTCTTGTAGGTCAGGGGGTTTGTTATATAGTTTTTGGTATTGTGTGAGGTTGTTTAGGACTGGGGTGGGGACTCTGTTGATTAGGTACACAGCATGCTTGACACAGTCTCCCCAGAAACCAATAGGGAGGTTAGCTTGGAATTTTAAAGCTCTTGCCACTGCTAGAATATGTTGATGTTTTCTTTCTACCTTGCTATTTTGTTGTGGGGTTTCAATGCATGACATCTCATGGAGAATGCCATGCTCAGCAAAGTAATCAGTCATCTGGAATTCCTTTCCCTGATCACTCCTAATGGTTTTAACATGTAAGTTGAATTGTCTGTTTATCATGTTGCAGAATTGAATAAGTTTGGGACGAGTATCAGCTTTGGAAGAGAGAAGAATGATCCAAGTAATCCTGGAGAAGTCATCAACAATGGTAAGAAAATACTTGAAACCATCATAAGTGGGAAAGGAATGGAGACCTCAGATATCAACATGTATTAATTGGAAACATTATGCTGTGACAGATGAGCTTGAAGGAAAAGGCAAACGTTTTTGCCTAGCAAAATGGCATACATCACAAGGTAAGCTGCTGTTGGTTTCAATGGATGTACAAAGTTGTTTGAGTTGGGGGATTCTACTGTGGGAAACATGGCCAAGTCTGAAGTGCCATATATCAAAATGTGGAGAACTAACAGCTGCTGTGATGTGGTTAGGTATATTAGATAAGGGTAGGTTGATGTGGTAAAGGCCATGGAGGAGCTTAGCAGAACCAGTCACTCTCTTCAGCTTCATGTCCTGTATGGTGCAAGAATCAGAAGAAAAGGTTAAGCAAAGGGGGCTAGTGGTGGTGAGTTTGCTCACTGATAGAAGGTTGAATGTGAGTTTAGAAACAAACAGGACATCTTGAAGTGTAATGCCATTATGACAAAGGACAGTGCCTTTGTATGTGGCTTGAACTCTATCACCAGTTGGGAGGTTTATGAAAATCTGATCCACCTTGTGAGGATCATGGAGAAATGAAAGAGAACTGACTGTGTGGTCAGTGGCACCAGTGTCAAGGATCCATGGTATAGGAGAAGTGCTATTGTGAAGACTGTAACAAGAGTGGTTACCTGATGTGCCAGGGCCATGATGAATGGTAAGAGCTGCAGAGTGAGCAGTGGAGGTGGACTTGTCCTTGGAATGGTCACGAATCAGAGAGATGAGCTTCTCATACTCACATTTAGTGAGTTTGAACTCCTGTGGGGTGTCTGAGGAAGAACTGCTGTCAGTAGCATTAATGAAGGATCTGCCTCGAGTGGAGGGATTAGATCTTGGCTGAGAACTTGGAGGGTAGCCATGCTTCTTGAAGCACTTGTCTTCAGTGTGGCCTAGTCTCCTGTAGAATGTGCATTCTGGTGGTTTGGTAGAGGGGTTTGGGGTCACAGTAGAACCTCTAGGTGTGAGACCTAGAGGCCAACCATGTTTGTGATAACATGTATCCTCAGTGTGACCAGGAGCATTGCAGAAAACACAGTGAGGGCGTTTCCCAGATGTGAAAGGACGTTTGGTTTCTTGAATGGCAAAGGCAGTGGGATCTGAGGTTATCATTATGCCTTGCTGAGTACCAAATAGTTGTCTTTCATGCTGTAGGGCTCTTTGAAAGACACGATCTATGGGCGGGAGAGTGTCTCCAAACAGAATTTGAGATCTGACTATGGCAAAGTTGTCATTCAAACCCCTGAGGAACTGTATAACAGAGTTGATGTCCTTATAGCCTATCACAGCATTCATAGCAGGACAAGTATGGGGACTAGTAGGAGTGCATCGACATGGATCTATGGGTTGATAGTTGTCTAACTCATATTGTAGAGCTATCAGATTCCCATAGTATTCTGTAACAGTCTGGTTACCTTGCTTAATGGTACCAATAGATTCAATTAACTCTGCAACTCGAATCATATCACCTTGACCATACCTAGATTTGAGGCTGAGCCATGCTTCAGAGGCGAGCTTGCGGGACATGATGGTCTTCTTGATGCCAGGTTCCACTGCTTGTTGAATCCAGCTGAGAACCATGACATTGTTCCTTGTCCAAGAAGAAAACTGAGGATCTGTGTCTGCAGGGGCAACAATGGTGCCATTGACGAAACCAAGCTTGTTCTTGGCTGCTAAGGCGTTGAGCATCGCCTTGCTCCAGTCATTGTAGTTGGCGGTGGTCAGCTTCTCACCTACCAACAACAATCCTGGTTGATCGGAACCATGAAGATAGAAAGGATCCTCGAGAGGATCCATGTTTTGTGGGTGAGTGGCCATTTGGGGAGGCGGCGGCTAGGGTTGCTCTGATACCATAATACCAGATGTGCAATTGAAACCCTAACTTGGTTTTCTCATTGATGGAAATGTTGCTTATATACAGGGATTGATCAGTAGAAGACAAACATCACTTTGCTGGGTTTACATACCGTGGAAAACAGAAAATGCAGAGCTTGGAGGGAAAAGAAAACAAAAGGGTGAAAGAGACGTTGGACGCTACGGCGACGTTTCGTTGTGGGTCTTCTCCACTGTCCGAGACGGCGCCGTTGCAGCTGATGAACTTGAGGCCTTTCCTGAGACGACGTCGCTCCACCGAGTTGGCGTACTAGCCGTTGCAATTTGGGGCGAAAATTTGATATTTTCGTCTGATACCATTTGATCTCGCCTAATAATGTACACCATTTACCGCTATTATAACTCGAGTGGATCTCAGTAAGATGAATTGTTGGAAGAGATTCAATCGTAAAGCATATACGGTTTACTAGCTTTCAATAGATTTTGAACGATCCATTCGCTCAAGTCACTAATACAATACGCTGCCATTCTTCATTTTCCTTGGTAATATATACATGCAGGTGCAGCTTGTTTCTTCGACTGCAACTGAAACTTAACTGATAACAAATTTGGGCTGATTTTGGCAATTTAGCTCTCCCAACTTTAATTTTTGTGCAAATTTACCTTCTACGGTTCTACCCAACAACTAGAGAGCAATTTCTTCTTTTACAACAAGAAAAATTAAATGGGTTTCAACCCATCTCGAAATACTATTGGAGAAATGCTAAATTGTTCCCCACCACCATTTATCAAGGCTGCTATCACGAGTTTTATATCGGGACCGAGTTCCATTCTCTTAAGTGTTTTTTCATCCTCTTTTTCCTTTTTTTGTTGAGCATTAATTAATGGCAAAATACACTTGTATAGCCAAAACTTTCGCGGTATTGCCAATAATAGTTAATTTTGGGAAAATACCACTTATAACCATTTCCGTCCAATTCTTTAATGGTGTCAGCTAACAAAGTGACTGGATTAACGACTTTGTTGATTTGGCGACATTTCATCAACAACACTGCCACGTAGATTAATGAAAAATAAGTAAATAAATATAATGAAAACAAATATAATTAAAGACCATTTAATAAAAAACTCCACTTGCACCAAAAACAAAAACAAAAACAGAAACAAAAAAAATCTCTCCACCTACCCCCGCCTTGTCTTTCTTCATTGCTCCATCATCGTCCAAGAATCGCTTCACTTCTCCGTCCCACCACTTGGACCAACCCCGCCCATTCTCTCAACCGATTCCCACCTTCCCCGCAAAGGGGAAAACATCCGGATTGATGTCTGGTGAGGAGAATCAACAACCCAGATCTGGTCCAGACTCTTACTTGGACAAGCAAATCGGTACTCTGTTCCAACAATCAATCCATTTATTTTGCCAGCAACATTGAGGAATTCGATCCTGACGCTTCTGGCGCTGGCGATGACGATCTTATAATTTGCTCGAGCAAAGTAGGGTTTTTACCCGCCGCCGGTCAATGGGAGACTTAAGTGGAGAAACATGTGCAACAATTTCTTGGTCCGCCTCAAACTCAGCCATGTCTTCCTCCTTCAAGTTCACCCACGCCTCAATCCCGCCACCTTCCTTGCTGTCCCGCCTCCAAAATCCATATATCTAAAGCACAAAAATAGTGGTTTAAAATTAACTTCTAAATCTTTTTTGAACTCTTTTACTTGGGTTTTTGAGGCAACCCACTTTTGGAACAAAAGCTACAACGTACAGTTGGGTGCCTAAAGGGTAAAAGCCTAGATTTAATACTTAAAGCTAACTTTTGATGCATTGGTTGAGACAAGTCCTTGGAAGACCTGTTTGCGAGATACTTACATAATAAAATATACTAAAAGTATCATGTTGGTAATTTTGGTATATTTTATTATGTAAGTATCTTGCAAATAGGTATACCTACATGTACGATCGTATCTATTCTCTGGTGAAATGTGGTGGTGAATGAAAGAGAGGACGAATTTATCAAAATTAAGGTTGAGTCTTGGGTCTCGTTGGTGGAATTTGGAGAGTGGTCGAGTGGGCTGCTAACACGTATTAGGAAGTCGACTGGGTCCACGGTTTGGTCCGGTAAATTGCGATCTAGACCAGACCAGACCAAGATATCATAACATCATATAATACAGACCATGGACCAGACCAGACCATTCATAACGGTTTACGGTCCGGACCAAACTGTGCAGTCCGGTTTGGTCCATGGTTTTTCAAAAAGTCTACTCTATTTTCCCAGCGCTACTCTTTGGTATTCTATCACACTAATAATATAACATTTTCTCTATACTACTATAAATATGTGTACTAATACACTCATGTAGTTATATGTTAAAACATAACAATTGTAAGAATTTAAATAAATGGATTTGTCGATTTTGGATTAGATCATATGGATTGGGATTGATTTATGGATCCAAGTGATATCTAAATCTTGTACCAATATGTAAATATATCAGTACTAAACTTAGGATTGGCTATTTGGTCCGGGCTTTTTGGTTTTACTCGAAACCGGACCGTATAACTCGGAACGACACCGGACCGGGACCGTATAACCTCCTCACCCTTTCAGGCCTTAGGCCACTCAAATCCCCACAAGTTCAATCTAAAATCAAGACAAAATTGTGACCGGATTGGTTCAAGACCAGACCGAATCAAGACTGGACTAGATCCAATCCAATCTTTGATCCTTATATTCTCGAAAAGACCGGACTGCGACCAGATCAATTTCGGCCAATTTAACCGGACCGGACCGTATAGCCACCTCTAACCGTTGCCCAATCTGTGGTGGCCTCTCTACTAGTTTATACCATGCATACTAAACTCATTCCTAAAGGTGTTTGTCATAGTATTGACAGGTTAAACAGAGACTTTATTGGAGACACGAGGAGGACAAGGGCAAGATGCACCTTGTTGCTTGGGACAAGATGACTCGCCCAAAGCTGCAGGGGGAGTGGGGCTTCGAGACACAAGGCAAGCGAACATTGCCCTGCTTGACAAGAGAGGATGACGCCTCATCAAAGACAAGAACAATCTCTGGACTCGACTTATGCACATGAAATATGTGCGCCAACATAATCAATTCGACATCCTCCAACCTATTAAGGGAATTTCCTTCACCTGGAACAGCTTCTCGAAAGCTGCCCCTCTTCTGAAAAGGGGTATTGGGTGGAATGTTAAGAATGATTGTCGCACTAAGTTTTGGCATGGCTTGTGGGTTTTGCAGGTACCGCTTAAGGAGGTTGCTCTGGGCGATATTCCGATGGAGCAGGAAGGAGACATGGTGGCTGATTTCTTGGAAAAGGAGGCTAGATAGCGAACCGAGCTCTTCGTTCACCTGCTTCCAGCAGACATTGCCCAGAATCTTCTCAACATCGCAGTGGATAATCTATAGCAGGGGGAAGATACTTTGTTTTGGACACCGGCAACGGACGAGAAGTTAGTGCCAAATAGGCCTTCACTATTCTTAATCAAGCTCCTCCCGACCCAGATGAGAAAGTTTGGAATGCCATTTGGAAGCTGCCAGTACCAGAAAGAGTGAGAAGCTTCACGTGGCTGACCTTTTTCGGAAAATTGCTACCAAAGAACTACTGTTCGTGAGAAAGGTAGCGGACGATCCCTTCTGTATGCGGTTCCGGGACAACAAGAGACCATCCTTCATACACTGCGTGATTGCCCTCCAGTCATGTTTGTATGGGAGGCAAGTCCCTCCTCAGCGGCAACATACATTCTTCAGCATGAATGCGAGTCACTGGCTTAAAGAGAATCTCCTCAGCAGCGGCCGCACCACGACATGAATTGATTGGCCAGCCTTCTTTGCGATGACCGCTTGGTGCCTCTGGAAAAACCGCTCGACAACCTGCTTCAAAGGACTGGCCGCGACGCTCTCTCCACCATCTCTTGAGAACTCCATTGTTGCTCGTACCAAGATTTGCAGCGAGGCGTGGAAGGCCCCAGATCCTCTCCTCGACAATAGGAATCATCCACCACAGCGGGTCTTGGCGCATATTGGGTGGAAGCCGCCGCTTGGAGGATGGATGACCCTCAACTTCGATGGTGCTTCCAACGGCAATCCGAGGCCAGCTGGTGCAGGAGGAGTTCTCGGAGACTCCTCAGGGTAATGGATTACAGGTTATGTTGCCAACATTGGCTCGGCGACCGCCATTCTTTCTGAACTCTGGGCTCTTTGATATGGATTGGTGATGACTCGATATTTGCACATGTTTTCCCTTTGTTTCTTGATCGTTTAAGCTTGCATTATCGCTTCTTTGGCCTATCTAATGCTAGGTTGTGTTCCTTTGTCACATTTTAGGCCCTGGCACATAAAGTGAAGCGTAGGCGCAAGTTTCAAGTCAGTCGGAGATCATTTGGCAATTCGGGAGAAGAAACACGAGCATGACCTGAGGAATAATGGACTTCTACCTCATATTATGGACAAATTATCATGGAAGTTTATTATGAAAATAAAGATGATGAGACTACGAGCGTCTGGGTTCAAACGACGACTGATTTGGAGTCCGGACGAGGGAGAAACGAAGCTTTGAACAGGAGCGGAGGAAGAATTACTTGCAGGAGAATTACGACCGTAATTTGGCCTCCCATGCCCGTGTTTTCACTGCCGAGAAGAGCTTTGGGTGCGCTGAAACTTAATCAAAACGCGTGTTTTGGGCAAAATACGAGCATGGAAGAATTACGACCGTAATTCAGCCAGTAATTCGCCCAGAATCGGGTTTTTGAAGCAGATTCGAGTCAAAGGAAAGGGAGAGCTGGGTTTTGGTTCCCAAACACCCAAGGGACGAACCCAAAAGAGAGAGAGCGACTTGGGAACATTCTTGGAACTATTTTGGAGGATTTATTCGCCATTGGAGCTCGGGAATCAAGCTTGGTGATGGAGATTGAAGATCTAGATCAGATTTCTGCAGTCTCTCTCTTCTCTATGGAGTAACTTCCATTCACTTAGGTTTTGAGGAACCCTAGTTCCATGTAAAGGTGGCAATTGGATCGGATTCGTGGGTTCGTGGATTGGATTGGTAGATCCATGGATCAAATGGATTGGATCCAATGGATTGGTGGATTCATGGATTGGGTCCAATGGATTGGTGGATTGATCCATGAATCCAAATGACATCCAAGGCTTGGACCAAAATGTAAATTTTGAAAAGTTTAGGTACTAAAATGTCATAATGAAAAATTTTAGGTACCAAAACGTAATTTTCCAATGATTTTTTCGTATAAAAATATAAATTTTAGGTACCAAAATGTAAAATATAAAAAATATAGGTACCAAATCGTAATTTGCCATTTGGATCCATGGATTGATCCATGAATCCACCAATCCAATTGGATTGGATTTAAATGGATTGGATTAAGTGGATAATTTGATGGATGGATTGGATTGGATTCATGGATTTGGATCCTAATTGCCACCTCTAGTTCCATGTGTTAGGATCTTTCTTGTATGAAGTTTTGGATGCTATATTGTTTGATTATAATCAATTGAGGCATGATTTATTGAGTCAATTGAATCTTGATCAAATTCTCTTGATTTCTGCTTTAACCTATGAAAGATAGAATCTGATTAGGTTAAGAGAGCTTCCTTGATTGATAGTGGTGAATTGGTTGTGCGAGAGTCAACCAATTCACTGCTTTGTACTGGAATTCATTCTAGTAGTGGAGATATGTGTGAATCGCCTTAGCAGTCTATCCCAGTGACGGCTAGTCGCCTGCCGGGTATTCTATCTGAGAGGGCTTGGTCAGCTTAAGAGATTCCAAGCTAACTGTCGGATCTTCCGCAGTCTAATCAACAGTGAATCAACCCAGGGTAATTACAATTGAACCTAATTAAGGAGCTAGGGGGACTCATTCCCGAGTGATGACTCGATATTTGCACATGTTTGCCCCTATGTTTCTTGATCGCTTAAGCTTGCATTATCGCTTCTTTGGCCTATTTTACGCTAGGTTGTGTTCCTTTGTCACATTTCAGGCCCGGGCACATAAAGTGAAGCGTAGGCGCAAGTTTCAAGTCAATCGGAGATCATTTGACAATTCGGGAGAAGAAACACGAGCATGACCTGAGGAATAATGGATTTCTACCTCATATTATGGACAAATTATCATTGAAGTTTATTATGAAAATAAAGAGGACGAGACTACGAGCTTCTGGGTTTAAACGGCGACTGATTTGGAGTCCGGACGATGGAGAAACGAAGCTTTGAACAGGAGCGGAGGAAGAATTACTTGCAGGAGAATTACGACCGTAATTTGGCCTCCCATGCCCGTGTTTTCACTGCCGAGAAGAGCTTTGGGTGCGCTGAAACTTAATCAAAACGCGTGTTTTGGGCAAAATACGGGCATGGAAGAATTACGACCGTAATTCAGCCAGTAATTCGCCCAGAATCGGGTTTTTGAAGCAGATTCGAGTCAAAGGAAAGGGAGAGCTGGGTTTTGGTTCCCAAACACCCAAGGGACGAACCCAAAAGAGAGAGAGCGACTTGGGAACATTCTTGGAACTATTTTGGAGGATTTATTCGCCATTGGAGCTCGGGAATCAAGCTTGGTGATGGAGATTGAAGATCTAGATCAGATTTCTGCAGTCTCTCTCTTCTCTATGGAGTAACTTCCCTTCAATTAGGTTTTGTGGAACCCTAGTTCCATGTGTTAGAATCTTTCTTATATGAAGTTTTGGATGCTATATTGTTTGATTATAATCAATTGAGGCATGATTTATTGAGTCAATTGAATCTTGATCAAATTCTCTTGATTTCTGCTTTAACCTATGATAGATAGAATCTGATTAGGTTAAGAATGCTTCCTTGATTGATAGTGGTGAATTGGTTGTGAGAGAGTCAACCAATTCACTACTTTGTACTGGAATTCATTCCAGTAGTGGAGATCTGTGTGAATCGCCTTAGCAGTCTATCCCGGTGAAGGCTAGTCGCCTGCCGGGTATTCTGTCTGAGAGGGCTTGGTCAGCTTAAGAGATTCCAAGCTAACTGTCGGATCTTCCTTAGTCTAATCAACAGTGAATCAACCCAGGGTAATTACAATTGAACATAATTAAGGAGCTAGGGGGACTCATTCCCGAGTGATGACTCGATATTTGCACATGTTTTCCCCTTTGTTTCTTGATCGTTTAAGCTTGCATTATTGCTACTTTGGCCTATTTTACGCTAGGTTGTGTTCATTTGTCACATTTCAGACCCTGGCACATAAAGTGAAGCGTAGGCGCAAGTTTCAAGTCAATCGGAGATCATTTGGCAATTCGGGAGAAGAAACACGAGCTTGACCTGAGAAATAATGGATTTCTACCTCATATTATGGACAAATTATTATGGAAGTTTATTATGAAAATAAAGAGGACGAGACTACGAGCGTCTGGGTTCAAACAGCGACTAATTTGGAGTCCGGACGAGGGAGAAACGAAGCTTTGAACAGGAGCGGAGGAAGAATTACGGGCAGCAGAATTACGACCGTAATTTGGCCTCCCATGCCCGTGTTTTCACTGCCGAGAGGAGCTTTGGGTGCGCTGAAACTTAACCAGAACGCGTGTTTTGGGCAAAATACGGGCATGGAAGAATTACGATCGTAATTCAGCCCGTAATTCGCCCAGAATCGGGTTTTTGAAGCAGATTCGAGTCAAAGGAAAGGGAGAGCTGGGTTTTGATTACCAAACACCCAATGAACGAACCCGAGAGAGAGAGAGAGAGCGACTTGGGAACATTCATGGAGCTATTTTGGAGGATTTCTTCGCCATTGGAGCTCGGGAATCAAGCTTGGTGATGGAGATTGAAGATCTAGATCAGATTTCTACAGTCTCTCTCTTCTCTATGGAGTAACTTCCCTTCACTTAGGTTTTGAGGAACCCTAGTTCCATGTGTTAGGATCTTTCTTATATGAAGTTTTGGATGCTATATTGTTTGATTATAATCAATTGAGGCATGATTTATTGAGTCAATTGAATCTTGATCAAATTCTCTTGATTTCTGCTTTAACCTATGATAGATAGAATCTGATTAGGTTAAGAGAGCTTCCTTGATTGATAGTGGTGAATTGGTTGTGCGAGAGTCAACCAATTCACTACTTTGTACTGGAATTCATTCCAGTAGTGGAGATCTGTGTGAATCGCCTTAGCAGTCTATCCCGGTGAAGGCTAGTCGCCTGACGGGTATTCTGTCTGAGAGGGCTTAGTCAGCTTAAGAGATTCCAAGCTAACTGTCGGATCTTCCTTAGTCTAATCAATAGTGAATCAACCCAGGGTAATTACAATTGAACATAATTAAGGAGCTAGGGGGACTCATTCCCGAGTAATGACTCGATATTTGCACATGTGTTCCCCTTTGTTTCTTGATCGTTTAAGCTTGCATTATCGCTACTTTGGCCTATTTTACGCTAGAATGTGTTCCTTTGTCACATTTCAGACCCTGACACATAAAGTGAAGCGTAGGCGCAAGTTTCAAGTCAATCGGAGATCATTTGGCAATTCGGGAGAAGAAACACGAGCATGACCTGAGAAATAATGGATTTCTACCTCATATTATGGACAAATTATTATGTAAGTTTATTATGAAAATAAAGAGGACGAGACTACGAGCGTCTTGGTTCAAACGGCGACTGATTTGGAGTCCGGACTAGGGAGAAACGAAGCTTTGAACAGGAGCGGAGGAAGAATTACGGGCAGGAGAATTACGATCGTAATTTGGGCTCCCATGCCCGTATTTTCACTGCTGAGAGGAGCTTTGGGTGCGCTGAAACTTAACCAAAATGCGTGTTTTGGGCAAAATACGGGCATGGAAGAATTACGACCGTAATTCAGCCCGTAATTCGCCCAGAATCGGGTTTTTGAAGCAGATTCGAGTCAAAGGAAAGGGAGAGCTGGGTTTTGGTTCCCAAACACCCAAGGGACGAACCCTAGAGAGAGAGAGAGAGAGAGAGCGACTTGGGAACATTCTTGGAGCAATTTTGGAGGATTTCTTTGCCATTAGAGCTCGGGAATCAAGCTTGGTGATGGAGATTGAAGATCTAGATCAGATTTCTGCAGTCTCTCTCTTCTCTATGGATTAACTTCCCTTCACTTAGGTTTTGAGGAACCCTAGTTCCATATGTTAGGATCTTTCTTATATGAAGTTTTGGATGCTATATTGTTTGATTATAATCAATTGAGGCATGATTTATTGAGTCAATTGAATCTTGATCAAATTCTCTTGATTTCTACTTTAACCTATGATAGATAGAATCTGATTAGGTTAAGAGAGCTTCCTTGATTGATAGTGGTGAATTGGTTGTGCGAGAGTCAACCAATTCACTGCTTTGTACTGGAATTCATTCCAGTAGTGGAGATCTGTGTGAATCGCCTTAGCAGTCTATCCCGGTGAAGGCTAGTCTCCTGCCGGGTATTCTGTCTGAGAGGGCTTGGTCAGCTAAGAGATTCCAAGCTAACTGTCGGATCTTCCGCAGTCTAATCAACAGTGAATCAACCCAGGGTAATTACAATTGAACATAATTAAGGAGCTAGGGGGACTCATTCCCGAGTGATGACTCGATATTTGCACATGTTTTCCCCTTTGTTTCTTGATCGTTTAAGCTTGCATTATCGCTTCTTTGGCCTATTTTACGCTAGGTTGTGTTCCTTTATCACATTTCAGGCCCTGGCACATAAAGTGAAGCGTAGACGCAAGTTTCAAGTCAATCGAAGATCATTTGGCAATTCGGGAGAAGAAACACGAGCATGACCTGAGGAATAATGGATTTCTACCTCATATTATGGACAAATTATCATGTAAGTTTATTATGAAAATAAATAGGACGAGACTACGAGGCTCTGGGATCAAACGGCGACTGATTTGGAGTCCGGACGAGGAGAAACGAAGCTTTGAACAGGAGCGGAGGAAGAATTACGGGCAGGAGAATTACGACCGTAATTTGGCCTCCCATGCCCGTATTTTCACTGCCGAGAGGAGCTTTGGGTGCGCTGAAACTTAACCAAAACGCGTGTTTTGGGAAAAATACGGGCATGGAAGAATTACGATCGTAATTCAGCCCGTAATTCGCCCAGAATCGGGTTTTTGAAGCAGATTCGAGTCAAAAGAAAGGGAGAGCTGGGTTTTGGTTCCCAAACACCTAAGGGACGAACCCTAGAGAGAGGGAGCGACTTGGGAACATTCTTGGAGCTATTTTGGAGGATTTCTTCGCCATTGGAGCTCGGGAATCAAGCTTGGTGATGGAGATTGAAGATCTAGATCAGATTTCTGCAGTCTCTCTCTTCTCTATGGATTAACTTCCCTTCACTTAGGTTTTGAGGAACCCTAGTTCCATGTGTTAGGATCTTTCTTGTATGAAGTTTTGGATGCTATATTGTTTGATAATAATCAATTGAGGCATGATTTATTGAGTCAATTGAATCTTGATCAAATTCTCTAGATTTCTGCTTTAACCTATGATAGATAGAATCTGATTAGGTTAAGAGAGCTTCCTTGATTGATAGTGGTGAATTGGTTGTGCGAGAGTCAACCAATTCACTGCTTTGTACTGGAATTCATTCCGGTAGTGGAGATCTGTGTGAATCGCCTAAGCAGTCTATCCCGGTGAAGGCTAGTTGCCTGCCGGGTATTATGTCTGAGAGGGCTTGGTGAGCTTAAGAGATTCCAAGCTAATTTAGGATCTTCCGCAGTTTAATCAACGGTAGATCAACCAAAGGTTATTGCAACTTGGACCTAATTGAGGAGCTAGGGGGAATCATACCTAACTGAGTTCCCAACTTGTAATTAGTAGAGTAGTTTATAAATCAATCCTTAATCTAGTTTGCTAGATAATGAACTGAAGCTGAGTAATAGTAACTCTAGAGACCCGTGGATTCAATATTTATTACTTGTGCCACTATACTGCAGTCCCTTTCATTGGTTACACTTGGCCATTGTTAGGTGTTGTGTTTTAGCGAGTCAAGTTTTTGGCGTCGTTCCATTGAGGACAATGTCGTGCTTAAGTGTGGGGGGGGGGATGTTCGATTATGTATGCGAGTGAATGTTTGTCTGTTTGTGTACTAGGAGCCTAGTCCACTGTCCAATTTTTTAAATTTGAGGGCTCCAAGTACGAGTTTCCTTGCAAATTACCTGCCCAGTATGCTTTGAATTGACAGTCTCTATAGTAATGTGCAACCTAGGGAGGTAGTGTAGCACTATGGAGGATGTTGAAGTATAAGATTTTTCCTATCTGACTCTCTGTTGTGCTAGTTGATTTTGTGAATTAGTGGAGCTAAGACCGTTGAATTCATGTGGTAATGGTGACTCTGTTTGGATTGGGTTATGGACTCGTGTATCGAACAGGGTGCTCATGTGAAAAATGAAATGCCGTTGGTCCTCCATGTCAAAATCATTAAATCTTAAACATGGGGTAAGCACAAAGTGTGTGGCACCGTTCATTGCACAAAATCGGGTTTTGGAAGAGATTTTAGTGATCCTTAGTGGGGTACTCCTACAAGGTGAAGCTAAGCGGTCTCTAGTACAAGTAAAACTTCCACGTGTTGAACGGTTTGCCTACTTGAGGATGTGTTTTTAAGGGCACGGATAGAGCTTCCGACCCCCCTTAATTTCATTGACCCTCCACACGAGTTGAGGAAAAGGAGTTAAAAGAAGTACTCTGGCGAGCGCCAGATGTACAGAAATTGCTCTTGCTCGACTAATAAGGGTCGACCGTGCAAAAGACTGCAGTTGGAACCCCCGCTAAGTGAATGAGAAAGATAAAAAAAAAAAGAAGTAAAGTGAAAGTGAAAAAGGGGTTCCAACGGTGAAATGAAGTGAAAGAGCACCCCAGTACAACGAGTCCTTGGTTGTGAATGGTATGAGTCCCTTTATCCATGAACTGACCGTCTTACTTCTACTTCTTCTCATGATCCTGGCTTGAGTCTAGTACTCGCATTGAGAAAGATAGGGGGCGTCTTAGAAGACCAGTTGACCTCGTAAGCTGCTTTATGATCTAGAAAGTCCTCTACCGACGATCGGGGTTGTTTGTTGCTATAGAGGTCTGGAGAGTTGCATTGGTTTGAGTCAGGTTTGCTTGGGGACAAGCAAACAGTTAAGTGTGGGGGATTTGATGACTCGATATTTGCACATGTTTTCCCCTTTGTTTCTTGATCGTTTAAGCTTGCATTATCGCTTCTTTGGCCTATTTTACGCTAGGTTTTGTTTCTTTGTCACATTTCAGGCCCTGGCACATAAAGTAAAGCGTAGGTGCAAGTTTCAAGTCAATCGGAGATCATTTGGCAATTCGGGAGAAGAAACACGAGCATGACCTGAGGAATAATGGATTTATACCTCATATTATGGAAAAATTATCATGGAAGTCTATTATGAAAATAAAGAGGACGAGACTACGAGCTTCTGGGTTCAAAGGGCGACTGATTTAGAGTCCGGACGAGGGAGAAACGAAGCTTTGAACAGGAGAGGAGGAAGAATTATGGGCAGGAGAATTACGACCGTAATTTGGCCTCCCATGCCCGTATTTTCACTGTCGAGAGGAGCTTTTGGTGCGCTGAAACTTAACCAAAACTCGTGTTTTGGGCAAAAAACGGGCATGGAAGAATTACGACCGTAATTCAGCCCGTAATTAGCCCAGAATCGGGTTTTTGAAGCAGATTCGAGTCAAAGGAAAGGGAGAGCTGGGTTTTGGTTCCCAAACACCCAAGGGACTAACCCTAGAGAGAGAGAGAGCGACTTGGGAACATTCTTGGAGCTATTTTGGAGGATTTCTTCGCCATTGGAGCTCGGGAATCAAGCTTGGTGATGGAGATTGAAGATCTAGATCAGATTTCTGCAGTCTCTCTCTTCTCTATGGAGTAACTTACCTTCACATAGGTTTTGAGGAACCCTAGTTCCATGTGTTAGGATCTTTCTTGTATGAAGTTTTGGATGCTATATTGTTTGATTATAATCAATTGAGGCATGATTTATTGAGTCAATTGAATCTTGATCAAATTCTCTTGATTTCTGCTTTAACCTATGATAGATAGAATCTGATTAGGTTAAGAGAGCTTCCTTGATTGATAGTGGTGAATTGGTTGTGCGAGAGTCAAACAATTCACTGCTTTGTACTGGAATTCATTCCAGTAGTGGAGATCTGTGTGAATCGCCTTAGCAGTCTATCCCGGTGAAGGCTAGTCGCCTGCCGGGTATTCTGTCTGAGAGGGCTTGGTCAGCTTAAGAGATTCCAAACTAATTTAGGATCTTCAGCAGTTTAATCAACAGTAGATCAACCAAAGGTAATTGCAACTTGGACCTAATTGAGGAGCTAGGGGGAACCATACCTAAGTGAGTTTCCAACTTGTAATTAGTAGAGTAGTCAGTAGAGTAGTTTATAAATCAATCCTTAATCTAGTTTGCTAGATAATGAACTGAAGCTGAGTAATAGTAACTCTAGAGACCCGTGGATTCGATATTTATTACTTGTGCCACTATACTGCAGTCCCTTTCATTGGTTACACTTGGCCATTGTTATGTGTTGTGTTTTAGCGAGTCAATTGGACATAGCTTGGAAGACAAGTTGTAAGGCTCTTCGGATCGAGACGAACTCGAAGATTGCCACTCAGCTTATCAGTTCTAGACTTGATCCGATGCATCCCCATGCGACGCTCCTTTCGGTTATTCGCAGCAAGTTGAGTCAAGAGTGGTTGGTGAACATCACTCATGTATATTGGGAAGGGAATAGAGTCGCAAACTAGCTCTCAAAGCACAGTCTCGTCTATCCCTACGATATGCATGAGCTTGCGAACTCGCAACCAAACCTTTCCCCAATTAATACTGATGATATGATGGGTGTAACCTTGCCTCGATAGGTTGTAGCTCCCTCTCGCCCTCCTTCATCTCCCATGTACCCCTGTAACGCTTTCTTTCTTCATGGCTTTGGCCTCCTCTTAATGAATAAAAAAATGATTTGTGATGCTTTGACTTACGGGAATAAATGGGCATAATCCATTTCAACCCATGCAATGTTTCATATTACAAAGGAAGGGACGCGGCTCTTTAATTAACAAGTCATGTGTCCAATTTTTTATGGAATGTGGCTTTTTTAAAAGCCATGCAAAGTTCCATTTTGTTGAGGAACAAATCCAACGTTTGGACTGTGAAGAATCGGATAATATCCAATGAAATAGGGTGGGCATTCGGTCAAAACCGAACCGAAATTATGAATACCGGGTCCCCGAATTCTCCCAAACTCCAAACCGAATTATAATTCGGTTCGGTCGGTTTAAACGGAATTATAATTCGGTTCGGTTCTGGTTTTTCACACAAAACCAAATTTGTTAAAATACTTGTATCTTCTCACTTTTAAATTATTTTTACCCCTAATATAAACAATAAATATGTAATTATATGCATCATCAATGATAAAATGAAACTTTTCAACACATAAGTCATAAAACAATTCAAATATTTAAGTCTAAAAACAACTACAAACATAAAAATCCACCATTTGGAGCTTGCAATTATAGTATTTCGATTTTTCGGTCGGAAATTCAAAAATTCGATTCGGTTGAGAGAACCCTGGTTTCCGAACTATCCATATTTTCCTTTCGAATTCCGAACCGAATAGCATTAATTCAGTTTCGGTAAACCCGAACCGGTTGTCCACCCCTACAATGAAATATTGCATAGTTTCAAAAGTGGAACGGTTTCTTATGAATGGTCTTAGCGCTTCGCAAAGGACACTATAAATACGTGGTCAGATGGTGGGTAATTTATACACCAAACTTTTTCATACTTCTTCCTAAGAAAACTTCTAAGTATGTCTTACACTTTTAAGTCTAGAATTTAAAGTGGTGATAGTTTTATACTACGAAGAAATTTCATGTAACCCCAGACTTTATAGAGGATGAAAATATTTTTTTACGTACAGTGAACTTTGTTCACGACTCTATCATTATTCTAGTCACCCAATCTCAAACAGTCGAAATTTCATACAAATTCCCTCGTCACAAAAGTTCCAACAAATACGGCCACTAACAATCAGACGAACTAGGCTTCCGAGGAAAATACAGCTGCCTGTAGCGATTAGACGAACTTAATAATTTATTAAATTAGAGACGGCAACTAATTAATTTGTTCTCTTTGTGTTGGACTCTAGACTTTACTCGATCTTATGATGGCTTCTTCAGCTTGTCTGTTGCTTGTGTCTTTTCTCTATCATGGTGGTGTATACAAAGCCCGCAGGCAGCTCGCACAAGACAAGACATTGGGTTTGAAATTTTGATTGAGATTGAATTCTACATTATTTATTATTATTATTATTATTTTTTCAATCAAATTTTATATTTTGTTTAAATAATGATTTCACCTATTTTGCAAAAATGAAAAGAAGATCGATTGTGGCCCAAGCAAAATGCTATATAAACATTGTTCTGTGTTTTGGGAAAATATGTGGGAAGTTAGATATAGCAGGGTGCTATCAATCTATATGACCACTAGGTGGCGATGCCGCGTCTTGTCGCGGAACGGAAATGACCTATTGGCATGTATTATGTGACTCGTTAAGGTGTTTTCTAAGTATTATTAGTCTAAACCTAATTTTTTGTTAGCAAGTTTGTTAGTAATATTGACTTGATAATATGATCTTGACCGAGAATAGATATATGGCGCTGAACATCCAATTGGAAATTTTGGCTAGTAAATGATATATTCCTAAACCCAAGTAGACCCATTGATTATGGGTAGGGTATGAGTGACGTATATGTGGGTTTGGAAGTTTGTAGATGGGTTTGGGTAGAGTATGAATATTTACTTCCATAATCTAAATGTGTATGAGTTGTGTATGGATATTCATGGATTCAAGTGAAATCTAAACATCTGACCAATATGTAAATTAAAGAAATTGTAGGTACGAAAATCTCATAAAATGTAGATACCAAAACATAATTGCTCAATGGATTTACATTAAAATTAAATTTAGGGTATCAAAATACAAAACGTACATTATAGTGACTAAGTTGTGATTTAATTAAATTTGGAGTATCAAAAAGTAAGTTTTTATGCAACATTAAACTTACTTCAACTTTATATATATTGATATGGGGTTAATATTTTCGTATGGCCTGAACTTTGACCAAAATAAACATCCTGGCCAATCTTTTCGATTTATAACATCCTGGCCCGAATTATACACCAAAATAAACAATTTGGCCAGATCCGACTTTTGACCGTTAACTTGGATGGTCAAACGCGTTAATCGTTAGTCAACGCATCATATCACTGCCAAGTCAGCATAAAATATTTAAAATAATTCACAATTTTCACACATGATCTAATTTTAAATTATTATAAATTAAAAAAAATTATCTAATACCTTAGTTAAACCAAAAATAAAAAACCAAAAAAAATTAAATATTTATCAGATCTTCTGATTTGGCAGTGATGTGGCAGTGACGTGGCGCGTTGACTGTTAGTCAACGCATTTGACCGTCCAAGTTAACGGTCAAACATCGGGTTTGGCCAAATTGTTTATTTTGGTGTATAGTTCGGGCCAAGATGTTATAGATCGAAAAGATTGACCATGATGTTTATTTTTGTCAAAGTTCAGGCCATATGAAAATATTAACCCATTGATATGCTACAGTATTTTTGTTAAAAATGAATAAACAACCAACAATAAATAAATCATTCATATTTTTGTCAAAGATTTTCCGAGTAGGAATAACAAGATACGAATATACATGACCTGTCAGATAAAAAATCAAAAGAAAGAAACACATATTGGTCAAAAAGTCGCCGAACCAACGATAATAGGACTTGTTTTGCCACGATATGGCCAACCCTATTGTATCTATGAGACAAGAAAAGGGAAAAAAATACGCTGGATAGACGTTCGCAACTCCTGAACTTTCTTCAGAATGACACGATTTGTGGTCATGCTTGCTGGGTTTGATTGGGGGGTGGAATCACATTTTGTTGTAGTAGCAATTTGCACTAGTAGTGTTTTGGAGAGTTTTTTCTTCTTTTCGTTAGTAGGATTTTTTGAAAAACAAGCCTTTTGACACTCTCCATCGTCAGATTCAACTTACATATAATGGATGGTGATTAGAGCAATTAGCACGATGTTAGCTTTGAAACTAAGTTAGAATCCTAACTTGTCCCAGTTCAGTATATGCGGTATGCCAAACTAGTTAATAAATTTGTTTATTATATAAAATGTATCGTTTTCTTTCTCTAAAGTGCAACACAATGTATGCAAACGTTTGTTGATGTGCCACTTAATAGGCTACCATTCTTTATTTTCCTTGGCAACATATACATGCATGTGCAGTTTGTTTCTTCCACTGCATGCGCGCGGCAAACTTTCCTGTTATCAAATTTGGCTGATTTTAGCAATTTAGCTCCCCCACCAACTTTAATTTTGGTGCAAATTAATTTACCTTCTACCCAACAAAATAGAGAGCGGTTTGTTCGTTTTGCCACGAGAAAAAGTAAAGGGCATCAGATTAGATATACAAGAAACGAATATACTCGACTGTAAGGAGAGGAAACGAAGTAGTACCTACCTACACTGGCGGACCCAGAAATTTTTCATAGGGGTGTCCTCTTTTAAAAAATAAAATAAATAAAAATAAAAGTAATTAATAAAAATAAAATTATAAATATGAAAATACCTTACTCGTACAGGTTAAAAAAGTCCATGATGTGTTTTCATATTCGAAAATAATTGTAAAATACACTTGGTGTCTATAGTGTTAAAAAAAATTGTCTCTATATACACTATTAGACAATCATTCACGAACTTATCGCATATTCGATTTGTAAACTTGTTCTTGATGTAACCCAAAGCTGAAAGACTCTTTCAACACTTGTCGTACAATCATAAAATCAATACAAATTAAGGGTAGTTTGAAATTAGTTTAATTGTTATGTTTTTAAAATAATTAGAGATAGGGAATGCCATTTTACTATTACACATTGTTCAAAATCGAACAACAAATGAGTTTAGCTCAACGAAAATTAAGTTTATTAATAATAATAGTGTTCTAGATTTGAATTATCCAACCTACCACTTATATTCCTATACACAAATGACAGTAGGATAATGTTTTTTCAAATTTAAGGGGTGTCCCTCATTATCAATTATATTTTTTTTTGTCTATACGTAAATTACCACCCGGGTTGGATAATCGTTTTCCCAAAATTTAGGGGTGTCCGGGGACACCTCTAAACCCCCTTGGGTCCGCCCCTGCCTACCTATCCTACTAGGGACAAGAGATAGACATCCCTCCTCGGCCTATAAACTTGTTGTTGGAACTATGACAGCTTTAGTCGAAGTCCAAGTAAGACCGCTAGCATCCTGCACCATCCGTAAATAAGGGCAAGGGGCAAGAGGAAGACAAGGAAGAAATAACTCTAACAAGGGAAAGAGCTCTAACTCATGTCCAAGAGATTTGGCAATCGGGTCGGGTTGGATAATTTTGGTTATGGGTCGGGTTATGTTTGTTTGGCTGATTTCGGGTCAAATCTTGACCCAACCCATTCGGTTTCAGGTCAGGTTACAGGTCATTTCGGGTTATGAGCGTTCTCAGAAACAATATCAAACATGCTTAATATTTTCTTAAAGAACACAAATTTTTACATATGCATGATAATAGTTTACATAACACATGTCAATTATCCTATTCTCAAATCCTCCCACGCTAATGAAATAAAATACAAATTGCGCAAATCGTCGAAAAACAATCATAAGAGTAATACTTCTACAAGAAACACATGATATATTATTATCCTTAAACTCCAAACATGTCATTCAAATTCTTGTGATTTTTTAAAATATCTCACCAATTTATGAGTGATTTTATTATTTTGGTAGTGATATATAAAATGGAATGGGTCTAACGGGTCGACCCACACACTAACCCACCCAACCCGACCCAAAAAATAACGGGTTATCGGGTTCGGGTCATTTGGATTTCGGGTTACAAAAATTTCTAGTTTTTAGGTGGTTTCGATTTTAATTAACGGATCGAGTTTTAATTTGCCAGATCTATTAACAACAGTTTAGTTAAACTAGCTTTATAGCCCGCGCTCGGCCGCTAGACAACTGTTATATATTTTAATATCTTTTTTCCTGAAATGTAATATTGTTTTGTAATTAATACTCTTGTATCTAATACTTTTTAGTCATCCGTTATTTGAATGTCCCAACAAAATATGTTTAGGTTTCGAGACAACAAAATCCTTTATTCTGTATACTGACCGAATAGAGTTTAGATTTCAATTCATCAGCGTGATCACTACTTGAAAGGCTATGTATGAGCATCCCTTCCCCCTGTCATACAGGCAAACAAATTTTAACTTAACATGAATAACCATCAGCAAACATCTTGCCACATGTGAAGAACGGTTTTGTCTCTCCATAGGGTTCCATAACCGAAAAGCTAGTGCAGATCTGGCTACATTCTTCCACATGAGAAGTGATTAACATGAATAACCCTTAGCAAATATCTTAACAAACATTGCCATATAATAACATGACAAAATTCATCAGTGTAGCCAAAACTTTCACTTTTGTGACAATAATAGTCACTTTTGGCAAAATACTAAATATAGCTTCCGTTAGATATTTTAATGTCGTCAGTAACACCGTTAGTCAAATTAACGGAATGCTTACCTGGCTTCCAACTCACCGGACACATCATCGACAACTCAACAATACTTGCCATGTCATATTTTAATTTAAAAATAAATAAAAAATCACGATTTATTTTCTCATCCTCTCTCCTCCACCACTAGATGCTACCGTAGAACTCTTTCTTCTCCCTCTCCTCCTCTCCTTCCACCACCGACCCCCACCCGCAAACCCATATCCTCTCCTCCCACTCCGGCAGCGTTCCAGATCCAATCCACCACCGACCCCGCCGACACCACTCCGACGACATACTGACCCTACGATCTCCCTCTGGCTCATGGCATCCGACGACTAAACCCGTCCATGAACATCTGAACCCGAAGTGCAGGGCAACCCGGAAAAAGGGAAAACCAGAGAGTGGGAATCACGTACAATCATTGAATATCCACAGATTTCGGGTCTCTCATAAAACAACGAACCCAGAAAGGCAGATCGGGGAAAGAGGAAATCAGCCGGAGTGGCGTTCGAGGAACCGAGCAACGGCAACAGGTGTGATATGAGGAACAACAAGAGTGGTGGTAGCACCAGTGGGAATCCTCCCAAATCCACGCAGATCCAAAATCTCCACCCGATTTTGGTTTTGATTTTGCAAAGCTTCAAAACCGACGAGAATTGTGAAAATCGCAGATATATGACCGGAGAAGAGAGAATGCAAAATAACACACCCCCCCCCCCCCCATGAATTCTCCGACTTTCCAGAACTGTTGAGGAAGTTATGCGACGAGCTCCCCGAGGCACGTGTCGAAGAAAGAGTCGATCCTGTTCTCACACACAAACCATTGGTTAGGCATGGCGTCGGCAGCAGCGAAGGAGGAACAGTTTTCGCCAGTGTGGAGAGTGAAGAGGATCGGGCGAATGGTGCAGCCGATTCGCGATGGATCTTGGTGGTGGATGCGGAAGGGGAGCGGAGGAATGGGTAGAAATCCATGCGAGGGAGAGTAAATCGGTTGGAGCTGGACAGGTGGTGTGAGAGCGAATCATCGAAAGACACCATTTTTATGCTCGGAGCTTTGAAGGAAGGATCAATCGGGAATGAATAGTGTTTGATTTCTGATAAAAATTCATGCGAGGGAGAGTACAAATTTCTGGTAAGAGAATCCAATTACAGAGAATACAATCCAATTTTAATTTGAACGAGAGCTTTGGCTGGGGAAGGGAAGGGGAAGAAAGAGAGATGGGAGAGAAAAAATAAAAAATAATTTATTTATTTATTTTTATTTTTCACCTCACATTTTTAATTAACTAACCGTCGCCAACTCAGCAATGCCGTTAGTCCAGTCAGTCCGTTACTTGACACCGTCAAATAATTGGACGGAAATGACTATTTTGTGTATTTCCGCAAAAGTGGCTATTATTGGCTAAATCGTCAAAGTTTTGGGTATACAACTGTATTTCTGCCTAAAAACATTTGGGGTGGGTTGACAATACCTTTCATCAAAGAAAATGGAGGTAAATCTCAAAATTCAATATTACACACTGATGATTACAACACTATTGGTGGTTAAACAATTAAGTAATAACTGATAAGAAGGACAATACGAAATGTTGTAACAGACAAACGTAGTACATCTTCTATCTCATTAGTTGTGGCTTGATTGAGGAAGAAATTAGAGATAATTACCAAAACCAATACTTGGACAGGAAATGAAAATTCAAGAAGCATTATCAAAACAAAGCTTCTCGTGATACCACTCCTTGCTGAACTTCAAATTACATCAAGAGAGAGTCATGATCCTAGATATATGTCTGCGTTACCAAAGTTCTAATGAAGCAACATTTGACTGAGATGCCAACATACCAACTTTCATCAAGCAGGAGGAGAATTGAGGTGAAATTACAGGCATGTGTCAAAAACTCGTTTTAACTTTTCTCAGCTCCCTGTGAAATTAGTGGATTTAGCAACACACAGAGGTAATTCACAATTCATGGAAGCATTTGGACCTAGAATTTAAGCTAAAACACAAAATCAATGGGAAAATGCTAGAAACGGTGTCATGAGGAATGCTTATTGATGAACATCAATACAGTAGGAATTTCCTATTGTGAATGACATCATCCGTCATAAATAGCAAGATTACTCAAGACAAACATAGATCAATTAGTGGATGGATGTGAGATCACAAAACACTACTAAAATTGATTATAAGTATTAAAGTTTGTACAGACCTATCACCATACATTGTGCTTTCATCAACTATTAATATTGTGGGTTGTGGAGATTCGAACTCACGACCACTTGACCAAACAAACTCTGATACCATGTCAAGAATCAGTTGCTCCTAATAACTCGAATTGTTGGAAGAATATTCTGTTGGATCTTATACCACTCTCTAACACCCGGGAGGTGGGATATGAAGCTCGATCAACCATGCTTTCTTTGCCATTCATCACTATATCATTGTAAGTCTACGTATAAGCTTGAAGCCCGTTAGCCAACATCTCATCTAACAGCTTCATGGGCACATCAATCTAGGGATGTCAATTATGCCCATACCCATGGGTATTTTACTATCCAACCCAATTGGGTTGGGTATGAAATCCAAATATATGGATATGGGTAAAGTTTGATAGATTTGTACCCATACCCATTTACTTTGGGTTGGGTTGGGTTTATAACAAATGGATTTGGGTTTGTACCCATGCCCAAATACAAATTACAGTTTGGTACCTAAACTTAATAGATATGCATATTTAGTACCTAAATTTAATTTTTTTTTGCATATAAGTCCTCAAAATATCGATGGAAAATTATGTTTTGGTACCTAAATTTTTTTGGTCTTACATTTTGGTACCTAAAATTTTCAAGTTTTACAAATAAGTCCAATTTTTGCATGTGTAGTTAAGACACCCTCAAGTAAATGGATATCCATATCCAACCCATACCCATTTAGATAATATCCATATCTAACCCAAATCCATATACAAACCCCAAACCCATACACACATCACCCAAACCCTACCCATAATAGATGGGTCTACTTGGGTTTGGGCAAAAATACCCATGGGTGGGTAATTTGCCATCCCTACATCAATCCCACCTTCGAGAATGGTGGCTTCGATCAAGATAGCATACTGATACGTGATAGCGGAATCTCACGTATCATGGAACTCGAACTCTTCTACGAAACTAATGAAACGCGATAACGATAGCTAAATTACTACTAATCTACTTTTCTCTTATTCATTGCTTAACGAAACCCAAAGAACAACGTACATATTTATAGGAAAACGTAAGAAAACCTAATAGCTAACCTTATCCCACCCCACTCTAACAAGGTAACTAATAACTTACTCAACAAGACACAATAAACTAATACGAATATCCCTAAATAGCTACAATAACATGACAATTAACTAATAATAATACCCTAACGACTAAGCCCAACTCAGCCACGAAGCCCAAGGAAGTTATAATGCACAAAACCTCCCCCTTTGAAGAACTTCGTCCCCGAAGTTCAGGCGTCATCTCAACCCAGATCGATGTAAAAGAAGCTTCCACGTAGCTTGTGATGGACGATCTCGAGAGTTGTACGACGAAACTCACGCTTTCGATACTTCCAATTCGGTTTTAAAACCCAATCGAATCCTCCACGATTAGTAGTTTCAATCTTGTTTAAGTTGTCCCAATCCGCCTTGAAGCATTGAAACTTACGTATTCGTACCGAACCTCAATGGCGCCAAAGTATGCGGCCATAGTCCTTGCAAAATGAAGTCCATCAGAGTGACCTTCATGCGTGAAATGATAATAGTATAGAGCTACACCTTTTCTATGGATCGCCAATGACCCCCCCTGCTCCTGCCTTTCTGCAATATTCCAAGTATCCACGTGAAGCAACAAGCTTGGGGAGAATGAGAGTGGGGGTAATAATGTGCCCTTCACTCCACGAACGAGGTTCATTGTAAATAACATTCCGAAATCCCCCATTCCCGCCATGATGCGTCACGACCATAGCAGCGGTTCTTGAACCGAACTCACAAGAACCCTCGACCGCTCCTGGGGAGGCACTTCTCTGGTTCGTCGATCCGACACCGTACAGTAGTGCTCGGGTAAGCCCACCCATGCTTGGTCCAATGCAGCCACGAACCCAACCTCGACTTCCCGTAACGCTGTTGGTTTTACCGTCCTCAAGCTTCCAATTCGCCGGTTCATAACCAAAAGCATGGGCGTGTACAGCCGCACCAACTCGTCCCGCCTTCGTCGAAACTCTCGGCTGAAATTCTACCTGCGGAGACAACGTTGCATCCCTTGGCGGCGCTTGTGGGTTGGATTGCTCGGACATGGCGCCACCTGCTCTCGGCCTCTTCCGATATTTCCAATTAAGGCAGCCGAAGATTACTCGTACCAGCAACCATACTTGCAGCAGCAAGGACAGCGGCAGGCGCTGCTTCATTGACGGCAGCAGAGACTTCGTCTTCACGGGTCTCCACCGAATCAGCCTGCGACAGTGACTTGACGGTGGTTCCAGCAGCGGCATCGTCTCGCCACATGAATCACTGCAGGGCTGTCAGTTCGGTTGCCGGTTAGCCGCTAACCGGCCGGTCTAACCGGTAACCGCCGGTTAGCGGCTAACCGAAAACCGAAAAAAATGGGTGGCGGTCGGTTGTGGGATGAGTTCAGTGGTTAGGCGGTTAGCCGAAAAACCGAGGTCGGTTAACCGGCTAACCGACGCTAACCGACCGACGCTAAACGACCCCGTTTTGGCCTAAATAAAACCACCCACCTCTCCCTAAACCCTAGCAGTTGTGAGCAGCCCCCATCCTCCCTCCTTCTCCCCCATCCTCCCTCCTCTGACATCTCGTTCCTCCATCTTCCCTCCTCCTCCCTCATCCTTCCTCCGACGACGACTCCGGCCGGCGGCCGCCCTCCCCTGCCTCCTCCGCTACCCCTCCTTCCACCGCCACCACAACATGCCGCCCTGCCTCCGTCGCCGCCCTGCCCTGCCTCCGTCGCCGCGCGCCTCTCCGCGCGCCGCCTGCCTCGCCGCGCGCCGCCCGCCTCGCCGGCCGGTGGATTTTGAGAGATGGGAACAGAGAGATATATATGTGGGGGGAAGAAGAAGACGAAGGGAGAAGACGAAGGGGGATCTGCAATTTTTTTTGGATCTTGATCTTGAGAGCTTGGGCCTTCTCTCTCTGTCTGTCTCTCCCTTTCTTTCCATTTCTCTCTTTTCTTTTTTTTAGCGATGGTGTGGATGTGAGATATTGATAAGAAAGGAGTGGTGGAGCTTTTTCCGGTTTATTTAATTTTTTTTTTGGAAAATGTATTTTTTTTCGGTTGGCCGGCTAACCGAGCCTAAAACCGGAACCGATCGGTCGATTGGTCGGCTTACCGTGACCTCTCTTCGGTCGGTGGTCGGCAGCTATAGGGGTGTCTCGGTTTAACCGAAAACCGAAAAATTTGGTTTTCGGTTAAACCGAAACCGACCGGTTGCCAGCCCTATGAATCAGTGACTCCGCTAGGACAGAACCTCGCCGCCATGCCTCGTCGGAGTTCCCGAATCGTGCCAAATTCAGTTTCCAGACCATCGACTCCAGCTTTCAAGCCCTCCTTGCCAATTCGATGACTCTCTTGACCCGTGGGAAGCTCACCTTGTTCCGATCCAAGACTGCAATCCTCCTCGTTCTTTGCGACTCTATTGGCCTCTCCGTGGAATATGGGAAGACGAGGCGTTCCCCGTCTGGCGAATCGTAGGCGATTGGTTCGACGGCATCGAATTCAACTGGCTTCAACACCTCGTATTTGGCCAAGAGTTCTGCCAATCGTTGTTCCCAGCTTAACGACGACCCGCTCGAAGTCGACTGCTTAGGGGCGGTGATATCAACAGCCCACAGCAGCTTGTCTTCTCCCACTCGCTCAATCTCCTGACCCTGCCGCATCGAACTGTTCTCTCTCATCGACCGATGAGCTCCCAACGTTCTTTGGCAAACACTCCTCACGCCATGGCTTGTCCGATGAAAACCTCGCGTTGGGCTGCTTGTTGTTCCTCATCCCGGGGCTAGCGAGTTCGTGTGCTGCGGTGAGTCCTCTGTTGCCGACTCCTTCCTCTATCGTATGGCGAATGGCAAAATAAGGAGGCCAATAATCAATGGCCACAGCACCATCGGACTCCTGCTCATGAAAAGTTCGATTTGCCATTGAAGCCCTAGCTCCCATTGCTTCGCAAGCAGCCAAACGCGTCCGTTCATCCTGGAAAAGAACCCGCGAATATACTGATCTTGAGACTGGCTCTGATAAGCTGCCGTGTATTGAGGATATGCAGCTTCTGCAGTTCTGCCTCTGATCAGACTCTCCAGGGTTTGGTGGTTGTCTCGAGTGAAAGGATAATCGTACGACCATGGCGGGTGATGTGATGATGGCGGGTACGACGACAAAGGTGGATGTGACGGCGTCAGGTAGCTAGGGTAGCCAAGCGTGTGACGTGGAAGGACGTCCTCGTAACTTCGTCCCCATGGCGATGGCTGGGGGCGGCATGTACAACGTAACTCTTCACCTGGATGTTGCGTGAAAATCGGCATAGCAAATTCAGCACCTAACCAGGCTCTGATGCCAATTGATGCGTGCTAGCGGAATCTCACGTATCATGGAACTCGAACTCTTCTAAGAAACTAATGAAACGCGATAACGATAGCTAAATTACTACTAATCTACTTTTCTCTTATTCATTGCTTAACGAAACCCAAAGAACAACGTACATATTTATAGGAAAATGCAAGAAAACCTATTAGCTAACCTTATCCCACTCTAACAAGGTAACTAATAACTTACTCAACAAGACACAATAAACTAATACGAATATCCCTAAATAGCCACAATAACATGACAATTAACTAATAATAATACCCTAACGACTAAGCCCAACTCGGCCACGGAGCTCAAGGAAGTTATAATGCACCATATACGTAATCACAGATTGCTCACAATCATCCTCCAGCAACTCCTCGAACTCCTTAAAATCCAAATCAAGCTTCCCCTTATGCAGAATGTCCCAATCACTATGTTGTAGGAGAGAATCCTCTGCTGCACATCCTATCGAGCACCTTGTTAGCCTTGTCAATCTGATTGGGTTTGGAAAACCCACCACTAATTAGAGCATTGTAGGCGAAAACATCAGGCTTTACACACAATCTCCATCTCCTTAACGGCCTTATCAAACTTCCTGAGATAGAAGAACCATTTCACCAGCTTTGTGCACATGACCACATCAGGCGCGAAGCCTTTAATTTATCGACACTGCACTGGAGGAAATAGAAGCTTTGTTATACTTGTCCGTGCATACACGAATAAAGGGATGATTATCTCCACAGCCATTGTTTAACAGCATGTTACATCAATTGATTTCTGTCTGTTTTCCACCTGAGCTTAGAAGACATGGGAGAGGACAGGATTTCCATGCTTCTTCGATTGGAAATTTGGAATGGAGAAGGGAAAGTGTCAAGGTACTGAGACAGAAGAGTAGCAGAGATTTGTAGAAGAATGAAGAATCCTGAGGTCTTGCGGATTGCAGCAGGAAGAAAAAGAGTAGAAGAAAACAGCGCCGCATCTCCACTTTCTGTCTTTCGTTTATATTGAAACGTTGGTGTTTTTTTTTATTGTTATTAGCCGTTAGAGAAGCACTGTTAGCTTCTTAATAGACCAATAGAATTTGGACACTTGTAATGCTACTGCTAATTTGATTTCCTAGCTATAAAAGGATCAGAGGACTCAGCAGGTTAGACTGAGCTTCTTCTTGCCAAATTACTTGCAAATTCACATGGTATCAGAGCAAGTTCAGCTCTAGGGTTCTTCTTCTCGTGCCAACGCCTCCGCCATGTCTGGACAGAGTTCACCACATTCGGAGCAAAGGTCGACACAGTCCACTGGAGCAATGGGGACAGCTGCAGGAGTTCAATTTGGATCATTCAACCAGGAGAACCTTCAAAATGAGACGATTGTGCTCGGTAACCCATTTTATCTCAATCTGAACGAAAATATGTCGATCTCTTTAGTCTCTGAGTTGTTTGATGGATCTAACTACTCCATGTGGAGTAGATCTATGCAAATGGTCTTAAAAACAATGCATAAGGTGGGTTTTATAAATGGAACTATACCCATGCCTCCTAGAGAATCAGATCGCTTTGCCTTGTGGGATGCTTGTAATACACTAGTACTGTGTTGGATTCAGAACTCTGTTGCTAAGGATATCAGGAGATCTGTTCTTACACACAGTAATGCCAAGGCACTGTGGGATGAACTTAAAAGGAGATATGGGGTACTTAATGCCCTTCGTATTATGAATTTGGAAGATGAGATAGGTGATTGTAAGCAGGGATCTCAAACTATCAGCCAGTACTATACTAAGGTTAAAGGGTTATGGGATGAGTATGTTGAGTTTAACCCAATTATTCCATGTGCCTGTGCAGTTAGAAACCCCATACCTTGTGCTGCTGTAGCTGCTTTCATTTAGAAGCAAGAAATAGACTATCTGATCAAATTCATGAAGGCATTAAATCTAGCCTATGACATTGTGAAGACACAGCTGCTAATGCAAAAACCGCTGCCTACTGTATCTACAGCTGTAGATTATTTATTACAACATGAACAAAAGCTGAAGGGTGATAATGTGTCTGGGGGAAAGAAATCACAGACAATGGCACTTGCAGTTGAAGGAGAACAAGGAAGGGATGCAAATGAAGGAAGATAGGGAAGAAAATTTTGCAGGTTTTGCAAAATGAGAAATCATAATATTGAGGATTGCTGGAAGTTGAAGAAGAAACAAGGGGAACAAAAGGATGGAGCAAGTTCAGGATCTAATTCTAGTTCTGGGACACCTAGATTTGCTGGATCAGTTAACCAGTCTGGAGTATCTGATGCTCATTCAGAAGGAGGTTCTGCAGGTGAAGGAAGTGGGACTCAGGTATCACTTGGGTTCACAGCTGAAGAGATGAACAAACTCAGATATCTGTTACAAGCTGGTGCTGGCTCACCCTCTCCACCAAATTCCCCATCCATCAACCACCAAGCCTATTCAGTTTCTCAATTCCTAAGCCCTTTCCCTAACCATTCAGGTAAATACATCATCTCCTCTTTCCAACAAACCAATGTAGCTCCCCTAGATCTGTGGATTTTAGATACTGGTGCCTCAGACCACATAGCATGTTGCAAAACCCTTTTATGTGAAAGTAGAATTGTTGCTGACACTTTTGTTTACTTACCAAATAGTATAAAGGTGTTAGTTTCACATATTGGGACTGTCAAACTACCAGCAGGAATGTTCTTATATGATGTTTTACTAGTACCCAGTTTCACTTTTAATCTCATTTCAGTGAGTAAACTAACCAAAGACTTTCCCTTATCCTTACATTTCCAATATGATCATTGTGAAATTCAGGACCTGTTAAGCATGAAGAGGATTGGCTTAGCAAAAGAGTCTAGGGGATTATACCAACTTACATTCACAAGAAGCCAGACCAAGACCTTTTCTTCAAACCAGACCAAGACTTTTGCAGCCTTCCCATAAACACCAAGCAACCTTTTCATACAACTTCCAACCACAAGAACTTGATCTATGGCACTGGAGATTAGGCCACCCTAGCCATGATAAATTATTTTTATTACATCAGAACAATCCAGTTGTAACTAGCCATAGGATTCAACATCGTGAGATCTGTCACTTATCTAAGCATAAGAAACTTCCCTTTCCTGTTAGCACCAGCATAAGAAACTTCCCTTTCAGCTTATCCATGTGAATATTTGGGGACCTCTTTCTACTGTTTGTTATGATAATTACAGTTACTTCCTTATAATTGTTGATGATTGTTCACGTGCTGTTTGGGCTTATCTGATGCGCCATAAGAGTGAGACACGAGGTCTATTACAGGGTTTCTGCAATTTGGTTAAGAACCAATTTAACACAACTGTGAAGATTGTCAGAAGTGATGGAGGGAAAGAGTTTGATATGAGTGAGTTTTATCGAATGGAAGGTATTGAACACCAGGTTTCTTGTGTTGAAACACCAAAACAGAATGGAAGGGCGGAGAGAAAGCACCAACATATACTCAATGTTGCTAGAAGTTGAGGTTCCAATCTGGGATACCACTAGAGTTTTGGAGTGACTGCATCCTTCATGCAGTGTATATCATCAATAGAATGCCAACACCAATCCTGAACAACAAATCCCCCCATGAAGTGCTTTACAAACAGAAACCTTACCTAGGCAACATGAAAGTGTTAGACAGCTTGTGTTATGCTAGGACCCTGACTCAAAGCAGAATCAAGTTTGCTCCCAGAGCCAAATAGTGCATCTTTCTAGGCCTACCACCATGTGTAAAGGGTTACAGGTTGTTGGATATACAGGACTTCACAGTGTTTGTATCTCGCAATGTTACATTCTATGAGGATATACTCCCTTTCACTTCCTCTACTGGTGATACAGGCGATAATTCTTCTTCTCCGCCTCCATCTGTCACACCTGTGTACACTCCTACTCATTCTTCTCCTCCTATTTCTATTCCAGCTGTTACACCAGATCATCCTCAATTTGTTTCATCCAAGGATGATGGGGGCATCCTACTGCACTGAATCCTTAAATAAGTGAAACAAGTAACAACAACAACAGTTCCATCCATCATCATCAATATGAGTATTTTGAGTCTGATGATTATGAGTTGATGCCTCAGCAAGATGTTGATCTTGATGCTGATGTAGAGGTTCCAACTCAGGATGCAATAACAAAAAGTAAAGGGAAACTTCCAGCAAAGTACAATGACTACTATCTTGATGAGACAATGTAGGTTGGTAATTTCAAGAAATCCAATTCTTGCTCTAGGTATCCAGTCTGTTTCAATATGGATCATTTGGCTCCATCAGACAGAACCTATGCAATGAATGTCATGACTATGTTTGAACCAACATCTTATTATGAAGCTATCAAGAGTGATGAATGGAACAGGGCTATCAACAATGAGATATATTCACTTGAAGAGAATCAAACATGGGACATAGTTCCACTCCCAAAGGGAAAGAAGCCAATAGGCAACAAGTGAGTATTCAAGCTCAAACTGAAGCAAGATGGTTCTCTAGAAAGGGAAAATGCCAGATTAGTGGCAAAGGGATTCACACATGCGTATGGGATTGATTTTCTGAACACATACTCTCCAGTGGCCAAAATCAATTCAGTCAAAGCCTTTTTGGCAATTGCCAGTGTGAAGAACTAGATTCTAGAACAGCTAGATGTATCAAATTCCTTTTTACATGGAGACCTGGAGGAAGAGGTGTATATGAAGATACCACTGGGGGGTGAAAGTGCCAGAGTCTAATGGTCAAACTATGGTTTGTAAACTGAAAAAGTCTCTTTATGGACTTAAGCAAGCATCCAGACAATGGTTTCCAAAGCTGACAGGTTACCTGATGAAGCTTGGCTTTGCTCAATCTGCTTCAGACTACTCACTCTTTACAAAATGGGTCCATGGCAAGGTTGTGGTACTTATGGTGTATGTGGATGACATCATCATTGGTGGTGATGCTCAGAAAGACATAGATCAAGTCAAAACAGCTCTAAGCAAAGAATTCAAATTGAAGAAGCTTGGACCATTGAAGTACTTTTTGGGGCTAGAAATCACCAGAAATGATACAGGCATAAGTGTATGCCAGAGAAAATATTGTACTGATCTGTTGAAGGACACAGGTTACCTTGAAGCTAAAGGATGCAAGTCACCTATGAACTGTAAGATACAATTGACTGCAAAAGGCACTTTATTAGAAGATGGAGAAGGATACATGAGGTTAATTGGGAGATTACATTATCTAGCAATCACAAGGACTGGTGTGGCATTCCCAGTACAGCAGCTATGCCAGTATCAGAAGAATCCTTGTCAAGAACATATGCAGGCATCATACAGAGTTCTGAGGTACTTGAAAACCTCACCAGGACAAGGAATACACTTTAGCAGCACAACAGAGTTGAAGTTGATTGGCTATAGTGATTCTGATTGGGCAAGCTGCCCTGATACTAGGAGATCTGTGACAGGATATTGTACATTCCTTGGATCATCACTTCTCACTTGAAAAACAAAGAAGCAGACAATAGTGTCCAGATCTTCTTCAGAAGCAGAGTACAGAGCTCAAGCACACTTGGTTTGTGAAGTACAATGGCTAAGAAGACCGCTTGCTAAGTTAACAGTACATGTACCGCTTCTATACCAATTTATTGGGATAACAGCTCAGCAATACATATTGCAGAAAACCCTGTTTTCCATGAAAGGACTAAGCATATAGAGATAGATATGCATGTTACAAGAGAAAGAATTAAGAGTGGACCGATCAAGCTTCAACATGTTGGAACAGCAAATCAACTGGCGGATTTGTTCACTAAAGGTTTAGATAGGTTTAGAATTGCTGAGTTACTGGTCAAGTTGGGGATTCAGGATGGGATTGAATCGCCAACTTGAGGGGGCATGTCAAGGTACTGAGACAGAAGAGCAACAGAGATTTGCAGAAGAATGAAGAATCCTGAGGTCTTGCGGATTGCAGCAGGAAGAAGAAGAGTAGAAGAAAACTGCACCGCATCTCCGCTTTCTGTCTTTAGTTTATATTGAAACGTTGGCGTTTTATTTATTGTTATTAGTCGTTAGAGAAGCACTGTTAGCTTCTTAATAGACCAATAGAATTTGGACACTTGTAATGCTACTGCTAATTTGATTTCCTAGCTATAAAAGGAACAGAGGACTCAGGAGGTTAGACTGAGCTTCCTCTTCCCAAATTACTAGCAAATTCACAGAAAGAGGCTCGGGTGGACGCGGATAGGATAGGATCGTATGGAGGAGAGAAGGGGTTAGGGGTGTCAGTGATAAGGAGGAGAGAGGAGTCGATTGGTATAAAGAAAGGGTGGTCGTACAAAATGACGAGAGAAGGTCGGTGGGACCCACAGTGGGCGGGAGTTTCTATGTCAACTTGGGCTGTCGAGGAAATAAAGAATTAATCGAACGGTTGTAGATAGCTAGATGTAAAGATTGTCTTGGATTTTACACATGGCCCAGCTGAACCCGACCGCAGGAAACCACCCAAATCCCCTTGTGAACAATGGTCTCCGATATTTTCTTGAGGAACAATGGGTCGGGTTGGGCGGATTTTGTCAAACACAAATTCAAAACTATGGATTTATCCGTGAAAAAATTCGGCGTAAAGCCCGTTGGGTTTGAAAATCTCAAACCCAACCGACTGGGTATCCGCGGGTTCATGGGTACCCATTGATTTTTATGTAAAAAATTTAGAATAACAAGTTTCTTTCAAAATAAAAGTCTAACATAAATTTTCTCATACAAAAAACACCAATATAGAGCATACAAACAAACCGCAAATTATCAATACAAATTGTTCAAAATTAAAGACAACCATTTGTAAACATCATGATTAATTGAATGTTTTTTTCTCCTTGTCAACTAAGCTTCTTCAGTCTCCACTCCATAATATCAAGTTCATTATACACAAACAAAATTAGAAAGAACAAATTAGACATGTGTCCACAAACATAAACAAGATTATTTGCTTAAGGAAGATAAATTGTTTAGAATAATTCACCTGCGTAGCCATAACTTTCACGATTTTGACAAATATAGCCACTTTTTGAATAATACACAGAGGTAGCCACACTTTTCAAACATTGTGGACTAATCTAGCCATTTCCCTTCAAACATTTGACGGTGTCAACGTCTCCGTCAGTTAAGTGGACGTTTTGCTGATATGTCCGCCAAATGGATGACACATCATCGCCAACCGGATGGAGTTAGCCACATGGACGCCACATAAAAAAAAACTATTTTCCTATAAAAAAGAATATTTTTTTATTTAACTCTCTCTCTCCTTCATCGTCGTCGTTTTTATCCCTTTCCTCTCTTATTTTCTAGGGTTCATAGATCAGAGACTCATTTTCAATCCCTTCTTCCTTCCATCTTCAATCCAGATTCTCACACCCCCAATTCTACCCATTCCATCCTCGTACGATGGGAGAAGAAGGGGTCGATTGGGCAATGTCGACCGCTATTGTCGATTGCGGAATTGACTTTTGTAACCCTAGACTTCTCCGCCACCTCTGTCGTTGCCGATGTTGCTACCACGACTACCACCATTTATCACACCATTACTGATAGGGGAACAACATGAGGAGATGCGAGGGGTCCTACAAAAGATTTTTTTTTCTCTCGGGGGTGAGTGATGGTTCCGAATTAGTGTGGAAGAGGTTGCAACAGCAACTGGGTTATCAGGTTCAGCGACTGGGTTTTCATATTAGCCCGTCGCCGCTTATTGGCTTACCTCTGTTTCTTCTCGTCTCCCCGGCATTGCCCCTGTTTTGTAGGTTGGGTCATCAACTCTCATCTCCGCAGCACGCCGCTTGAGGTTAAAGAAGTGCTAGTAGCCTACTAGTGGTGGTGTCGCAGCAGATGGCGGGTGGGAGCTTTAGATCTGGGATGGGGTATTGGGTTTTTGCGGTTTTGCGATGGGGGATTGAGTCTCAATCAAATTGGGAGGAAGAATGGGAGCTCGTAGGTGGACGGTGATTAGGCTTCATCGGTGGTAGATGAAGATGGGTTGAGGAGAAATCACTCGCTGGGAAGTGTAACGTGGCCGGGAGAGATGATGGCGATGGAGGAAGATGAAGAGATTGGCGGAGTGGAGTGTCCAGATGGTTCCATGGAGAAGAGCTCTCGGTGGAATGGGGGAGAAAGAATAAAAATAAAATAAATTTTTTTTTTGATAAAAACTAATCTTTTAATATGAAGTGTCATCCATGTGGAAGGCATGTTGACTTGTCGTTTGACTTTTTTTTTAAAAATAAATTGTTTTCCATGTGGCAAAGATGCAAAAGAAAACACGCCACATCAGCCACGACCGTTAGTCCAGTCAGCGAGTTAAGTGAACTGTCAAAGAATTGGACGAAAATGGCTACATCTGTGTATTATTCAAAAAGTGGCTATATTTGTCAAAACCGTGAAAATTATGGCTACGCGGGTGAATTAAACCTATTAAATATACCGTAAAAATTCATTATATGCATGTGGGCGGGTACTCATGGGGCGGGTATACCTAAACCCAAATCCAACCCAACCCGTGAATAGTGTAGCAGGTTTAAACCCGAACCCAGTCCAAAATCCATCAACACTGGTTTTACCCGCGTTGACCGGGTTGGGCCGAGTAGGGTACCCGTGGGTTCGGAATTTGTTGTCATCCCTAATTATCAATGGGGGAGTTAGAGATTTGAACGGTCGCTAAAAAATTTAAAGTAAAAGATTTGAACCATGGTAACTGGAGAGGATCTAATATCTTACTAATTACTCTAGCAACAATTGGGTTTTGCTATCTATTTCGGTCAAGTGAGCTTCAATGCGAATATTAATTACCGAAAAAATAATGACCAATTAAATTTTACTTAATGAAATGGTAAGTGCAATTGATTATAATCAATGTAGTCAAAAGCGCATTTCTATGTTGAAGCGCTTTGGTGATCTAAAAGTGTAAATCGTAAGTTTTTAAGGTTATCGTTAATAATTTTGCAACTTTTTTCTAAGTTAAAATACTAAAATTTTAGAATGTTGACATTCATGTGTCTCTTCCAAGTAAGTATCATGTTGTCAAACCAATATTACTGACAAAATTGCTAACTACAAGTTAACATTTGGCTAATTCTTAGTATTTTGATAGATTTTACTAATAAAAAACAATCCAAAAATGGTTTGCCTAATAAATAATCATTATTCAATTAAAAAATAGTGAATTATTGAAAAGCACTCACACATGGGATATGGGTTTGTGATCCCAACATTATATCACAGGTCATTAGTATTGATTGACTTTGATAATTAATCGTGTCCTAGAGTTGCAAGAAGCAAATTATTCTGTCATTTTTTTTCATTCCATATTACTGAAGATTTAGGTATTACAAACACATTATGTAAAGGTTTCAAAGCCAGTAGCAGAAGAGCCGCTAAGCATCAAAAGATAGAAATAGAATACCTAATCTTTACTCCTCTAATTGCAATCTTTACCATATCGTAAGTTTGCATTGCGAAAGCTAAAAGTTTTTCATCGTGTATACCAAACATTGTACCACAGGTCATTAGTAATGATTTACTTCGATAATTCATCGTGTCCTACAGTTGCAAGAAACAAATTATTTAGCCATTATTTTCATTCGACATTAGTGAAGAATTAGGTATTTAAACACATTATGTAAAGCTGATTATTAATTACAATATTTAACATATCGTAAGTTTGCATTGTGAACAGTTATATAAGGTAAGTTAACTTTTAAGTTTGATCAAATCTTATACTTTTTCATAACTTGATTTTATTACTAGGTCACATATTATAAAATATTTACTTAACACCCACTACAAGAAAAAGTAATAATAATGACGGTTACCTAACACCGGTCGGTTGCGGCCGTCATTAAGTGTTGAACTTTGACAGAGAAAAAGGCCGTCGACGTGACCGTCGCAAAGGGGACTTGGACTTCGGGCGTTCTCAAATAATTTGCCAGTATTATGTAAATATTGATATATGGATGACCATTGCCATTACCACATTAGATGCTCACTTGGGAGTTACATGTAACCCCTATTCCTACATTATTATCTCTCATTCATATGCATTGATATAAGGATGTAGTGGTTACCAAAGTGTGCATATAAATAGAGCATATTATTGTATCAAAAGTGAAGAATGAATAAGAAAGCTCACTTCCCCCTATCTTCTTTGTGTCTTTCCCTCTCTAATCTTCTCTTGTAGTTGTTTATATTTCATTAGTTTTATAACACATTATCTGCACGAAGCTCTGCCAAAATTATCATTGCTCAAGCCTCAAAGACTCTCGACATAATCTAAGATATTGGAGTAAGATCACAATAGGATCAAGGTATGTAATTCTTAGATCCTTTCTTATCTTATTGACTTATTTGTGTTGAGATTATCTCATTCCAATATATCAAGATGGGTGGCTACTATACTTCTCGTATCCATTGATATTTTATCACGTCGATCTATTTGGATTAACAAGAAAAGTAATATAAGTCATGAGTTAATTTTTCAGTTCTCTGTGTTATCCTATTCTTTTAAATCCCACATTGATATGTTGAAAATGCAAGTTCCAAGAGCCCATATATTCTCCATAAATGGAAATTGAAGAATTCAAGGGCAAAGAAAGAAAAGAACATGATAATAAGAATATTGGTTTTGTATGTTACCATTGTAATGGAAAAGTGCGTTTGTCTCGTCCCCGTTGTACGCAAAAGACTTTATTCTACCAAGAATCAAAGGGAAGAGCAAATTCAAATATGCTCATGCAATATCAATATTATGTAACATACTTTTTGTATTATAAGTTGGTATATTCTCCATTAAAGATGAAAATGATATTACACTTGAGACATTTTCATTCCCAGAAGTGAATGAAACAATCTATTCCTCGAAGTGAATGGAACTATAAACATAATTATAAATATGTTAAATGTATTGTTTGGATATTTTCACCAGAATGTGAGAAAAGAGGAAAAGGAGAATTATAAATAAATACGACACAACAATTATATTATCAAAGTCATGATAACATAAAGTACCTATTGTCAATTGAAAGGTATAATGAAAGCATATATCTTTATTTTTATCAACGTTGAAGGCATATATAAATTTAAAATCACCTAGTTAGTGATGGTACTGTTCCAAATAAAGCTTATTTAAAATTTCACAATTGTAGTATTATGATTCTTATTTTCTATTATGTTTTATTATGCCATTACTTTTCATGCATAATTTAACTTGATAACTTTTATCTAGAACGATTAACTTGATAAGTTCATCATTTTTGTCTTAAGTTTGAAATATTCTCATTTATTATTTTAGTATGTTTTTGTAAAGTATGATTGTTAGAAAAATTACATATAAACTATATGGTAGAGTACATAAATAAGAAAAAGCTTCCGAAGAGCTTATGTTTGGTTACTTGAAGTAACTAAATTATGACTCGTGATAACAATTTGTGATGATATTCACTATGAATTTGTGTTTACTAAGAATGCATCAAATCATAAATCCCCGCAAAGGTGGAATATGGTACAAAATATGGTAATTAAAGCTTTAAAAGAGCTAATTTTGTGGCCTGAAAGAACCAAACTACCTAGTGATGATGCATTACCCAATTAAAAGGATATTCGTAAAATGAATATCTTATCAAGAAAATAGTGAAACTAATATTTGCATCACAAATGTGTACTACATGTATATTAGTACAATTAGTACACATAAAAGTGTAAACCATAAGTTTACAAGATTTGACTACTTGATAATTGGTTGGTCCGGTTAGATCATCCCGGATCTTGATGTGAAAAAAAAGTTCTTTGAGAATTCATGAGAACATCATATTAGAAGTCAAAGAACTCTTCAACTAAAAGAGTTATTATGTCATGTTTGTTCTCAAGGAGAATAGAACAATTGATCATCGCTTGTATAAGAGTTGGCAAATCTCTTGAGATTTTATGGACGTGTATGCAGTACAATACACCAGTCATTTGAATCATTTGTGAATTTTATGGGTTCCTGCATCAAATGGATGATCACATGTATTTTATCTAATCGCAACCCGATGTTTGCGAGATTGGTTGCCTCACTGTGGATACATTTTGATGGTTATCCAATCAAACATCACTTTGCTTAATAGACAAAGCTGAGCCTTCCAGTCTCTTGTCGAGGACATGCTAGCTGGCAAGTGATAGTATTGGTTTGCATCTAACCAACAAGTTATCATAAGTTTCCCCCCCCCTTTTTACAAATGATATTGGTCAAAAACCTAACATTTCTCATATGAGAATATCGGGTGTGCCGCATACATCCCAATTGCTCCATCACAGTATCTTAAGTTGATTCTCGTTGGAAATTGAGAATTTGTGTTGGGTATGAATCCCAAATGGGAAATTTGTTTGCGAAATTATTGTTTTGATGAATCACTTTTCCAACATTAAGGGGGGAAAACAGCTAGACAAAGAGATGAGTTGGAATGAGTTATCATTATCTAGTTTTGATCCTCAAAGTAAGAAACATGAACCTGAAGTTCATAAGATGAATTATCATTACCAATTATCAAATGCTTTTACTGGCCATACGAAGTGACCAAGTCACATATACTAGCTGTGAATGCTCCAACTAAATTTGATATCCTTGTTGGATACTCTAATATAAAAAAAAATGTGTATGAAAGAGCGCATGAAGCGTGATAGAACAATCGGTTCCAATGATAAACATCCTCGAGAAAGAAAAGGAGTTGTAATTAGAATGGTCAACTCGAGGACATGAAAACTCAAGAAGAGTAACCAAGAATTAAGTATAATTTTAGTTCCAGAAGAACACATGTCTCTGAAAGTTGTGAAAGGGAAGAGATCTCAAAAACATATTAGACTACAATACTGGAACCAAAATAAAGACATTGTCGACGAAATTTGTTTGTTGTACTTCAAACTGAATATGATATATACAAGTGAGGATCAAGAGTAAAAATCTATTGATGCATGCAAATGATGATGTTATTTGCCAATATAGAAAGAAATCATGAAACTTGCTCAAGGAGCATAAAGTTTAAGGACCAGAAGTCCTTGCACCTAAAAAAGGGTAAAAATAGCGGGATACAAACAAATTTTTGTGCTATTGGAACTTATGAAATTGTGAGATATATCACATAATGTTTTGCAATGGGTTTCTCGAAGAGACCTATCATTGTTTAGGAGGAGTTATACTCCCCTGTGGTAGATGCAACTAATTTTTCAAATCAATGTTTGAAAATTGTTGTGATAGCCTATTTGTTTGAATTCCCTGAAGATGTTATATATATTTGAAACTCCCAGAAGGATTAATTACTCCTAGAAGGATTAATTTACCTGAAGTAAATAAGTAAAGTTCTCGAGAACATATATCTATAGACTAAGAAAACCCCTTGTGTGGGTTGAGACAATATAGACGAATGTGAAATACTCGTCTAAGTGAACACCTACAACAGTAGGATGAATGAACCTTAAAAGGTTAAATCCGGATAGAGTCATTAGAGCATCTGCATTGTGCATATATAGTTGTGTTGTCTGTATGTGCTTCAAGGATTTTAAATTCTAGATTTATAAGTTGTGATTTACTTTAAAGTATGAGTTGTGTTTTATGAGTGTGCTTTGTCTAGTTCATATGTTTCTATGATGTGTGTTTTGTTAATATCTTTCATGATATGAAAGAATTGCTTGCTTCAATTTGTTTTAGTCAAGTTTTTATTTTTTTGTGACGATCTCATATTATGTTGATGATATGAGTATAATTGGAGCTCCTGAAGAGCTTCCTAAAGATGTTGATTGCATAGAGACATAAGTTAAATTGAAGGATTTAAGATCCTTTTTATGGGCAAGGAAGGCAATGTTGAAAAAGTGGGAAAGTAATTTTGCATGAACGAATTGTGTTCATCAAATAACATTAGAATCCTAAGATCACTAGAAGTGACGAAAGATCCATTATGAAATCAAGAAAGAGGTGAAACATTAGGTCCTGAAGTACCATATGTTGATGCATCAGAGCACCAATGCACCTTGCTAGCCAAACACCATATAAACTATCATTTTGGTGTTGATAAAATTAGCAAGATACAATGTTTCCCTCGTTGGAACGTTGAAAAATACTTAGTTACCTCCGAGAACAATATGTGCGATTGTTCTATTATGGTATTATCAAAGAGATATTTGGTGAACTATATATTCATATCCTATAATACCATTTGATCCTCATATTGGTTGATCGGAGACGAGCTATCTCGTACATATGGTGATATAACTGTTATATATAGAAACAAAACAAACTATAATAGACAAATACTGAATGTATTTCGTTACACTTTGTGATCCACCATATCTAAAGGACTTGTGGTTATGAACTATTTCCAAAGGAAATGATCCTGACGATCATGTATGAAGAAAATCTAAAGATCATGCATCAAATTGACTATCTAGAAGATTGTTCACTAACTCACTCCCGATAACAATCTTTCTAAAAGTTGTTCGTGAAATTTGAGTTCAACGACTCCATAATCTGAAATGATGTGGTCATGAGGGGGAGCATATACACACTGCACTCTTTTTCCCTTAACCATGGTTTTTCCCAATGGGTTTTCCTAGTAAGGTTTTTAACGAGGCAGTATGAGATAGCGTAATGCAATCTAGTGGTCATCCAAGGGGGAGTATTATGTAAATATTGATATATATATATATATGGATGACCATTTCCATTACCACATTAGATGCTCACTTGGGAGTTACGTGTAACCCCTATTCCTACATTATTATCTCTCATTCATATGCATTGATATAAGGATGTAGTGGTTACCAAAGTGTGCATATAAATAGAGCATATTATTGTATCAAAAGTGAAGAATGAATAAGAAAGCTCACTTCCCCTTATCTTCTTTGTGTCTTTCCCTCTCTAATCTTCTAGTTGTTTATATTACATTAGTTTTATAACAGCCAGTCCTTTCTCTTTCTATCTATTATGGTTTTTTACGGAAAGCATCCTTTTTCTTTGTTCTCTATTTTATCTATTAATAATGTTATTTCTTTCAAAATTAATTATTTGTCGTTTGGTGTCTCTCGAGAAAGAGAAATAAAATTTCTCACTTTTATCTCAATTACCGAAGCCTTCTTTCTTTAAGCTCTAATTTCTTTAAGCGTATCTCTCTTACTTTCCTCACTCTGTCTATCCATTCGACCTTGTCGAATGTTCGTTGGAGAATCAATCAATTCCAATGGCGTCGATCGTAGTCCTTCATTCTAGAGATCCAAAACTGGATAGAATTAAGGGAGCGGTTCTCTTCTCTGATAGTGCAGCTTTTTGTCATCTGGATAAGAGGGAGAAGAGCAGCAGAGTATTGTCGAGATCGAGTTAGGGTAAGAGGCTTCCTACTTGGATATGATGAACGTCGCAAAAATATGGAGTTTCAGAAGTCAGCTGGTATCCCTATGCAGGATATCCATCAATGATGCCAACTGCAGCGCAGGGGGGAATTAGTTATCAGTGGATTCGGACATGGGAAATCAGTGGATTTGGGGGATATGTCCAAACTCACTCAGCATCTCTATTCCAAAAGTATGTGATTACTTATTTCTTCATGACCTAAGTTCCTCTTCTTGGATTCTGCATTTTGTTCCTTCAGTTTTACCAAGCCTTTGTGATTGGTCCTGATATTGTGAACTAAATTAGGGTTTAAGGATTATGCTCATTTCTTGTTCGACGAAATGCTTATGAGATTGCATGGCTTTCGTTTAAGGGCAAATATTAGGATAAGTCAGTTCGCATGACAATGTTAGGAAAATCATAGAAGACCACACTTTCATTAGCGAATATCTTGTTCCAAGAGCAGTGTCAACAGTAGCATTAATATTGTTCTCGCGGTTGCAATGAATGTTGGGTTAATAACCCTATTCCTCATGATGTTTGTAAGGATTGTGATTATTCATGGAATCATAGGGGTTAACTTTTATACAGGGTATTGGGAATTGATACAATTAAGTTGGTAACTTCTTCTATTGTGAGAGCTCGACCTTTATCTGTTAAGTGTTGTCTCAAACACAGAAAGAGTTGCTTGAGAAGGCAGCACTAAGCAGCTTCAACCTGATGAGTACAGTTCAGGTTTGTGTCGACTAGTTGTTTTATCGGCTTTCTATATGTTGCAATCTGGGTTTAGATTGCATGATTTTGTAGGCTATCCAAATATTTTAGTATTTTTCCTTGTGTGCAGGGCAGAGACTTGCACGCCATCAAGTTTGGGAATGTTTGGAGTGGACAGATTTGATGTTATTCTTCCCCTGACTAAGTGAATACTTGCGGTGGTTCCCTAAGTGAAGCAAGAGAATTTGAGATCTGTAACAAGGTTTTATTAAGCTATATGTGTTCATTATTTTTTATTCATTCTTACTTAGTTGTGCTAGTTTGTTGTCTATGTGTTGGCATGGCGGGAGAGCTTCATTTACCATGTAGAGGCTTGGTCTGGACGAAGAGACATGAAGCTTGTTGAAGCCACTGTAAATCAGGTAAGACATATCATGCATTCTAATTTTGCTGCCATGTTATGAAAAAGTAGGGATGACAGTCTTAGAAATATAAGTTTACATTCTGTTTACTTTGCTGCAAGGTATCTCTATGACTATAAGGTTGCAAGTAAATGGTATATCTGTAAGGCTATTAGTTAATGATTGAAGTTGATCTGTTGCTTTATCCTCTGAACAAGTTTGGCCTAACCTTTGAGAAATCATCAACCTGCCATGGACTGTCTTATCCCTCTATACTTTAATTCAGAACTAACTACACTCTGGAAGTATATAGTGCATTAAAGAATGATGTTCATGTTGCCCTAACTGTTATGTTTTCTAATTTGGTATGATATTTTTGGATCCAGATCAAACGTTGTGGACTTGATTTGCGCCTGATTATATCTTCTTCTACGATTGAGGCAAATTCTATGGCTTCTTTCTTCTAAAGCAGGTATTTCAATTACATTTGGGTAAAGCTGGGCCTGCCTCTTTTGACCAAAGAGTTTTTGTTTCTATTTCAAGTTCAAATTATGCAACAGTGCTTAACTTCTGAACCATGATTTCCTTGTTCGCACTAATCTTGTGGTTTTGATTGATATCTTCCAGCAAGAGGCATTAGGAAGCCGGAGCAACTGATCGATCTTAGTCCATCCAAAGAGCCAGCTATTCTCACAATTGAGTTATGTTCCAAGCTAGCTGTGTTTAGAAGCCTCAGATTGAAGAGCTGAGGTATTTTAAGAAGTATTAGTCATTCTCTTTATATAAGTTAGCGTGCAATCTTAGATCATCCATTTCATGATTAGATGAAACCTTTCTATGTACTTTGCAAAGTAGAAAATATCATAAATATGATTTTCTTTGGTGCTTGTACTTGTTCGTAGAGTAGGATTCCTGAGAACTTCATGGGATGCTGAAGGAATCATGAACGAATTACAGAGGATTAGTCTTTCTGAAGTCGTAAATGGGAAAAAGTTGGTGATCCACTACTGGTATAGTCGATTTTTTGTTTCAGAATTCCAAAATTCCATTTTGTTGGACATAAATGTAACAACTTTTACATAATGAATTAATCTTGCAACTTTAAGGTATCTAGGAAACTGCAACCAGAAGACAGACTCTTCTCGCTATCTTCAGTTACCTCACCAGCAGTAAGTTTCAGGTTTCCCCAATGATTGTCTTTTTCACTACAGTTGGTTTCTAAGTCCTCACTTGTTTCCGATATTGTAACTGCAGTTTGCATATTACTGGGAACCTACTTAATGCGTTTAAGCTTATTAGGAAGTACTAGTAGGAACTAGGCTTCTGCCCTGGTTATGTTGTAGAGGATGCCTTGGTTAGAGACTAAATTAATGAACGCTGATGTTTTCCAATATGTTTGAATAAGTAATAACTAAGTCTCAAGCATTCAAACTATATGTTCAAGTTTCCAAACGTGCTATTTTTAATTCAATAGTTACTATCAGCAGCTCCTTAAGGTTGCTGATGCTTAAGCTGGTTAGGCTGATACATCATTGAATACATCATTTGATTTTGCTCTTGTTGGTCGTAAGTTACTTAGATTAGATGGTTCAACTTGAATCTTCATTATTAGTACTTCTTTTGAATTCATGGGTTTATTCTCAAGTTTTGAGATATTAATATTAAGACTTTTCAACATCATATTGGTTTTTGTAGTCCTCTTGGCTATCTTAGTTTCCATATTTGGGATGGATATGTTAGCTTTTGGTATGCTAGTAGAACAAGTAAGTTGTTATTTTGAATGTAAGAACCTTAAGAGGGAATTTGAAGTTTATGACTTTTAACCTGTGTTTTTTTAACTTGCAGTGTCCTCTTGACTCCACTGCTCAACATTCTGCCCCCTTTTCGACTAGCAATTCGAGACAATAGAGGTAGCACTTGTTAAAAGGTACTACTTGATGCACTTGCAGAATGTCTTTTGTAGTTAATCAGTTATCTCGTTGCTGCCATCTGGTCCATGCATAGAATTAATACTAAACTATCGTAGCATGTTATTATTTCTGCCACTGGGATTTGATTGAAAAGCATGCTATTATTTCCCCATCTTTTTCACAGTTTGATGTAATGAACATGAAGCTACGTTTTTTGCCATTGGGATTGATTGGGAAGCAGGTGATGTTTGTTTTTGTAATGTCAGCTGATGGCTTATTTGCTGGCTTTATCAATGGATGGTACTATGAAAATTCTCATCATACACTGGTGAGGTTTCTTAAAGCTCTTTTGTTGGCAAACTGTTACTTTAATTTCCTCATTACATCAGATTAATTGATCAAAAAATCATTTCCTAGTCGTCCAGCAGGATCCATTACTAATCATGGGATCAATCTGTTTCTTCTTTTTTATGCAGACATACAAGGCTTTGTGGATAACTGGTGGAATTACCCACATTGTTTAGCTTCATCTGGAGCTGGATCAACATGCATTTGGTGGTATAAGTAGCTAAGAGGGACTGTAAGTGGGAGTTTCGAAACTTTAGATTGTATGTTTTGAACTTTTGTAAGTGGTTTTGACTGGATTTGGTTGTTCTAAAATTAAAGGATTGCTGGTTTATATTTCTGATATTGTATAATTCAAAGTAGTTGTATTTCTTATATAGTAATTCAAGTTGGATTTGTGATCATTAAATGTATATTGTTGATTTGTTGTTTCAGAAAATCACAACAGGGTGATTTCTAGAGCAGGTGGCTCTTTAAAATAATAGCGTTTTTGGCGACGGTCAAAACCGTCACTATAAAATTTAATTATTCTTTGAAATATTTATTTAACGACAGTTGTTTGGAGGATAGCTTCGGTTGGTGCCGTCGCCAAATTTTATTGACGGTCAAAGCGACGGTCGGCCCACACCGTCACTAAAACATTTAAGGACAGCGGGGTCAGCGACAGTTTGCTGTCCGTCATTAAATATTTTTGCGACGCTTTTGACCGTCACTAAAAGTCTGTATGACCGTCGCTAAAACACCTTTCTGTTGTAGTGACCATTCTATAACAATTACCTCAATTACAAATATATGACGTAAAACTCACAGATGAATTGTTATTTATTATGTATCATTAAACAAAACTTATTACATAAGTCTTCTATAATAACGAAGACAGTACGTAAAGTTTATGAAAGATGGTAATTTCTTATGTATCGGTTGAATAAACATAAATCATAAGGCTTTCGTAATACAAGTTTGAATTGTTGCGGTTACTTAAACCGTGTTAGTATTGGGCCTTGTTGGGTCTTGTCCGAGTTGTATTAGGTACGAATATTTGGCTGTACTCAACTCTTCTTGTTAGGGTTTTAACCCTAGTCTATCTCTATATAAGACTTAGCTACGAACCTGTCGTAAGCAAGCCGTCAAGATGCAATCCTAATAAAAGATCAGCTGTGCACTCTTATGAGCTCACCGTGGATTAGTCTCGATCAATCGATCGATGATACCACGTAAAATCCCTTGTCTCGTGTTCATTTATTTTCGCGTCATCAAATTCTACATGGTATCAGAGCAAATCTCGATCTACTAGGTATTGCAATCTTCCGCAGCCTCCAATCAAGGTGCGTCCTTACACCTTGCTGCCGCTCGTCTCCGTTGCAACCATGAGAAAGGCCAATGTTGCTGCTAGCTGTTCAGGTCGGAGGCTGAGTTCGTCCAGCCCCAAATCTCGTCGACGACCACCATCTGCCGCCACCGCTATGTCATATTCTCTAGCAGCATGGTCTTTTTGCAGGTCATCATCAAGTACCGATTTCAGTCAGTGGTCAATCAAGGTCCGGCCGCCATCATGTCTGTGTCTCCGTCAACACTCACAATCAAGCTTGTTTCTCGGATTCAAGTCACCGTCCCAAGTTGTTGCATTGTTTTCTTGGGCTGCTTCATCATGTACTTAGAAGGGTCAAGCTCAGCAACTGGTGGGAAGATTCCCGTCGTTCCTGTCGATGTCATAGATTTCCACAGTCGTCATCAATCGCAGAGGCGTAGACCTCCGATCTCCCTCCGAGAAAGCTTGAAGCTCTCAACATCGCCGTCAATGCCGCCACAGTCTCCATCAAACGGCTGCGTATCGTTTCCAGCTTTGCCTCATGAGTCCTTTCGTCGTCAATCTGCCACCATTGCCGTCAGCGACCGTGCTCTTGTTATCGGTCGTCGCCACCATAGACGTAGACCTAGATGGTGAATCGAGCGTTGTACCCATCATCCCACTTCACAATGTCTCTGCTCACTTATGGATGCTGTGATGTTATATGGTGCTCCCTTCCACTATTGCTAATTCTGCTCAGTCGTGGAAAGGTATCAGTTGTTGAATTCTTGTCGTGCCATGCGACTCAAGCTCAGCCTTCCAGTCATAGTTTTGGTCTTGTGCATTGATGTAGATGTTTTTGTTTACTTTCAAGCTGGGAATTCACTACGTTCATGCATCAGATTGAGGGGGAGAATAGGCATCACCATACGTGGTCAATCAGTTAAGCATATCGACCATGGTGTATCAGTCAAGGAGGTTCCCTAGTCTTGTTCAAGAAAGACGATAGTAAGAAGTCTCTCATTCTGTCTCATTTAAGAGAGGCGCAGTCAACAGCCTCACGATCAATCTCATCCAGGTAGAGCCGCAGTCAACCGTCTCTGTCACGACGTTCAAGAAGACGTAGTCAACCGTCTTCGTCAGGTTGTTCAGAGAGAGATTCAGTCATCTCCAGATCAATCTCATCCAAGATGTCAATGAATTTCGCCATGCTGAGTTCACTGTTAAAAGAACTGGGTCAAACATGGAGTAGTTTCATCATTTGTCTACCCCTCCCACAAGCGAGCGAAGTCACAGCCCGTTGGATCGTCATTGCCAACAAGAGGTTGTTTGAGTGTTGTTCTTTTCAAGCTCGACATTCTTGTCATTCATGTTATTGCATGAGGGAGAGTGTTGAGGATATTAATTACTTAATCAAAAAGTAATTAATTCATGGTCCTCCAAGTCCCTTGTTTCCTTGTCCCAGTAAAAGAAGGAACTTGGTTGTCATTAGGGTTTTAACCCTACGTCTAAATCTATATAAGCTTAGCTACGAGGTTGTCGTAAGCAAGTCGCCACAATGTAGTCTCATAATAGAATCATCAGCTGTAATGTTCACTCCGGCTCTCTAGCTGTTGCGTGATGTCCGACGGGCAAAGATCCAAAAGTAGATCCTGCGAGGTCCAGTCCGAACCACCAACGGCGTTGTCAGCGCCGGCTGCAGAACCATCGCAGTCCTCCGCGTCCCATCATCGGCTAGCAATCAAGAAGCAAAAGATGGAGAAGGAGGCAGGGATTCAACGGTGACGTCCTTCCTGCCGTTTCGTCTTCAACCTCATCACAATCTTTGTCTTCGGCAATCATTAATCCCTGCCGTAATTCACCCAGATCTGTCGGAAAGGTCACCATAACGAAGTGGGCCACATTTGGTTAATTATGTTTGGCTACCGATACTTCGTTAATTATGTTGCATCAGTTCAATTATATGCTCATCATATTTTCCAGCCTTGAATTTGTGGCGGCACCCACCAGAATGGAAGTAAATTTTCGGTGGGACACTTGCCTAGCATTAGGGAAGAAAACATAAAGTAAAATTAACCATCGTGTTTACTTTTGGTCCAAGTTCAGCAAAGCTTATCTACATGCATTCATATTCCCGTTCTAGTCGCAACATAGTCCAAGGCTGGAGTCCCTTGCCATGGGAAACTGATTGATTCCCAGTTCTACATCAACGACATCGCCGCCCACAAGAGAAGATCAAGCTTTGTTCAGTTTAATCATTGGCAACGAAGACAGTCACGACCTAGGAATTGGGATCGTCCCTTCAGCAGCCAAGGTTGAGAGAAGAAGGCAAAATTCTTCCCCAACATCCCAGTCATGGCGTTGAAGACAATCATGACCGTCAGTGGTCATCTCTTCAAATAGCTGGTGTTGAGGAGAAAGAACAACTTCTGTCAACAAAATTTTAAAGTCATTTGATTGAGGCATTCACGATCCATAAAATGGTCATCTTCTGGCGTTCAAAAGTTAGTATGATCAGAGAAGTCATCGTCCCCTCATCGTCCAGTTGGCATTCACGATCCAAGAAATGTTGCGGTTCATTATTGGTCACATATCAACCATTCATCGCCTTTCAAGCCGGGCATTCACGTTGTTCATGGTCTAGCTTGAAGGGGAGAATAGGAGGTCAACATATGTCGGTCGACTAACTCGGTCATCAGGTCGATCGCGATGTACCAAGTGTCTTCAAAGTTCAAAGAGACGCAGTCACCGTCTCCTAGCATCAGGTTGTTTAGAGAGAGTCAGTCGTCTCCAATCAACCTCGCTCGAGATATTATTTATCTCGAGCATTGTGGTTCAAGCCATCATGCTTGTTCTTCACATTTACTTCTTCAAGCTCGACATTCTTGTCATTCATGTCTTCGCTTGAGGGGGAGTGTTGCGGTTACTTAAACCGTGTTCGTATTGGGCCTTGTCCCAGTTGTATTAGGTACGAATACTTGGATGTACTCGACTCTTTTCGTTAGAGTTTTAACCCTAGTCTATCTCTATATAAGACTTAGCTACGAATCTATCGTATGCAAGTCGTCAAGATGTAATCCTAATAAGAGATCAGCTGTGCGCTCTTATGAGCTCACTTTGAACTTTTCTCGATCAATCGATCGAGAATATCACGTAAAATCCCTTGTCTCGTATTCATTTATTTTCGCGTCATCAAATTCCTTATAAATAAATAAACCATACATTGTAACCAAATGATTGATCATCTCATCCATTTACGTTACAAAAAAGTTTTGTAAGATGCTTTAGTTTAGCATAACAGTTTAATCAAATACAATGCTTTACATATCTTAATTCACTTATTATAAAATAAAATTCATATATTGTTACCAACAATACACATTATCTCAACGATTTTCATTATGCCAAGGTTCCCTAAGATAAGTTAATTATATATAATAGTTTAATAAAATGTGATATTTTTCGGAATTTGATTTTATTATTAGTTCACACATTACGGAAGATCAGCGTAAAAAATAGATTATGTAGAACTTATAAAGAGATTATTATTTCTCACATATCAATTAAACAAACTAGTCTTCCTTAAAAATTAAGACTCTATGTAAAGCTTATGAAGGTATCTTTTCCGAAATATTTTACGAATTATCTGATTTCAATTTAATTTATTGGGTTAATATTTTCGTATGGCCTGAACTTTGACCAAAATAAACATCATGGCCAATCTTTTCGATCTATAACATTCTGGCCCGAACTATACACCAAAATAGGTCAACGCGCCACGTCACTGCCAAGTCAGAAGATCTGATAAATATTTAATTTTTTTTGTTTTTTATTTTTGGTTTAACTAAGGTATTAGATGATTTTTTTAATTTATAATAATTTAAAATTAGGGAATGTGTGGAAATTGTGAATTATTTAAAATATTTTATGCTGACTTGGCAATTATATGGCGCGTTGACTAACGGTCAATGCATTTGACCGTCCAAGTTAACGGTCAAAAGTCGGATATGGCCAAATTGTTTATTTTGGTGTATAGTTCGGGCCAGGATGTTATAGATCGAAAAAATTGACCAGAATGTTTATTTTGGTCAAAGTTCAGACCATACTAAAATATTAACCCTAATTTATTAAATGCATAAAATGAGATTTTAAATGTAATTAGTTTCTTATCGCCGCGAAGCGCGATCCAGAAAACTAGTTAATTAATTAATTGAAAACACATACAAGGGACGATACACGCTTGCTTTCAGTGCACGAAGTCATGAAACCAACAAATGACAGTACGTACTTCAGGTACGTCCTAAAGGTTGAGGGCAGTTGGAGAAACATGTGCAGCAATTTCTTGGTCCGCCTCAAACTCAGCCATGTCTTCCTCCTTCAGGTTCACCCACGCCTCAATCCCGCCACCTTCCTTCCTGTCCACGAACGTCACCACATTGACGAAGCTCGACTCGGCCGATACGCCGACCCACAGGGGCTTCCCCCATCCGAAATCAGCCTCGTAGATGGGCATCCTGCACAGGCTGGTGAACACAAACGGCACCCACTCCACCTCCCCTTTCACCTCCTTCTCCTTCAGAGAACTCACCACAGACCCACGACCGCCTTGCTGCAGCTGCTTCCTCACCGCGTCGCCATCCACAGCCCTCGTCCCTTCCCTCATCTTCCTCAAAATCTGCAGCTGGTCGTCCAAATCGGGGACAGCTATAGCCGACGTGAAGAGGTTCCCGAAAGCATTTTCGGGGAGAGGTGGGTCCATCCTCGATCTCAAATTCACTGGGTGACAGACAGTGAACATCTTCTTGTTCTTGTTCTTCTTGTCGTCCTCGTCGTCGTCATTATTATTTTCTCAAGTACTGATCTTCAGGAACCTGGTCCATATGAAAGCTGACAGCGCCTCGATTCTTGTCGGCCTTAGGGAGGATTCCTCTTCTGTGTACCTTGCTTTGAGGTGTGCTATGGTGCTGGCGCTGAAAACAGGCCGAGCTACGGATCCAGATCCAACAGGGAGGTTGATGGGAGGGAATATCCCCGCGAAATCGAATTTAGGAAAACTAGTAGTAGTACTGGACGGATCACGAGCAATTGATGGGTCAGAGTTTTGGACAGGGATTGCTTGAGAAGGTTGCACATTTGGGTATTGGTAGTGTAGTTGTTGTTGGGGAAGAAGAGGACTAGAGGCATGGCGACGGAGGGGGAGAGTTGGTCGAGGGAGGAGAGCGGGTAGCGGCGGAGTTTGTGTGGTGTTGGTGAAGATGGCTTGATTAGTTCCATGGATACAGTTTTTACTGGAACTCGCTTGATTCCATCCATTATTGATGTCTTGTTTTTGACAAGAGACTAGATATATAGTAGGTTATGGGCCACTGGTTGTCATGGCAATTGGACTTCGACTATATTTATAAGGGTCAATATGGGAGTCCAATTGATACCAGCTCGCCGTTTTCTTGGTGGCTCCAAGATTCAGCTGGAAAGGAATGGTCGGATCTTTGAAGGCCGGGTTCTTCCTGTTGGGGTGCTAGCTCGCAAGGTCTGCAGGGTGGTGGTTGAATGGTGCGTGGCTCACGGTAAAGTCGAGAAACAGGCTGGTGGAGCTTGGCTGCAGATTTGCCTCTCCAGGATTTGACTCGCTGCGGAGGCTTCGAGTTCCCTTTCTCGCTGCTCCCAGCCTTGTCCCGGGTTCCTCCCTTGCCTGGGGTGGTGTTGGCTTTGGTTTTCTGTTGTGTCTTTGTCTCTGCTTGCTTCCCGTCCTGGCGCGCGAGCTCTACTCCGCGTTCTTTCTTTCTTTTTCTGTGTTGAAGGCGCCTCTTTTGGCTTTGCCTTCTGCTCTTCTTTGTTGTTGTCATCTCTGTAGGTCAGCTACTCCTTTGTTGGAGTTGGGGTTCCAAAGATGGGTGGCGGAGCATTGATGTCAGAAGAAGAAGTTGAAGTTTGTGTCTGTTAGTCAAAACAGTGTCGTGTAGGGTTATTTCTGTTCAGTCACTTAAGTTAGTTAGTATGTTGTTTGAGTCATGTTCGTGTAAAACAGCAGGTGCTGGGTTTAGTGAGTTGGTTAGAACTTAGAAGTGGGAGCTAATTTGTAGGGACGTGGGGTCAGGAGTGTGAGTTAGTTGCCGAGTTAGTCGGACGAAAACTTTGTACTTATATCTTTCTTTGATCAATTGAATAAGGTGTCAGTTTGCATTCTATTGGATTCTACATAGTGGTATCAGAGCCAATAGCAAACTGTAACCAAGATTGATTCTACAAGGGAAGCGCGAGTGATTGGTTTTTTTAAATTGCTTCTGGGTGTGAGTGAAACACGAGGGCAGTGGTGAGATTTGTCTTTGTAGAGGTGAGAGAATACGAGAGACATAAAAGTGAAATCCAATTGCTTGGATTGAGCGGTGGAAGATAGAATCATGGGTGAAAACAGCTTTGTCCAGGTTGGCATACCCAGATTTGATGGTGATTATGATCATTGGGCAATGCTAATGGAAAATTTGTTGCGTTCGGAGGGGTATTGGAGTGTTGTAACTGAAGGAATCAATGAGCCAAAAGCTGAAGTTGAGTTCTCTGCTGCCGAGTTTGAGCTCTCTGCTGCCGAGAAAAAGGCTTTGGAGGAATCGAAATTGAAGGATTTCAAAGCGAAAAATTATCTGTTTTACAGCATTGACAAGATGATTTTGAAAACTATTACTCATAAAGCAACTGCAAAGGAGCTATGGGAGTCTATGAAGACCAAGTTCCACGGGAGTGCTAGGGTAAGACGTTCTCGACTTCAAGCTCTGAGACGGGACTTTGAGCTTCTAGAGATGAAAGAAGGTGAGACGGTGAATGAATATTTTGGCAAAGTCGTGGTAGTTACCAACGGTATGAGAAGCTGTGGAGAGATTATATATGATGTTCAAATTGTTGAAAAAGTACTCAGAACTCTTACCGAGAGGTTTAACTATGTGGTTTGTGCAATTGAGGAGTCAAAGGATATAACTACTTTGTCTGTAGATGCACTCTTGAGTTCACTTTTGGTTCATGAGCAGAAGTTGAATAAGGGCAGGAGTGAACAAGAAGATCAAGCCCTAAAACTGGTAGTTGATAGAAGAGGTCCAGACCGAACATATAATCAAGGCAGAGGAAGGTGTCGTGGTAGCATGTGGAGAAAAGAGACAGTAGAATGCTTCCACTGTCACAGGTTAGGTCATTTCAAATTTGAGTGTCCTGAATGGGGTCAACACACTTTCTGCATCAGTGGTTCCACTAATCCTCAAGCTCATATGAAAGAAGAAGTATTGTTTATGGCTTGTATTGAGTCAGAAGAGAAGGAAGTTCCAGTCCCTATGAGTTTAAGGGAACATACAAAGAAGAGTGCATCATGGTGGTTTTTGGACTTCGGTTGCAGCAACCATATGTGTGGTAACAAACAATTATTTAATTGCATTGATACTTCCTTTACTTGCATTGTTAAGCTAGATAATGGTACTAGAATTCAGGTGCAAGGAAAGGGCACCGTGAGAATGAAGGTGCAAGGAAAAACAGTGATGATTGAGAATGTGTTTTATGCCCCTGGTTTGAGAACCAATTTATTGAGTGCTGGTCAAATGCAAAAGAAGGGAATAACTATTCTTATTCACCATGGAATCTGTAAATTCTTCCATGATGATAAGGGCTTCCTTTTCCGTACTAAAATGAAGACGAATGGCATGTTTGTTTTGCATTCTGACCTTGTTTCCAGCATGGAATCAAAAGCTCAGTGTTTGCTAGCTTCTACAGTTTGTAAGCAGAATCTATGTTTGAGGCACAACTTATTTAGAGGTTTACCAAAGATGTACAACAAAAGAAAGGCACGAGAGCTGCCCCAATATGAAGTATCAAGGGTGTGTTTCCCACTCGATGAAGGAGTGTGTCTAGATTCTATGATAGAAGCAAAAACTGAAGAAGCTCATTCACCTTCATCAGAATCATTGATTCCTGTAATAGCAACGACAAGTGTTTTAGCACATGTAACTGCGTCTACAAGCTCATCTGTCGATGAAGAAAAAGTTATGGATGAAACTGATGGTCTTGGGCTGCAAGCTGCTACGGTATTGGAAGGTTTAAGAAATGGTAACTGGAGGCAGGAAATGAGGTTTTTATTGCAACTTATTGAGAAGAATGATCTATGGCAGCTGTCAAGAGTTGAGAAGATAGGAGCCAAGTTGATCGGCGATGTGTATGTGATGCAACCACAAGAAGTTGTAGTTGCAGGGGAGGAAGAGAAACCACAAGGAGTCGTGGTTGTAATAGAAGAAAAGAGAAACTCAATGTGTAAAGTTTTCTACAGAAGCATGTCACTAGAAGTCAAAAAATCTGTGGAAGTTGAAGCTGAGAAGATGCCACAAGAATTCAATGATTTTACACAGGCTAGACATGAGATGAATGTGTGTGGAATGATGAGATATCTCCCACGAGCTGAAGAATTAAGAAGAGGTGAGGAAGAGGAGTGCTTGATGAGATCCATTAAGCATAGTTATGCTTATGATGTGGATGCTTGGACAAACTCAATACATTATCTTTTGTTCTTGATGCAAGCTGTAGTGTCTTGGAAATTGTCCACCATAGAAATCAAGTATGTAGCAGCAGCTTATTGTGCAGCAAACTACAACTGGTTGACAAGGGTTTTGAAGGAAACGACCAGTTGGAAGGGAAGTATGGTTGAAGGGATCGAAATTCATTGTGGTATAAGGTCAATCATCAAGCAGTTTTCAAATCCAGAATTCATGGCAAAAGTAAGCAAGTGGTTGTTGGTTTGCTACTCCTTAAGTAATAGGATTAATGAAGTGGCGATGAAGCTGGAATCTTGGAATGTCAAAGTTCGAGTAAATAAAGGCACGAGAATACACATGAAAAGTGAGAAAATGGGTTTCAGTTTTTCTCTCTTTAGCAATCTGACTTGTGTTGAGAACTGGGAAGAACAGGATGCATGCGTTGAGAACTGCGAAGAACAGAATGCATATCATATCAAAAGCATTGGAACTAGCCGGATCTTTGAAAGGATACACGGAGAGCTGGAGCCGGGCAAAGAGGATTTGTTGGAGAATATTGATATGATAATTGCTGCTGAAAATTCCGAAGTAGTACTGCGAATTCTCAAGTTACAGTTGTTGTTACTGGTAGGAAATCTGATGCTACTGTTTGTGGTTAAACTGAAACTTGAAACGTTTCAGTTTAGGGGAGGATTTGTTGGAGTTGGGGTTCCAAAGATGGGTGGCGGAGCATTGATGTCAGAAGAAGAAGTTGAAGTTTGTGTCTGTTAGTCAAAACAGTGTCGTGTAGGGTTATTTCTGTTCAGTCACTTAAGTTAGTTAGTATGTTGTTTGAGTCATGTTCGTGTAAAACAGCAGGTGCTGGGTTTAGTGAGTTGGTTAGAACTTAGAAGTGGGAGCTAATTTGTAGGGACGTGGGGTCAGGAGTGTGAGTTAGTTGCCGAGTTAGTCGGACGAAAACTTTGTACTTATATCTTTCTTTGATCAATTGAATAAGGTGTCAGTTTGCATTCTATTGGATTCTACATCCTTGTGGCTTTCCTGTACTTGGTACTATTTGCTCTTCTCTTTAGATTTAATGCATTTCACCCTTATCAAAAAAAAAAAAAAAAGATTCAGCTGGAACGGCAAATGCTGTCGCGCGCGTCTGATGGAAGCTTATGATCGGATGTTATCAACGCGATGGGCTTTGCATGTTTTGCTCGTCTTGTTTTGTATGGCAGGCCGCATCTGAATTGACATTTTCGCTTCAGTGGCCGAACCGAAAATGTCAACCGACAAATGGCCGTTTTGGCATCACTCATCAGGTGTCTATTACATTTGTTTCCTATTTCAGTAAAGTTTGAAAGGCGGCAATCACAACTCAAGGCAAATGGAAACAATCGAATCCATCTTACAAACTAATAATTATCTAGGGCTTCCAGATTTTCGATAGCGTTATTAGTTTTGGTTTAGACTTTTTCAAAACTAAATAGTATTCCGTCAATAACTAGTTAATTTCAATAATTTAAGTTGTTGAGAGATATTCAATTGTGAATCTTATAGCACTCACTAACAATTGTTAGAATTTTGGAGCAATGAAGGCTTAGCATTTTACAAAACTACATAAGATCCAAGTTTGTTTTTTTTTTTTTTTTTTTACAAAAGATAATTTGATATTGATCATAAAATAGATAGTTACACCCTGGAGTTCAGCCAGGCCTGAAAATCAAAGAAATGACTCATAGTCGGGTACAACGAAAGGGCTTTCCGAGCCACCAAATGGGCTACCCTGTTACTACGCCGGCCTACAAATCTAACACTAAGCCCAGGGTTGCTATTAAAATATTGCAGAAGCTCCTCCAGTACAGCTCCAACCCGGCTATCCTTGGCATCCGCCTGATTGATTTTATCAATAATAACCTTGGCATCGCCTTCGAACCTAACCTCAGAGAAGCCAGACGACAAGCACCATAGCACAGCCTCCCGGAGGGCAAATAACTCCACCACCAGAGGGTCATCAATTGCCGGGAATTGAACTCCTTTTACCAGCCAAACATCTCTTGTTGGAGTCAAAAGAACCATCCCACCCTTCCTTATATAGGATAAAGATTGGCTGTTGATAGAGCTAATTGTGTGTAACGATTGCAATTCCTTCGTAGATTTGGAGCTGGTTGCAGTCAACTCAAAGCTAGAAGGGCTATCCACAGGTTTCACTAACCACTGAAAGGGTGTCGTCGAGTGGGAGGCTGAAAAAAACGAGCTGTTGCAGAAATTTGGGGCGGGTATTACCTGACTAGTACTGGGTCGAGATATGGATACTACTTATGAACTGTCTCGCCATTTTCAATCCCATTTTTGACTCATTCTATTATGAATTTCATTAATATCTATTTGTATTTATACTATTTTGACTTTTCTAAAATAATACTTTCATCTCAAATAAATGGTAAAACTCTCACTTTCAATTATTTAGGCTAAATTACTCGTCTAAGTATATCTATTGTTCATTTTTATGAAGTGTTTTCTTATCGTCCTTTTGTAAAAGAGTTAAATACGACATTTTTTTCTTTAAATATTATATAAGGAGGGGTCGACCTACCCCATACCAGCATGGGTACTACCCGACCTGACCAGTGCTTAGTAAGGGCAAGCAAGGGTGTTGAGGTCTTGAGGTACCCGCTCCGCCCCACCTCATTGTGATCACTAGTTGCAGCGAGCCTTCAGAGAGGACCCTGACTGTTACACGCTCGACATTGCATGGGCAGGTTTTAGAGGTAGAAAGAAGAGGAGAATGGAGGAGAAGCGGAGATGAATTAGAGATTTGTAGAAGAAAAGACCAAAAGGATATATCCAAACGGACTTTAAAAAAAGGCGTTCTTTGTTTTTTGTACAACAAAACCAATCCAAACTCAACCCAATTTGGTCCAAAATCCTTATATCTAAAGCACAAAACCAGTTGTTTAAAAATTAACTTCTATATCTTTTTTGAACTCATTTACTTGGGTTTTTGACGCAACACATGCACTTTTGGAACAAAAGCTACAACAGTTGGGGGTCTAAGAGCATCCACATCAATGGTATTTGTTCAATTGCAAATCATACATGACACTCAATATGCAATTGCAAAGGGGATTGTACCAATGTAGTGGGCAATTGCAAATATGCGAGCTTGTATTAAATGAAATGTAAAATGCAAGCCACATAAAAAAATAAAAAATAAATTTTTTTTTCTATCTCTTCATTTATTTATTTTATAATTATAAAGTTATTTAAACTTTCATATATGCAATTGCAAGTGAATTGCATTGATGTTGGAGCAATCAAATAAAAGTGAGTTGGATTGCATAAAGTTTGAAATGAAAATATAAAAACAATATGAAATTAGTTTTGCGATTTTATTAATGTGGATACTCTAAAGGGTAAAAACCGAGATTTAATACTTCAAAGCTAACTTTTGATTGCATTGGTTGAGAGAAAGCCATGATTAGAGTAACTTGGAGGACCTGTTTGCAAGATACTTACATAATAAAGTACACTAAAATATACTTAGACTAAAATTACTAAAATATAGTCATATAGTTCAGTCATGTGACACCATGATGCACAATAATTCCATTTATGTAAGAAAGTTTGTGATTCTTTGCATATTTTGTAACCCAATTATTTTGATCCGGGTAAAAGCGTCATTGGTTAAAGGAAGTCACATGAAACCGAACTATATATGTATCAACAAAATGAACTCGACATGCCTTGCTTATTAAAAATGGTATAATTAAATTTTCTGTAATGCAAATCATATTTGTATTTTATTTTTTTCCATAAGTGGTATTTCCCCTAACTTCCACACAAAGTGTCTTCACTTTCTTTTGGACATAAATCGTTTGTATTGATTCATATGAATAACCCAAAAAATATGTCCCCTTAATAAACAATTTTCAAGATTAGACATATTGTATGGTTAAAATTCAAATATTTTTTTCAATAACAAAATTCTATCATATTGATTGTAGCTTGTTTAGTTTAAGTAGAATTTCATCAATTTTGTATATAAAAATCAATTAACCATTATGTACAAAATGATATTCATTTATATAATTTGGTTAAAATTTTCCAATCATGTATACCAGCACGATACTTTTTTCATACCCCATGATATAGGACACCTTCATGTACGTTATTTTTTTCTCTCTAAAATATAGCACAGTAGAAGTCATTTTGTAGAGTATATTTATTAATTTTAATGCACAAAGTACAAGAAATCAAAAGAAAACCCTCTTTGGTATTCTATCACACGAACAATATAACATTTTCTTTGTACTACTATAAATATGTGTATTAATACACTCATATAGAGTTTATATTAAAACATAACAATTGTAAAAATCTAAATAAATGGATTGGTCAATTCTGGATTGGATCATATGTGTTGAGAGATTGATTCATGTATCAAGTGACATCCAAACCTTGTACCAATATGTAAATATATCAGTACTAAACTGTAATTTGCGAACAATTCAATTCACCAAGTCAATTGAATTTTGGATAAAATTGATTGAATTAATTAGATATCTCTTTTGTGAATGAATTGAATTAGTTCGATAAATTGGATTCAAAATCGCCACCTCCTCTCCCAATGTTGCATTGCATTATGCTATTTAATCTTGATCAACCTCTATTGGAGTTATTCTACTCCATGATGACTATTCGGGTTTCGGGCGATATGAAACGACCTGTTCCAGCTGCTCGCTGTTGGTTTTCGGTCCAAATTAACCGGACCCGATTCCCGCCCCATTACTTCCGAAACGTTTCATTTTCCTGCTTTGAAGAAGATGGATCGATTGACCTTTCCAGTCTTCCTTAATTTCCTCTCCTACAAATTACATTGCTACGTTCTCTCCTAATGACCAAGTCCTTTAAACAGCTTCTAGCTAGCGCCATTTCCGCCTGGTGCTCCGTCCCTCCCTGACTTTCCTTTTTATTGTCAGCGCCAGGAAGAAGACTGACAAGGGAAGCAGGCACGACCAGTTAAGGATGGCGCAGGAGGACCGATACTCAATCATGCAGGCGGAGTATCGAGAGTCGCAGGGCCGGCTCCAGAGCGAAGTCAATTATCTCGGCCGAGAGCTGGACCAGGCGTGGGCGGCTCTGCGGCAAGAGAGGATCGGCCGGGAGCAGGACCAGGCTGCCTTAGAGCGCGAGAGAGCAGAGCTCGAGAGGGTGAAATTGCTTGCTGAGAGGTCCGAGCTTCGTCAGCGGCTGATCAAGGAGACCAATGACCGACTGGGCAAGGCCTTGGATGAGTTCTATCGCCTTGCCAAGGAATCGATAAGTAGAGATTTCGAAGATGATGAAGAGCAACGGTCGCACTGAGGTGGGACATCTGACAAGAAAATTACTTTTGAAAGTTTTGGAATTTATCAATCAAATTACTTGTTAGTTTACAGGATGGCAGATTTACTGCCATGTCAAACCGGTTTATACCGTTGTGCCGGTTTGGCAAGTGGAATGGTACGACCGGTGGTATAACCAGTTTGTGCCGTTTCATGCCGATTTAAAAAAATGTGAAAACAATTAATATCCAATGTATTTAAACATATTTGTGGACAATTGAGTTACAATCCAACAAATATCATCAACTTTTAACTATTACATTCATAAAATGAATAATAAATTAATTTTCGTATTCATTAAATTCATTAAAATGATGTCATTTTACTTAGAATAAGTAAATCGATCATACCGGTCATACCGGTGGTGTCATGCCGGTTTCATGACCGGCACAGGTTGAACCAGGTTCAACTGGGTGGCATGCCACCGGCATGACAACCATGCTACCAAGGAAATTGTAAGAGGATAAGGTTTGAAATTTTTTTTCATAAAAGGATAATTTATACTATTAATCCTTAATGGTTTAGAAAATCACGCCCATTACCATCATGCTTTGGGTGGGCAATGGGAGGGTTGGGTAGATTTTGGTCTAAAATTGACCCACACGCTTACTAGCGGGTTGGAATATATGTGACCCGCAATCCACCTACATACTTATGCGGGTTGGGCTCGGTGGGTGGCGGATGGGTGCAGTTGGGTCGCGTGTTATCTCGCAAAAGCAATTCTCCAACCAGACATGCATTAAGAAAATTGACTAACATTTATAATAAGTTCGTAGCAAATTAGTAAGATTGTATCAATAATTTGTGATTTTGATACAACTAATAATTTATAGTTTTTATCCCAATATTTAATGGATATTTACAATAATTTGCATACCAATATCAAATGGATATTGCTATATATTGCACAACACAATTATTATCTTATATATAAAAGCTAGCTACACTTTTTCTCTAAAGTTACTATTTCAATTTTTGTCTTTTAGTGAAGATGAAAAAACTTGTCATCTTACCCCATCCCTCACACACTCAAATATATTTAAAAAAATCTTTATCATTTGGTCAAAGATATTGTATGTATAACAAAGGGAAAGATTGCTTTGTTTAGCCGAATCAAACCGAAAATAAAACCGAGTAAAATAATTTTCTTGAAAATGAATCGTTAAGAGGTTTAAACGATTCAATTTGATTTCAAGAAAATGAAACCCGAGGCTTAAGCGATTCAATTTGATTTCAAGAAAATGAAACCCAAGGCTTAATTGAATATTGAGTGTTTGTGTATTGGTTGTGATTTTATTTTTATTGTTTTTAGCTTTTTCAGTTTTGACCAAACAAAAAACGCTAAGCACAAAAGGTTTGGGACCGAAACCAAAAAACAATAAGATCACCTTATCTGTTCGTTTAGTTGAAATTCAAGAAATTGAATCCGAACTGATAGTCCTATGTATGGCACACTTTGCCATCTTTCATTTTGGTCTTTAGATTATCCAAAATCTTAATTAATTGATTTTTTCATTGTTGCCATGAGGGAAGTAAACATTGATGATGAATTCATTTTCTTTTTATTACAAATTAGGTCAGGTGTCAACTACTCTCAGGAAAACTCTTTGTGTGGTTGGGTTAAGCCATTGAAAATCAATAATCGCGAATAGGATACCATAGACAGAGGATATATTCAAGTTCTTTAGGTTTGATAAAAATGTAGTAAAGAATTAACAGAACTTTAGTGAGGATGAAAGGGTTTGTCATCTTACCCCATCCCTCACATACACTCAAATATATTAAAAGAAAAAGCCTTTATTATTTGATCAAAGTTGTTGTATGTATGACTAGGATGGGAAATTGATTTGTGAAACTAAATCGAATCCAATATAAAAATCGAAAAATTTGAACAAGTAATATCTTTAAAAATGAACTATTAAGAGGCTTAAACAATTCAATTTGATTTCAAGAAAATGAAACCTGAATGAATTTAATAATGAGGAAAATTCATATGCTAATATATGTTGCTCACTATGCACATCTTACTTTCTTTTTCCGATTTACAACGTGGTCTTATTAGTGGTTGTTGGTCATGAAACTTAGTGCTTTATATTGCTTTGGATTTGGTCAATTTGTTCCTCTATTCAATTGTTAAGTTTTGCTACATATATAAGTGATTGCTACAATTCTATCATTTTGCTTCCATCTTTACTTGATCGGATTTGTGTATCCAACGAGTTAACTGGTTGATAGAACTTGAATCCAACAAATTATATTAATGAATGTTCTTTATTTTATCTTAATAAATTGAACTTGCAAGAGACCACGATTAGTGGTGTCTTAAGTTGTATGGACAATGAGAAAAAATTATTTTTTTTGTTAGTGGATTAGAGGTGAGGTGTTGTACATGTTAGGCTTATGAATAATAATCATATGTATGCGTTCACTTTTAGTGTTGAATTCGCTTATCATATGGATATGCAATCGCTCTATATAGTAGTTAATTCATTGTATGTTTCATGATCCAAGTCAAAGTTGTGCTCGTTCGATAACCTTCTAACTCTCTTCCTCACTCACAACAAGTTGAATGTTATTATTCAATGATTTTTTTTTTTTTTGAAATTTTACCTGTTTTCTCCAAGAGTTTTTATTATATGAGTCCTGATGGTTAGGCGTAACTTTCCTATTTATGCATTGTTCACTCAATATATGTTCATTCACCCATTTTACCAATGAATGGTAACTAAGTATTGTTGGAAATCATCACGGACTACAAAAATGGTTAATAATATAATAGATGTCGAAAGACATATGAGATATTAACAGCCGCTTCACTCCCCATTTAGCGAGAAAGACCAACTAGATAACAAGAAAATATAATTTTTTTGTTCCCAGTTTGTTTGGACCTACCAAGGTTCTAATAAAGCATGATGATTGTGTCTTACACTTATGTCATGTAAATGTAGAATAAGCTTTTTATCAATTTTTAATTTGTTTTATGTTGTTTGACATCTATTGTGTACTTCATTGTTTTTCTTTCCTTTCGTTAGTTTTAAGGAAAGGAGACCAATAAAATGAACTATGATTAGGGGTCTACATGAATCGGGGTGAGTTAGTTTTGAACCCTCTCAACTAGGGCTGGGCATGCGGGCGGATCATCCGCGGGTTTGGGCCGACCCACCCGCATTTGACCTAAATTTCGTTAAGTGGGTGGATCTATGGGTGGGTGACGGGTTGCGCTGGGAGCCATCCGCCGGGTGGTGGGTGGGTTGTGGGTGGGTGCGCGGGTGACCCGCTCAACCCAACAGCGAAGAGATCAAAGTCGGCGGCGCTAGAGAGGGGAGAGTGGTGGCGTTAGACATAAACTAGGACTGCTCCTGGAGTTTGAACCTCAAATCCAACCTTCCAAATAGCGATCCTCTCTTCTTCCCTTTATTTTTTTTCTCTAATTCTTGTGCCTAGATCACCGCTCTTTCCTTTGTGGAATTTTTTTCTTAGTTCCTTGCACCTGATAATCATCTCAATCTGTAGAAAACTCTTTCATAATAGAATTTCTATCCAATTTAAGAACCAATTCGACATTTTTCGCCCTATTTCATCTTCTTGTTTCCCCCGATAACTCTCTTCACCTATTATCATGTCAATTTGACTCCTTTATATTATATACATTGTGATGTGGGTGAACCCACAAACCCACCCGAATCATCCACCATCCGCCCGACCCAACCCGAGACTAAATGTGGGTGGGTGGTGGGTTAAAAATTATCAATCCATTTAAGCGCGGGTGGGTGCATTTTATGGTCAAAATCCACCCGACCCACCCAATGCCCACCCCTACTCTCAACCATGCAACTCATATGCCTTAGGTCAAGTGATGCACTACCCAGATCGAATTATATGACACATAAATCCATGTGTTTCAGGTGATGCGCCGGTTGAATTGGATTGATACTAGACATGTCTATACATTAACTAAATAGGGCTGAACCTCGGTTCATTTTATGTTAATCAAACCAAATTGGTTGGTTATCCAAAACCGAATTGCTGTCATTTTAGCAATTGTAATTGTTGTTGTTGCGATTACTAGAGAACTGAATATTATGATTTTTGGTTATGTTGTGGTTAACTGCGTTCAACCAATTAATCTATTTGTCATTCTTTTTGGTTTAGGTTACCTAATGGGGTAGGCCATTTGGCTTTGGGGTAGTTTAATTTTGCGATTATATGGGAATTTTGTTTTGCAGTTTGGTGTGCAGTTACACCAAACACCAAAGATTATCTAAAACCAAATTTGCAACTATTCTATTCCTTCATTTTATGGTTCTTGATTAACTATTAATCGTAAAATTCGAATCAGACTTCGGTTAACTTGCATGACCACAACCAAATTTTCTACCCTATAACCAAATACTCCCTGCGGCGTAGCCGCGGGTATTGATTCTAGTAACCAATAATAGTCAAAACTATTCTTTATTCTCCACGTTTAAGGTATATGGTTAGACTGTAGTACAGTTCGAAAATATGATGAATATTCGATACTATAAGAAACACCATTTATCCATGTAAAAATAGGGCGCGGTTCATACGGGTGAACCACAATCCACCCACCTAAATACGGGTTGGAGATTTAACAATTCGCAATCCACCCACATCAATCACCCTCTGCATGCGGATCGAATAATTTGCGGGTAAATCGATATCAATTCGCGGATTAACCAACCACGTGCCCACCCCTAAGTTGCCCATCACCATCCTACTTCCCATCGTTTCACCACCATCACCAAAAAACAAGGAAGTGATTCTTCCTTGCAACAAGAAAAAACAAAAACTACATCACCATGACACTTCTCTTAGATCGATCTCCTACAGGTTGAGAGCTGTTGGTGACACATGGGCAAGAATCTGTTCATCCACCTCAAACTTAGCCATGTCTTCCTCCTTCAAGTGCACCCATGCCTCTATCCCACCACCTTCCCTAGTGTCTACAAACACCACAATGTTGCCAAAGTTGGACCCAGCCAACCCGACCCACGCCGGCTTCCCCCACCCGAAATCCACTTCATACAGAGGCACTCTGCTCAAACTGGTGAACACAAACGGCACCCATTCCACCTCATCTCCCTTCGTTTCCTTCTCCCTCGTGGACCTAACTAACGACCCACGACCCTGCAGCTTCACTGTGTCGCCATCCACGGCCCTCACACTTTCCCTCATCTTCCTCAAAATCCCGTAACACCCATCTCGATTTTCCCCATCCGGCGTCGTTGCAGCCACCGTAAACAGGTTCCCAAAGCAATCCTCAGGGATGGGAGGATTCATCTTGGGCCTCAAATTCACTGGGTGAATCAATTTGAAACTCTTCTTCTTCTTCTCCTGTTCATGGTTTGTCCAGTGCTCTCAACGTACCTGGTCCATATGAAAGCCGACAACGCCTCGATTCTGGTCGGCTTCAGAGACTCCTCTGTATACCATGTCTTGAGCTCTGCTATGTTGGAGGAACCGAACACGAATCTCTTGGATACGACGGCGCCAGAAGGAGCGAATCGAGCTATGGATCCATGGCCGAGAGGGATGTTATTCACTGGCGGGAAAATCGCGGCGAGATTGAGCAGAGTGGAATTGTTGTTGTCGTGCTGAAAAATATCCCCATCACGAGCGATTGAGGCCCAGGTTTTCAGGAATATGAAACTTGATTGCCCGTCTGCAACTTTGTGCGACATCTGAAATGACACGGCCATTCCTCCGCAATCGAAATACGTGGATTGGAAAGCTGCAAGCAAGTCGTTGGCATCTTGAGGCTCGAAAGCGAGGAGCTGGTTGAGATCACGTGGACTCGGATCCTGCAGGAACTCTGCCATCGTCGTGGTGTGGACATGATGAGCTTCCACGAAATGGACGCCCTCGTCGTTACAGTCGATGAACGTGTTGTCCCTGACGCGGCCTGCCAGGGTGTGGAAATGGGTCAGAGTTTGGGCCAGGGATTGCTTGAGAAGGTTGCATCTTTGGGTGTTGGTGGTTTTGGGGTCTGGTGATGTGAAGAAGAGGATCAGGGGCATGAAGAGTGACGAAGAGAGTTGGTCGATGGAGGAGAGCTTGTGGTGGCGGAGATGGTCTGGTGTTGGTGAAGATGGCTTGATTAGCTCCATGGACGCAACTTTTATTGGTACTCGACTGATTCGATCCATCGTCTGGTGATTTGAGAGGTGACTATTTCGAGGATGGTAGGGAAAGGGAAGAATGAAAAGTAAAATTGGCCTCGGGTTGTGATGGCAGGGGATTTGATCGAGGCTACTTTATAAGGTTCTTGCCGGGCAAATGATGGCCGGCCGGCGTCGTCTGAAATCCGAATTCTTATCTAGTTGTCCTAATCAACACCACGACGCAGTCCAACAGACGGAGAACGACAACTAGCATCTCCATTGTTTTTTATTTTTATTTTTTTATGAATGACTAGCAAAAGCCCACTTGTTATGGTTTTGTGTATCAAAAAAATAAATATTTTAAATAATAATAGTTTTAATGTTGACCCAAAAGTTAAAGTAATCTTATTTCATTCTTAATCATTTTTTTCATAGGTTTGTTATTTACAATAGCATATGGTCGATGAACTTGCTTAAGGTAGAAGGGTCGTCGGATAGATTATTTATGTTTAAACTTCTTTCATGAGGCTAATGTTTCAATTTGTATGGCTAGTAGTTGATCCTGCTATAACTTTTGCCGAATGAAGCAGCTTCTCTGGTTCTTTTCAAATTAGGCTGGATACTCATGGATTTGGGTTCAATTGTCTTTCTCAAACAAAAGGAAAAAGCAAAATGAAAAACACTAAAGCTAAAAATCGCTACCGACTCAAAACTCGTCAATGCCAATTACAAAAACAGATAAAACACGCTCCCGATGTAAACCTGTAAAATCGGGTACAAATCGCTTTGGTCGGGTAGAATTAGGTTTTATGCCCATGCGTTTGGACTCAATTGTCATTCTCAACCAAAAGGAAAAGAATAAAAATAAAATACTAAAGCGGATAAAACTCGCTCAAGACCCCAACTGTAACACCCCACCCATAATCTCTATGGTTGAACTCGTGGTTCAACCGCGCAGCCAAATCATCGGTGTTACTGGTTGAACTCAATCATCATATCCGATAATTAAACACAAACATAAACCGTTATCATACAAACTCATTATTCGAATCCCAACCCACTTATTGAATTTTTACAAAATGTGGGTTTATTCTTCAAACACTCAAAGCAAAAGTCCTAGGTGACCATGACAGAACATTGTTCCAAACTACCTCATGATGGTAGTACAGAAGGATAGGGCAGCCTCAGTAGTCCGATCCTAGTTGCACCTGCGAGCCTGAAAACAGACGTGGGTCAGCAACTAAGCTGTGTGTGTGGATCTTTCCCACGACCTAATTTTGGGACCACAATCAGCTAATCAAACAATCATAATTTAGTACTCAAGATGCATCTTAAATCATCATATAGAATCCACCAACTCATCATCACCAAATCAATTTATCCCAAATAAGATAATCACATAATTTCACGAACACATAATCAATGCATGATATGAAAATTCCCATTAATTATCAATGGCGCCAAGGTCGCCATACACTTACCCTCGCTCGAGCAAATCATCATCCGTGGTGCTCATGCAACCACCATACGCGCATATGCGAGCTAGATCTACCCAAACCCATAATCATCTGGGGGTGAAAGTGCAGGCCCTTTCTACGTCTATGTGAATTAATATGATCACGAATCAAACAATTCCATTTCTCTCATCCATCACAAACGATCCGGAATCAATGCAGTCCCACTGATTAACCGGTCCATGCATAATCGATCCAGAATCAGTGCAGTCCCACTGATTAACTGGTCCATGCATATCTCACGTCAAACATTTCATCAAACCAATTCAGGAATCAATGCATTCCCATTGAGTTCCCAATCCAAATGGATCTCATGTTTCTCATCTCATCAACTCATCATCATCTCAATCAATCCAGGAATCAATGTCATCCCACTGATTCCTAATCCATACTTATCTCATGTCGGTTTTCAACTCGACATTCTCGAAATCCAATCCATCATACAATCTCGAATCACATAAATTATCATCATCCTTCAGTAACAATACTCAATAGTTCTAGATCATAATTCCTCATCCAAAATTCATCACACAACTTCATATAATAACCTCGGTTCAAAATAATCATGAATAACCGGTATGCGGTGAAAATACTTTTAATTCATTTTCCTTCGTTAAAATCCTCATAAAATCCATATAAATTATTTTATTGACACAAAAAACCATTTAATCCAGTTCTGATCATAAACAACCATTTAGAGAATAAAATCTCAAAATTTTCGTATTAACCATTATTTTACGATAATTTAAATTCTAACCAACCGGTAACTCCGAAAATCTCCAAAAAAATACAAGAACCTTCATTTATCATCCTACAACAGGTCTGTCCAGTTTTTATATTTTTTTCAACAGCTCAAAACCATGAAAATAATATTACACGCGGTATTTATCGCAAATCTCGTATTAAGCTCATTTTTACCTTTTTAAAGATAAAAACTCCACCAACGGTCTAATTTACCCTTTACAGACCACAACCCATTTAATAATCCATACTGACCATTTTAAAGTGATCCAAATCTTAAAGATAAATAAAACACGTTTTTACCGAGCTTTTCGTAAAATTCACCGTTATGCAATTTTTAATCCGCAAACCATTTTCAAGTGAAACCTTCTGCTCAATCTGCTCCAACACCATTATAGACAAACAAAAATCTCTTAGATCAGTTTTATACTCAATAAACCCAACTATTCATTTTTACGGGGAAACTCGTCAAATACCGATATTTACACCGTAAAATCCATAACAATCAAGAATAATCACCAAATCATCATATCAACAAATAATTCATCACCCACAGTAATCCATCCATCTAAATATGCAAATCAAGCATAAATAATTGATGCAATAATTAAGGTCCTCTTAATCCCCACACACCTTAATTTAGCCGATTCCAAGTCGGGAATTAAGTTCTAAAATTCCAGAGATTGGCTCCTAAAATTTCTCCTTGTTTCTACGGTCCTGTAGGCGAAAACGGTTCGTCGTTTGGACGTCAAACGAAGAAACTGCGAGCTGATCATCGTTAGTACGAAATTAGGGATTAATTCTTAATTTTCTGCCGTCCAAAATCTGCAGAAAACTGGAAATTCCCTTACCTCACGTACCAACTTCCCGGCCTTGTTTCTCCCTCGTCTGAGCTCGGAATTCAATTCCGTAAACTCTGTGATGCTCGTGGTGACTTGTTCTTTGTAACGGTATCAAGCTTCGAAGCTGATGCTGCCTGTAGTAGCACTGGTTTGGCTGACGAAAAGGTTACGGCAAATGTTTCGGTAAAGGATATTTGGTGAGTTGGTTTGGCGATTTTGGCTTGTAAACAGGTTTGTATAGGTTCTAAATCTTTTCTGGGAATACAGAGACTATGCTAGGCTTTGGTTTCATATTATTTCTTTTCTTTTCTCCTCTTGGTGTTTGTACGAAGGCAAAAATGGAGAGCTAGCTTACCGGTATTATAGAGCTCTTTGATTCATGCTCTTACCTCTTCATTCACTTTCCAGCAGATGGAGTAAAGGCCTGGGGCGGCCTTCTAAGGAGCAGTAGCTTTGAAAAGAAGAGACTCAAGTTCCAAAGCCGGCTCCATAAACAAGCAAACTGCTGGTGCCATGCCGACGTCATTAGCTCATTAATGACTCGGCTCCTTTTGTATCACTGAAACCAGCACAGTCTAACTGGTTAAGTTGTTGAACCCTTCCCCACTGAACAATAGGTCAGAGGTTCGATTCCTACAGCCAACAATAAATTTTTGTTGCACCTTTTTGATGTTTGGAGAGTTTTTAAGTGGTTTCGTTGATCCTACCTCGTATAGGATAACTTCTCGATTTTTTTTTCTAGCCTCAAAACGTGCAATATATGTCCGCTACTTGAAAAAAATTATCCGATGTTCGGGATGTTACACCAACAAAAAGGAAAAAAGTGAAAGAAAAAAACACTAAAGCGAACGAAACTCATCCCCAATATAAAACTCGCGGACATTGAGTAGATATGGTATGAATTTTTGGTTGCGACATTGGGTTCAATTGTGATCATGCTCAACAAAAATGAAAAAAAGAAGGAAAAAAATACTAAAGAGGATGAAACTCGGTCTCGATACAAAACTCGTGGTAGCTTCCTTGGGAAACGATGGTGGGGAACTATTTAGGATTCCTACAGCCAACAATAAATTTTTGTTGCACCTTTTTGATGTTTGGAGAGTTTTTAAGTGGTTTCGTTGATCCTACCTCGTATAGGATAACTTCTCGATTTTTTTTTCCAGCCTCAAAACGTGCAATATATGTCCGCTACTTGAAAAAAATTATCCGATGTTCGGGATGTTACACCAACAAAAAGGAAAAAAGTGAAAGAAAAAAACACTAAAGCGAACGAAACTCATCCCCAATATAAAACTCGCGGACATTGAGTAGATATGGTATGAATTTTTGGTTGCGACATTGGGTTCAATTGTGATCATGCTCAACAAAAATGAAAAAAAGAAGGAAAAAAATACTAAAGAGGATGAAACTCGGTCTCGATACAAAACTCGTGGTAGCTTCCTTGGGAAACGATGGTGGGGAACTATTTAGGATTCCTACAGCCAACAATAAATTTTTGTTGCACCTTTTTGATGTTTGGAGAGTTTTTAAGTGGTTTCGTTGATCCTACCTCGTATAGGATAACTTCTCGATTTTTTTTTCCAGCCTCAAAACGTGCAATATATGTCCGCTACTTGAAAAAAATTATCCGATGTTCGGGATGTTACACCAACAAAAAGGAAAAAAGTGAAAGAAAAAAACACTAAAGCGAACGAAACTCATCCCCAATATAAAACTCGCGGACATTGAGTAGATATGGTATGAATTTTTGGTTGCGACATTGGGTTCAATTGTGATCATGCTCAACAAAAATGAAAAAAAGAAGGAAAAAAATACTAAAGAGGATGAAACTCGGTCTCGATACAAAACTCGTGGTAGCTTCCTTGGGAAACGATGGTGGGGAACTATTTAGGATTCCTACAGCCAACAATAAATTTTTGTTGCACCTTTTTGATGTTTGGAGAGTTTTTAAGTGGTTTCGTTGATCCTACCTCGTATAGGATAACTTCTCGATTTTTTTTTCCAGCCTCAAAACGTGCAATATATGTCCGCTACTTGAAAAAAATTATCCGATGTTCGGGATGTTACACCAACAAAAAGGAAAAAAGTGAAAGAAAAAAACACTAAAGCGAACGAAACTCATCCCCAATATACAACTCGCGGACATTGAGTAGATATGGTATGAATTTTTGGTTGCGACATTGGGTTCAATTGTGATCATGCTCAACAAAAATGAAAAAAAGAAGGAAAAAAATACTAAAGAGGATGAAACTCGGTCTCGATACAAAACTCGTGGTAGCTTCCTTGGGAAACGATGGTGGGGAACTATTTAGGATTCCGCCGATAGTATTTCAAGATGGGCTACATAATGGTGTGCAAAGGCGATGGTTTGTATTCAAGTTAGGATACCCATGTGTTTGGGTTCAATTGTGATCATGCTCAACAAAAAGAAAAAAAAGAAAGGAAAAAAAATACAAAAGAGGATGAAACTCGGTCCCAATACAAAACTCGTCGTAGCGGCCTTGGAAAACGGTGGTAGGGAACAACTTAGGATTCCGCCGGCAGTATTTTGAGATGGGCTGCAAAATGGTGGGCAAAAGCGATGATTTGTGCAAAAAGCCATAATCGAAAACTTATCAAACAATAACTAAACGCAAAGGCGATGATTTGTGCAAAAAATCATAGACAAAAACCTATCGAACAATAACTAAACACAAAGGCGATGATTTCTACAAGAGGTCATCAACGAAAACTTAGCGAACAATCACAAAACACAAAGGCGATGATTTCTCCAAAAAGCCTTAGACGAAAACCTAGCGAACAATAATTAAACACAAAGGTTGTAGAATGGAGAGTGGGGTAAAAGAAGAGCTTGGAACTTCCCCACTTGCACTTGAGGAGTGTGAGAGCCACTAATAGTAACTCCCATGTTAGGCTTTTATATACGAAAACCTATCAAACAATAACTGAACACAAAGGCGGTGATTTGTGCAAAAAGTCCGAGACGAAAACCTGACAAACAATAACAAAACACAAAGGCGATGATTTTTGCAAAAAGCCATTGACGAAAACCTAGCGAACAATAATTAAACACAAAGGTTGTAGAATGGAGGATACGGTAAAAGTAGAGTTTGGAACTTCCCCACTTGCACTTAGAGGAGTGTGAGAGCCACTAACGAATAGTAACTCCAATGTTTGGCTTTTATATTTAATAATTTTTGTATTAATAAAATAAGGTAGCTCGCAAATTACGAGATGTTACAGTAATTTCACAGTTGCTGCAACATAGTACAAAGTACCTATTACATCAACTTGAAAGAGAATTACAACAAAGATGTAGACAAGATTTAGGTTGAGATGTGAGACGCAGTAAGATGAATGATCAATGGAGGATGAAAAGGGTTGGTTGCTCTACCGAGCAAAAATTGATTGATTGCCTGTACTTCTTGTCGATCTAGACGAGCTTTGGAAAGACTCCAATTGATGCAATTGTTCACTACTTTGTGCATTACCTTGTCCCATGTACATCTTTTATCTATGAAAGTTTTGGAGTTTCGCTCTAACCAAATATTTCAAAAGATGGCATGAGGCAGTTATCTAACACATTGGAAATGTGTTACCCCTTGGTGAAGTGGCTCCACTGTTGCACTAAACTACCACAACTGTATGGGATCGATCCTTTGGCATTGAGTCTGAAGAAGAAATAGTCTCAAATACTTCTTGAGAAGTAGTTGCAATGAAGTAGTAAATGACTACTGCTTTCAACTACTTGCTTGCATAAATAACATCTGTTGGGTATGTGCCAACCTCTTTTCTGTAATTGGTCTTGAGTGAGGATTTTCTATTGAAAAACCAGACAAGAAAATGCACAGATTTTGCTTGGATAGCAGGGATCCAGATTGCATTAGAAGTAAAAGATGATCCAAGTCCTTTAAACATATCACTAGAAAGCTTGGTATAGCAGCTACACACCTGAAATTTTCCCCTGGGTAGCAGTGGAAATAGTTGATCTTGACTACCTGAGAACCATAAGATGGACATGCTACTTAATAGGATGTTGAAAGTCTGAAAGGAAGCTTGGGCAACACCTTGGAAAGAAACAGAGAAATCAACTAGCCAATGAATCATGCCTTCTTCAATGGAGAACATATCTCTAAGTGAGGCATACTTGTCCCTTGTTGTTGAGAATAGGTTTGGAAATCTTTGAGAGAGAGGATGATTAGGATTCCATCTATCTAACCAGAAAGAAATAGACGATCCAGCACCAGGGCGAATCACTGTTTCCAAAAATTAACATTGTTACTTACAATGAGCTTCCAAATTGATCTCCTGTAAGGCATATGTGGGGTAGATAGATTCCAATAATTTACGGGGTAGTCAAATTTGCAACAAATAAGATACATGCACCAATCATTTTGTTTATTGTGGAATCGCTAGGCCCACTTTGCTAAAGGGTTGCATTAAATGTTTTGAGGTCTTTTAGCCCCCAGCCCGCCATTTGACTTTGTAACCTTTGTTAGCTCCCATCGAACAAGGTGAGGTTTGTCATATTCTTCAGCACCAGACTACATGAATCTTCTAATGATCTTTTCCATTCTTTCAATAATATGTACATGATAAAGGAGTAGAGAAAGATAATAGATGCACATGCTTGCAAGTGTGCTCTTGATTAGGACAATTCTGCCTCCTAATGAAAGGAATTTCCCTTTTCATAAAGAGAGACGTTTGGTCAATGCATCAATAACTGGTTTTCATGTGGTGATAGAGTTAGGGTTGGCACCCAAAGGGAGCCCCAAGTAAATTGTTGGAAGGCTACCAATCTTGCAGCCATATACTCTTGCCAACTCTTGTACATCAACATTGCCAACTGGAAGAAGTGTGGACTTGGATAGGTTGATCTTGAGTCCTGAAATTACCTGAAAGTATAAAAGTGATGCTCGCAGGTGCAGAACTTGGTTTGTATTGGGGTCACAAAAAATTAATATGTCATCTGCATAGAGAGGATGAGTAACTTGACCACTTTTTGATTTTCGGTTCATAGAGAAACCATTTATCAATCCTGCGTCATGCAATCTATCCAAAATGGGAGAGAGACATTCCATAACTATAATGAATAGGAAGGGAGATAAAGGATCCCTTGTCTTAAGCCATGTTGGTTCTTGAAATAATTAACCTTGAGCATCTCCAATGTTTAGCATTGCAATCTCAAATGGAATGACCTTTCCTTGTGGAAGCTTTATCAAGCTTTGACTGACAGTGGTAGTATCATTAGGCCAATTTTTTCCACTATATTAATCAATTAACTAATCAAAGATCATAATCAAATTATCTGATATTTTTTAAAAATATTTTGAAATCTTATTATAGTGTACCACATTTTAATTTTCTTAATACTTATGGGTATGCATTCGGTAGTTGAACTCACAAATTCACCCAAGTCCACATGCAATTACCCACCCAATATGTTGTAGGTGGTTCTTATGACTGGGTGTGTGTTGTAAAAATAGGTCACCACTAAATATTGGGTGGATGTGAATGGAGTGTGGTTGACCCACGATCCATCCAATATCTTAACTTCAAACCATCAAATCTCTAATCTATATCTTTACCAACACTGAAACTCTAAAAATCATAAAAAAAATCGTTAAATTTTATTTTTTGGTTAATTCAAAAATGATAAATAATAGAAATTAGAAAAATAATTTGAATTTTTTTAAATATTTTAGGCTGACGAGGCAATGACATGGGGTGTTGACAGTCCAATTTGACGGACAAACCATGTGTTGGGCTAATTGAGTCTATATGCTCTATAGTTGAAGCCAGGATGTTAAACTATGAAACCACGGACCAACATTGAATATATGGTCATAATTCACGACAAAATGAAGTATCAATCCAAATAAATAAGTCTCTTTCAATGTATCCAACTAAACAATCATTGGCTCTGGTATGGTAGCTAATAGCTATTATGTCCATCATAAGCAAACCAAGACGAATGAAATTTGTTGGGCAAAAACGAATAGGTCTAAGGGAGAGGTTCATTTCGATTGGAATTTTTTTATAGTGTAATAAATTAATTTTATGGTAAATACAAAATATTAGATAAAACTTTCAAATTTTTCAAATTATTAATCAAACCTCTTAAAATACAAAATAATAGCAAAATGTTTACTTTTCGTTGACAGTTTTGTTGGTAATATTGACTTACCAACTTGATACTGACTTGAAAGCGACACGTGACGGTTAACATTTCAAAATTTTAATATTATAACTATGAAAAGAGTTACAAAATTACTAAAGATAATAGAGAAATGCCTAATATTTTGATGTATTGCAAAAGATTTGGCTAATATTTTATATTTATCCCTAATTTTATGTTAGTCTAAAAACAAAAAAATGTGTTGTAATGCATTATTATATCATTTTAAAGCTGTGAGTTCAATCATTGGTATATATAGACATATATGGTGATTCCCTCCTCTCACTCGGGACCAGATCAGGTCAGTATCCTTGCTATCAGTAACTGTCAGTAATCCAATCATGTGTCCCCACGTGTCAGTTTTTTCTTTTTATTTAAATTAAACACGAAGGGGCACTAAGGTAAAATTGCACCCCCTATTTAATGATGTCTCTGACGCGTTGACGCTGACGCGGATCTCACTCCCCAACCCACACTGGTTGTCTGGTTCCCCCTTTCTCTCACTCTTTGTTTTATGTTATTATTAAAAAAAAATATTATTTCTTCTCTCTCAACAAAAATGAATCTAACCATCCTAACTATCTCTAAACTAATTCCAGCTCAAATTGAATGATGATTTTTTCGTTAAATAATACATTGTTAAAGACACTAATTAAAAGTATAAATATGATTATCACTTTCTACTATCATGGTAAAACATGGTAAAATATGTTGAAAAAAATTACAATTCTAACTACCATACAATACCACATGGTAAAACGTGGTAAAACATGGTAAAATATGTTGAAGAAAATTAAAAATCTAACTACCATACAATACCACATGGTATAACGTGGTAAAACATGCTACAGAGATTTACAAATCTAATTACCATACTATACCATATGGTATAACATGCTAAAATAAAATTACAAATCAAACTACCACCACATGGTATAACTTGGTAAACCACGCTACAGAAAATTATAAATCTAACTAGCATACAATACCACCATAGTAGAACATGGTAAATCAAAGGACCACAAATTAATTATAATTACGATATAATACCACATGGTATGAGAAGGTAAAACCATGTAAATCTAATTACAACCCTCTACGACCATAGTAAAAACATGATATTCATAAATATACATTTCGTTACCATACATTACCATATGGTATGGACACATTACCATATGGTATAGTGTGGTAATCTCAATATATATATACAATTACGACTTTCTTCACTTTCTTCTCTCCCTTCATTGTCTTCTAACTCTTCTTTCTCGGAACTGGTGTCGATTACCACCCACTACCACCATGATAAAACTCGTGACTATAAAAATACACTTAGTTAGCACACATTACCATATGGTATAGTGTGGTAATATCAATATATATTCTCAAAGAAGGGAAAACAGAAGGAGGAAGAGGAAAAAAATTTCGTCTTCTGTCTCCTCTCATTTACTCCTCCGCAATGAAGAACACCGAATGCAAAAAGAAAGAAAAAGAGGAAGAAGATCGGAATTAATTCACAAACAAATACTAAAACACAAAAGATGCAAACTCAACTCACCTAGATCTGTCCCCTCTTTGACAATATGGAGCATCATCGATTTTGAGGCCGAGAAAAGAAAAAAAACAGAAGGAAGGAGCAGCTTGAGAGTAGAAGGATTTGGAGCGTCACCGAATTTGAAGGGAGAGGCTGCAATTTCTCCATCGATTGTTGGAGAAAAAATTGAAGAACAAGAGAAGAAAGGAGATTTAGATCTGGAAAAAGAATTTTGGAAGAGTGAAAGGAAGAGAGAAAGAAAAAAAAGAGAGGAAGAGAGAAGTCTGCTTTTTCTCTTTCCTCCATTAAAAGACAACACATATAAATGCTGGAAAAAATAAAAAAAAGGAAAGAAATCAAATTTCAAAAATCAGACAAAAATGCCCCTCCTCACTCCGCATGCAGCCCAGCAATATAATAATGTCATCCCTAGATCTACGGTCAGGATTTAATACTGACAGGTCAGTAACCAATGGTTACTGACTCTATCCTCTGCCCTCTCGCCCCCTAAAAAAAAAACTTACATGTTTTTCGTGACAATGCCAAATCCCTCTCTCTCGGGCTATGTCGGTGAGTGATTGTGGCTCATGACTTGGGCAATGAAGTAGATTTATGATGAACTTTATCTTTATTTTTTTTGTTACAAATAGACTTAGACCATATAATATATAGTTTTCGTTTGTGAACAATTACTGCTTTAATTTTTACCTGACTACTATACCATATTTGCGTACTACCGTGATATTTTTTTGTATCACTATAGTATAAGTTTTTAACAAATTAATTTGTGTTTTATATAAATAATTATTTCTATAACTAAGGAAATACTGTCGATTGAAAATGACTAAGGATAAAATTGGTTATATAGTGGTGCTGAAGAACTTTGACAGCGGGATGCAGCGGCAGATCCAGAACACAGACGTGCACTTGGCCGCATTTTATTAGAAAATTAGAATCGTAAAAAAATATAATGATTATAATTTTTTTTACAATGTAAATTGTACATGATGGTATTTTAATTTAGCGAATGCATTAATAATGGAGTCCACATCCGTATCAATAATATACACTATTTCAAATAAAATACTTGAGCAATCGGCTACAAATTCATCGCTCATTTTTGTTGCGTAAAAAAAATTTCACATGTTTCATTGTTGAAAAGGTTATCTTCGTATTAGCTATTGAAACGAGCGGCGTCAACACTAGACAAATCAATCTACTAATCAATTTGCATTGGGTTTCTATCCCTATATCCACCAGCTGCTCTAGTAAATTTTCAAGGAAACAAACCTCATATATGTTTTAGTCTTTTACGTTTTAATTAAACTTTTTGAATTTTAGGTTTCATTGTTTTTTAGACGAATAACCTTTGGGGTTAGAATTTATAAGCTAAATTTAGAGTAGTGATTTTGAATATGTTCATCTGAATCATTTTTCAAATTATACCCAATCTTATTTTAAAAAACAATGACCCGAATATCTAAAATCGAAAAATTCATAAGACCTATACTAACTATGGATCCAGAGGAGAGCTAGGCCGGGGCTCGGGGTGGCCACCCCTGGATCCGCCACTGGCGGGATGGAATTAATGAAATAGAGAAAACCATTAGTAATGAAATTGCTAACAAACCAAATCAAACGAGGACAAGGCGCAAAGCAACATACAGATAATTGAAGTCAAACACAGAGATCCAAAACTTGAAATCTCTCATTGTTAAGCCTGCATTGCATAATTTTATTGATCTCTAAGTTGCCAAGAGTGGACGCCTCTCCACTTTAGAATTCAAAACATTATAAGCACAAGGCACATATAATTGAGTTGAATGGTCTTCACTCTTTACTATTTAGTGATATAAAATGATTCAATTTTGATTCCAGGTTTATGGCTTGGATACTAGAATGTCTCTCTGTTAGTCAATAGAGGCCTCGGTGCCCTTCTTTAACATTCTAGCTATAATCCTGTTCAATGTAGTGAAAATCATACTTTAAAATTTACGTTTTTAGGTCACCAAAACGTTTCTTCACAAAATTAGAGTTTTTATAATTAACATAATTAAAAATGCGCTTTAAAACTTAAAATCTTACGGTTTTATGCTTCTAGATCACCAAAACGCTTTTACGTAAAAACACACTTTTGACTACTTTGATCATGTTCATTAGTTTAGCCCTTCACGTTGTTCCTCAACCCCATGCATTCATGCATAGCTATTAGTGATGACAATTTACCACCAATGGGTATTTTTTGCCCAACCCAATTATACTCATCTATTATATTATGGGTAGAGTATGGATATATTTGGATAGTGTTTGGATAAGTGAAGTTTGGTTTGGATAGTGTTTGGATAAGAGTAGTTGGGTTTGGATATTGTTTTCAATTTGAAAATGGATATGAGTTGGCCATGGGTATCAATCACTTTGGACATTTTTGTAAATGTTTTATTTTTAGGTACTCAAATGTAGAACACAATTTTTAAGGTATCAAATTATAATATTCCTCACATGATGTTGAACCTGTTTGTACCTCTTTATACAATTCAGGTACTAAAAAGTAAGTTTTTAGATCACATTTAACTATGGAATCATGTCATCTTCGATCGCAATTCGCTCCGTCGACTAGTCACCGCATGGCCGGCAGTCGCAATCCTCAAACACCAACAGACCGTCACCCCTTGCCGGATTTTCCCTATTTTCTTTGCAGAGAAGTCGCCCTCTCCCATTGTCAAATGTCAAGCACATCTCCGACTGTTTTGTTCACCTGCACTGAACCACCGACCAAATGTAGCCCCCAGACCGTCGCCCCACGTCGGATTTTCTTTGTTCCTTTAAGAGAATTTGCCATCTCTACCCCAAACCCTCTGCCGACTTCCACATAGCCAAATTCCTCCACATAATGAACCATTCTCTCTCCCTCATGCTCTCCCACTCCTACTCACTCGTCGGCCGCGTCGTCACTTTTGAATCCATCCACGACGACGCCTCCTACGTCGTCTCCCTTGACTACATCAACAGCCCAGGAGTCAGTGCAATTCTCAACTTGATCCACTCCGCGTCACAGCTAATTCATGGTTTTGAGCTATCCCTCGTGCGCCTGAGAAAAATTTCGTTTAGATCCAAAACTTAAGAAGATTGTCATGGTGGGATGTGTTTGTCTAGGGCTGGGAAAATAGACCAGACCGTTAGAAAAACCGTGGTCCAAACCGTACCGCACAGTTTGGTCCGGACCGTAGACCGTGAAGTATGGTCTGGTCTGGTTCATGGTCTGTATTATTTTATGATTTGATCTCTTGGTCTGGTCTGGTCTAGACCGCGGTTTACCGGACCAAACCGTAGACCCAACTGACTTGTCAATACGTGTTAACAACCCATTCGACCACTCTCCAAACTCCCACAACGACACCCAAGTCTCAACCTTAATTTTGTGAATCTCTTCCCTCCTTCATTCACAACCACATTTAACCACAGAGTAGTGATAATCGTCTCTCCATATGACATTATGTTAATGTTTATGACATTATGGTGCAAGCTGAGATGCTTTTACTTTGTATCTTTGTTATGTACTAAGATTTAGAGTATCAAAATTATTCATGCATGTTAGGATTAATGTTTTAAGGCAAATAACAATTATTTTTCTTGGTTATTGGTTCAATTTTTTGTGTGGTTGACTAAACAAATTATTCATTTTTCGTTGAGTGTGGTCTATCTGGACCAGACCAGACCGAACCAGACCGCACGGGCGTGGTCTGGACCAGACCGTATAGTCTGTGGTCTGGTCTGTGGTCTATACTTTAGCCTCTCGGTCTGGACCGTAGACCGTATATATGGTCTGGTCTGGACCAAACCGCACCGTTTCCCAGCCCTATGTTTGTCCCTGTTTCTTTCTGTTTTGGCGAAATCCCCCAACCCATCGTCCCTAGCTAGGAAACAAACCAGCTTCAGAAAATGCACATAAACCCTGTACAAGAAGAAGCTTCCTTTGCATGAACTTTACGGGCATAAAGAAATGGGGATATTGCATGAAGATGTTGTGTTGTTAAACCAAGGTGAGAAGGCTGGTGGACCAAGTTTTCCTAGCAAAACCAACAAGCAGAAAACGTTGCCAATCACATTTTCCATTGATATTAAACTTTCATCCAAGCTAAAAATCCATCACAGTTGAGACGCAATTCACAACTAAGACCCATTCAGAAACCCTATCCCCTGATTAAATCCTTTGAATCATCTAATGGAGTTCTCATAAGAACCATTTCAAAAAATTAGGGTAAGATGAATATGTGGAGCATGTTGGTCTCATATTGACTGAAGAAGTAAATAGTGAAGAGGTCGGCACCTGGCGGAGTGTGCTTCTCGTGCTCTCGAGATTGAAAGGGAGAGAAAGAGCGGGTGACTAGCTAAAACACAACTCCTAATAATGGCCAAGTGTAACCAATGAAAGATACTACAGTATAGTGGCACAAGTAATAAATATCAAATCCACAGGTCTCTTGAGTTACTATTACTAAGTGTCAGTTCATTATCTATAAAACTAGATTAAGATAGAAGAGTAAACTATAGTTAAAGTTAATCTAATTACAGATTGCGAACTCACTTAGGTATGATTCCTCCTATCTCCTAAGTTAAGTCCAAGTTGTATATCCCTATGGTTGTTTTACTGCAAATTAATCTGTGGGAGATCCGATAATAGTTTGGAATCTTTTAAGGTGACCAAAAGCTATTATACAGAATACCAAGCATGCAACTAGCCTTCACTAAGATAGACTGCTATGGCAATTCACACAGATCTCCTTCACAAAGAAGTGAATTGGCTAACTCTCGTACAATTAATTCACTCCTATCAATTAAAGAAGCTCTATCAACCTAATCAGATTCTATCTATCATAGGTTAAAGCAGAACTCAAGAGAATGTGATCAGGATTCAAATGACTCAATAAACATGACTCAAATGATTAAAATCATCCAGTCTAACATCCAAAGTTTCAAACAAGAAAGATCCTAACACATGGAACTAGGATTTCTGAAAACCTAATTGAAGGGAAGTTACTCCATAGAGAAGAGAGGGATTGCAGTATAACTTTCCAGATCTTCAATCTTCATGTCTAGACTTGTTCCTTGACCTTCAATGGTGAAGAATCCTCCAAAATAGTTCCAAGAATAGCTATAGATCGCCCTCTCTCTCTTTAGTTCATCCCTTGGGTGTTTGGGATCCAAACCCAGCCCCCCTCTCTAAAAATCGCAGAACAACTTTTATACCCGGGGAAATTCGCAACCCCTACTTGCACGGCCGTGAAAATTGAGTTTTTGGCCGTGCAAACCCTCTCGAAACCTTGCACGGCCTTGCATAGACTGTGCATAGCCCATTCACCTTTTTTCCAGTGTTGTTTGATCCCAGATGCTCGTAGTCTTGTCCTCTTTCTTTTCATAAAAAGCTTACATAATTCGTTATCCATAAAATAAGGTATAAATTCATTCTTCTTTGGGTTGAGCCCAAGTTTCTTCTCTCGAGTTGCCAATTGATCTCCGATTGACTTGAAACTTACGCATATGCTTCACTTTACGTGCTAGGACCTGAAATGTGACAAATTAACACAACCTAGCATAAAATGGGCCAAAGTAGGATACATACCAAGCTAAACAAACAAGGAATGAGGGGTAAAAAAAGGTGCAATTTCAGTGTTATCAAATTCCCCCCACTTAACAGTTTGCTTGTCCCCAAGCAAACCTTACTCAAACCAATGCAACTCTCCAGAACTTTACAGCAACATGCGACCCTGATCGTCGGTAGAGGACGTCCTAAGTCATCTAGCAGCTTATGAGGTCAACAAATGTACAAGACACCTCCTAGCTTCTTCTGCGAGAACTCTAGTCCTGAATTGGGATCATGTCAAGTAGTGGTCTTAGGACAAATGATCCGTGGATACAACGACTCTCAAAAATAGAAAATCATGGAATCAAATTTTTATGTGCCATTTTTTTTCTTTTTTAAGATGGTTCGAACCCCTTTTTTCTTTAATTCATTTTCTTGTTTGTTTATTTTTTTTTTCTTTGCTTGCAAAGGTTCCAACCTTTCATTTTCAGAAAACGGGGCTACTAGCTAGCAAAGGTTTTGAGGAAACCCGGCTCTTACACGCCATGCCAGGAGCAGACGTCTCAATCATGGTGCAGGGGAAAGAAGTGTAAGGGGGCTGGAGGTAGTAGGTGGTAATTGGGAACGAATTCCTGTCTCCCCTTACACACTTTCACCGATTGCCACACGTGAGACATTATTTTGAAAACACATTTTAGATAACCTTTTTCAAAACACGATAGAAGAGTCCATGATAGGTAGAGAGTCATCGATACCACACAATTCAAGTGTCATAAGATCACTATTTCACAGAATCAACCAACACGGTATGAAGAAGCAAGAAGACTTCTTAATGCATCAACATCCTACATAGTGCTACACTAACCTCCCTAGGTTGCATATCACTCTAAAGACTAGTAATTGAAAGCATACTGAGTAGACAATATGCAAGGAAACAATGCACTTAGAGCTCTCAAATTTAAAATTTTCGACTGTGGACTATTCTCCAAGCACACACATTCAACCAAACATCCACACGCATACATAATGGAACACCCACTCTCACTTAAGCACGACATTGTCCTTAATGGAGAGTAGAACGAAGTTACCAGATCAAGTGTGAATAATGGTGGACGAAGCATGCAATCCATTCCAGGAGGAGAGAGAGCAGTCGGAACACAAATAACACACAAAATCTGACAAAGGTTGAGTTATTGAATATAAAATCAAAGAACAAAACCGACTCAACCGAAGAGAAATAGGAAAATAAATACATGCCGACTGGTTGGGTTGCCTCCCAACAAGCGCTCCTTTCACATCTTGAGACGGACGATGGCTCCTGAGTTTCAGTCCATCCCAAATCCTCCTTGAAGTTGAGGTTCTCATCGATGAGGTGGAGTCTCAAGTCATGAACCAGTGGTATAATAGGTGATAAATATGGCTCGGGTACTCGAGGAAGATGCAGTCTCCACATGCGAGACCTCTCCTTCATTTCTTCTCTTGTCTCATTGCCCCGAACCATATATGATATCATCGATTGGCCACCATCACGTCCACCAAGAGGGACCAATGATGATGTGGCCTTGGTCTGGCAAAGAGACACTGGTAACGGGTCCTTGCCAAGCAGCTCCTTGAAGTTTGGTGGAGATACCAGATGTAACTCATGGCCGGTGAAAGCCTCTTCCACCTCTACTTCGTCCTCAGTTTGGACGCCAATTGCATCCTCAAACCCCAAGCTCTCTCAGAATTTGATTTCTCCCGTTGGAAAAGATCAAGAATCTCCTCATCCTGGATTTCTTCCTCATGCTCCACAACTTATTCCCTCAGCCTTTCTCTATCTTCTTCTTCCACCACAGATTGGACAGCAAGTCTCCAAGCAATTTCTTCGATAGGATCATCTTGCATCTCCTAGCTTGGGCATAACAGGCCAGAGTAGAAATGAGGAAATGTGTGATCTGCCGTCAAAGAACATTCCCGATCATGATTATCATGGGAGCTCTCCGTGACAACTTCTGTCTGCTCTTCAAAATCCTCGTGATTGACTTCTTCTTCGCCCACCTCTGCTTGTATGGTAGAATAAAGGTTGTCTTGAGCAAACTGTGCACAAGCTTTCTCAATGATCTCTATGTGTTTCTTTATGCTCCGGAGGGTGTCCTCTGTTTCACGTGTTTCATGGGGAAAGGAGAAGTCAATTTGGGCAATGGTTTGGATATGAAGTTCCATCTCGGAGCATGATCTGTTGGTGTCTCGAGCAATCTGCTCCATGAGAAGCCTCAATTATTTGCCGGATCTGCCCGTGGAGTGTAGCATGGCTTTGCAGAATGGCTCGTGAAGGCCGCCATGGCTAACTCCAGCTCTCATGGCTCGTCTGGTTGTGGGAGGAATTTTTCTTGACAAGAAGATTGTTATTGAGATGCCGAGGGGTCTAATTGTTCTTCATAGTAGGGGGGTTGGTATTAAAACCCGAATCCATAGTCTTCTCATCCTTGATTGCTCCAGGAAGTCTCGGGGTAATACCACTCAGGTGGTGGTGGATGCCGTCAATGGTTGGAGAAGCCATGAGGATCCAAGATTCAGATATGCACCAACAAAAACCAAAAATACCCAAGTGAAAAGTAATGGTGGAAAAGAAAAAATAAAAGAAAATGCTAAAGTAACAAACTTAAGTTAATCTAGTTATAGGTTGGGAACTCACTTAGGATAGATTCTCCCTAGCTCCTAAGTGAAGTCCAAGTTGTAATTTCCTATGGTTGTTTTACTGTTGATTAAACTTTGGAAGATCCGATAATAGTTTGGAATCGCTTAACCTAACCAAGCCCTCTTAGACAACATACCCAGCAGGTGACTAGCCTTCATCGAGAAAGACTGCTAAGGCGATTCATACATATCTCCACTACTTAGAACGAATTCCAGTAAAAAGGAGTGAATTGAATGACTCTCGCACAATCAATTCACTCCTATCAATTGAAGAAGCTCTATCAACCTAATCAGATTCAATCTATCATAGGTGGAAGCAGAAGTCAATAGAATGTGATTAGGATTCAAATGACTCAATAAATATATCTCAATTGATTAAAATCATCCACTCTAACATCCAAAGTTTCAAACAAGAAAGATCCTAACACATGGAATTAGGGTTCCTCAAAATCTAAATGAAGGGAAGTTACTACATAGAGAAGAGAGAGATTGTAGTATAAATTTCCATATCTTCAATCTTCATGTCTAGACTTGTTCCTTGAGCTTCAATGGTGAAGAATCCTCCAAAATAGCTCCAAGAATGGCTATAGATCTCCCTCTCTCTCTCTTTGGTTCGTCCCTTGGGTGTTTGGGATCCAAAACCCAGCTCCCCCTCTCCAAGAATCAAAACTTTTATACCAGCTAAAATTCGCACCCCCTACTTGCCCTACCGTACAATTTGATTTTTTGGCCGTGCAAACCCTCTAGAAACCTTACACGGGCCTGCATAGCCGGTGCAAACTTTCCAACATGCACTCCCAAGCTCCCTTTGAGCTCATTTGACATCCGATTCAGGTGTTGTTTTATCCCAGATGCTCATAGTCTTGTCCTCTTTCTTTTCATGATAAGCTTAAATGATTCTTTATCTATTAAATGAGGTATAAATCGATTCTTCTTTGGGTCATGCACAAGTTTCTTCTCTCGAGTCGCCAATTGATCTCCAATTGACATGAAACTTGCGCCTATACTTCACTTTATGTTCTAGGACCTGAAATATGTCAAAAGAACACAACCTAGCGTAAAATGGGCGAAAGTAGGATAAACACCAAGCTAAACAATCAAGGAATAAGTGGTAAAAAGATGTGCAAATTCAGTGTTATTAGCGGTTGATTCACGAAGCTGTTAGTGATCTTGAGTGGGTGGGCAAGGTGACAACACTCTCTTGCTCTCTGGAATTCGATCGATCGAAGAAGAGAAACTGGTATCTTGAGATCGAGATAGAGAGGTATTGCTAGCGAGTTGTGAAGCCGTCGGCGGTGTTGAGGAAGTAGGCGACGGGGCGATGCTACCTAACCGTCTTGTTCTCCGAAATCCGATCGATCGAAGAAGAGAAAATTGGTGTCTCGAGATTGAGAGGGATATGAAGAGCTGGCGAGTCAAGAAGCCGTCAGCACCTTGACGGTGTTGACTGTTGAGGAAGCAGGCGATTTTTTTTGTTTTCTTTTTTGTTTAAAACTCAAATGCATCAACATTATGGATATGGGTGTTGACCGATTAGATTTTACCCATTTATATTTGACTTGAATTTTAGACCTGACCAACCCGGGTTGGATATTTACAACCCAATGGGCATGGGTAAATCGGTCATCCCTAATAGCTATAGTAAGTTGTCTATAGTTTTGATAGCTACTAGCTTGTAGCTAGGGTTCACGTTGTATATATTGATCATTGTAATCAGCCGGCAAGTAGATAACCAAGACGATAGTAAGATTGTAGCTTTGAGAGTCCTATTCTCCTAGCTTAGTCGTGGATTAGTCCTTACATTTCATAAATACAATATGGGTTAATAGCATTTTGTACCCCTCTACAATTTTAAATTAACAAACGTACCCCTCTATTAAATTTTTGCACAAACATACCCTTCTAATATTAAAACGTAACGAGTTTACCCTTCTGTCTAATTATCAGTTAAGTGATTGTTAAATGAACTAAAAAATGACTCAATTGCCCTACTTTATTCATAATTTTAGTTTTAATTATTTATGTTCCAAATCAATTGAATAATTAAAAGAACAAAACACCTAAAAAACAAACCACCGTTGCAAGCACAACTACAGCAGTACAAGCTCTCTTCTTCCTCTTCCCCAAGAGGAGACGAAGAATTCCCCGAACACCGGCCGCTCACCGCAGCAGTTCCCTGCCGCTGCTCCTCTCTACGTCCCCTCCGCAACTAGCCACCCTTTCGACCCACAATTCTAGACTACCCCGAAGCGTGCCTCCGCTACTCCTCCGCCAGCTCCCAATGGAAGCAATGGTAATTTAGGATCAAAACAAAGGAAACAATTGGTGTTTAATCACTCAATTTAGGAAGCACTCACATAAGCCTTATACTTTGGCTATAATTGTAAATCTCAAATTGTAGAGCACACATACACGGCTACTTGTTGTTCACTCTCTTTTTTTCTATGAAAATACACTTAACCAGACTTAACTTTTGGCTCTGGCTTGTTACAAACATACACGCAGAGACTTCTTTCTTTTCTTTTTGTTTTGTGTCTCTCTGACCATTCTTCTGACAAACCATACAACATATATAATGGAAATGGAAAAGAAAAGAAACCATAACTCACCACTCATGCATGAACGTAAATGAGAAAGGACGTGATAGTTATTGTGTCCCATACATTATTTTCTCATCTATTGAACTTTTCAATCCATTTTCTGGGCATGTGAGGTGCTTGCATAATTTACCGGTTGTTGAGTCTTCTTGTCATCAATCAACTTGGCCTCTCATGTCGTAACCAGCTTGCATAATTTGATAGCTAGTTCTAAATAATGAGATAATGTATATCTCCTTGTGTTTATGGCAATGGGGTATAGTTGGGTGGTGATAATTACCTATTGCAAATTACCATTTGACACCCCCTCTTAATTTTCAATTTGGAGTAGCTCCTTGAACTTCACGAATATCTCACAGGTAACCGCCTTTGTCATGATATCTGCTGGCTGGTCGTCCGTGTTGATAAATTCCATCACGATTAATCCTTCATTGACGAGGTCTCGGATGAAATGATGGTGCAACTCGATATGCTTCGATCTTGCGTGAAACACTGGATTTTTAGTCATGGTTATGGCTGACATGTTGTCACAATGAATAATGGTTGGACCATTTTCAATTTGCTGCAAATCAGATATTAATCTTTTTAGCCATACCGCTTCGCATGATGCATCTGTAGCTGCGATATATTATGCTTCCGCTGAAAATAATGCCACAGTTTTCTGCTTCTTTGAACTTCAGGAAATGGGTTTTGAACCCAGACAGAATATGTACCCCGATGTGCTTTTTCGATCATCTAGTGATCCTGCCCAGTCACTATCGGTAAATCCAGTCAGCTTGCTTTCTGCTTCTTTCTTGTACATCAGCCCAATTTCTTTGTACGTTGAAGATACCGCAAAATTCTTTTGGCTGCTGCAGAATGAAGCAAGGTTCATTCATAAATCTTGATATAAGACTTACTGAATGACATATATCCGGCCTGGTATGTGTCAGGTAAATGAGTGACCCGACAAGACTTCTGTACAGCTTTCCATCGACTTTTTCAGCTGCATTATTGTGTTGCAATTTCTCGTTTAACGCCATCGGTGTTGAGATTGGTTTGCACGTTGACATGAGAAATATTTTGAGCATATCCTCGGTGTACTTCTCCTGTGAAATAAATATTTCTCCAGGCGATTGCTTCACTTGGATCCCAATAAAATACTTCATGTGTCCCAAGTCCGTCATCTCGAATTCTTTCATCATTGTACTTTTGAATTCTTCGATCATATGCTGACTTGTACCTGTGTAAATCAAGTCATCAACATATAAACAAACCATTAGAAAATCTTTGCCTTCTCCCTTTTTGATGTAGAGAGATGCTTCACTCGGAGTTCTTTGAAATCCGTTTTGCTGAAAATATCGATCAATTCGGCTGTTCCAGGCTTTTCGGAGTTCTTTGAAATCCGTTTTGCTTCAGCCCATATAAAGCCTTTCGGAGACGATAGACTTTGTCTTCTTCTCCTTTTTTCTCATACCCTCGTGGTTGTTCCACATAGACTTCTTCTTCTAGTTCTCCATTCAGAAATGCTGATTTGACATCCAGCTGGTATACTGGTAACTCCAGTTGAGCAGATAGAGCGAGAACTATTCTGATGGTCTCCATCCTCGCTACTGGTGCATATGGCTCGTGAAAATCAATACCGGGCTGCTGTGAATAGCCCTTTGCCACCAGTCGAGCTTTGTACTTCTGGATAGAACCATCTTCATTGAATTTGATTTTATAGATCCATTTGAGACCTATACCGGCTTGTCCTCCGGTTGATCAACAAGCTCCCATGTCTTGTTTTTCTCGATCATGGAAATTTCTGCATCCATTGCCTCGTTCCAAACTTCTTCTTTGGCTGCTTCTTCAAAGACTTGAGGCTCACAAGAAAAATATACAACATGACTTGTTTCATAAATTTCTCACAAAGACCTTGTTCTCAACGGAGGTGAATCCGAGTCTGTTACGACGTCTCTGAAGTTGTCTCCTTCTGGGCTAGGTGCATAATTTCTTTCTGGACTTGCAACTGGGTCTGGTTCGTTGCTGAGGTCTTCTGGAGTTGTTGAGTCCTCCAGAATTTCATAACTTGGTGGAGATTGAGAAATTCGATTTTCCCAATTCCACTCCGCCATCTCATCAAAGATCACCTCTCGGGAAACCACCACCTCGTTCTTTACTCGGTTGTAATGACGATAGCCTTTGGATTCATCACTGTAGCCGGTGAAAATCAGCTTCTCTCCCTTCTGGTCAAACTTGTCTCGGTTTGGGGTAGAGATATGTGCATAAGCTATGCACCCAAAGACTTTGAGGTGATCCACCTGTGGCCTCCTGTGGTGCCACGCTTGTATCGTGTCTTGTTCCGAACTGCTTTGGTTGGTGATCTGTTGAGGATGTAAATTGTTGCATTGACCGCTTCTGCCCACAAGTTGTTGGGAAGCTTCTTAGCTTTGAGCATACTTCTCGCCATCTCCACAATCGTGCGGTTTTTCCGTTCTGCCACGCCATTTTGTTGTGGTGTGTAACGAACCGTCAACTGCCTTTTGATTCCGTTGTTGCGGCAATACTCCATGAATGGAGTATAAATAAATTCTCCTCCACGATCTGTACGGAGAGTTTTGATTTGATGGTCGCTTTCCTTCTCAGCTACTACTTGGAATTGAAGGAACTTGGAAAAAGCTTCTGACTTTTGCTCCAGAAAGAATACCCACATCATTCTGTTGAATTCATCTACAAATAGTAGAAAATATCTTTTGCCGCTGAGTGATTGTGTTCGGGTTGGACCGCATATGTCTGCCTGTACCAACTCCAATGACGCTTTTGCTCTCCAAGAAGTTTTAGGAAATGGTAACCGATGCATTTTGCCATATATGCATCCTTCACATATCTTGTCTTCTCTGTTGATCTGGGGAAATTCCGCCACCATATTTTTCTGTCTCAACAATTTGAGACCTTTGAAGTTGAGATGACCATATATGAGATGTCATAGGAAGGATTGATCCAGATTTTCGCTCTTGAATGCTACTTCACCATTTTGTGACATAGCAAGAGAGAAAATTCTGTTGGAAGTCATCGGAACTTTGGCCACCATGAAATTGTCTGCTTTGTTGATAATCTCGCAGACGCCATTATCAAACAATAGCTTGTAATTTTTCAGCAACAGTTGTCCCATGCTAAGTAGATCGAGAGTTAGCTCCGGAACATACAAAACATCTCTAATGAGAGTTTTGTTGCCTTCTTCTGTGCATACAACAACTGTGCCTTTTCCTTCCACTTTTAACTTCTTCCCGTCTCCCAACTTGACTTGAGAGCGGTATTTGTCATCGTTGTCGGTGAAGGACTCCAGATCTCCAGTCATGTGATTACTGCAACCACTATCCACCATCCAGCGAAGCTGTGATTTTTGCTCACCATTCAAACATGATAAGGCCACCATATTGCTTTCTTCATTTTTTATGTCGTTTGACTCGCCATCTTCTTGCTTGTTCTGGAACCAGCAATCTCTCTGGGAGTGGTTTTGAATTTTGCACTTGGTGCACTTGTATATGCAGTCTTTTGTTGCATGACCCACCTTTTTGCAAATTATGCAACTCGAGCCGGTGTAGCCCGATTTTTGCTGTTGATAATTTTGCCTGTTGTTTCCTCTGTAATTGGATCTTCCTCTTCCTCTCCATTGTGAGTTTCCCCCTCTTTGGCCTTGCTCCGATTTGGCATATTTACTTTTCGTCATGTTGACTTTTGACGAGACAGCTTGCTCCAATGGCGGTTTGGCGGCTCATTCTTTGCTCGTGTGCTACAAGTGAGCCCATCAACTTGCTCATTGACAGATTTGCCAAATCTTTGGTTTCCTCTATGACAGCAACAATGTGTTCAAACTTCGATGATAGGCTCCAGAGAATTCTCTCCACGACCTTCCTTTCTTCCATGACGTCACCAGTGGCTTTGATCTGGTTGACTGTCTCCGCAACACGTGAGTGGAAGTCTTTGATGGTGTCGGTTTCCTTCATCATCAAGTTGTCGAAATGGCGCCATAAACTTTGTCGCCTGATGGAGATCGCCTTTTCAGAACCTTGAAATTGTTCACGCAAGACATCCCAAGCTTCTTTGGTCTTTTTGATGCCATAGATTCTGGGGTAAATTGATTTGCTCACTGCTTGCTGAATGATTCTCAGGGCACTGGCATTTTTCTTGGCATTCTCCTTGTACTCCTTTGTCTGCTTGTCTGCTCGTTTCTTCGAGTCTTCATCCTAGTCTTGTGGATCTTCATATCCTTCTTGGACAATATCACACAGATATTGAGAGATGAAAATTGGCTCCATTTTGGGCACTCCAGTACTCGTACAATTCTCCGTCAAAAATGGGAATTTGATTAGAGGAGGTAGCAAACATGGTGTTTGATGAAGTTGTTGCCATTGATTTTTGAGAAAGTTGTGTAGGCTAGAAATTTGGGGTTTTTTTGAGAGAATAGAAGGGTATTAGCTCTGATACCAAATTTGTTGGGTATTAACGAAAGTAATGGTAATTTAGGATCAAAATAAAGGAAACAATTGGTGTTTAATCACTCAATTTCGGAAGCACTCACATAAGCCTTATACTTTGGCTATAATTGTGAACTCTCAAATTGTAGAGACACATACACGGCAACTTGTTGTTCACTCTTTTTTTTTTCTATGAAAATAAACTTAACAAGGCTTAACTTTTGGCTCTTGCTTGTTACAAACATACACGCAGAGACTTCTTTCTTTTCTTTTTGTTTTCTCTCTCTAACCATTCTTCTGACAAACACATACAAAAACGGAAAACAAAAGAAACCATAACTCACCACTCATGCATGAACATAAATGAGAAAGGACATGATAGTTATTGTGTCCCATACATTATTTTCTCATCTATTGAACTTTTCAATCCATTTGCTGGCCATGTGAGGTGCTTGCATAATTCACCGTTTGTTGAGTCTTCTTGTCGTCAATCAACTTGGCCTCTCATGTCATAACCAACTTGCATAATTTGATAGCTAGTTCTAACTAATGAGATAATGTATGTCTCCTTGCGTTTATGGCAATGGGGTATAGTTGGGTGGTGATAATTACCTATTGCAAATTACCATTTGACAGAGGGGAACCCGGGAGCAGGCGCCGCCGAGGGACGAACCGCCAGGGATACGGACGGTTTCTTGTGACTGGGTGAATTGTTCTAGGGTTTATTCTCTTAAGAAAGAAAGAAAGAAATAAATAAAATAATTAAAACTAAAATTATGAGTAAAGGAGGGGCAATTGGGTAATTTTCCACCTTTTTAACGGTAACTTAACTGATAATTAGACGGAAGAGTACATTCGTTACGTTTTAAAATTAGAAAGGTATTTTTGTGCAAAAATATAGTAAAAGGGTACGTTTGTTTATTTACAATAGTATAAAGGTACAAAATGCTATTAACCCATACAATATTTAATCATCTGTTTTGCTTTATTAAACTTTGATTAACACTCTATTATCATTTTTTTGGTTCTCCCCAAAATAACTCTTTGGCTTTGTTTGGGAAGGAGGGGAAATGTAGGGAATGCAAAACTTGGGGGTAAATGTCATTCGCAAGAATTTTGCACCGTTTAGATAAAAATGAACAGTGGTTGGGGTGGGCAACGTGGGTGAAAGATTACTGTTTGAGTTTCCTCCCAAATTGGTAGGGGTGGAAATCTGTACGGTATTGGTATCCCAATACCAAATATCAAAATCTCGAATGCCGAATTACACTCTAAAATCAATCTCAATACCTAAATTTTTTGGTATCCCAATCGATACTTCGGTATCCCAATCGGTATTATTGAATACGAAATTAATTACCTTTATAATTAATGATTAAATATATAAATTAGATTTTATTGTTTAATTTAGGGCAAAGAGATTAAGCAAGGAGTCTTGAGTTTGCCTAGAGCTAGGATATGGATAAGGAGAATGGAGGAGAGGTGACATCTCAAGTTCTTGTTATTGGTAATCTTTAATTTGACGAATTTGAGGTTGAGAGACGACTAATACAAGAGATTGATTTTTGGTATTGTGAAAATAACAAGAGATTAGATGAGGGACGAGAGTGACATAAATTGGAAAGTCAATTTTGAGTTGGACGAGAACTTCTAAGTTGTGAAATATTGATGGAATGATCTATGTATAATTAAATGACACTCTTTGTAGTTGAGGGTTGTGTAGTAGTGAATGAGAGAGTCTAGTTGAGAGGATAAAAATACACACTAGCTTATATTTCGGTAGTGATCGGTATTTTGGTAGATAACGATCTCAATCCCGTAATCCTTAATACCGAATAACAATTGAAATTCAATCCCAATCCTAATCCCAAAAAATAATACGTGTATTCAGTAATACCAAATATTGACAAATTCGATACAGTATTCGATATATCCCAAATACTGTAAACAAACTTTCATCCTTACAAATTCGGGTGCAAATGGGAGAGGAAGAGATGGAAAGGAAGGAGACCGATGGAGAAGAAAGAATGTGGGGCCCGTGTGATGGAGGCGCGGTTTTGCGTGGAGTAAAAAGACCAAACCGGCCATCCAGCACGCGGTTTCGTCCCTATATAAACCCACCCCTTCCTCACATTTTCTACACACCAAACCCCCATTCTCCTCTCTCTCTCTCTCTCTCTCTCTCTCTCTCTCTCTCTCTCTCTAAGTTCCTCACTCTACCCATCCCCCTCCCCCCAAAAACCTTGGAAGTAGTTGTTTTGTTGGTTGCGGCTAAGTTCGATCTGCCTTCAACAAACTTTTTCTTTGGTTTTCACTAAAAAACCGTCGAATCTCTGTCCGGATTATGAAAAAATGGCCGATTTTATCCAAGAAGAGGGTATTTACTATGATTATTATCAAACGGTACGTACTCATTGTACCCAATTTATAATTGTTTATTTAATTTATATACTAATTGATTTATGTTGTTGTTATGCTATAGTAGGTTGGGCCGGATGTTGATATATACAATCAACGATATTATGTTGATCAAGGATCTATTGATCTGACTATTTTATACGATCAATACAATCATCGTTCAAGAGACGTTTGGAATGACCACAAGGTACATATTATTTATCATTACTTGTAATTTTCATTTTGTTAACGTAATTTATTTATATGTACAATAAATTACTTAATTGTTAATCGTATTGATTATTTTCAATAATTTAAATCAATACAATAAAACACTTATTTAGACTCTTTATAAAGAAATGCATGTCTAAGGAAATGAAGTCTTAAGCGATCATCATGGTCCTCCCATGACCTGGGAAAATCGGGTTCTAAGCGATCCTCGGATCCCCCCCTTTTTCTCTCCAACAGACTGTGTTTTTAAGGAGATGTATATCTCTCCTAAGAGTCTTACGAGTGTACTTGTATTGCTTTAAATGATTGAAAACAATCAATACGAAGTACAAAATAGTATATTTGATTTTATGTGTATGTGTACAAAATATAATTTTACATAAATTTCAAAAATGGTTTTAGTTATGTTAAAATTAATGTTTATTAGATAATGTATATTTCTCGGAAACAAACTTTATTTAATTAATATTGTTTGTTATAATAGATTTATATATGTATAAATCATCAACTTTTAGTGAAAGTTAAATTCTTCTGTAGGATGCATACCATATAGTCCGTTATAGTGGTACGACGAATGTGCTTGAATGGAACGACGTCATCTTGCCCTTTCTAAAAAAGGCAAGATTGGATTCAATTAGGCACTTTAATGGAATAAATATCGACTGCCAACTCATCACGGCATTGGTAGAGCGATGGGGAAAGGAGACACATTGCTTCAATTTTCGCGAAGGCGAGTGCACCATCACACTTAAGGACATCGCCATCCTAACCGATTTGCCCATTGATGGCGATGTTATTTGTGTGGACTCTACGCCACCACCTAAAGTTGTTGCCAATATAAGTGGTTGGCAGCATTTTATATGGACCGTCACCGGGTTTTGTCCGCCAGAAAAGGGAGATTACGATGCGGATGGTAATCCACCATTGTTCAAGGGCCAAGTATCCATCACTTGGTTGACAGCGGAGATCAGGCGTAAGCACAACCCTGAGGTCGGAGGCATTCCCCTCACGGACGAAAGTTCGGAGAGTGATGAAGACATTTATGCACGTATCTACATCCTCGGCATGATCGGAGGAATTTTCTTCCCGAAGATATCCAACAATCTAATCAACAATTCATGGTTGAAGATCATATTGGACCTCCAGCTCGCGTCTTTGTACTCCTGGTGGGGATAATCTTCTTATAATACACTCCCACCGTGGATACTAGATGTTTGGCCATCTCCATAATGACCTACACCGCCTTCGACCGCCTCGGTGTAAACTAACATCTCCGCTTGCTTGATTTTATTGTTGGTCAAAAATTGGACCATGGCATCAACGTCCTCCTGAGTGGTAAGGAGGAATACCTCATTCCATAGCGACCCGCTATGTCGGTTTGGATATCGATACACCATACGATCAACTCTTCTAGTGCCTTCCATGCAGGTAATCTGAGTGCACATTTGATGTATTTCTTCAATCATCGGTCTCCTACGGACCTTCATTTTATAAAAAAATCCACCCACGTAACTTACACCCTTTTGGTCTCTTCCGTGTAACCATTCCACCGCAACCCAAGCGTTAACCTTTGGAATGACATCTGCAATAAAACTGTAATTAAGTTACTAACATAAAAATCACAAAGGACAATGAAAAGTAATACAAAATAAACTTACGAATTAACGTTAATCACAAAAACTAAATAATTTAAAGGTGCACAACTAAAATTTGAAGAAGAAGGAGGAGTGGAGTGAAGATTTTGAGTTTTCTGGACCTACCTTTTATAGGCTAATTTTACATTACAAACCGCAGGGGGGGGGGGCGGTTTTTGTCTGGCATGCAGCCCCCATGCCTGCAACCTCCTGCATGCCGACATGTCGGATGTCGGGTGACCAGGCACAAACCGCTGGTGAGGGGAGTGGTTTATGTCTGGAGCGTTTTACCATGCCGACATGTAACCTCTCCCTGAGGAAGCGTTTTGTCGTAGGGCAGCCATGAAAACCGCCCTTTCGAAGAGCGTTTTTGCCAAAATAAGCAAACTGCTTGTTGACCAGACGGTTCTATGGTAAACCGCGGCCTGGTTGTGCGGCTTCTATATTAACCGCCCCTTAGTGGAGCGATTTTTAATAAACGGTGGTATTTTTGGAAATTCTTGGGAATGAGTGGTATTTTTGTAAATTTTTTTTTTAAAAAATAGTGGTAGTTTTGGATTTTTTCCGGAAATAATTGAGAAGAACGAAGGTGGTGCCAGAGAAGGATGGAGGTGGGGTTAGGTTGGTTTTTATTTAATTTTGTAATAATTTTGTTTATATTATATTAAAACTCATATAACATACCACATTTTGCATATCTTATTTTTTATTCCAAACGTTAATTTATACCCTTCTTAAATTTACTCTTCCCTTTAATTTATCTTACAATTTGCATCCCATCAAATTTGCAGTCCTCATTGCCAAACAAGATCAATTTTCTCGTTTTGAGGGTTAATACTAGGTGACTGAATTATTAGTAACTGTAGATTTATTTCTCCTTCAAAGATAAAAGTGCATACATATTTTCTTATTCACGAGGCCTTACGTTACCGCCCGTTCCGAAAATCCCCATGATACACCAACAAAACATACGCTCATGCTTAGTCGTAGGCTAGGCTAGTACTGATCACAATAGATATAGTTCTCGAACCTCATATAGCAATCACCATTTCTTGCAAAAGTCCGACCTCCGAGGTGGTCGGCGCAAGTCGTCAGCAGGTAAGACCTGGCAGCATTTAGGCAACTAGCACAGCTCCGCACGTTCTTTCTACAGCTAGCGGTGCCGTGCTGGGTAAAACCCTCCACCGTCGCCGCCGTACAAAGACGGAGACCGCGTTTTAACGGCGTGGCCACGGCCAGGTCCCTTATGACATTCTTGATGGCTTCTTCCAGAAGGCAACGATCCTTGATAACAACCGGGTTGCAGTACCCATGGAAGCTCCCCGTCGAGTACGAAGTGACTGCTGGTAACATTAAGCTTCCATTGGCAACCACCAGCAGTAGTAAAAGGTGGTAGAAAGTTGTCGTCCTAATCATCGTCATTTTCTTTTGATAATGTGTTACCTAGTTGCCTTGGGAAGCTCAGCTATTTATACATGCAGATCAGATTGGACGAACTCGAAGGTGGAGAGGCGTCCGCTCTTGGCAAGCTTAGAGATCAATGCAATGCGAGACTTTAAGAATTAGAGATTCCAAGGTTTGGATCTCTAATCCTCTTTGTGTTTGACTTCAATTATCTGTCTGTTTGCTTTGCGTCTTGTCCCCGTTGGACTTGGTTAGCAATTTCATTACCAATGGGTTTCTCTGTTTCATTAACAATATCCTGGTGTCAACTTCTTCAGTACCACTATATAACCAAGGTTATCCTTAGTAATTTTCAATCTGCAATATTTCCTTAGTTATAATAAAGATTTCAAATTTTATTATAAAACATATATTAATTTGTTGAAAAATTTATACGATAGTGATACAAAATATATCATGGCGTACACAAATATGTTATAGTAGTTAGGGGGTGAGTAGTAGGTAATTTTCTGGATATTTGAATGGGTAAGGAACCACCCACAATGTGGTGATGAAGGAGAAAAATTCAACAAGTAATAATTCACAAATCATAAAGATATACAACTGATGAATATGGACTAATTAAGTCTAATTATAACAAAATAATAATAAAACAAAGGTGAAGTTTCATCACAAATCTAGCTAATTGTCTAAGTCTTGAACCAATCACTCACCAAACACTCATGAAATGAATGGCAAAATAAGCCAAGTTACTATACAAGAAAAATTATTAACAAGGAATCGTTGAAAGAAATGAACATTTGATATAGGTTTTCGGTCAAGTTGGACTTTGTAATTATCCTCAATATCAATAACAATAACTTTGAGAACATATTATAATTCAAAATTGGGAAGGATAGATAACTAAAGAATTTAGAAGATATTTTGATCAAAATTGTACGGATATTTATGATGTGTTTAAGGTTGTAGACTTTATTTTAGGTAAAGCTATAGGTAGGAGATTTCACGGCTTAGAGTTAAAAATTTTGATGGACCGTGCGTCAACCACAATTCCCTTTAGTGGGTAATGATCTATTGTACAACTCACACCCAACTATCACTCATACCATTTGTGGGAGGATTTGTGGGTTCAACTATCCAATTTTCACCTCTAATAGTAGTAAGAAAATTACAATATGTTACAACTATAATCAGCCCCGGTTGGCATCGTTGTTGGTGCTCCTAGTTGGGTGCTCCACTACTTAGTCTGTGCACGTCACTAGCTGTGTTATTAAAACCGGACCGGTTGGTCTGACCGGATAAACCGGACCTGGGCATAGATCCGGTCCCAGAAGAAAAAAAACAGGCAGGCATGGAGAAAAACAAACTGGCGCATAATTTGAATTAATACTTAAAAAAAACCCGAAGGCAGCGGAAAACATGGAAAGTGACACCTCCCCTTACTCTATATTTTATTTTCCTATCTAGAGCCAAGCATCGGTTTATGACCGGTTTTTGATACCGGTTAATCAACGGTTATCCGATAAACCTTGAACCTCTCGTTAATCCGGATCAATGTACATTTCGGTTTTGACAACACTACTCATTAGTAGCATTTTCAGCCGGTGCTTTATTACTTAGTCTTTTCATGGCCAACTTAGTAACACCCCCAACATTTACCCCCAAACTGATGGTGAGTTTTAACTCATCTCTAGCTTAATATTTTTTGAAAATCTTTGCCAATCATCTGGCAGTCAAATGACATCTCGTTTAATTGGGCCCCTAACACCGAGGCGGCACAACACCTCATCGCCAATAGATTTTCGATTTTTGTGAATTTTAGCACATTCTTTGTGTATCTAACTGGATTGTGAAATCCTCGATGATATTAAGATCCTCTATAGCAATTATTGAGGTGCGCTCCATAGAGGGAATCTCGTCCCTGTATTAACAATAATGGATCAATGACTAAAATTTACAATATTATGAAATGTCTAATATTTTGTATTTTAAAAGGTTGGACTAATATTTTGTTTATTTAAAAGGATTGACCAATATTTTGTTTATTTAAAAGGATTGACCAATATTTTACGAAGTTAAAAGATTTGGATAATAAATTGTATATATTTTTTTGTCTGACCGTCATGTCACGGTAATTCTTCGAAGTCATCATCTTCTAACAAAAGTGTTATCAATAATTTAATAGTTGATTGATATTTCATATTTTAAATGCTTTGTAGAAAATATCAAGAGGGCAACGGTTTGATCGAAAACCTGCAAAAAGACGAGTTGCAGGGTTGCTTCTCATTTGTACTAAGTTTTCCAGTTTTTCTGTGCACAACGGTAAATAAAAAAGAATTACATGTTCACGTTGACACGTGGTGATAAAAAAAAAGGCTGAAATAAAACTTACTCCACAACTGATAAAACGATGACGCGTTCCAAATGAAGGCTCGAAACGCTTCCCAAATAGTGAATCGTCTTCGAGTCCGAAACGCGTTTCACTGCTGTCTTCTTCAAGCTGAAGCTCGATGAGTCCAGTCCAGCTCTGCACCCTCTACTTCACCTTCACGAACTCCTGCTTCGTTTTCTTTATCATCTTGACAACCTCCCTCAAGCTGGAGTGTGCAAATTCCAAGCTTGACCAACAATTCTCAAATTATGTATATTCTTAGGGCTTTAGTAAATAGGTCAGCAACCTGATCAACAGTTCGTATATAAAGAAATTTCATCAAACCAGATTTCATCTTTTCACGAGTCACATTAATGTCAATCTCAATGTGTTTCGTTCTTTCGTGAAACACTGGATTCTCAGCAATGTGTATTGTTGATATGTTGTCACAAACACACAGTAATAGGTAGCTGTATATCCATGCTCAACTCTGCAGGCAAACCTTTCATCCACTGCAATTCACACACTAATTGAGGCAAAGCTCTGTATTCAGCTTCTGAAGATGATCGGGAAACACAAGGCCCTATGACCCTATCTATGCTACTAAAGCTGGTAAGGGAAATGAATGAAATAAGCTTCTTCAATTCGCATGTGGTAAGCCAAACCATTTTCTCTTTTTTTTTTTTGCATATAGAATGCTTTAAGCGGTATTTAAACAACGAAAAATCGTGGTACCCAAGATGGTGCGCCTTCAGAGGTGGAGCCAATTAGCCGCTTTCCTTGTTGCCATGTACCAGGTATCCAGGGATGGGACCTTCCGCCCAATTCTTTTCTTGCCTCGGATGGGAGTCGTCATCATTGATGGTCTTTTGTGAGGAATGCAATATACTCCGAAGGTTGAGGAATGCTGTAACTTAGTCCGCCAAAGCTGTTTAAGCAGTTGATGCACTGACTTCGGTCCAAGATTACAACCAGTTAGTTCCTTACCACTAGACAACTCCATCCTCATATCAATGCGAATTCTTCATGTTGTTTGGGAGTCAAAGCAGTGGTGAGACACTATATATGTGTCTGGTAAGCTTATGATTTCGACTGTGGGAATGGGTACAGTTGACGATATGAATCATTTAAAAAATAAGCGTATTCGTTCTGTAGCGGATCTCTTACAAGATCAATTCGGATTGGCTCTGGTTCGTTTAGAAAATGTGGTTAGAGGAACTATATGTGGAGCAATTCGGCATAAATTGATACCGACCCCTCAAAATTTGGTAACTTCAACTTCATTAACAACCACCTTTGAATCCTTTTTCGGATTGCACCCATTATCTCAAGTTTTGGATCGAACTAATCCATTGACCCAAATAGTTCATGGGAGAAAATTGAGTTATTTGGGTCCGGGGGGATTGACGGGGCGAACTGCGAGTTTTCGGATACGAGATATCCATCCTAGTCACTATGGACGCATTTGCCCAATTGACACATCTGAAGGAATCAATGTTGGACTTATTGGATCCTTATCAATTCATGCCAAGATTGATGCTTGGGGGTCTTTAGAAAGCCCATTTTATAAAATCTCTGACAGATCAAAAAAAAAACGGATGCTTTTTTTATCACCAAATAGAGACGAATACTCTATGGTAGCGGTAGGAAATTCTTTGGCGATCAATCGAAGTGTTCAAGAGGAGCAGGTTGTTCCGGCTCGATACCGTCAAGAATTCCTGACTGTTGCGTGGGAACAGGTTCATTTTCGAAGTATTTTTCCCTTCCAATATTTTTCCATTGGGGCTTCCCTCATTCCGTTTATCGAGCATAATGATGCTAATCGAGCTTTGATGAGTTCAAATATGCAACGTCAAGCAGTTCCGCTTTCTCGGTCCGAGAAGTGCATTGTTGGAACTGGATTGGAACGCCAAGTGGCCCTCGATTCAGGGGCCACCGCTATAGCCGAACATGAGGGAAAGATAATTTCTACCGAGATTGATAAGATCCTTTTATGGGGCAATGAAGATACTCTAAGCATTCCATTAGTTATGTATCAGCGTTCCAACAAAAATACTTGTATGCATCAAAAAACTCAGGTTCGACGGGGTAACTGCATTAAAAAGGGACAAGTTTTAGCGGATGGTGCCGCTACAGTTGGCGGCGAACTTGCCTTGGGCAAAAACGTATTCGTAGCGTATATGCCGTGGGAAGGTTACAATTTTGAAGATGCGGTTCTTATTAGCGAACGTCTGGTATATGAAGATATTTTTACTTCTTTTCACATACGTAAATATGAAATTCAGACTCAGGCAACAAGCCAAGGACCTGAAAGGATCACTAATGAAATACCACATTTAGAAGCCCATTTACTCCGAAATTTAGACAAAAATGGAATTGTTATGTTGGGATCTTGGGTCGAGACAGGTGATATTTTAGTAGGTAAATTAACGCCTCAAATCGCGAAAGAATCATCGTATGCCCCGGAAGATAGATTATTACGAGCTATCCTTGGAATTCAGGTATCTACTTCAAAGGAAACCTGTCTAAAACTACCTATAGGTGGTAGGGGTCGAGTGATTGATGTGAGATGGATCAGGAAACGGGGGGGTTCCAGCTATAATCCAGAAACGATTCGTGTATATATATTACAAAAACGTGAAATCAAAGTCGGCGATAAAGTAGCTGGAAGACATGGGAATAAAGGCATCATTTCAAAAATTTTGCCTAGACAAGATATGCCTTATTTGCAAGATGGAAGACCAGTTGATATGGTCTTCAATCCGTTAGGGGTGCCTTCACGAATGAATGTAGGACAGATATTTGAATGCTCCCTTGGGATAGCAGGAGGTCTGCTAGATACACATTATCGCATAGCACCGTTTGATGAGAGATATGAGCAAGAGGCTTCAAGAAAACTTGTGTTTTCTGAATTATATGAAGCCAGTAAACAAACAGCAAATCCGTGGGTATTTGAACCCGAATTCCCGGGAAAAAGTATAATATTTGATGGAAGAACGGGAGATCCTTTTGAACGGCCTGTTATAATAGGAAAGTCTTATATATTAAAGTTAATTCATCAAGTTGATGATAAAATACATGGACGTTCCAGCGGGCATTATGCACTTGTTACACAACAACCCCTTAGAGGAAGGGCCAAGCAAGGGGGTCAACGGGTAGGAGAAATGGAGGTTTGGGCTCTAGAGGGATTTGGTGTTTCTCATATTTTACAAGAGATGCTTACTTATAAATCGGATCATATTAGAGCTCGCCAAGAAGTTCTTGGTACTACGATCATTGGAGGAGCAGTGCCTAAACCGGAAGATGCTCCAGAATCCTTTCGATTGCTCGTTCGAGAATTACGATCTTTGGCTCTGGAACTGAATCATTTCCTTGTATCTGAGAAGAACTTCCAGATTAATAGGAAGGAAGCTTAATCGGAATGAATCAGAAATTTTCTTCTATGATCGATCGGTATAAACATCAACAACTCCGAATTGGATTGGTTTCGCCTCAACAAATAAGCGCTTGGGCCAAAAAAATCCTACCGAATGGAGAGATTGTTGGCGAGGTGACAAAACCCTATACTTTTCATTACAAAACGAATAAACCAGAAAAAGATGGATTGTTTTGTGAAAGAATTTTTGGCCCAATAAAAAGTGGAATTTGTGCTTGTGGGAATTATCGAGTAATCGGAGATGGAAAAGAAAACCCAAAGTTTTGTGAACAATGCGGAGTTGAATTTGTTGATTCTCGGATACGAAGGTATCAAATGGGCTACATCAAACTGGCATGTCCGGTAACTCATGTGTGGTATTTAAAGCGTCTTCCTAGTTATATCGCGAATCTCTTAGACAAACCCCTTAAAGAATTAGAAAGCCTAGTATACTGCGATGTGTGATTTGATCGAAATTCTGATTTTACAGTTTCGGAATGAAAAACTGTCATCCCGTTTAATCGAATTGGGATGCCCCGGCCCTGACATGTCTCTTGGGAGGAGTAACATGAAGCTCAGAATTATAGGTGTATTCAATACTCCACAATAAAAGGGGAATTGATCTATGGTCGATTCAGTTAAATAGGAATTGCTAGTTGTACCTCGTGAAAACAAACTTTTTTTTTATCTTTTGTGGGATTAATCATTCTTTTTATTTGATATTTTCGTTAGTTTGCAAAGAAATTATGTTTACACTAAAGTAAGTAAGTGAATATGTAATACGCCCCTAGGGGTGTATGTTATCAAAGTCACGCAGCTAACGACTCAATCGAAGAATCGATTGAGCTCGAATCAAGAACGAAGCGTTCTTAATACGAACTTGGATAAAACGGAACCAAAAGGACGATTCCACACCTGGGGAATGCTCGATTGGTATAAAAGGTAGATGCCCGACCACGATCAACGCGTTCTTGATCGATACAAGAGCTCAACGAGCTTGGAATCCACCAAAGCTCACACAAGTACGCAAACTTGCAAAAACCCAAAGGTTTCGATTTCTATTCAACAAAGTCTTCTGTTTTACAACGTAAATAGAACGGTATTTAAAGGCAAATAAAACCTAATACAAATCTAGGTGAACAAGGAAACAATTAAGGTAAAAAAAACTCTAAAAAGGACTCTAAATTCGGCCATAAACTTCCTTTCTTGAAGCACAAGTAAGCTGCCCGCAAAACAGTCAAAAGGCAGCTTTCGTACTAACTTCGCGCCTTTCGTTCGAGACCTTCCAGAACTCCGATCTTTCATCCGATTCCTTCCCTTGGTAGATAAACATACCTAGTTTCATGTTGTAGAAGCCTTTGGTCTCGAATCAGATCCATGCTCCTTGAATTGAGCTCCAAAGTAGGCTTCACAAAACAGTTTTCTGCCTTAGCCATTTTCTGGCAGTTTTCCAGTTTTGAGGTAGCAACTTTGAGGCCTTGGAAAACAACCTTAATGACATCATCTGGCTTCATAAAGCATACCATTGGAAAGATGGTAACTTGATCTGCAAAACAAACCCTTAAACTTGAATTTACACCAAGCACATTGAGAGAACCATGCCTCCAAAGTATGTACCCTGAACACGGATTTTGACTTGGCCAAATTCTGCCCTTCTTCTTTGCAACCTTTATAGCTTCTTTGGCAAGTAATTGTGACTTGTAGAAGTGGCCAATTTGGATCATATCAGGCTCCCCCTCTTCAAAAAGCTTTGCCCTCAAAGCTTGATCTTTTATTTTATCAAAATCATCGCAAACTGAACCCAAATTGAGTCACGAAATAGGTACCTCGACCTTGCAATGTTGAACTTCAAAACGTCGTTAACTCGCGAATTGGTGGCTGTTTTCCACAATTTAAGTTCCATGACGTTCGTGTGACTCCAATGGACCTTTCCCATGAAACAATTATACTCAAACAAACCCAGAATACGTTGCTGCGATTCTCCAGTTTCCGGCGGCCTTCGCAACTCCGGCGAGCTCCTCCAAATTTGGGATTTCTGATTCCTGCACCTCGAGTTCAATTCTCTGTCATCATTGGCTTCATAGGGCACCGAATTGAGTTTTTGGAACGTCTTCTTGCCTCGAATCATCACCATCTTCGTCGAATCGTTGATTTCCCCTTTCCCGCCGTCGGGAAATTCGAATTTCCCAGATTCCGGCGACTCCATTCCAGAATCCGGCGAGCCAAATAAAAAATTGGGCGTTTGTGATTTTGGCCTCTCCTCGTCCAATTGATGAATCTGAAACCTTCCATGGACTTCCCTGAACTTGTCTAGAGCCTCCGGTGGGTTCGAATCACTCTGAAACTCCACGTCCGATTCCTCCTTTTTATCCTCGTCGCGTTTCACGTTTGAAACCGAAATTTGTGAATTGGGCGTTTGTAATACAGGGGTCTTCGTGGCCAATTGAACTATCCTACACCTTCGAGCATCATTTACCAATGATTTTGCAACTGAATCGCTAAATGTCGCCCTAAGAATTGCTAAACATCGCCCTAACTAAAATATAAAATTACCTACATGCCCTTAAGCAAAAACTCAAAACAAACAAGCCCTTAAGGCAAATTCAAATTCATTCTCCCTCCCCCTCCCCCCAACTCTCACCTCTGCACTCACTCCCTCCCCCTCAACCGCCGGCCCCCTCAACTGCCGGCGACGCCAGCCCGCCGCCCCCTGCCGCCGCCGGCCCGCCGCCCCCGTCGCCTCCCGCCGCCAGCCCGCCGCCCCCGTCGCCTCCAGCCGCCAGCCCCCGTCGCCTCCCGTCGCCGCCCGTCGCCGCCTGCCTCGCGGAGAATCGCTCGTCGCCAGCCACCCGTCGCCAGCCGCCCGCCCGTCGCCCGTCCCGTCGCGTCGTGGAGAAGAAGGTAAGAAAAAAAAAAAAAAAATTGCCCGAACCGCGGTCAACGCGCGGTTGAACCGACGGTCAACCGCGGTCAACGCGCGGTCCGACCAGCGGCTGACCGCGGTCAAAGGGCGGTTGACCGATGGGTAAACCGCGCTTTGACCGCGGTCAGCCGCTGGTCGGACCGCGCGTTGACCGCGGTTGACCGTCGGTCAAACCGCGCGTTGACCGCGGTTGACCGTCGGTCAAACCGCGCATTGACCGCGGTTCGGTTTTTTTTAATTCTGTTTTTTAAATTCTGTGTTTTATTATTCGTTAAATAAATGTTAATAATAATAAAAAAAATTAAAAAAATATACATAATAAAAGAATTTAGTTATATTATTGATAAATACTAATTTAGTTATAATGATAATTAATAATAACGTATTCGATAAATGTTAATTTAGTTATAATATTAATTTAGTTATAATTTAGTTATATAATATAAAAAAATTTAAAATCGTATTCGATAATTGTTAATTGAAGATAACAAATTTAAAGAACATTATGAAAATATTAAAAATGTGTTTTTATCATTTTAATAATCAAAATTTCTAAGTAATTCGTTTATCTACTTAATTATTAATAATTTGACCTTGATTAAAAAGTAAATAATTATTACATAGAACGTAACATAATGTTAAAACTATTAGTTTTATAATTTTAATTATGAAAATCTTAAATTAATTACTTTATGTACTCCATTATTAATAATTCAAACTTTTTTTTGAAGATGTCTGGACATGGAATGGGTAAACCGGATATGATTAAGGCGAGAAATAAGGAGAGAATGGAGGGTCGTGCTTGTAGACTTACGGCGACTGGTAGGAAGGAAAATGAAGAAAAAAATCCACCTAAGGTTAGAAGGAAGAAGAAGGCGGATGTAGTGCGTCCTGACGGCCACCCTACTGTGGGGCAGTTGTCTCTTAGTCGAGGCACTACCAGTACTCCTACACCAGACCGCTCAAGCTTGATCTTAAACTCGCACCCCAACTTTTCAGTAGATGTAAGAGGCCTCGTTTCCTTACTCGGATCAGGTTCCTTCGACTTCTTCTTCCTACCATGAGTGCAATGTAAGTAATGTCGCCAAGTACCTTCATTCGTATTTTTTTTGTTCGATGCCCTCACCAAATAAAACCCAAAACCCTTTGCAATCTCAATGGCTGCTTCATATGCTTGCAACTCCGTAGTGTATTTCACGCCATCAATGAAATCCGAGGTGTAATCATGGCCATCCGGATTGTAACTTCCAATATCCTGCAATGTTATCAGTATTAAAATTAATAATCATCATAACTTCATATGCGAATCTATTATTTATGCAATAAATTTAATCTTAATTTGTAATGCAAAATCTAATCTTAATTTTCTAGATTAACACCAAATTAAATCTAATCTTAATTTAAGGCCAAATCTAATCTTAATTTCTAATGCTAAATCCTTCAATTCCAAAAATCTAATCAAAACCCAATAAATCTAATAAATTATATTAATCTTAATTTGTAATGCAAAATCTAATCTTAATTTTCTAGATTAACACCAAATTAAATCTAATCTTAATTTAAGGCCAAATCTAATCTTAATTTCTAATGCTAAATCCTTCAATTCCAAAAAACTAATCTTAATTTCTAATGCTAAATCCTTCAATTCCAAAAATAATTATGCAAATAAATCTAATAAATTATATAAATCAAAACCCAACAAATTATTTCATGGAACAATCATAAATCATATAAAAAAAAATTATTCAACGAAAAAAAAAAAAAAAAACCAAAAAATGCCCAACCGCAAGTGACCTGCGGTTTGACCATGGTCGGACCGCAAATCACCTGCGGTTGAGCCATTGGTGGACCGCAATTGACCTGCGGTTGGACCATGGCTGAACCGCAGGTGATTTGCGGTCCGACCATGGTCCAACCGCAGGTCAATTGCGGTCCACCAATGGCTCAACCGCAGGTGATTTGCGGTCCGACCATGGTCCAACCGCAGGTTACTTGCGGTTGGACCATGGTCGGACCGCAAATCACCCGCGGTTCCCATTTTCTGTGTTTTTTTTTTTTTTTTGTTCATGTTCTTACCTCGTCGGAGTCGCTACTCATGATTCAGACGTCCTATCGACGATATCGGCTTCAAAATGACGATGAGAGATTTTTCTCTCCTTAGAGAGTGTTTTTTTAGTCCAAGTGATGTTTGTTTGAGGAAGGGAAGGTAAAGAAGCTATGGGGGTTAAAAGTGTAACTTTTATTCTTTTTAGGGCGACCTTTAGCAATTTTAAGGGCGACCTTTAGCAACTCCCATTTTGCAATATCATTTGGCGTCGATTCGCCCTCAGCTCTTCCAACCCATTCGCTCGCATTTTGCTCGTGTTTGAGCGTTTGCAGAGCAAGTTTTGCTCGAATGGGATCTTGGACGATGGCTGCAATCGTCTCAAACCACTCCAGGGAGGAGTTTCTTGGGGTTGTAGGGAACACATTGTCTTGTCTGACTGCATCCGATTCTTCTCCCAGTGCTCCACCGAATTCAACCTCTCTCTTCCCCTGCATCTCCGTCGGAAAACAAGGGTGCACAGCCTGGATTGAGCTCGCCGTCTCGCCTTGAATTGGGACGATTTCTTCTGCCAAATCCACTCTTGGGGTGTCAATAATCGTTGAGGATGAATTGGGTTCGCTCGAAGCTTCCCCCACGTCGCTGCCCGAGTCCTTTTCTACTCCGCTCTGCTCTGCCGTCGACGAACAGGGGTCTTCTTGGTTGAGCAGAGTCTGGACGGACTTGCTTCTCATCGACGACGCCTTTGCCACCAATGATGAATGGTACTCCTCCTGGAGTCCTTGAAGCACCTTCAAGTCTTCAGCAGCTGCTTCTGGAGCCAAAGGATTCAAGAGGAATACTTGGTTTCGTCTCTGAACTCGGAATTTCTTGCTCCGTCGGCTTTCAAAACGAACTTGACGTTTTCTGAACCATGGCTGACCAAGAACGATGCTGCTGGGGAGATTGTAAATCACATCGCACGTAACTTGGTCCTCGTATTGACCAATTGAGAATTTCACAGTTACCTGAGACAGTACGATGCTTGATGAGTTTTCGTACGGTGATTGGAAAATATAGGGCTGCGGAAGTAACTGGAATTGCAGTCCTAGCTTGCTTGCAACCCTGGAGGAAATTAAGTTCTTATCCCTGCCTCCATCCACGAGAACTAAACACAGCTGCTCCTCGATTAAGCAACGCGTGAATACCATCGAATTTGCTAACTCTGCTGCCACCATTGTTACTCTGCTTTCCTCTGAATTTTTTTTTTGTTTTTGCGGCTGATTTTTTTTTTTGCACGAAACACAGCCTCCTTCCTCGCCCTGACTTGAACGGGGCTCTGATACCACTTAATACGCCCCTAGGGGTGTATGTTATCAAAGTCACGCAGCTAACGACTCAATCGAAGAATCGATTGAGCTCGAATCAAGAACGAAGCGTTCTTAATACGAACTTGGATAAAACGGAACCAAAAGGACGATTCCACACCTGGGGAATGCTCGATTGGTATAAAAGGTAGATGCCCGACCACGATCAACGCGTTCTTGATCGATACAAGAGCTCAACGAGCTTGGAATCCACCAAAGCTCACACAAGTACGCAAACTTGCAAAAACCCAAAGGTTTCGATTTCTATTCAACAAAGTCTTCTGTTTTACAACGTAAATAGAACGGTATTTAAAGGCAAATAAAACCTAATACAAATCTAGATGAACAAGGAAACAATTAAGGTAAAAACAACTCTAAAAAGGACTCTAAATTCGGCCATAAACTTCCTTTCTTGAAGCACAAGTAAGCTGCCCGCAAAACAGTCAAAAGGCAGCTTTCGTACTAACTTCGCGCCTTTCGTTCGAGACCTTCCAGAACTCCGATCTTTCATCCGATTCCTTCCCTTGGTAGATAAACATACCTAGTTTTATGTTGTAGAAGCCTTTGGTCTCGAATCAGATCCATGCTCCTTGAATTGAGCTCCAAAGTAGGCTTCACAAAACAGTTTTCTGCCTTAGCCATTTTCTGGCAGTTTTCCAGTTTTGAGGTAGCAACTTTGAGGCCTTGGAAAACAACCTTAATGACATCATCTGGGTTCATAAAGCATACCATTGGAAAGATGGTAACTTGATCTGCAAAACAAACCCTTAAACTTGAATTGCCACCAAGCACATTGATAGAACCATGCCTCCAAAGTATGTACCCTGAACACGGATTTTGACTTAGCCAAATTCTGCCCTTCTTCTTTGCAACCTTTATAGCTTCTTTGGCAAGTAATTGTGACTTGTAGAAGTGGCCAATTTGGATCATATCAATATGTCATGGTTACAGGAGTCTATAGGTCGTATATAGGCTTTCATAGCATCGCGGCATAACCATCGAGGCGAACTCGAGGCCTAAAATATAAAATAGAAGGAGACATAGACAAGTAAATCCCTCATGAACTAGTAAAGCAAAGGAAAAAGAGGGATTGAGTAAGTAAGAAAGTCACAACCATCTAGTCATTCCTTACTTTGAGGCTCAACATGATAATCATTAAACTTGACTGGCATATTGCCTCTATTAACACGAATAGGTTTGCCTTCAAATTCCTCTTGTGCCTCTAGTTCAGGAGCATCATCAACAAAATCCTCCAGATGAATAGACTTATCAAGAGCAGAAATAGGTGAACTGAAATGACTAGAGAAGAAACGCCAGCCATTTCCGTCAGAAGTGAAAATCAGATCTGGGGCTCTGATACCATGTAGAAAATATCAAGAGGGCAAAGGTTTGATTGAAAACCCGCAAAACGATGAGTTGCAGGGTTGCTTCACATTTATACTCGGCCTTCCAGTTTTACTGTGCATAACGGTAAATAAAAAAAAATTCCAAATTCACCTTGACACGTGGTGATAAACAAAAGGCTTAAATAGAACTAAATCCACTACTGATAAAATGATGATGCGTTCCAGACGAAGGCTCAAAACGCTTCCCATACAGCGAATCGTCTTCGAGTCCGAAACGCGTTTCACTGCTGTCTTCTTCAAGCTGAAGCCCAATGAGTCCAGTCCAGCTCTGCATCCTCTGCTTCACCTTCACGAACTCCTGCTTTGTTTTCTTTATCATCTTGACATGCTTGACTAATATTTTGTCAAAATTTAAACATTTAATTAATAAATAAATTATATTTACTCTGGTATTGGGTAGACCTAGCAATCGGGTTGGGTTGGGTAATTTCGGGTTGGGAACTTCTGTTACGGGTCGTGTCATGTTTGGTTGACTTATTTCGGGTCAAATATTGACCCAACCCATTCGGTTTCGGGTCGGGTTACATGTCATTTCGGGTTATGAGCGTTCTCCGAAACAATATCAAACATGCTTCATATTTTCTTAAAGAACACAAATTTTCACATATGCATGACAATAGTTTACCTAACACATGTCAATTAACATATTCTCAAATCCTCACACGCTAATGAAATGAAATATAAATTGCTCCAATCGTAAAATACAATCACAAGAGCAATACTACTATAAGAAACACATGATATTTGATTATCCTTAAACTCCAAACATATCATTCAAATCCTTGTGTTTTTTTTAACACCTCACCGATTTATGAGTGATTTTATCATTTTTTGGAGTAATATATTAAATGGAACGGGTCTAACGGGTCGACCCGCTAACCCACCCAACCCGACCCAAAAAATCACGGGTTATCGAGTTCGGATCATTTGGATTTCGGGTTAAAAAAGTTTCTAGTTTTCAGACGATTTTGGGTCGAATTGGGTCAACGGGTCGGATTGTAATTTGCCAAGTATAGTTTGGGTTTAAACATTCTGTTTGGCATTAAATATTTAGTTTTTACACGAGAAATTGAGTGGACCTAGTTTCAGCCCGCTAGCTCAGTCATTTTACCTACTCCCTTCGTCTTCCTCAGTCTGGACTCTGGAATCGTTTTCTTATCCAGAAGCTTTTCCTTTTGACAAATCCTCTGTTTTAGTGGTTGAAATAGAAAGTTGTCTGTTTGATAACTTGTAAACGGAGTTCCTGGTCTCTTTCACATAATTTTCTGTTCTTGTTGAGAGAGAGATGAGCGCCGAATGCGGAGTAGTGTGTGTGACGGGTGGGTCGGGTTACATCGCCTCATGGATCATCAAGCTCTTGCTGGAACGTGGATATACAGTAAAAACCACTGTTCGTGATCCAGGTTTGTAGCCCTCTCCTGCGTTTCTGTTCTATCTCTCTTTTAGGGTGAAAGATGTCTGAAAAGTTTCCCAGCTGAATCTTTACTCTGAGCTCTTGCTTGAACTTGGAAGGTCTCCCCTCTATATTTTTTTCATTATCTTATTTTAAAAAGAAAAAACTTGGTATATGCTACAGATGACAAAACGAAGACCCAGCACTTGCTTTCCCTTGATGGCGCAAATGAGAGGCTTCAACTGTACAAAGCAGATCTTACTGCAGAAGGGTCTTTCGATTCTGCTGTTGATGGATGCCAAGCCGTCTTTCATACTGCTTCCCCTGTTCTTTTTCAAACTAGCAACCCACAGGTTTGTTGACCTCTGCATTCACCAGCTCTTGAAAATTCTTGATTCTACAACTGCATTGGTTGATAGGTTTGGCCTTCTTGTACTTTTGATTTGTGTCAATTTCTGATTAAGCATAACTAAATGTTGTTGCTTGGAGTATTGGATTCCAACATGCACTAATGAGCATCTCTGTTTGTTGTGTTTATACTGTGTAATTTCTGTGAGTAGTGATTAGCATTATGCTAAAAGTGCAGGTCTAATTTCTGCGTTATTTGCTATTTCAGGCCGACTTGATTGACCCGGCAGTAAAGGGCACACTCAATGTTCTGAAATCATGTGCGAAAATGCCTTCTGTCAAGAGAGTTGTTCTTACTTCTTCCATGGCTTCAGTAGTTTGTAATAGGAAACCTCTTTCCGCTGGTGTTGTGATCGACGAGACTTGGTTTTCTGATCCAGAATTTTGTGCAAAATATCAGGTATGCAGCAGGCCATTTCCTTGCAGAGTAGTTCTCTAGTTCTGGTTTTATTTCCTGGTCTTCTCACACGCAACCTTCTTTCCTCTCCCCCCAAGCATTGGTATATGCTCTCAAAAACTTTGGCAGAGGAGGCTGCCTGGAAGTTTGCTAACGAGAACGGGATCGATCTTGTTGCGGTTAACCCGGGGTTCGTAATTGGTCCTTTCCTGCAGCCATCTGTTAATTTCACAGTGGAGGAGGTTCTGAGGCTTATAAATGGTGTGCATTCTTTTATTATTCTAGAATTTGTATTTCCTGAAGGAAAATGGATTTCTCTGTATGTTTGTGCTGTAGCTTGAGTTTCATATTTGATTCGAGTTCTCTGAGCTGTGTCCTTCATTGTCCGGTGAGTGAACCTGAGATCATAGTGTATATGTGAAGTGCAGTCTACCTGATGGATATCATCAGATTGTTGTCTGTAAAGATCAGCGATGGTGGTACTTTTAAAAGCAATGTTTTTCTATAACCGAGCTGTTAATCTTTCGGAGGCTATATGACCTGTTAAGAAGGAGAGTTGCCCACTTAGAAGTTCTGTTTCTTGAATGCAGGAAATCGAGCATTTCCATCAGATATCTTTAGATTTGTCGATGTTCGAGATGTGGCGAATGCACATATTCAAGCATTTGAGGTCCCATCAGCTAGTGGCAGATGCTGCGTTGTTGGAAGCATGGTTCACTACACCGAGGCTTTGAAGATTATGCATGAACTTTACCCTAATCTGCCACTATCTGGAAAGTAAGTACGATCATTCTTTTACAGACAGTTCTTGCGAAGCTATGTTTGTATGGTGGTGAACTCGGAAGCACATTGGAATCAAGTTCTGTATTATTGTTTAACTCGAGATCTATTGAGATTATTATTGATTGATTACAATGCTCCTCAGAGAAGATTTTGGTTTATTAATGAATGACAGTTGGGAAAACTATGAGACATTTCAACCCCAATGCAAGATCTCCCAAGAAAAGGCCAAGAGCTTGGGTGTCAACTTTACTCCTCTGGAGGTGAGCCTTAGGGACACCGTAGAATGTCTGAAGGAGAAAGGTTTGGTCAGCTTCTGAACCGCTTCTGTTGTATTCTTTATGATTTATGGAACTGTCGTGTTTGGGCTCTGCAAGTTACATGATAGGTCATTGTATCAGATGTGGATAGATCATATAGCCATCCCATTTTGGAGAATGTTTAGGTGCATTGGATGCAATGTGATGTTTCACTCTTGTATTTGTCGCCAACTGGTTTTATATTGAACAGTCAATCGATTTTGTGACTACTGGTTGATGAGAACATAAGGCCGAATAGTAAGTAGAGGCTTCGTAGGAGTCCATGTTGGCCAAGTGTCCTAGTAGGATTAAGGACTAGCAAGGGTTGCGTATTAGGTTTAGTCTCCTATATATTGTAACTACGGCATTAGTCCGATTTAATCAATCAATAAAAAAATAGGTTTTTGAAACTTACGTCGTGCTCTTGCTTGTGAGTTACAAGCAGAATCCTTGAACTCGTGGGTTACGAGTTCATCAATTGGTATCAGAGCCTGGTTACACTTCCTACAGGGAGGGGTACCATGGTTCTCGACCTTGGCCCTACCTCTGCCTCTCATGTCGTGTTTTAAACAACCCCTTTTCCTTTGTCGACTCCTTGATGGGCATGTTGTCCGGTTCTGGTGGGGTGTGGAGGAGGGGCAGTCTCGTATCCGGTGCATGTCATGGCGTAATATGTGTCGCAGCAAGCATGATGGGGGAATGAGTTTTCGTCGATTTGAGCATTTCAATCAAGCTCTTTTAATTAAGATTGGATGGCGAATATTGAATGAACCCCATTCTGTTATCCCAGGTTTACAAGGGGAAGTACTTTCCCAATGGTTCCTTCTTGACGGCTACAGCTCAGTTCCGGCCCTCTTGGGGCTGACAGAGTATTTTGTATGGGCGTTAGCTTCTTGAAACAGGGTTGCGTTGGCAGGTTGGAAATGGTAGGACGTCTTCACTCCTTAAATCCTATTGGATCCCCCGGAATCATCCTTGTTACCCGGTCTACAACCCCTGTGTGCTACCTGTTGAAGGGGATTTGCCGGTGGCGCAGGTGATTTGTCAAGGGGAGGGACGATGGTGTGATCAGAAGCTTAATAAGTGGTTTGCCCCTCCCACCTATCAAGCTATTAAGGCTATCCCGTTACCTAGGTAGAATATTGAGGTTCGTCTGATTTGGCATGCTACTACTAATGGTGAGTTTACCGTTAAGTCAGCATATCATTTTGCGGTTCTCCTTGATCAACAGAGAGGGGGGTTGAAGTCCTCTGTAAGCTGGATGGATGGATCTAGCTGGATCAGATTATGGAACGCAAAAATCCCTCCGAAGCTGAAAGTATTTGTCTGGCAAATCTTTCACCGGCTCTTGCCCACAACTGAAGCTCTGATTGAAAAGAATGTCGATGTACTTCCTAGGTGCCCGATGTGCTGGATTGAGTCGGAGACAGTGGAATATTTTGTTTCTGGACTGTTTAGTGGCCCGTGCTCTCTGGGATATGATCGGCCTTCAGTACCTTGGGGAAGGATTGTCGAGACATACTTTTCATCTTTTCCTAAAGACTCTGTTGGCTGAGATTCGTTAGCCCCCACTGATTATGGCAGTGGTCTTTGTCATCTGGCGGTCTCGGAACTGGGTAGTGTTTGAAGGAGAGTAATTTGGGTTCCTGGCCCTCTTGCGTCAGCATAATCAGCAGGTTCAGGAATGAGATTCTCTGCCAAGGGACTGTGCCATCCTAATCTCCAGGGCCACAACCACTTCTCTTCCAGATGTTGAGTCGGTTGCGGCTATATGTCTGTGGGATGGGGCTACAAGAAGAGGGTCGCACTTTGCTGGGGGATGGTTATCTTGACCCCTGATAGGGAAACCCTTTTGGCATAGGGGGTTCAGTTTATAGACATTGATGACCTGATGGTGGCAGAATTGCTTACACTTCGGGAGGCTGTGTCCTGGGCCATAGGTCTTGGTTTTACGGAAATGAGTTTTGAGGGCAATGCTAAAGTGGTGATTGAGAAAATTTTGCGTGGCGATGCTGGTGATAATCAAGTAGGGGCTATTCTAGAAGAAGTTATGTATTTGCTTGGTTTGAGAAAGAGTTTTAGTTTGCGATTTGTAGGTCGGAGTAGCAATAGGGTAGCTCATGTGGTGGCTAGAAAGGCTTGTCCTTGTTCTCGACTACAAGTCGTTCTATTGATTTTTAGGCCTGACTGACCTCCAGGATGTAACTATCTATGTTTCAATCTATATATGATTATCTTCTGTAAAAAAAAAGCATATTTTCATCCAATGATACTTTAGATAAGTGCAAGACTTCATCTCAACTAAGTTCACTTAATTACTGTACTATTATATGATATTTGTAACACTGTTTAACCCTACGTTTCGTTTCCATCTCCGACGACAGAGTCAATCGGCACGAATTCATTCAAAGACAAACGAAACTTCGCACGCTCCTCCCCTAGTCCTGGGCACCATGGTCGAGTATGCTATTCTTAGGTTTGCATGCAATGCCATCGACCATAAGCATGCACAAGTAGATTAGGTGATTCATTAGAGTAGAATTAACAAAGACTTCCATGTTTACCAGTTTTTTTTCTTTCAAATAATGGATTAATTAATGGACAGAAGCAGTTATAAAAAGTTTTGCAGGGACTCGATCCCGGAGTTCCCCTTTGAGGAACGATTAGTTGATTTCAATTTTTTACTAGCTACAGCGGATTTGTTGATGTAACTCTGCAATCAAATGATTTACATCAATAAGTTAGCAATAAATAATATTTTCCATGATAATCTAAAGCTTTTATGTATTTTGTTTTATTTCACTATATTAATTTTTAGCTAATATATTCTTACAGTGGTGGAGATATTTCATTGCTGCTTGGGATATATGTGCATCCGTTTGTCTACAAATTGATAATATTGTAGATTATAGGATTAATAGCGTAGCCTTCTACACTATTGCAAATTAACAAATGTACCCTCTATTACTTTTAATATTAAAACATAACAAGTATACTCTTCTGTCTATTTTTCGGTTAATTGATCGTTTAATTGACGAGAAGATGATCAAAATGCCCCTTATTTACTCCTAATTTAATTTAATTATTTTATGTACCGACCCAAATTATTTTATGCTTGATCAAATAGTTACAATTTTAGAGTAATAACTACTAAAGATACATCAATAAAAAAGGAAAATATACCACATAAGACTATGATATAAACACTATATATAATTTGAGTGTCATCACCGACTCCTGCAACAGCTCCAAAAAACAAAAGAGAAGCATCAGCTCCACTAAGCAACAGGCAGGTGCAATAAGAAAAGGATAGGTCGACCCTCAAATAAACAATCCTCAATCAGGCGTTCCTCAAATTAAACAGACGAAAAACCTCTCACTTGGTACCAAAAGTAGTCAAGAGAAAGTCTTCTTCTCTCTGCCTTCTCTCTTACTTCCTTCCTTCTTTCCCAGGCAGAGGGAGTCATGGGGGCTGTAGCCGGCGTCCCTCCTGCGACCGGCGCCCGGCGGCAACCCTCCGCCCCACTCTTTCAGTTTTTGCAGTCCGTCCTTCCTTTCGTAGTGTAGTCTTCCACTCTCTTCCTTCTCTTCTCTTTCGCATGTTTCAACTTTTTCGTTTCGCTTCTTTTCATCTGTGCATGTTCCTCCCCTTGAGGGTACCTTCCTCCCCCTTCGTGGGATGATCTTTTGCCCTCTGATTTGATTTTTTCAGATCTAGAGATGTGTGTGCTCTAAGATGAAAAGGATGCTAGATCTTTTAGATCTGGCTTGTCTTCTCCTCATCCTTCCTCTGTCTACCTCCTTGCTTCACTTTGCAGGTGCTTGTGATTTGGAGATGCGGCCATTGGCTTGGACACGGCTGGAGAGCTTGAAGAAATAAGTTTTTTCCTCTGTAGCCACCGTCTGCCGTCCGATTGCTCTGATGTGTTCTCTTGTGAATGGTCGCCGAGATACAGACGACGATTGGCTCGGGGAGGTTTGTGTGGAGGTTCTCCTTTCCCAATCACTCTACTCGGGGTGGCTGGTTCCTTTGAATTTGGCTGGTGGCTGCGGCGGTCCTTTTCCCAAAATGACGGCGGAGGTTCCAGAGGAGGGCATTGAACGGCTAGGGTTAGAAGACTGAAGCTCTGGTTTTGGCCCATGGTCTGGGCTCTATTGAGTCTCTGGACTTTCATTTGGGCCCGTGTTTTAGTCTTTTAGCTTGTTGTTGTTTAATTGTCGGTAAACTTTTTCACTGGGCTTGGCCCATTTGTTCTTAATGAACTTAACTTGTCAAAAAAATGGTACCAAAAGTAAATGTAATTTACAATCAATCTATCTATCTATCTATCTATCTAACTAACTAACATAATATTATGGCAATTCAAAAGTAATTGTTTGCCACCTAAGCACTTGGAGAGTTCATAAAGTGTCAAGGTGGAAAATATTTTTAAAAAAGAAAAATTTAGTGATATATTTATGGAGTTGTCTCTCTCTTCATTTAATATTTCATTTTCTTTAATATTTTTTTTTTTGTTTTTACATTGTATAAATATACACAATAATAAATAATGTATGAGGAGTGACATATATTACATTTGTTATCTCTCATTGTATCAATATACACATATAAAAAAAATTAACCAAAAAATATATGACTAAAGCTTACTAAGTAAATTTTTTACTCATTTCTACTAAAATTTAAAAATATGTTACATTTTGATGAACACTTTATACAAGCACACATAAATAATAATATTTTATCGCGAGAAAATAACGATGGAAAGAGAGAAAACAAGAAAGTTTGAATAGAAACTTGAAAAAAAAACTATTTCTTAAAAGGGTTAATACCTTAGTTTGGTCCGAACTATAGACAAACTTTCTACTTTGGCCCGTGGTATCGGAATTTGCTATTTCTGGCCTAAACTATTTAGCATACTTCCTTATTTGGCCCGGAGGCAGGTTTGACCGTCAAATTAGACAGTCAACTTAGTCAAGGTTCACCTCACTTGCCAAATAAGCTATCAGGGAATAATTTTTATTGAATTTGTTTATTTTTAATAATAATAATAAAAATTTAATTAAAAGAGCTCCCTAAGGTTAATTTTGTTTACCTTTTGAATTAATTATTATTTTTTTGTTTATTATTTTTATTATTAGAAAGTAAACAAAATTCAGAAAAAATTATTCCCTGATAGCTGATGTGCCATGTGAGGTGGACCTTGAATAACGGTCAACTCGGTTGACCGTCTAATTTGACGGTCAAACCCGCCTCCGGGTCAAATAAGGAAGTATGCTAGATAGTTTAGGCTATAATATCAATTTCCGATACCACAGGCCACAATAGAAAGTTTGTCTATAGTTCGAGTCAAACTAAGGTATTAACCCTTCTTAAAACAAACCTTGTTCATTCTGATTAAGTGAAAATTTCTGAATGACAGGTGTAATAATTTCCAATGTATTATAAGTTCAAATTACTAATATTTTGCTCTGGATCATGTTAATTAAGCAAACTCTATTGAAGTCTTATGTCATACGTTAATAAATTTACTTTTGTTCTAGATTATGTTTGTGACCATGTGATTCAATACCAAATTTTTGTTGTAACAAAAAAAATTTCGATACCAAAGTCCCAAAATAAAAATAGTTTAGTTTGTAAGAGTAAGAAAATAACTAATAAAAATAGATAAACTAATTAAAATAACTAATAAAATAAAATTCTCTGGTCAACGGGCCGGGTAAAAAAACTAGTATACATAAAGGCAAAACATGAGTTAAAATTTTCCCATTTCAAATTTCGTGGTCTGAGAGTGATTTTCGGAAGGTCATCTTTGTCATTGTACCCACTTTATCTTTATATATTAAAAATGCTATCATTGGAGTTCGAACCTAGGTCAATTAAACGAAGAAAGAGCATTATAACTAACTATGCTACATTTTATATATTGTTATTTCTTTGATTAAACTCTAAGAATATATTTGGTGATGATGCTTCTATATTTATATTTTATCTTTAAGTTATTTATATTTTATAGAATGAGATTAGTTCTGAAATCGGAACTCAAGTAGTATTGATTCAAACATTAATATTAAATTGTATGTGTAATTTAGTTTAGTTTAGACAAAATATAGAAGTGTAACCAAAACATGGACCTTTGTAACGAGTATAACCATTTTTTTGTGACAAATCTATACATAATATAATGATAAAATTGGAAAATGAGAGTCTTTTTATAAATTTCGTGGACTGAGAGTAATTCTACGAACCTCTTTTTTCGTCATAGTGCAAAATTTATCTTTATATTATGTGTAGATTTGTCACAAAAAGTTACTATATATATCACGAAGACTCATGTTTTGGCTACACACATGTATTTTATCTAAACTGTACCACACGTACAATTTAATATTTAATGTTTAAATCAATGTTACTTGAGTTCCGATTTCATAATTAATCACTTCTAAAATATATAATATTTTGAGGTAAAATGTCATTCTTACCTGGTTGAAGAAGCTCTTTCTATAAGATATATTCAATGTTTTAATTTTTTCATTGCAATTATTTATCTACTTCTTATAAAAAAGTATCAACTTCTGGATTTGAACCATGATCTCTTAAAAAAACAACAATCACAACCAATTACACTAAACAAATTTGTTTTATCTTCTTGAATTGTAAGCATACACTTAGCGAAGATTTGAAAAGTATAAGAACTTTCCATCACGGTTAGCTAGCTTATTAAATATTCTAAAAAGAAAAGTTTAATACGTGATTTATAATTTTTTTATAACCTATAAAATGATGGGTAATCTTAAAATTGCAACACAAATTTCAATGCTTGAAATATTGCATATCGAATTGCAGTATTGAATAGGCAACAGAGATGTAGAATTGTTTAATTAGTATAAATTTTCAGAATTACTACAAAGCAATAATATTTTGTACAAACTATAGGTGACTGGTTCTCTAAAATTTTACCTTGGTTAATTGCTAAACATTAAACCTCATGCTAATCTTGCATGAATCGATCCGACAATAATGAGACGATATTAGGTTTAATGTGATGTTCATTTTGCCATTTTTAGGTGTGTTAATCAATTTAAGGGCATTAATATATAAATGAGTTATAATTAACCTCACTATATCATTTTTACTCTTTATAATAATTAATTTAATCTTAATATTTGTGATGTTTGAAATATTTTATGTATGATGTAGAGATATACTTATTATTTGTAGCATCAGTGGTAGTTGGTTCAAATGTAGTATTTTATCATGTAGTCAAAATCAAATATTGGTGTGCATTTATGACACAGTTAGAGCATACCATAAAGACAATGTATATGGATCAGCCCTATACAAGTATGAATGCTTCATGGGTCGTACCTGACTTAAACGTCAAGCGCTCGCGCACAAGTGAGAGCACCACATAGTCTATATTGGTGCACTCATGTTTTATGGAGAAATGCGCCATTTGAGAGGAATAAGCGGCCATTTGTTCGCCAAGTTTTAGGTCCTCTGATTCACACTATCGATTGTGAATGGAGAAGAAGCATTTCGAACGCAAAATTGGATAAGTAATTGGGATGTTTCTAGGTTTCTCTCAATTCCAGGCGGTGGGAAAAAAGAGGAAGGGAATGGGGAGAGTGGTGAGATACAAAACTCAGAGAGAGAGAAATGGAAGAACAAATGGAAAAACAAAAAGGATTATCGAGGACTCGCTGGGCAAGTGTAGCCATCACTGTCTCATCCAGCCGAATCCACACCTCTGTTGATGTGACCTCGAGGATATCTAAGCCCTCGAGAATGATTAACTTAGCGGTGGAAGGGTAATACTTGCTTGCATCTCAAAGCAAACCCATCCTTCGGCGCTGGAGCTTCGTTCGATGGGGAAGTCGAGTTTGGGGAGGCTGGGAGAAGAACGATGGGAGCTGGGGTTAGCAAAACGACGTTGTTGGTCTAAGTGAACAAAAGAAGAAAAAAAATGTGGCCGAGGGATTCGAACATTGGGCTCATTAAAAGGAATGGGGGCATAACCCAATGGGCAATGGGGGGAAATCCGTCTCTCATTTTCCAGCAAAGGATGTTTTATTGTTTCCGTCCAATTGCCTCTTTTATTCCTCATGATTTTTTCCAACGATAATGAAATTGCAAGTGAACACATTTCTTACAATTTATTTTTTTTTATTTTTGTTGTCACACCAGAAAATAGAAAACAAAATGGAAAGTGAACGAGGCATAAGAGAGAGTGAGAGGACATATTTAAATGAGGGGGAAAATGAGGTAGTGTGAAATAATTGCCCTTCTGCTTTGCTTAGTGAGTATTCTTGGCCCTGTTGAGTTTTGATTTATTTTACGAGATGACATTATATTTGATAGATTTTTTCCATTTCAATTAAGGGGTCGTTTGAAAGTTGCGATTGTTTTATTGAGATTGTTACTATACATAAATTTTTTAGAATGCATCATTTTTTTATATTTTTAGTAGAACCAATACATGAATTACATTTATGATGTGACCGAAACTATCAATCAAAATGAGTGATTGTTATATCTCAACTTTTAGTTGTTATTGCTGAGATAGTTGAGTTGAGATTGTTTTGTCTAAGCCTTTAGCTTATGTGACATACACAATGCATCTAAAACAACAATACATGTATAATATTATACATGCATTCACAACAAAATATCTATTTAACAATCGCAACTTCCAAATGACCCCATAAAATCCTAAATCAGTATTATCATTTGGACTATTTTTTCCCTTAATACGATTATGGTAATTTATGAGATTTAAGGGTATTTTGATCAGGTAAATATGTTAGTGGTTTTTCATTTAAAGTTTGAATTGAAAGATCGTACATACTAGCGGTTCGACCATAAAATTTCACACCATAGGCTAAATGGATATGTGATATTTAGCAATATGAAACGGTTGAACCATAGTTAAACTATGATTTCAGTATAAAATACTCTGCTGCCAGTTTTTTTATACTATTGTAATCATTTGGTTCAAACAATTCTTTTACACTGGTGGAAACAAAAGCTTTAAGGCACATTTTGAACTATCTATTGCAAAAAAGCATAAGTCAGTTAGCGATAATGAGAATTAAGTAATGGATGCCAATTAGTTATATTTATTTATTTTTTCATTCAATAATTATATGTAATGCATATATTATATTTTTCTCTTTTCATAGAGGTCCAAACACATTATGCATTGTTGGATCACTTTCAAAAATGTTATGTGCATAACTAAGTTAGAAAACAATCATTTTGTGCATTTTCAAATCCTCTATTATATATTCATTATGATATATCATATTTCTCAACAATATTCTTCCGGCCAACGGATCGGGTCCTGTGCTAGTTAAGACACAATGAAAACTCATCCCCTCCTGATAGATGAAAATGCAATCATGAACAAGACTATGTATCGGAAGCTGAGATGCTACCAAACTCCAACTTCAGTGAGTGACAAAGGGCGGCATGTGCAAAAAATGTGATTGGTACCAGTGGCGGAGCCACAACAGGCCAAGGTGGGTCGGCTGCACCACCTTGGGTTTGCAACTCACATGCAAATATTAGTAGTAAGTTTTGAAGAGGGTTATCGAACTGTTGATTAGAATTTATTAATAGTTATCGGAAGTACAAAAAAAGTTAGCGTGATATGATATCTTTTGCTAAAATTGTGGTTTAATCGTGTTTCAATTGTTTTATACCGCTAAATATCACCTATAAATTTAGCCTTTAGTAGGAGGTTTTTTTTGTCGAACCGCTAATACAGTACGATTTTCCAATCCTTGGAATTTATGAACAAGTTCAGCTACGAGCCATTTATTTTATGTTTTAACATCAAATTTAGTCTAGTTTACATGAAACAAGATACACGACCTCACCTATCTTTTGTTACTCATCCCAATCCCTAATACGACATCGCCCAAAATTATCACTAACCTACTTTCTTCTACTCACATACCACAATTTCGGAATTCCCACAAAGCACAAACTCAATCCAATAACTCTGTCAGCCGTAGACTACTCGTTGCCCTTGTCGTAATGTCGTTCGATGTTCACTATTGTATTCACCATGTGTTTAACAACAAGAAAAATCTTAGATTGTTTCTAGGAAAATGTCGCTTGTGACGTGAATTGAAGGCATTCCACGACATTTTGGTTAGGTTGTCGAGAGTCGCTTACACTTGTCGTTCACAGTGACATACATATATCATTGTTCGACCCACCTTAACAAAACTTCGCCACCGATTGTTATATATACATATATACATATATATATATATATGTATATATGTATATGTATATATAGTACTCTCATCTTCCTTGCAACAACAACGGCTTGGCAAGCTCCAGCCTCTTCGAGTCGCAAGCATTAATCGTGGGTTAAAAACTCGTCGATGATAACTTAGTAGCCACATAAATCCACAAATCTTATTGGGGATTTCATATGCTTCCAAACTGCCGGGGAAGCCTTCTCATTGCCTGGAAAATCGCTCATTCGCAAGTTATAGAAAAGAGGAATCACCCATTCCTCATCGCTCAAACTGACATGGATGCATGGCAGCAGCGACAACGCGAGGAAAGGAAACAACCAAGACCACATATGGGTCATTTTTATTCCTTATTATTATTTTATAATGAGAAAAAAGAAAACAACCCACCCAAATTACTAGGTTGGCCGGCGATTATTAGTGCGGGCCGGAGCAACGAAAAGGAAAGCAAAGCGGCATGCGCAGTGAGATAACAACTAAATAGTGCACAAGCAAGTACAAAAATTGTGCTCGGGAGTACAGAGGCAGCCCACCCAGCAATAATTGGGATCTGGATGGGGCCCACACTTGTCTGGGTAAACCGACTGACAGATCTTGTCGTTGCAAGTGCTACTGCAGTAGTCCTGCGCCCGGGCGGTCGTATTATTGTTGACCATCACCACACCTGGTGCAAACATCAAGCCCTGTTGGGTCTCCGTCGTCGTCGTCGGAGCATTGTCATCGACGGCGACGTTCTCGGCCGGTTGGGAACTAACCATTCTCGACGCACCCGCTGGCAAAACACCTGCAAGCAGCATACATGCAAATAAATATGAACATCAACAGACGCGAATAAGGACTCCATCTAGTGGTACCTAAACGAGAAAAAGAAAAAGATAAACCTGTATCACCCTTATATAAAAAAAAAGTACGTACATGGAAGGATGATGATGATAATGAGAAGAGGGACCACTGCAGCAGCCAACTTAGCAACACTACTTCTGGCCATGGTTAGCTGATTATAAATATGCAGAGAGAGAGAGAGCACTGCTGCTTACCTTACATACATGAGTACGTATTTATAGTAGAGAATGGTATCGCGCACCTCTTGTTTCTATTTCCCTTGGCTTCTTCGACCAAAAACCCAATCACAATGACAATTTCGTTGGAATAAATCCGGCAAGAATCAAACAACTCATATGTTGTCAACAATCCTTAAATCACAACACTAAAAACACAATAAACCACCTTTTAATTATCTGCGGCGTCCGATACCAGGCATTTATTTATTTAACTATAATTTTAGAAAAAAAGAATCGGAAATGAATTAACCGGCGTAACACAATAAACCACCTTTTTGTTCGGCCTCCGATACCATTTATTTATTTAACCACAAAATTTTAGAAAAGAATCGGAAATGCATTAACCGGATGGCTGACACAATACGTAGCAATACTAACAAATTTCTGGGAGATCAAAAGAGTTTAATTCCACTGCCAACCTGAACTTTCACTTTGGTATGATTAAATTTTATTTGTAGTGGGGTAAATAATACTCTAAGGAGAATGAATCTAATTCACGCATTCAGTTCGATTCTTTTCTATCAATTTGCTGACAGACTGGCTCGTAACCCCATTGACCAGCAACCTTATTGACCTTCAACCTGATTAATTGTAGCTTGATTGACCCCAATTAACCCGTAACTCCATATATGGGTAAATAACGTTTTCCATGATAATGTGTAGACCGTATTAATATCGTTGTTCAAGAAATAAAAAATTAATTCCATTAATATCGGTACAAATTTTCTCGTAACTGTGGACCAACAATGAGATAGAGGGTGACGTATGGACATGTACACTATACAATATACAGTCCAATTATGGTTTATGTTATACCTTCAACTTCTCAAGAAATTAAATAAAGTTGTTTTAAATTGTTGGGGTTTGGTACCTTGTTTTTTGTTTTTAGAATGGTTGGGCCGACTAAAAAGAAAACCCACGATTTAAACAACTTGGTTTAACTTCTCTTGAGATGGACTTAATTAGCTAGGGGTGGCGGAAAAAAACAAGCTTGCATGGAGAATGTTGGCTAGATTTGGTCACTTCTGCATCATTCTATGGCACACTATATACATACATCCACACGCACTTAACCTTGGAAACTATCGATGTTTTTTTAATACAATATGGTCTAAGATATAATCCATGGCCATCACAATATAATCATTTTAACGATTTTGTCACTACGAGAAAAATGACTTTACGCAACACTCGTCATGCAACACTTTTTAGAAGTGTCACATAAACTAAATATATGCAACACTCCAATTATGTGTTGCCGTATATATATATATATATATATATTCAGGCTAGCGTACGCCCGGGCGTACGTTAGATTACCGTACACCTGTTTAAATTTTGTTATTTAGACCATGAATTAACATGAGTTTTGGGCATGATACTATACCCTAACCACTAATGGATAAACCCCAGTCCCTAATTTTGTAATCCAAATCTTGATATTCGTTTAATCTTAAAAAGTAGATCAACAATAATTTCAACGAATCAGAATCGTTGATTTTCATTTCAAGATTAAACGAATATTATGCTTTGGGTTAGTGAATTGCGGACTGGGGTTCACCCATTAGGGGTTAGGGTATAGTATCATGTCCCAAACTCTGGTTAATTCATTGTCTAAATAGCAAAACTCAACGGGCGTACGGTAGGCTAGGGTACGCCCGGGCGTACGCTAGCCTTTGCCATATATATATATATATTACTCAACACAAATTAGTAGCACCCATAATTATGTTGCATATCCCTAATCAAATGCAACATCTTTATAAGAAAATAGATTGTGTTACCTATTCTTACATTTTAGATAATATTTAATTAAAATTGTTACAATTATACTAATTTGACAGTTCTTATATACTAATATTAATTAATTTGTATTTAAAACTAATTAGTGTTTACTACGATTATAAGAAGAAAAAAACAAAATAATTTTCAAAAGAATCCAACTTAGTTTTTACCAAGTTAGACAACCAAGCATAGTTTTTTTCAAAAATCATATCATCACTAATGTATACTATATATTTTGTACAATGTGCAGTTGCAGTGTATATTGTACCATAGGTGACAAAAATTCCCATACAAAGATATATGTTCGTGATAAAAAGACCATAACCAAAATATAAGAGTTTGGCACATGTGTTGTTGACCATGAAACAATATTTTTGGCCCAAAATTCTGATATTATAACACATTTCGGTCACAAAATTTTAAATGTATAACAAAGTCATGACACAGAATTACACTTTTTTTACAAAATCACAAAATTTCTTGTGATCCAAATTGCTAGTCGTCTGATATGATATCAATTCCATCATCATTTACGTCTCAATTAATCGGTCAAAGATGGCGTCAAGTCAACAAGAACAAAGCTGGAATTTTTCTAAGTATGGAAACAGTTTTGGGAAGCTCACTTTGGAGAGTTGTATCTCTCAATTGGTTCAGTAGAAATTCGAGAATGAGCACTTTTTATGAATCTGGGATGTTTGTATACATGTTGCAGTTCTTGGATCGACAATGGGAAGCCAGGAAGAGAGTGTTTCAAGGTCATCAAAATGCTATCCTGAAACTGGAAATCTGCCAGTTTTTGACTAAGGCAGAAAGGGTGTTTGAGATGATAACTTTGAAGGCCAGTTTCATGAGCATGTAAGAGAATCGGGTTCGAGGCATCATACCTCATGAAAGTACGTTTGTTATTCTACAAAGACGTGGCATTGGCTAAGGGAAAGCTTACCTGGAAGGCTTCCATCGAAGGACATAAAGATGGAAGGAAGAGCTATTTCTTGGGCAGCTTGCTTGGGAAAGAAGAAGTATTTCTTGGCTTATACGTTTCCTTGTTTAAGTAGATTTCCTTTCCTTGTTTAGGTTGTTTTCGTTCCTTGTTCTTTTAGAAGTAGGATAGGTTATTCATTAGTTATAAATAGCCTTGTTGCGTTCTTTATAAAACATCATTGGTGAGGAGCACTTCTACTATGCTATAAAGCATTGGTGCTTTAATGTACAATTTAAAGTTGTACCATAACGTTAAATGTACAAGTTCAGATAGTACCATAAATGAATTTGTACCCTTATGTTATGGTACAACTTTACAACTTAAAGCTTTGCCATTACGTAAAGGTACAAGTTCAAGTTGTACCATAAAAGAATTTGTACAAACGGTATAGGTACAATAAGAAGTTGTACCATAACGTTAAAGGTACAACTTCAAGTTGTACCATAAAGGCAAAAACATATAGCACCAATACTATATAGCATTGTAAAATTCCTCCATTGGCGAGTTTAATCAAAGTTACTACTCCGAGGAGTCTTTTCCTTAAGCACGAGTGTTTGAGTTTGATCTTGGATCGAGATCCTTGACTTGCAGACTTCGAGATCAAACCCATCACCTTGATCTCGAGGTGTTCTTATACCCAAACGAGCCTCTTCCCCTTTAGTGTTGAAGATGCTAGCTTGGCTCCTTTATCCGCAAAAACCCTTATTCAATTACTACGAAAACCCACCCTCAATTCGCCCTTGTTGTGTTGTCGTGAGAATAAGAGTTCGAGCCCTACTTGGGCCTCATTATCGTCTTTAGTTAAGTAAACACAAAACGTAGTTAAATAAGTTTTCCACCCAAGTATATCTAAACAGTAAAAACCCATTCTTTCAGAAAGAAAAAAGTAAAAATCACTGGGTTGATTACGTTGTCAACTAAAAGGTATATATAAAAGATAAGTATAAAATCTGTGTTAATTCATAGTTGTTACACAAACAAATAATATTAATTTTTTTAGAGAAGTAATAAATCTATTTAAAATTGCACAATTAATCGACAGGAAAGGGAATTGAATGACTCCTATGCGGATATACTTACACAGGGAAATTAATTAAGTAATTAATTCCTGATTTTTCTAGTAAATTATTATGTTTCTATATCAAATCACAATTTTCCTACTTTTTCAACTACATAAAATCCTTTTAACTTAATCGGTCTTCTCCCACCGTCTCTGCCCAACTTCTCCTCTTTTTTCATACTTCCTAGCGCAAATTTGCGAAGTCTCAATATAGAAGCAACTAGTCTCATTGACCACTCACGTTCTTCGTCATTGCACGTCAGATGTTGCTTCTCAAATGTACATTACTCCTCTGCCTTCTATGTATTTCTCCTTTTGCTCAATATTTAATTTTGTTAAACCGAAATCTCCAGTTTTGGTGAGAAACTAATTAAGGAACAACCATTAATCTTTGATTTCTCTTGTTAACTAATTACTTGTTCATTGCAATTTTCTATTTGGGGCTCTGCCATAATTGTGCTTTACAGGTGTCAAGTAATTCTAGTGAGCTCCCCTTCTCAAGATTCTAACTAAGGAGTTAAGGAGGGGGTCGTGGGTAGAGTTTCATCAAGAGATTCTCGCATAATTCAGTTGAGTAGCCAGAGAGACCGGATGGAAATCAAGAGCTCATAATTGACGGTCTCCATGTAAAGTTTTGAGGAAGAAAAGTGTTGCTTAGCAAGAGTTACATAGGTTTTTCACACGATCTGAACAACTAGATTCTCATTAGTCTCTTAGTTCATATATATAGATAAATACGAGATTCTTCAATGTAATTTTATTTTATTTATTTTTATAAGTATAACTTCTTTTATTATTATCCATTGCATTATGTTTAATATATATTTTTGTCAACAATATTTGTCATCAAGAACATATATGTGGCAATAGTATTGTCACGAAAAGTAAGCAGTTGTAATAATTCACCTGCTCACCAAAAGTCCAAAAGATATAATCAACAATTTTCCGGTTTTTTCTACTCTGCACAATTGTCACAATTGGTCATATGTGGCAAAAGCATTTGTCACAAAAGTGGGCTTTCGTGATGAATGCAACCATGACAAAAAAGGTTTAATTTAACGATAAAAAAGTTTTCACTAATGTTGTTGCAACTGTAACAATAGTTTTGTCACAAGAACTTCATTTCATGACAAAAGTACGGTCTAAAAGATGAATTATTTGTGACAACTTAAACACGTGATGGTTGAAATACATATGATGACGAAAAAAACTCGTCACAAGTGTAAAGCATTTGTTACAAGCGATAGTTGTCACAGTTGAGTATGTCATATGTTACAACAAAACTCGTTATGAATAAAACATATATATGTTGGTTATTCATGTCAAAAAGTGTTGCATTAATTTTGAGCTATTGCCTAAAATGGTGTTGCATATAGAGTATAAATATGCAACACATTTTGTTGTTGTTGTAGAAAATAAAATAAGTGTTACCTATTACTTTATACAACACCCTCTATAGAGGACACTACTAAAAGTGTTGCATATCACTTTTCACAACACATTTGACACTTTTCACAACACATTTCACGTGTTGCCAAAAGCTAATTTTCCCGTAGTGATATTATTCATGTTTAATATGTACGGACCAGGACAATCGACAATACAACAAAGATAACAATAGTGAAGAAAATAAAGAACACATATATACGTGCATGTCATGGATAGTGACTGAGTCGAGAATACAACCGCACTGGGCAGAGATATCTCACCATCAGACGGTTCTGTTTATATAATGGTGTCTCATATCATATCCCATGCGCGCTATGCCATGCATGTAGAGTACGTACTGCAGTCAAAATTATGCACGTAGCTAGGTTGCATAAGTTCATTGTTGGCAATCGAAAGTCCTATTGTGTTCATCATGATGTAACAAAGACGAATCCATCTCAATCATTTTACGAATACATTAGTTTATTTTTAGTCACAGATAAACTGTAAATAGGCAGCAGCGGCGGATCCAGAGCATAGTAGAGCATTGGGCCCGACTTGGTGGAGTGCACGGATATCACCCAGGGGGTGAAGTCCAGTTGCCCGGAGACGATGCTGACGTACAAATACAATTTGTCGTGAGGCTTCATCCCCCGGCCACTCCTCCTATTCGTCTGTCGCGGCTTTCGTCAACGGTTAGTAGATGCAACCGGAAGCATCTCCCTTTTCGAGACTGAATATCTTGCGGTTGCGGGTACAGTCCCCGTAAGGAATTTGGATATATTGGCTGTGAATTTAACGATTCTTATTAGTAGTGATATTTGTGGAGTCATTCTTTGGTTGATAAGTGTTAATTGAAAAGTTTTAAGAATGTGATGTGGTATTAATTAATGTTGTTGGTGGTTGGTTGCTCTGCAGCCTGCAAGTTTGGTTTTGACAGCTGAGCTTTTAATTGCAAGCCAAAATATCTTCACTGGTTCAAACGACCAGAAATAATTAATAATTTTATATACCACAGCCTTGTCTTCTCATTCTTCTTCCATTCTCCATCTTTTCTTCACCATTTGGTGCCCTACTCTAATGGCTTCCAATAACATTCCATCGTCCCTCTCATTACGAAGCCTTGATCTTCCTCAGTCCAATCGTTTCTGCAGCAGCCCTACTGCTGCAAATTAACCCTCCGGTGCCAACCCACCATTACTACCATGTTGATCGTCTTCCCACTGATCAGGTTCACACACAAGAGGTGAAACAACCCAACCCACCACCAGCAACCATGATCGGACCCATCATCAACTGCAGCAACAACAATGGCGCCGCCGAACCAGACTCGCAACGCATATGGCTCACTGTACCTCTCGACGGGACATGTTCTGGTTTGTCAATATTCTCGATCACAGTCGCAGCCGAATGATCCTCCTCCTCCCTCAAAATTATTTTCTTTGCTAATAAAGTTATCTTTTTAATTTAATTAATTTTTATTAAATCATTAACAGGATCAATCATATATATATAAAGTAAGTGGAATGATGAGGTGGATTTTTTTTTTAATTTTTGTTAATTTCCACGTTATCTAGTTAACAGTCAAACTTTATAGTTGACTGCCACGTAGGACAAATTTAACGGAGTGTAACGGCCGGTGACTAACAGTGAAACGATTCGTAAAGTTAGTGGCGTATAAGAAAGAAAAGTAATTCGAGTGGCAAACATGAAAGATTTATAAAATTTGAGTGACCAAACATGTAATTTCCCCCTAATCAATTATTAGTATGTGTGCAGTGTGCAATCGTGTTTTCACCAGCTGCACTAGTAATTTTAAAGGGAACAAACCTTATATTTCTATTTGTCTTTTACGTTTTAGACTTTTAAGAATTTCAAGCTTCATTGTTTTTCTTTAGAAGAAAATCATTGCGCCTAAAAATTCTGAAGATAAATTTAAAGTTTTAGTTTCAATATGTTCATGTGAACCATTTTTTCAAATTACACACAATCTTATTATAAAATAACAGTACTAGGCCGAATATCAAAGATCGAAAAATATATATGGCCTATACTATCTTCGGATCCAGAGGAGGGCTGGGGCGTGGCCCGAGGTGGCCACCCCCTGCATCCGCCACTGATAGGCAGGAGAGCACAAGTTATTGAATCGTAAATGCGGCGATCAATACTAATCGACATGTCGTCGATGAAAGAGTCTTGTGTGCCATGCAATGGCAAGCCAGCTCTGTTAGCTCTTGAGAATAAAGTGAAAAATACCAAAATTCCATAAAAAAAGATATTAGCTTCACTCAGCCTAGGCCGAACAGTGAATGGGTTGCTTAAAATTATTGTAAATTATGAAATAAATTATTGTTAGCAAAACCGTATTGATGTGGTTGTTCTTACAAAAATCGGTCTTTTATTAGCTATATATTTTAAGAAGGGGAAAAATTACCATACCGATTATCGATGAAAAGAAAACAACCCAAATTACAAGTTGGCCGGCAATTATTAATTAGGGCGTTAACCGGCCAGTGGGAAAGGAGAAAAGAGAAGAGCAAAGGCAAGCAGCAACGAAAAGGAAAGCAAAGCAAAGCGGTAGTACTTCACAGTCCTTTGAGTGTGAAGTAACGTTATGCAGTGCACAAGCAAGTGCAAAAATTGTATTCAGGAGTACACAGGCAACCCACCCAGCAATAATTAGGATCTGGATGCGGACCACACTCGTCTGGGTAAGCGAACTGACAGTGCTCATCGGTGCAAGCATCACTGCAGTCGTCCTGTGCCCGGGCCCCCGTAGTATGATTGTTGATCATCACCACACCTGGTGCAAATATCAAGTTCTTCTGGGTCTCCGTCTTCGTCGTCGTCGGAGCATCGTCGTCGATGACATTATAGGCCGGTTGGGGACTAGCTATTCTCGATGCGCCTGCAGCAGGCAAAACACCTGCAACAACCAGCATGCATACATGCAAAATACAATATGATCACACACGAACAAGGATTTAGTCTGATGGTAATACCACTAATATTTAACCAGCTGAAATTCAGAGGTTCGAATCTTTTAAATAGGTAAAAAAAAAATTATCACCCTTCAAAAAAATATCAACACTGCATCTGCATGTGAATACTGTTGATCTATGTATATTTGTACTAAAGAGGACTAAATCCAAGAAGTTAAATATATATACTTACACGGAAGGATGACGATGATGATGATAATGAGAAGAGGGACTACTGCAGCCAACTTATCAGCGCTACTACTGGCCATGGCTAGCTGCTTAGCTGCTTCTTCTCTTCTTTCTTTTTGGAATTTGGTTTGGTATATATATGCAGAGAGAGAGAGAGAGAGAGAGAGAGCACTGCTGCTTACCTAACATACATGCGTATTTATTTATAGTAGCGCAATTAACAGTGCGAGCAAATTGTTAATCAGCTGATGAATATATCAATGAATTTCTACTCGACGGCATCGCAGCTCTTCTTTCAATTTCGTTGCCTTCTCCGTGTTTCGATCGACCAAAAGTCCAAAACCAATTACAAGGACGACAACTTTTTGTCTCCTAGGAAGGAATTAATCCGGCAAGAATGAAACAACTCATATTATCATTTGTCAGCACTCCTTTAAATCATAACACTAAAGTACACAATAAACCACCTTTGTCTTCAGCCTCCGATACCATTTATTTATTTTTAACTATAATTTTTGAAAATATTAAGAAATGAATTAACCGATTGATACAACTAGAAACGAACAAACGAGTTTAAGTCCGCTGTCGAAACTGGAGTTCCTTTGGTATGATTAAGGTGTCAAAACAGAACTCGATTCTGGCAAACCACCTGATCTACCTGACCTGTAATCAAATTGGAACCCAAATTGACTAAAACTAAATGATCTATAACCTGCGTGACCCGTAATTCGGTTGGTCCGTAACACGATTAACCTTAACTTGATTGACACGCAATCCGATTAGCACGCAATCCAATTAAATCCATAACTCCATTGACCTCGAATTAGTCTCACCCGATTTTTAATGATTTTTTAAATATTAGTTTTTGTAACACCCTAACCTGATTGGGTTCTACTTGGCCTCAAATGTCCTTATTAATCCGTCAACCAAAATATGAATCATAAGCGGAAATCATAAATATATCTTTATTAAATACGAATCAAGTCTTGGTCTTACAAAGTACACGTGAATTTAATTCCACATACTGGATATTCGATCTGGATCCTTGAACCTCGATGTGACCTGATCGACTTCACCTTATTATACTCCTGAATGATCCTACAGTTTCTGAGTGCGGTCGTGGGGTAAGTCCTAAGTCCTAGATTCATGGACCTCCAAAACGTGATAAACATGGACCTCCATCACCGTGGGAGGTGGATGGCGTGATAAACATGAACGCCCATCACTATGGGTGGTGAGGTAACGTGATAAGTATGGACATCCATCACTATTGGAAGTAACGCAACCACGCGCTAGCTAGGTGGCCGTCCGGTACCTAATACATTAACTTGAACATGGACTCCTTAATTATCTGAGGGAGTGGGTAGCATACATGAGACTTTCTCACTCTGGGAAGTGGTGGCAGCGTGCTTAGCTAGTTAAGTGAGGTTTAAAATATAATCTTGTCTAATTAGCTTGACATTTTTTTTATAAGGGTTATATAGGTTTAGTTTTTATTTTATTGAGATATTACTTAAGAAATCCAAATCTGGGACATTTAGATTTTAGTATTACCACTAAACAGGAAGATAAAAGCAAATGCATAACTTCTGTAATGCAGTGATTGTTGAGTGATAATATATGGCCTAAAGCCTTGTTGTATTGAGGGCTCGGCCCATTAGGTCAGAGGAGGCTCGGCTAGGGTTAGAGAGAATGCCAAATGTATATATATGTCATGTACAGGAAACGTTGAACAACAAGTGAAATACAAAGCTACGACCCTCCCGTGGACTAGTCTTGTTCGATCTCTATCGAACAAGGAAACCACGTAAATCCCGTCTCGTCTCGTTCTAAGTTCTCTTGATTAACTCTACGTAACGATCAACATGGTATCAGAGCCTATGGATTCTGAAAGCATCAATGCTCGTCTCAACTCGAAGGATTACGCTCTATGGGATTTTCAATTTCGGACGTTTATTGAAGGACAAGGGTTCTTCGGATTTCTGGATGGCACTGCAACGAAATAACTCGTTCCTCCTTCCACCGAACAGGAGGTGACCAAGTGGATGCAATCGGATGCAAGAGTCCGATCATGGATTCTGAAATCGGTGGATCCGTCCATCGTCTTGGGGCTGCGTCTCCTACCCACATCAGCTGCGATGTGGTCGGCGCTGCGGGATACGTACGCTACGACGAGCGTTGCTCGGCAGTTTGAAATAGAGGTGGAGCTGGGCAACCTGTATCAGGGAGACAAGGACATCGGCACCTACTACAATGACGCTAAACTTCTCTGGACCGAACAGGATCTCCTCTCGGCGGCACTGCTGTCCGGGACTGCGTCGGCGGAGGTACGGGCTGAGAAAGCAAAAACTCGTACCCTCCAATTTTTGGCGCGGCTAAAGCCTGAATATGAGGCTGTTCGCTCAACCTTGCTCAATCGTGAAGGTCTCCAATTGGAGCAAGTTCTTGGTGCCCTAATCCGCGAAGAAACCCGACTTCGTACACAAGCCGGGATTGATGCGCGACCCGGCAACGGAGAACCGACTGTTTTTGCAGCAAAGGGGAGTGTTTTCATTGTCATGCAAAGGGGCATACGAAGAAATAATGTCGACGTCGGAACTTCTGTGTCTACTGTAAACAAACAGGCCACATCGTGCCTGAGTGCCCCGTAGCTCCCCCGCGCCCAGCTCACGGCAGTAGTAATGGCGGCAACAGCAACTCTTCTCACGGCGGCCCTCCTCGCAATGGTGGACAGTGGCGCCATCAATCAGCACCGGCTGGCAATGAGTCTCGCCCTGCTTTTGCTACGGAGGCTGCTCCGGGAGCTGAGGGGATTATGGTGACTTCAGCGCATCTCGAACAGCTCGTCAATAAGGCCATTACTTCGGCCTTTGCTAGTCTGCAAGTCTCCGGTAAGTCTCCTCGCTGGATCCTTGACTCGGCATGCTTTAATCACATGACGAATTGCATATCTAGTCTTTCACATATATCACCGGTTAATGATGTCTCATTACAAGTAGCCAATGGATCACGTATACCTGTTGCTGGCATGGGGATAGTTCAAGAAAAGAATATGGAATTACCTCACACTTATTATGTTCCGAATCTTGTACCCAGTTTGATCTCTGTTGGCCAACTTACTGAGAGTGGTTGTCGTGTTGTTTTTGCACCGTCTGGGTGCTCTGTTCAGGATCTGAAGACGGGGCGGGAGATAGGCAGGGGTAGCAAGAGTGGGCGGATTTACTACTTGGAGCAACTTGGCAAACTTCCATCATCACGATCATCGTCTGTTGCCTCTTGTCTTTCAACGTCTTCGGTGTCTAGGTTGTCTTCTCCGACTGTTTTTTCGAGTCTAGGTGAACGCAATTTTCAGTTATGGCATGCCCGATTGGGTCATCCAAATTCTTCTCGGTTAGGTACTATGTTCAAGAAACAGTTATTTGGAAATAATGTGTCCCATGTGTCCGATTTTTCTTGTACAAGCTGTGTGGAGGCGAAAACTACTCGCATCTCTTTTCCATCGAGTCAAACCATCATTAGTGAACCTTTTCATTTAATTCACACTGACTTGTGGGGTCCCAGTCCTGTTACCTCTCGTCATGGCTATAAGTATTTTGCCCTCTTCGTTGATCATGCTACCAGATATACGTGGGTCTATTGTTTGCGTCAAAAATCTGATCTTCGAGCCATAGCCACTGAGTTTATTAAAATGATTCAAACCCAATTCGATAGAACTGTTCGTGTAGTCCGGTCTGACCCTGGAGGAGAGTTCAGTTCCACTCCTCTCCTCGAGTTATATCGATCCCTAGGTATTCTCTCCCAAAAGTCCTGTCCTGGAGTTTCTCAACAAAACGGCCTTGTTGAACGGAAAAACCGTCATGTGATGGAGGTGACTCGAGCTCTTCTCTTGGCCTCTCGTGTTCCCTCCTCTTTCTGGCCTGAGACGGTCTCCACTGCTGTTCGTCTCATAAACTATCAGATTACTCCGGTCTTAGGTCAAGAAAGCCCGTACTTCAAGTTGTTCTCTAAACACCCTCCGTACTCTCGTCTCCGAGTCTTTGGCTGCCTGTGTTTTGTCCTTCTTCCTAAGTCTGAGCGCACCAAGCTCACATCCAAGACAGCCAAATGTGCTTTCCTAGGCTACAGCGACATTCACAAAGGCTATCTATGTTATGACCCCTCCCTTCGTCGTCTTCGTATAGCTTGTAATGTCGTGTTTTTCGAGAACCTAATGTTCTATTCCGCCACCTCCGAGTCAGCTTCCCTTTTTGATACTTCCCTTGCTCTCCCCTCCTTCCCAGATGATGATGATGATGGCGATATCGCCTATGATATGGACCCCCCGCCAAGCCCCCCCTCGAATGCCTCTTCTCCCGCCCTCTCGCCCCCAGCAGCATCCACCGCATCGTCCACAGCATCGTCATCTTCATCCTCGGCTTCTCCAGCTCCTGCTCCTCCCCGCCGTTCCATGCGCACGAATCTGGGGCAACCTCCTGCCCGTTACTTGGATTATGTCACATTCCAGGTTGCTCCTGTGCAGGTTCCTACTCGCTACTCCCAGGCAAAAGGCGATCCTCATTGGGACGGGGCGATGAAGGAGGAGATCTCGGCACTTCATGCACAGAACACTTGGGTTGTTGTTCCTCGGCCCCCGCCTGAAATTCCCGTTGTTGGCAGCAAGTGGGTGTATGCGATCACGGTTTTTCCTGATGGGACTATTGAGCGCTTTAAGGCTCGGGTTGTAGCTCAGGGCTTTACTCAGGAGTACGGGGTGGACTTTAAGGAAACTTTTGCCCCCGTGGCAAAAATGGTGACAGTTCGAACTCTTCTTGCTGTCGCAGCTCTCCGCGGTTGGCAGCTTTATCAACTTGACGTCAAGAACGCTTTCTTGCATGGGGAGCTCAAGGAGACAGTTTATATGGAACGTCCTCCTGGATATGATGTTGGCCCGCCTGATTCGGTCTGTCTTCTGCAACGGTCTCTCTATGGGTTAAAGCAGGCTCCTCGGGCCTGGTTTGACAAATTCCAGTCTACTATTCTGAGTTTGGGGTTTGTTCAGAGCTCCAACGATCATTCTCTCTTCACTCGTCAGACATCTCGTGGCCTGGTGGTTCTGCTGTTATATGTCGATGATATGATTGTTACCGGTGATGATGCCGAGGGCATTACTGCTCTCACGGAGGGACTTCATAAATCATTTAACCTCAAGGAACTCGGCTCACTCTCATACTATCTGGGTCTTGAGGTAACACGTTCTGCATCTGGCATTTTGCTTAGTCAACGGAAATACATTGATGATCTATTAGAGGCTACTCGACATGGTGATTGTATTCCTGTTGCTACACCCATTGAGCTAAACCTGAAGCTGGGGAGGGACTCCGGTGAACTCTTGCCTGACGGTGGGAAACAGTATCGAAGCATAGTAGGCAGCCTCATCTATCTTGCTTCTACGCGCCCAGACATCGCCTACGCTTACAGATTGTTAGTCAATTCATGTCTGCTCCTCGTACGGACCACCTTGCAGCTGTTCACAGGATATTGCGGTATTTACAGGGTACCAGGGATGTTGGTCTTCATCTTCCATCTCAGGGCTCTCTTGTTTTACAGGCATTCTCCGACTCTGACTATGCTGGCTGCATCGATACGCGGCGCTCCACTACTGGGTGGTGCATTCGCCTCGGTTCGTCAGTTATATCTTGGCGGTGTAAGAAGCAGGACCGTGTCTCAAAATCGTCTACTGAAGCCGAGTATAGAGCCATGTCCGACGTCACATCTGAACTCGAGTGGTTGAATCGCCTATTGGGCCATCTTGGTGTTAAGTGTGCTTCTCCGATGGAACTCTACGTCGACAACACCAGTGCCATCCGCTTTGCTACTAATCCCGTCCTTCATGATCGCACGAAGCATATCGAGGTACACATTCATTACGTCCGTGATCTCGTTCGTGATGGAACTCTTCGTATCTTCTACATTTCCTCCGAAGACCAAATCGCCGACCTCTTTACCAAAGCATTTACAGTCACTCGACACTCCTTCTTGGCTGGCAAATTGATGATGAGGACTCCCCATCAATTTGGGGGAGGGTGTTGAGTGATAATATATGGCCTAAAGCCTTGTTGTATAGAGGGCTCGGCCCATTAGGTCAGACGAGGCTCGGCTAGGGTGAGAGAGAATGCCAAATGTATATATATGCCATGTACAGGAAACGTTGAACAACAAGTGAAATACAAAGCTACGACCCCTCCCGTGGACTAGTCTTGTTAGATCACTATCGAACAAGGAAACCACGTAAATCCCGTCTCGTCTCGTTCTAAGTTCTCTTGATTAACTCTACGTAATGATCAACAGTGATGACATGTTTCTAAAACTGAATGGTGAACGTAAATAACTTTCATGTACTTGAAGGCATGGACTTAAAAGGGTAACCATGCTTAAGTAAAATGCATAATTAAATTGACAATTCATTGCTCCCATCTGAAGCTATCTTCAGATCCTCGTTCCCTGTTAGGAATTATAGGAGAGTCGGTTGTGTTATCATAAATAATAATTTTTTATTGCATATTTTCATTAACAAAATCCGCTGTAGCTGGTAAAAATTGAGATAAACCAAATCGTTCCTCAAAAGGGAACTCTGGGTTCGAGTCCGGGCAGCGGAATTTAATCCGTTTTTTTATTACCACCCTCAAGATTGTTTTTACTACTTTTTGAAGGTTTATTTGATTCCCCAGCCCTCCATTATTTTCAGAAAATTATTGTAAATTCTTATTACATCTGGAGGGTCTATAAGAAATAGACTAACTCCAAAAAGAATACATAACAAAGTGATAAGAAAGAAGCAAAGCAAATACAATCTAGTAACTAGCGTGTGTTACATTGATACAACATGGAATGTATTGCTGGAATTTCAGGATTGGAGACCAGTTTATGGAAGGTTGCCCATTCACAAAAAGCATTGCTAATTTTGGTAGTTGTACTAGCTGTGCTTGCTTTATGATCCTTGAAAGCTCTAGAATCTAGTCTAGTCTAGACTACTTATAATACATTTTAAAGAGTTTGATTTGCTTCATTTCAAATTTCCTGCAACGAGAGTGAAAGTATGAAGGATATTTTTGTCTACACAATCAATTTTTTATTTCATATAAAAAGATATAAATGCGAGAATTTGAACCATGGTCTCTTCCACCAAAGACAAGAATTGTAACCAATTAGACTAGGCACAATTTTTGTACTTTATTAATACAAAAACATAGAGTACGTTAAAATTATGAAAAACAAAGTAATTTTCTATCACGGTTTGTTAGCCCGCTAAGTCTCCTGTAAGTATTTCGTGGTGTTTGATACTTCTATTTTCATATTTTAATAATTAATTTATAATTTTTTCTAACTTATAAATGAAGGATAATCTTAAAATTTCAACACAAATATCATTGGTTTGAATATTGCGCAAGGAATTGAAATGTTGAATGAAGTGTTCAATGACGACATAAGAACACTGGTACCATACATTTCAAGAAAAATAAACATGACAAACACCGATACAAATTATCTCGACAGTCTCTGCTAAAATTCGAAATTGTTTAATCATTCAATTTGAATGATAGTTTAGTCAAATCAAGCAAATAATTCACGATTGTGTATGAACAAAAATAAAAACATATGTATTGTATTATGAAAAATGTATTTATTTTAACAATCTTAAAAAAACAATCAAAACTTCCATACGACCCCTTATTTCAATAATGTAGTTAATATAATAATTTTTATCAGCATGATGCAATGTTCTTATATTCATGCTAAGGTCCAAGTATTAATCACCAGTATATAGTATTCATCATAGTTAACTATTTCAATATTCACAGCTAACTATTAATGATTACTTGCTTTCTCTTAGAGAGTTTAATGTAGCACTCTCATGCCTAGCTATGCTCTAAGCATTTGTTTTCTTTTTCACAATATCATTTGCAGTTACTTATTAAATCAACTTTGTTTCTAGCTTTCAATTCCTAATTATTCACTTCTTACCAACTTATGGGAATGCTAAATATATTTTTCATGTCTAATCTATTAAACATAAATGTTACTTATAACTTAAATTCAATGGTATCCATGTTAGGTTTGATGTCACCAACATATTCTCTCAATTTCTCCAAAAAACATAATATCTTGCGATTGATATCATATTTTCGTTAGGTAAATTTCAACAAACTCAATCAATATTCGAACTCTTCGAAATAGCTATCTACATGCGAATATGAAGTACTGAGCAGCTAAAACTCTACTTGAGTTAGTACAATCTTTTGCGCTATCGATTCAAAATTCAATACATGATTATCTTATTACAATTTAGTCATACTAATTGTGCAGTAGGGGACATCTTATCAAAATCTTAAAGAAAGACTCTTTGATTGATCGCTTTCATGATGTAATAAATTATACCAAAATAGAAGTGATCAAATTTATAAGATGCACTTAAAGTTTGCTATAATTATTGAGGTTCAGCAGCACGTTAGGCGTACGACGGTCATTATGCATTTCTCTATCTCCTAGCTCGCCTTGACATGCTTAAACATTACAATAAAAATAGCAATTTTAATATTAATGAATAAAATAACGGTTCTAAAACACTTTCATACCACGAAATAACTCTCAAGTTTATAAATTATTTTCTTTTACCAAATGATATAATTAATTCATTCATGAGCTGAAATAGCTAATTATAATCACTTCAAATTTAAGTTAAAACTCTATATGATGCAATTGCTTGACGAAATGGGTTTTATAATAGAGTGGTTCTATCGAGAGAGTGCTCTAAAAAACATGGCTTACTTCATTATTCCTTAGATGGATATAATATCTATCTTCATCGTTACTTTTACATTGGATTCAATTTAGTATACTTTTTCATTTAGATAGATTTTTTATGATGTTCTAGGATATAATATATCATTATATATGATGGTGTAGGATATTAAATCCTCTCATTTTAGATTCAAATTGATGCATTTTCCTCTTTACCATTCCCTTTTATTGGTTAATAATTTTTATGATATTTTTCACTTTAAAATATCGTGAGCGGAATCATTATACAACAATTTGTGTTTTTTCGCTTCCTCTTCTCTTGGTTAGATATTGTGTTCATATTGATTCCTATATTGATTATCGAATTACTAATTTTTTGTTCTTTTTTTTATGCAAGATATGATTTTATGTTTGATAATATATATTTATTTTTCAAGCATGTGGATGCTTGAGACTTTTCATTTGACTCTACACAAACAATTTTTTATTTCATATAAAAAGATATAAATGCGAGGATTTGAACCATGGTCTCTTCCAACAATGACAAGAATTGTAACCAATTAGACTAGGCACAATTTTTGTACTATATTAATACAAAAACATAGAGTACGTTAAAATTATGAAAAACAAAGTACTTTTCTATCACGGTTTGTTAGCCCGCTAAGTCTCCTGTAAGTATTTCGTGGTGTTTGATACTTCTATTTTCATATTTTAATAATTAATTTATAATTTTTTCTAACTTATAAATGAAGGATAATCTTAAAATTTCAACACAAATATCATTGGTTTGAATATTGCGCAAGGAATTGAAATGTTGAATGAAGTGTTCAATGACGACATAAGAACACTGGTACCATACATTTCAAGAAAAATAAACATGACAAACACCGATACCAATTATCTCGACAGTCTATGCTAAAATTCGAAATTGTTTAATCATTCAATTTGAATGATAGTTTAGTCAAATCAAGCAAATAATTCACGATTGTGTATGAACAAAAATAAAAACATATGTATTGTATTATGAAAAATGTATTTATTTTAACAATCTTAAAAAAACAATCAAAACTTCCATACGACCCCTTATTTCAATAATGTAGTTAATATAATAATTTTTATCAGCATGATGCAATGTTCTTATATTCATGCTAAGGTCCAAGTATTAATCACCAGTATATAGTATTCATCATAGTTAACTATTTCAATATTCACAGCTAACTATTAATGATTACTTGCTTTCTCTTAGAGAGTTTAATGTAGCACTCTCATGCCTAGCTATGCTCTAAGCATTTGTTTTCTTTTTCACAATATCATTTGCAGTTACTTATTAAATCAACTTTGTTTCTAGCTTTCAATTCCTAATTATTCACTTCTTACCAACTTATGGGAATGCTAAATATATTTTTCATGTCTAATCTATTAAACATAAATGTTACTTATAACTTAAATTCAATGGTATCCATGTTAGGTTTGATGTCACCAACATATTCTCTCAATTTCTCCAAAAAACATAATATCTTGCGATTGATATCATATTTTCGTTAGGTAAATTTCAACAAACTCAATCAATATTCGAACTCTTCGAAATAGCTATCTACATGCGAATATGAAGTACTGAGCAGCTAAAACTCTACTTGAGTTAGTACAATCTTTTGCGCTATCGATTCAAAATTCAATACATGATTATCTTATTACAATTTAGTCATACTAATTGTGCAGTAGGGGACATCTTATCAAAATCTTAAAGAAAGACTCTTTGATTGATCGCTTTCATGATGTAATAAATTATACCAAAATAGAAGTGATCAAATTTATAAGATGCACTTAAAGTTTGCTATAATTATTGAGGTTCAGCAGCACGTTAGGCGTACGACGGTCATTATGCATTTCTCTATCTCCTAGCTCGCCTTGACATGCTTAAACATTACAATAAAAATAGCAATTTTAATATTAATGAATAAAATAACGGTTCTAAAACACTTTCATACCACGAAATAACTCTCAAGTTTATAAATTATTTTCTTTTACCAAATGATATAATTAATTCATTCATGAGCTGAAATAGCTAATTATAATCACTTCAAATTTAAGTTAAAACTCTATATGATGCAATTGCTTGACGAAATGGGTTTTATAATAGAGTGGTTCTATCGAGAGAGTGCTCTAAAAAACATGGCTTACTTCATTATTCCTTAGATGGATATAATATCTATCTTCATCGTTACTTTTACATTGGATTCAATTTAGTATACTTTTTCATTTAGATAGATTTTTTATGATGTTCTAGGATATAATATATCATTATATATGATGGTGTAGGAAATTAAATCCTCTCATTTTAGATTCAAATTGATGCATTTTCCCCTTTACCATTCCCTTTTATTGGTTAATAATTTTTATGATATTTTTCACTTTAAAATATCGTGAGCGGAATCATTATACAACAATTTGTGTTTTTTCGCTTCCTCTTCTCTTGGTTAGATATTGTGTCCATATTGATTCCTATATTGATTATCGAATTACTACTTTTTTGTTCTTTTTTTTATGCAAGATATAATTTTATGTTTGATAATATATATTTATTTTTCAAGCATGTGGATGCTTGAGACTTTTCATTTGACTCTACACAAACAATTTTTTATTTCATATAAAAAGATATAAATGCGAGGATTTGAACCATGGTCTCTTCCAACAATGACAAGAATTGTAACCAATTAGACTAGGCACAATTTTTGTACTTTATTAATACAAAAACATAGAGTACGTTAAAATTATGAAAAACAAAGTACTTTTCTATCACGGTTTGTTAGCCCGCTAAGTCTCCTGTAAGTATTTCGTGGTGTTTGATACTTCTATTTTCATATTTTAATAATTAATTTATAATTTTTTCTAACTTATAAATGAAGGATAATCTTAAAATTTCAACACAAATATCATTGGTTTGAATATTGCGCAAGGAATTGAAATGTTGAATGAAGTGTTCAATGACGACATAAGAACACTGGTACCATACATTTCAAGAAAAATAAACATGACAAACACCGATACCAATTATCTCGACAGTCTATGCTAAAATTCGAAATTGTTTAATCATTCAATTTGAATGATAGTTTAATCAAATCAAGCAAATAATTCACGATTGTGTATGAACAAAAATAAAAACATATGTATTGTATTATGAAAAATGTATTTATTTTAACAATCTTAAAAAAACAATCAAAACTTCCATACGACCCCTTATTTCAATAATGTAGTTAATAAAATAATTTTTATCAGCATGATGCAATGTTCTTATATTCATGCTAAGGTCCAAGTATTAATCACCAGTATATAGTATTCATCATAGTTAACTATTTCAATATTCACAGCTAACTATTAATGATTACTTGCTTTCTCTTAGAGAGTTTAATGTAGCACTCTCATGCCTAGCTATGCTCTAAGCATTTGTTTTCTTTTTCACAATATCATTTGCAGTTACTTATTAAATCAACTTTGTTTCTAGCTTTCAATTCCTAATTATTCACTTCTTACCAACTTATGGGAATGCTAAATATATTTTTCATGTCTAATCTATTAAACATAAATGTTACTTATCACTTAAATTCAATGGTATCCATGTTAGGTTTGATGTCACCAACATATTCTCTCAATTTCTCCAAAAAACATAATATCTTGCGATTGATATCATATTTTCGTTAGGTAAATTTCAACAAACTCAATCAATATTCGAACTCTTCGAAATAGCTATCTACATGCGAATATGAAGTACTGAGCAGCTAAAACTCTACTTGAGTTAGTACAATCTTTTGCGCTATCGATTCAAAATTCAATACATGATTATCTTATTACAATTTAGTCATACTAATTGTGCAGTAGGGGACATCTTATCAAAATCTTAAAGAAAGACTCTTTGATTGATCGCTTTCATGATGTAATAAATTATACCAAAATAGAAGTGATCAAATTTATAAGATGCACTTAAAGTTTGCTATAATTATTGAGGTTCAGCAGCACGTTAGGCGTACGACGGTCATTATGCATTTCTCTATCTCCTAGCTCGCCTTGACATGCTTAAACATTACAATAAAAATAGCAATTTTAATATTAATGAATAAAATAACGGTTCTAAAACACTTTCATACCACGAAATAACTCTCAAGTTTATAAATTATTTTCTTTTACCAAATGATATAATTCATTCATGAGCTGAAATAGCTAATTATAATCACTTCAAATTTAAGTTAAAACTCTATATGATGCAATTGCTTGACGAAATGGGTTTTATAATAGAGTGGTTCTATCGAGAGAGTGCTCTAAAAAACATGGCTTACTTCATTATTCCTTAGATGGATATAATATCTATCTTCATCGTTACTTTTACATTGGATTCAATTTAGTATACTTTTTCATTTAGATAGATTTTTTATGATGTTCTAGGATATAATATATCATTATATATGATGGTGTAGGATATTAAATCCTCTCATTTTAGATTCAAATTGATGCATTTTCCTCTTTACCATTCCCTTTTATTTGTTAATAATTTTTATGATATTTTTCACTTTAAAATATCGTGAGCGGAATCATTATACAACAATTTGTGTTTTTTCGCTTCCTCTTCTCTTGGTTAGATATTGTGTTCATATTGATTCCTATATTGATTATCGAATTACTACTTTTTTGTTCTTTTTTTTATGCAAGATATGATTTTATGTTTGATAATATATATTTATTTTTCAAGCATGTGGATGCTTGAGACTTTTCATTTGACTCTACACAAACAATTTTTTATTTCATATAAAAAGATATAAATGCGAGGATTTGAACCATGGTCTCTTCCAACAATGACAAGAATTGTAACCAATTAGACTAGGCACAATTTTTGTACTTTATTAATACAAAAACATAGAGTACGTTAAAATTATGAAAAACAAAGTACTTTTCTATCACGGTTTGTTAGCCCGCTAAGTCTCCTGTAAGTATTTCGTGGTGTTTGATACTTCTATTTTCATATTTTAATAATTAATTTATAATTTTTTCTAACTTATAAATGAAGGATAATCTTAAAATTTCAACACAAATATCATTGGTTTGAATATTGCGCAAGGAACTGAAATGTTGAATGAAGTGTTCAATGACGACATAAGAACACTGGTACCATACATTTCAAGAAAAATAAACATGACAAACACCGATACCAATTATCTCGACAGTCTATGCTAAAATTCGAAATTGTTTAATCATTCAATTTGAATGATAGTTTAGTCAAATCAAGCAAATAATTCACGATTGTGTATGAACAAAAATAAAAACATATGTATTGTATTATGAAAAATGTATTTATTTTAACAATCTTAAAAAAACAATCAAAACTTCCATACGACCCCTTATTTCAATAATGTAGTTAATAAAATAATTTTTATCAGCATGATGCAATGTTCTTATATTCATGCTAAGGTCCAAGTATTAATCACCAGTATATAGTATTCATCATAGTTAACTATTTCAATATTCACAGCTAACTATTAATGATTACTTGCTTTCTCTTAGAGAGTTTAATGTAGCACTCTCATGCCTAGCTATGCTCTAAGCATTTGTTTTCTTTTTCACAATATCATTTGCAGTTACTTATTAAATCAACTTTGTTTCTAGCTTTCAATTCCTAATTATTCACTTCTTACCAACTTATGGGAATGCTAAATATATTTTTCATGTCTAATCTATTAAACATAAATGTTACTTATCACTTAAATTCAATGGTATCCATGTTAGGTTTGATGTCACCAACATATTCTCTCAATTTCTCCAAAAAACATAATATCTTGCGATTGATATCATATTTTCGTTAGGTAAATTTCAACAAACTCAATCAATATTCGAACTCTTCGAAATAGCTATCTACATGCGAATATGAAGTACTGAGCAGCTAAAACTCTACTTGAGTTAGTACAATCTTTTACGCTATCGATTCAAAATTCAATACATGATTATCTTATTACAATTTAGTCATACTAATTGTGCAGTAGGGGACATCTTATCAAAATCTTAAAGAAAGACTCTTTGATTGATCGCTTTCATGATGTAATAAATTATACCAAAATAGAAGTGATCAAATTTATAAGATGCACTTAAAGTTTGCTATAATTATTGAGGTTCAGCAGCACGTTAGGCGTACGACGGTCATTATGCATTTCTCTATCTCCTAGCTCGCCTTGACATGCTTAAACATTACAATAAAAATAGCAATTTTAATATTAATGAATAAAATAACGGTTCTAAAACACTTTCATACCACGAAATAACTCTCAAGTTTATAAATTATTTTCTTTTACCAAATGATATAATTAATTCATTCATGAGCTGAAATAGCTAATTATAATCACTTCAAATTTAAGTTAAAACTCTATATGATGCAATTGCTTGACGAAATGGGTTTTATAATAGAGTGGTTCTATCGAGAGAGTGCTCTAAAAAACATGGCTTACTTCATTATTCCTTAGATGGATATAATATCTATCTTCATCGTTACTTTTACATTGGATTCAATTTAGTATACTTTTTCATTTAGATAGATTTTTTATGATGTTCTAGGATATAATATATCATTATATATGATGGTGTAGGATATTAAATCCTCTCATTTTAGATTCAAATTGATGCATTTTCCTCTTTACCATTCCCTTTTATTTGTTAATAATTTTTATGATATTTTTCACTTTAAAATATCGTGAGCGGAATCATTATACAACAATTTGTGTTTTTTCGCTTCCTCTTCTCTTGGTTAGATATTGTGTTCATATTGATTCCTATATTGATTATCGAATTACTACTTTTTTGTTCTTTTTTTTGTGCAAGATATGATTTTATGTTTGATAATATATATTTATTTTTCAAGCATGTGGATGCTTGAGACTTTTCATTTGACTCTACACAAACAATTTTTTATTTCATATAAAAAGATATAAATGCGAGGATTTGAACCATGGTCTCTTCCAACAATGACAAGAATTGTAACCAATTAGACTAGGCACAATTTTTGTACTTTATTAATACAAAAACATAGAGTACGTTAAAATTATGAAAAACAAAGTACTTTTCTATCACGGTTTGTTAGCCCGCTAAGTCTCCTGTAAGTATTTCGTGGTGTTTGATACTTCTATTTTCATATTTTAATAATTAATTTATAATTTTTTCTAACTTATAAATGAAGGATAATCTTAAAATTTCAACACAAATATCATTGGTTTGAATATTGCGCAAGGAATTGAAATGTTGAATGAAGTGTTCAATGACGACATAAGAACACTGGTACCATACATTTCAAGAAAAATAAACATGACAAACACCGATACCAATTATCTCGACAGTCTATGCTAAAATTCGAAATTGTTTAATCATTCAATTTGAATGATAGTTTAGTCAAATCAAGCAAATAATTCACGATTGTGTATGAACAAAAATAAAAACATATGTATTGTATTATGAAAAATGTATTTATTTTAACAAAATCTTAAAAAAACAATCAAAACTTCCATACGACCCCTTATTTCAATAATGTAGTTAATAAAATAATTTTTATCAGCATGATGCAATGTTCTTATATTCATGCTAAGGTCCAAGTATTAATCACCAGTATATAGTATTCATCATAGTTAACTATTTCAATATTCACAGCTAACTATTAATGATTACTTGCTTTCTCTTAGAGAGTTTAATGTAGCACTCTCATGCCTAGCTATGCTCTAAGCATTTGTTTTCTTTTTCACAATATCATTTGCAGTTACTTATTAAATCAACTTTGTTTCTAGCTTTCAATTCCTAATTATTCACTTCTTACCAACTTATGGGAATGCTAAATATATTTTTCATGTCTAATCTATTAAACATAAATGTTACTTATCACTTAAATTCAATGGTATCCATGTTAGGTTTGATGTCACCAACATATTCTCTCAATTTCTCCAAAAAACATAATATCTTGCGATTGATATCATATTTTCGTTAGGTAAATTTCAACAAACTCAATCAATATTCGAACTCTTCGAAATAGCTATCTACATGCGAATATGAAGTACTGAGCAGCTAAAACTCTACTTGAGTTAGTACAATCTTTTGCGCTATCGATTCAAAATTCAATACATGATTATCTTATTACAATTTAGTCATACTAATTGTGCAGTAGGGGACATCTTATCAAAATCTTAAAGAAAGACTCGTTGATTGATCGCTTTCATGATGTAATAAATTATATCAAAATAGAAGTGATCAAATTTATAAGATGCACTTAAAGTTAGCTATAATTATTGAGGTTCAGCAGCACGTTAGGCGTACGACGGTCATTATGCATTTCTCTATCTCCTAGCTCGCCTTGACATGCTTAAACATTACAATAAAAATAGCAATTTTAATATTAATGAATAAAATAACGGTTCTAAAACACTTTCATACCACGAAATAACTCTCAAGTTTATAAATTATTTTCTTTTACCAAATGATATAATAAATTCATTCATGAGCTGAAATAGCTAATTATAATCACTTCAAATTTAAGTTAAAACTCTATATGATGCAATTGCTTGACGAAATGGGTTTTATAATAGAGTGGTTCTATCGAGAGAGTGCTCTAAAAAACATGGCTTGCTTCATTATTCCTTAGATGGATATAATATCTATCTTCATCGTTACTTTTACATTGGATTCAATTTAGTATACTTTTTCATTTAGATAGATTTTTTATGATGTTCTAGGATATAATATATCATTATATATGATGGTGTAGGAAATTAAATCCTCTCATTTTAGATTCAAATTGATGCATTTTCCCCTTTACCATTCCCTTTTATTGGTTAATAATTTTTATGATATTTTTCACTTTAAAATATCGTGAGCGGAATCATTATACAACAATTTGTGTTTTTTCGCTTCCTCTTCTCTTGGTTAGATATTGTGTCCATATTGATTCCTATATTGATTATCGAATTACTACTTTTTTGTTCTTTTTTTATGCAAGATATGATTTTATGTTTGATAATATATATTTATTTTTCAAGCATGTGGATGCTTGAGACTTTTCATTTGACTCTACACAAACAATTTTTTATTTCATATAAAAAGATATAAATGCGAGGATTTGAACCATGGTCTCTTCCAACAATGACAAGAATTGTAACCAATTAGACTAGGCACAATTTTTGTACTTTATTAATACAAAAACATAGAGTACGTTAAAATTATGAAAAACAAAGTACTTTTCTATCACGGTTTGTTAGCCCGCTAAGTCTCCTGTAAGTATTTCGTGGTGTTTGATACTTCTATTTTCATATTTTAATAATTAATTTATAATTTTTTCTAACTTATAAATGAAGGATAATCTTAAAATTTCAACACAAATATCATTGGTTTGAATATTGCGCAAGGAATTGAAATGTTGAATGAAGTGTTCAATGACGACATAAGAACACTGGTACCATACATTTCAAGAAAAATAAACATGACAAACACCGATACCAATTATCTCGACAGTCTATGCTAAAATTCGAAATTGTTTAATCATTCAATTTGAATGATAGTTTAGTCAAATCAAGCAAATAATTCACGATTGTGTATGAACAAAAATAAAAACATATGTATTGTATTATGAAAAATGTATTTATTTTAACAATCTTAAAAAAACAATCAAAACTTCCATACGACCCCTTATTTCAATAATGTAGTTAATAAAATAATTTTTATCAGCATGATGCAATGTTCTTATATTCATGCTAAGGTCCAAGTATTAATCACCAGTATATAGTATTCATCATAGTTAACTATTTCAATATTCACAGCTAACTATTAATGATTACTTGCTTTCTCTTAGAGAGTTTAATGTAGCACTCTCATGCCTAGCTATGCTCTAAGCCTTTGTTTTCTTTTTCACAATATCATTTGCAGTTACTTATTAAATCAACTTTGTTTCTAGCTTTCAATTCCTAATTATTCACTTCTTACCAACTTATGGGAATGCTAAATATATTTTTCATGTCTAATCTATTAAACATAAATGTTACTTATCACTTAAATTCAATGGTATCCATGTTAGGTTTGATGTCACCAACATATTCTCTCAATTTCTCCAAAAAACATAATATCTTGCGATTGATATCATATTTTCGTTAGGTAAATTTCAACAAACTCAATCAATATTCGAACTCTTCGAAATAGCTATCTACATGCGAATATGAAGTACTGAGCAGCTAAAACTCTACTTGAGTTAGTACAATCTTTTGCGCTATCGATTCAAAATTCAATACATGATTATCATATTACAATTTAGTCATACTAATTGTGCAGTAGGGGACATCTTATCAAAATCTTAAAGAAAGACTCTTTGATTGATCGCTTTCATGATGTAATAAATTATACCAAAATAGAAGTGATCAAATTTATAAGATGCACTTAAAGTTTGCTATAATTATTGAGGTTCAGCAGCACGTTAGGCGTACGACGGTCATTAGGCATTTCTCTATCTCCTAGCTCGCCTTGACATGCTTAAACATTACAATAAAAATAGCAATTTTAATATTAATGAATAAAATAACGGTTCTAAAACACTTTCATACCACGAAATAACCCTCAAGTTTATAAATTATTTTCTTTTACCAAATGATATAATTAATTCATTCATGAGCTGAAATAGCTAATTATAATCACTTCAAATTTAAGTTAAAACTCTATATGATGCAATTGCTTGACGAAATGGGTTTTATAATAGAGTGGTTCTATCGAGAGAGTGCTCTAAAAAACATGGCTTACTTCATTATTTCTTAGGTGGATATAATATCTATCTTCATCGTTACTTTTACATTGGATTCAATTTAGTATACTTTTTCATTTAGATAGATTTTTTATGATGTTCTAGGATATAATATATCATTATATATGATGGTGTAGCATATTAAATCCTCTCATTTTAGATTCAAATTGATGCATTTTCCCCTTTACCATTCCCTTTTATTGGTTAATAATTTTTATGATATTTTTCACTTTAAAATATCGTGAGCGGAATCATTATACAACAATTTGTGTTTTTTCGCTTCCTCTTCTCTTGGTTAGATATTGTGTCCATATTGATTCCTATATTGATTATCGAATTACTACTTTTTTGTTCTTTTTTTTTATGTAAGATATGATTTTATGTTTGATAATATATATTTATTTTTCAAGCATGTGGATGCTTGAGACTTTTCATTTGCCTCATAACTTACATTTGACAATGGCTCCGAACTTGGATGGGTTTCTATTAAGCACATAAATTTTTAATTATGTAAAATTTATGAAACTAAGATGCATATTAATAAACAATGTAAGGTCTCAGCTTCCCTCTTAAGCACAACATATCATTGTTTACTTACCATTAAATCAAAGTCTTTCTAACTTGAGTAAGAACTACAATGACTTTTATTAACTTTCACTACTCATATATCACAAATGTTCAAATCATTATCAAGTGTTCATACAATGACTTTTATAGTTGTGGATTTCCCCCAAAATGTTAGGTATGTTGATTTTAGTTTTTGCCTTCTTTTCACTTTGATTTAGATTTTTATGTGTTGCTCTATTAGTTGAACTTGCCAGCTGGAGATCTGCATGCTTTATTTCATTATATCATTGAATACACTAAAGTCAATGGAACTATGACTGTGTCAGTTAGTTTGTTTCTTTTTAAGGACACTCTAAACATATACTTTGTTTCATTATATCATTGAATACACGAAAGTCAATGGAAAAGGCAAAAAAAATTATTCTATACTGAAGATTGATTATGTATGTGTGATGTAAAACAACTCTTATCATTGTTCTTCTTTGACATTTTTATATGGATATGACTTTGTTTGAAAATATGTATTTATGTTAGTATAGTTGGACATTGTTTATCATTTTTTAAACTTCATTAGTCAAATACATTAAATACTTTACTATATTATTCATAGAGAACTTACCAAATTAAATAGTTACTTCAATCCCCAACAACATGAATCATAAAAAAAATATATACCTCAAGAGGCCGGGCCTAATCTAGTTTCTTTCTATCCAGATGTGCCAAACGGTGGCGAGAGGTAGAAGTTGTAGCAGTTTCTTGAAGCCACAACCACGAATGAAGAACTTCCAGTACTCAAGCAATAGATCGCTGCAAAATCGAGGTAGTGGGCCATACAGCTGCATCCGAAAAAGGAAGTAAGCCCAAACCTTTGACGAGAAGATGCAATGTAGAAGAAGGTGCTCAGAGGTCTCCTCCGATCCGAGGCAAAGCATAGGCAGCAATGGTTAGGAATGCACCAGCCACGAAGCTTGAGTTGATCGACAGTGAGGATCTTGCGTTGATAAACAAGCTGTTTCCCGATAAAACCAAATACCACCGCCGGTGCCGAATTTGTTTTCGGCGGTATTGATTTGATGTTTCGCGATGGAAACTCTTGCGGTGACGTTTGATCGGACGCACCACTGAATGTTGAAATCAACCTGACCGTCAAATATTCACCGTCGGGCGTCGGGCGATGTTGATTTAATCGATGCACCTCTGAATGGTGAAATCAACGTGACCGTCAAATATCCACCGCCGGACGATGTTGATCTGATCGATGCACCTCTGACTTCTAACCAACGCGACCGTTACTACAGTTCACACCTCTCCAAACTACGTTCGAACGAGGGTGTTTGAGTTTTTTGAGGAATCTACGCTACTGCTACTCCTATGGAGATTCCTGTAGAGAGCTCCGCGACTACGCTACGACTACAACTATGGAGATCCTTCCTAGAAGGAGAGCTCCGCGAAGGAGTTACAGAGAAAATGTAAAGTTTGAAAAGAGTGTTTCTGTGTTAATTTTTGGTTGTCCTTCTCTCTCCTTTTGCTCCAACGATTTTATCTGAAATCATCTGCGTAGCCTTCACGCTTCGTGAAATAATTATTAAAAAGATTATTAAACCGGCTAAAATAATTGTTAAAAAGATTAATTAATTAAACCGGCTCATTATTGTCACGCGGTCAAATTCTCATCCCTCGGCATCGTTGATACCTCCCGCGGCGTCGCTTTTCACTAATCGATGCCGACCTTGAACTACTCCATCCCGGTCCCATCAAACAATGTCGTTTTGCATTCCGCGACATTGTTCTCTACCAAACAGTAGTGTTTTTCTCTTCTTGCGGTGTCGTTGAGTTTATCGGGCCGCCCTCAGCAAAATCCAACCTGCAGTGGTTGACTCACTCCTACTGTCACTCTAGAAAATGGCCAAGTGTAACCACTTCCTAAAGCGTAGTATAGCGGGTTTGGGTTTTAATGTCAACCCGGGTTCTAGATTTTATGACTACTCGGTGAATTCTTGTTATCTAGCAGTGAAACTTTAGTGCAAGTCCAAATTAACAAACAAACAAAGCAAGTAAACGGTTGTTTTCAGGTCAAGAGAGGTCACCCGGATATGGTTCCCCCTAGACTGCAGTTAAGCCGGATTGCAATTTACCAAGTTCAGTTTCTATGATAATTATACTGCGGAAGGTTCTTAAACAGTCTGAAGTCTCGACTAAAGGTCTCCAGACCCTCTCAATTTGAGTCTCCAGCGGGCGACTAACCTCCACCGGAGTAAACAGATTGAGGCCCTAACGAACCAAACCTCCACTACTGAAGTGAATTCGGTACAGAATAGTGAGTTGGCTCCTCGAATAAAGTCACCAACTCCCTACCTTCAATCAAGGATACTCTATCAACCTAGGCAGATATTCTCATTCTAGGTCAAAGCAGAAACAACAGGAATTTGATCAGGATTCAAGTCATTCAATCATTCAAGCCTCAATCGAATATAATCAATTCATAAACTCTGTATTTGGGTTCATACAATCAGACCTAGCATACAAATCTAGGGTTCTCCATACCCAGATGAATGGGAGAACTTCTCCATAGAGAAAGAAGCAAAAGCAGATTCAGACGCGGAAATCATATTGTGAAGGATGGATTTCTGCTCCTGGACGTTGATCGGTACTCCTCCAAGCTCAAGCCAAGCTCCAATGGTGATGAAGATCAAGCTAGGGCACTTGGGAACTATTGTTCGTCGCTTTCTCTCTCTAGGAATCGCTGTCTCTCTAAAACTCGAATCCCCTAGAATTTTGGCCTTCTTCTCCTTCAAACTGCTGCCTGTCGCGATACCCGGTCGAAATACCCGGTCGGGTATTTTGGGTCTCGACCGGGTATTATTAAAATCCGCGTTTTGCTCAAGGGAAAAATCCCCGGTCATGTCCAATAATCCCCGACCGGGGATTTAAGCTCCACGACCGGGACCCTCTCTGTTTCTCAGACGCCCAAAACAGCGAATACCCGGTCTCCTCAAAATAATACCCGGCCGGGTATTTATGGTCATGGACGGGTATTTTCTTCCTCCAGCACACTTCAAGCTTCACTTGCTCCTTTCGACCCGAATCTCGTTCCTTCGCCTTGATTCCAACGCCGGGTCCTGAAATATGACATAAACGCACAACCTAGCGTGAAATCGGCTTAACATACGAGAATCAACATCTCAAACGGCTCAAGAATAGGGGTGAAAACTTGTGTAATTATCGGTCTATCAAACTCCCCCACACTTAACCGTTTGTTTGTCCCCAAGCAAACCTAACTCAAACCAATGCAACTCTCCAGACCTCTATAGCAACAAACAACCTTGATCGTAGGTAAAGGACTTCCTAGATCATTTAGCAGCTTATGAGGTCAACCGACGCACAAGTCATCTCATAGCTTCTTCGGCGAGAGCACTAGTCTCGAGTCGGCATCATGGCAAATAGTGAACAGAGGACAAATGAATCGTGGATGAAGAGACTCTCAAAAACAAAATATCATGGACTCACATTTTTCAAGGTGCTCTATTTTCTTCTTGAAGATGGTTGGAACCCCTTTTCTTTCTTTGTTTTGCTTATTTTTCTGTTTTTTTCTTTTTTTTTCTTTTTCAAAGGTTCCAACCTGTTTTTCAGAAAATGGGGGCTCCCACCTAGCAGAGGTTTTGCGGGAGCCCGGCTCTTACTGGCCATGCCAGGAGCGGATGTCTCGAGCCTCGTGCAGGGGAAAGACATGTAAGGGGGCTGGAGGTAGTAGGTGGAAATTGGGAACGGATTCCCGTATCCCCTTACACACTTTCGCCCTATTCGCACGGGAAACGTGAATTTAAAGCACATTTTCGAGCACCTGTTATTTCCAAAACATGATACAAGAGTCCATGACAGGTAGAGAGTCCACAACACCACACCATTCAAGGGTCCTAGGATCACTAATTTACTCAATCAACCAACACAATATGAAGAAGAAATGAGACTTCTTAAATGCATCAACATCCTCCATAGTGCTACACTACCTCCCTAGGTTGCACATTACTAAAGATACTATCAATTTAAAGCATACTGAGCAGGCAATTGCAAGGAACAGGTACTTGGAGCAGGCAATTTTCGAGCACCTGTTATTTCCAAAACATGATACAAGAGTCCATGACAGGTAGAGAGTCCACAACACCACACCATTCAAGGGTCCTAGGATCACTAATTTACTCAATCAACCAACACAATATGAAGAAGAAATGAGACTTCTTAAATGCATCAACATCCTCCATAGTGCTACACTACCTCCCTAGGTTGCACATTACTAAAGAGACTGTCAATTCAAAGCATACTGAGCAGGCAATTGCAAGGAACAGGTACTTGGAGCCCTCAAATTTAAAAATTTGGACAGTGGACTAGGCTCCAAGCACACAAACAGATCTAATGCAGTCAAAAGATAAAAATCCCCCCACACTTAAGATCGACATTGCCCTCAAATGAGAAGAGGGAAGGAAAGGGGAACGATGTTACCGGTGTGCACGGACTGCAGGAGACTGGAAATGGACAAGTCGGCATGAAACGGACTGGAGAGAGGACCAGTCGGGAACACAGACACAGCTAAAGGAAACCAAAGAGCTCAAACACAATACGTTAGGTCCAATGGTCAGCCCAATAGTACAGCATCCAAAAATGAAAAGAAAAAGAAACTAAACCGACACAAAAGTTTGCATGCTGACAAAGACAAAAACACTCAAAACATGCCACTAGGGTCCTCCAAGACCGGAGAAGTCGTCTGGTTCATAAGGTCGTCGTCTCCATCCTCCGGTGGTGGGTGTGGTGGTGAATGATCCCACCGGGTGGTCCAGTGGTGCTCCTCTGGTGGGTGACAAGCCTGGAGCAGGTGCTCCGAGTACTCCATCAATCGGCGGCCTTGATCTCTCTCCCGCTCGATGAGAGCACTAGTGACTCCCATATGGGTCTCCAAGCGGCTGAGGCGCTCGTCAACAACCGTCAGCCTGGACTGGTACTCGGCCTGGTGGGCCGAATACTGGTGGTAGAACTGGACTTGATGGTCCATGAGCTGCTGGTTCTGAAGACCGAGCTGCTAGAACTGGAGCCCCATCTGCTGGAACTGCTCCGTGAAGAAGTCCATCGACGGGCCAGAAGCCATCGACGGACCAGAAGGACCAGAGGAAGACTTGCCTCTCACTGGTCTCCGTCGAGGCTGAAGGTCCCCTGGTGGAGAGAGCAGGGGCTCCTGCTAATCGGCATTCATGGCCCCGTCATCATCATCATGATCCTCATCCTCCTCCTCACCGGAGTAGTCAGCATCCTCCTCGTCTTCATCAAGATCAACAACCTCCTCAGGAGGCAGGGAAAGCCCATCGACCCAAGTGCGGGTGCCATCAGTGATCAGGAGGAGTGCATTGTGGAGCACATCCCGGCTGAGGGGGGTGGAGCCGCCCTGTGCAGAAGAATCACGGAGTCCCTGGAAGCTGATGTCGAAATGGCGCGCCAGACGAGTGATCAGGGGACCACAGTAGAGATGCTTGGGCTTCCCGTGGAACCGGGAGAAGGTGGTGGCCACGAATGAACCCAAGTGCAGCATATGCTCCGGGTCCCTCATCGAATACATAGCATAGAGCACCCACTTCGGAATCTTGTGCGAGCCGGTGACGTTGGGGACGATGGAGCGGGTGATGAGCAGGTTCAGGATGTGCCACGCCGGCTTGAGAGAGCGAACATATGTCTGGCCAGGGTCGAAGAAGTCCTGGGCATAGTCGAGGCGGCTATCCGGCGGTAGAACTCATCCTGGTTCCAGTCCGTCGGGTGTGCAACCTCCACCTCGTGGCGGTCGAAAGGGTGGTACTCGATCCCCAAAGCATGGGCCAACCCGTCAATGGTCAGCTCCCGGGGGTATCCGCCCAGCCTGAACTTCACTGCATATGAGTCCCGGGCCGCCTTGTTGTCGTACTGGAATGTGGTGTAGAACTCCCACACTAGCTCAGTGAAGGTGGGCTCGTCTATAGTCAGCAGCGTCCGCCAATCGCGGTGACTGATGGCGGCGGTGAGGTCCGGCATGCAGTGGAGCTGCTCGAACACGGCCCACTCGAGATGGTGGTTGCGCTCCAGTTTCCCCCGAATCACCTTGTGGAACTAGTCCGCGTAATCCGGGTGTAGGCGCAGACCCTGCAGAAACGGATGGTCGGGGGACATGCTCCTGCAAAATCAACAAACCAAAGGTGGAGCCAAGAAAAACTTGTCAGGACTAACAGCATGGGTTCATCACATCCCCCACACTCAAGGACCAACTAGGCTAACAGTTATAAGCACAGCCGATTGAATCGCAAGCAACTCAACCGTAATCAAGGCAAGACCACAGAACCAACCACATTAAGTACACGGGCACCACATATACCACATATAAATCCATGCATACTCAAAGCATCCATCACCCTACTCTAAATCAAGCATGCAAACACAGTTCTCGGTCCTACAATCTACAGTTCGATTTTCCAGGAAAAGAGTAATTAACAAGAAACACACCTGGAAACGCAAGTAGAACTATAGCCAGGGCTCTAGAAATGGGTGAGGGACGCGAGAGGGAGCCAAAAATTTGCCCAGAGGCTCGCCGGAAAATGGCCGAAGGGTCGCCGGAGGGTCACCGGAAAGTGACCGGCGACGACCGACGGAGACGGAGGCGGCGGCCGGCAGCGGCGGAGGCGGCGGAAGGAGCAGCCGACGGCGGCCAAAGAGGAGAGAGGGGAGAGGATTTGAGAGGAAGAGAGAGGAGAAATTTTGGAAAATGAGGGTAGAGAGAGAAACTGACTGGGGGTTTGCTTTAAATAGCAAAAATCCCCGGTCGGGTATTTTTAATCCCACGACCGGGGGTTCTTAAACGCAAAGGTCGGGTATTTTTGGAAAACGCTGCGTTCAAGGCCTAGAAAATCCCCGGCCTTGAACCAAAAATACCCGGTCGGGTAATTTTGGGACGAGGTCGGGTATTTCCCTCTTTTCACCCCGAGAAACAGAGGGGATCCCGATCGTGGACCAAAAATACCCGGTCGGGTATTTTGGCCCACGACCGGGTATTTCCCCCCAATCGGCCAAAAATCTCATTCGCCCAAAATTTCAACCTCTCCTACACGAAAACACCAAATCGAGGCATCACAGACGACCGAACTTCACTACAGACATGCAACCGACTCAACATGACACAAAAACTCAGAAAAAAGGAAAAAGAAATGCAAACCGTGGTGGGGTTGCCTCCCCACAAGCGCTTCTTTACCGTCTTTTAGCTGGACGCCCATGGCGGAACTAAGGGTCCGCGAGGTCAGGTGCCTCCAAGAGCGGATCCACGTCACTCTTGAGGTACAGGTTCAGGTGGTGACCGTGCACCCGACGGGTGCAACCACCAGCATTGGTTAGCTCGACCTGGCCATCCGGCAGAATGCAGGCAAGTGAGTACGCGGATGGCCAGGGTGATCGTGATGCAGGAGGTGGGACCAGCTCATAGTGGTCTCCACCGTTCTTCCGAGTGGGCTTAGGCACCTGTTGCTTTGGCCGCCACTCCTCTATGAGCTTTTTATTCGGCGGTGAGGCTGGAGGGAGCGGCGGCGAAGGAGTGAGAGGGGGGTCCTGCAAAATGGGAGGTGCACAAGGATACACAACAGGCTCGTGTACCTGGTCAGAAATAGCATGCACAGGTGTGACAGCAATCATAGCACAGTGATCGAATTCAGTCACAGAAAAATAGCATGTTCATTCCCAGCACGCAGGATCCGTTTACCATCATGCCCATCAATAAGTGACTTGGCGGTGGCAAGAAATGGTCTACCCAAAATCAAAGGTACATCCACATCCTCATTTATATCCAGAATAATAAAGTCAACAGGATATGTGAATGCACCCACATTAACAAGCAGATCCTCTATGATACCCCTAGGATGCTCATCCTAGTAGGCTAAGCTCACCTAGGTCTAGCTTCTTAAACAACTTATATGGCATGACGTTTATGCTAGTGCCTAGGTCCGTCAAGGACTTGCCTACATGCATGCTGCCAATAGTAAGAGGGATAGTGAAACTCCCTGGGTCCTTGCGCTTTTCGGGCAGCTTGTTCTGTAGGATAGCAGAACACTCCTCGCTCAGCAGCACTATCGAGAGATCCCCAAGTTTCTTCTTGTTGGTGAGGAGATCTTTCATGAACTTTGCGTACTTGGGCATCTTCGACCGTGCCTCCACAAACGGTATGCTGATGTTGAGCTGCTTCAACATTGCCATAAACTTGGCAAACTCAGTCTCCAGCTTGTCTTTGTGTAGGCGAGTGGGGAAGGGAAGCTGGGGCACATGCTCCTTAACCACTGGTTGTGGCTTGGGAGCAGGGGCTTCCTTCTCCACCCGCACTTCTGCATCATCGGCTGGAAGTGCCGAAGCAGGTAGTGGCTCCTCCTGCCTGGCCGGGGCAGGATCAGCTGAGATGTTCTTGCTGCTCCTGGTAAAAATGGCGTCCAACTGCTGGTGCGGCTCTCGTGGATTGGGGATGGTGGTGGCAGGTAGAGTCCCCGGGGCCCGGGTAGTAATTTTGCGAGCTATGACACCCACCTGGTTATGTAAATCTTGCAAAATGGCACCCTGGTTCCTCTGTCCTGCCTCCAGTGAGGCTATGCTCTGGTCCACCCTCGTGAAATTCGCCTGGCTGGTGGTCATGAATGCCGCCAAAATGTTATTCAGCTCGGTCATCTGATTATCGGGAGCTGGCGCTGCTGCTGGTTTGGCATACTGACGCTGGGGCTGCTGGAATGGCTGCCCCTGCCTAGGCTGGTAGGGCTGCTGCTGTGGTGGTGGCCCCTACCTAGCCTGGAAGGGCTTCCTCTGCTAAAAACCACCCGCTGGTGCTGGGAGCCCAGGTGGTTTAGTGGTGTTGTTGTTCCAAGCGAAGTTGGGATGCTGGCGCCACCCCTCATTGTAGGTATTGCTATATGGGTCCAGGCGCCGAGCATTGGCGATGAAGTCCACCTGTTCTTGGGGAGTAGAGGACTCCCTCATGGCCTGACAGTCCTCCACCAGATGATTCGGGCTCTCACACCACTGACACTGAGCTACTGGAGGCGTAGCTGTACCTCGGTCCGCACCAACTCAATGTCTGCACCAATGTCTGCACCAACTCAGCCACCTGCTGCTCTAACCCGGACCTGGCCTCTATAGCGTGCACACCACGGTCCCGGGAATTTCTGCCTCTGCTGTTCTGCCCCCAGGAATGATCTCGGGCAGCCAAGGTATAATCATCTGGTTCAGCTCGGGTGGAGTCTTTGTGAGAATATCCCCTCCTGGGCATAGAGACTCAATCACCCTCTGGCTGTCCGGGGAGAGAGCACTGTAGAAGTTCCCCACTGTGAATGCATCACTGAAGCCATGATGTGGACACTGCCAGAAATATCTCATGTACCGCTCCCATGCATCACGAAGTGACTCGTCTGGCTCTTGGAGGAAGTGAGTGATCTCCCGCTGAATCTCTGTGGTCTTCGATGCCGGATAGTACCTGTGCACGAACTTGTCTGCCAGATCGTCCCAAGAAGTGATGGACAATGGGGGCTGGGTCTCCAACCACCTCTTAGCGCTCCCCGCCAGAGAATGGGGGAAGAGGTGAAGGTGGATTGCGTCATCCGGGACACCGTTCAGCTTGAACCCGTTCGTCAGCTGCAGAAAACGGGAAAGGTGCACCCTTGCCTCCTCATCCTTCAAGCCATGGAACTGGATAGAGGATGTAATGAGCTGAATCCAGCATGACTTGATCTCGAAGTTGTTTGCTGGAATGGGCGGATAGAGGATGACCGGGCGGATGTCAGCAATCCGTGGAGTGTATTAGTACTCCAAGGTGGGACCCTGCGGCGATGCTTGGGGTCTGGGGTCGTTCCCCAAGAGCTGATTCACCGGAGGTGGGTTGTGGTCGCCTTGCATCTCGTACTCGTCCTCGGACTCGCTGCTCAAATGGTCGTCTATGCGCTCTACCGTAGCCAGTCTAGCTCGCTGTTGTCTCCTAAGTTGGTGTCAGGTGCGTTCAATCTCTGGATCCAACGGTAGTAAACCTCCCGACTGGCTACGGGTCATGCACTATCTGCACACAATCAAGCAATGCAAACCCGTGAAGGCACAAGTGGGAAAGAACAAACACTCAATGCGAAAATGAAAATGCTAAAGTAACAGAAATCACTTTTCTTCAACAACCTAGCCGTCCCCGGCAACGGCGCCAAAAACTTGACACACTCCTACTGTCACTCTAGAAAATGGCCAAGTGTAACCACTTCCTAAAGCGTAGTATAGCGGGTTTGGGTTTTAATGTCAACCCGGGTTCTAGATTTGATGACTACTCGGTGAATTCTTGTTATCTAGCAGTGAAACTTTAGTGCAAGTCCAAATTAACAAACAAACAAAGCAAGTAAACGGTTGTTTTCAGGTCAAGAGAGGTCACCCGGATATGGTTCCCCCTAGACAACAGTTAAGCCGGATTGCAATTTACCAAGTTCAGTTTCTAAAACAGTATGAAGTCTCGACTAAAGGTCTCCAGACCCTCTCAATCTGAGTCTCCAGCGGGCGACTAACCTCAACCGGAGTAAACAGATTGAGGCCCTAATGAACCATACCTCCACTACAGTAGTGAATTCGGTACAGAATAGTGAGTTGGCTCCTCGACTAAAGTCACCAACTCCCTACCTTCAATCAAGGATACTCTATCAACCTAGGCAAATATTCTCATTCTAGGTCAAAGCAGAAACAACAGGAATTTGATCAGGATTCAAGTAATTCAATCATTCAAGCATCAATCGAATATAATCAATTCATAAACTCTGTACTTGGGTTCATACAATCAGACCTAGCATACAAATCTAGGGTTCTCCATACCCAGATGAATGGGAGAACTACTCCATAGAGAAAGAAGCAAAAGCAGATTCAGACGCGGAAATCATACTGTGAAGGATGGATTTCTGCTCCTGGACGTTGATTGGCACTCCTCCAAGCTCAAGCCAAGCTCCAATGGTGATGAAGATCAAGCTAGGGCACTTGGGAACTCTTGTTCGTCGCTTTCTCTCTCTAGGAATCGCTCTGTCTCTCTAAAACTCGAATCCCCTAGAATTTTGGCCTTCTTCTCCTTCAAAACTGCTGCCTGTCGCGATACCCGGTCGAAATACCCGGTCGGGTATTTTGGGTCTCGACCGGGTATTATTAAAACGCGCGTTTTGCTCAAAGGAAAAATCCCCGGTCATGTCCAATAATCCCCGACCGGGGATTTAAGCTCCACGACCGGGACCCTCTCTGTTTCTCAGACGCCCAAAACAGCGAATACCCGGTCTCCTTAAAATAATACCCGGCCGGGTAGTTATGGTCATGGTCGGGTATTTTCTTCCTCCAGCACACTTCAAGCTTCACTTGCTCCTTTTGACCCGAATCTCGTTCCTTCGCCTCGATTCCAACGCCGGGTCCTGAAATATGACATAAACGCACAATCTAGCGTGAAATCGGCTTAAAATACGAGAATCAACATCTCAAACGGCTCAAGAATAGGGGTGAAAACATGTGGAATTATCGGTCTATCAGTGGTATAGTTTTTAACTAAACGGCACGCTTACCAAGGCCTCTCTCGATATCATTTTCTAATCTGCAGTGTCGTTGGGTTTATTCGCGGTGCCGTTTCTAGCTAAACGACATCGTTTCCCAGTCTAGCGATTGAGCTTTGAGGTGCGCGGCACTGTTTCATCCCTCCTCCCGACAAGGCTCCCTTCTCCAACTCCAACAGCAGCATCGCGAACCCGAATAAATTCGTAGTCCTGGCTTGCGACATTGTTTTCACCGAACAACGTCGTTCTCAACACCGCAGTACCGTCGAGTCTCTACGCGGTGTCGTTTCTCTCAACTTCAGACAAGGAATAAACAAAAGCATTCCCTTTCCAATAACAACTCCAACCCTGCGGCACTCCCACATTGTTTTTTAGTAAACAATGTCGTTTCAAGTACCGCGGTGTCGTCGAACTTCCTTGCGGTGTCGATTTTTAATCGCGGTGTTGTTGGCTTACTCATGACACCGTTTTACCATCCGCGATGTCGCTGATCTTTAAACGATGTCGTTTTTTATCACGCGGCATCGAATTAAATGCCAAGACTAATTAATACGGCATTTAATTTAATCCAAATTAATTTTAGGTGTAAACACAAGCCAAACAAATGCGGAAACCTTGGTGGGAGTTGCAGTATTCCAGAACGAAATCGTCGAACCGGAGCCTGGTTTGATAACCCAATCCTTCCAAAAATGATGAGAGATCTTAATAATGCGTCTGCAAATGGAATTTCCCATGGCACCTGTGACAACGTTTAAATTCCAGCAAAGTGAGTGATAATCAAATTTGGCGGCGATAAGAGATTTCCACCAAGAATGCTCCTCTGAAAAGAATCTGGACATCCATTTCGCCAATAAGGAAATATTGAAGTATCCTAAGTCTTTAATATTAAGTCCTCCATATGAAACCTCAGCCTTGATCAAGTCCCCTTACTCTCCATTCATTAATTATCAACCCAACTGTTTTTACCTATAAGGTGGAGATTTTGCCGGCAACTCAACGACAGTGTTAACCATTTCCGTCAATGGCCGTCTACCCATCAAATCAACGTACGAACTTCATATTAACCTTACAGAGTGATTAGGGGAAAAGGTATTACGATAATATTGCAAGTATTGTTGTGATCATGTTAATAGGAAAAGGTTAGGGTGATTCCAGTTTTTTTTTTTAGGATGATGCTAATACTGGTTCAATCAATAGAAACATTTCGTTTAGATAACTTTTTAATCTAAAAGAGTTGACCACAATTAATATGAGGGAATTATACTTATTAGGAGCACGGTGGTCATTAATTAAGAATTGTGGAAGGGAAACTCACGTGTGTTAATAATTTGGGGAAGGGCTGCATTAATTGGAGAAATGGGTTGGGGACTACCAAACACATATCCCAAACCTTAGAAATGACCACACAATCTCACCACACCACAGAAATAACAACCACTCCACAAATTCATGAAGCAAACAAATCTCATGAAACATACCACAAGTAAGCATACTACAATTCTCATAGAGCACACTACAAATTTATTAAAGCATACCAAATCCTATGAAGCATATGAAAAGTTTCTTAAATAATCATAACATAATATATGATCTATTTGTAAATTTTAAAATTTCATATATCAAAATGTAAAGAAAAATAGGTACTAAAACATAATTTTTATCAATATTTTCATAACTTACTTGTAAAAAAAAAAAATTTAGACACGAAGTATTAAGATTTACTAAATTTTGTTTCTAAAAGTGATATTCATTAAAACATAGCACAAATTTAATAAATCATACCACAAGTTAATTAGACATATCACAAATTTAGCAAACAAATCACAAGTGGGAAGGGAGAGGGGAATGAGAAGATAAAACATATCACAAATTTATCAAAATATACCACAAGTTCATTAAACATACTACAAGTTTATCAACACATGGCACAAGTTGGAAGTGGGAGGGGGGAAGAGGAATGGAAAACATACCACAATTTTATAAAAGTATACAACAATTTTATTAAAGCCTACCACAAGTTCATCAAAGCACACCACAAGTGGGAAGGGAAAGAGGAAACATACTAGAAGTTTCTAAGAACATACCACACATTCATTAAAGCATGATACAAGTTTATCAAAGCACGCCATAAGTTCATTAAAACATATTACAAGTTTATCAAAGCATACCACAAGGGGAAAGTGGGAAGGGGAAGCATACTATAGGTTTCTAAAAGCATACCATATGTTTTTTCTTTTTTATGAAGACATGTTGACACCTAAAATTATTTTGGACTGAATTAAATGCCACATTAATTAGTCTCGGCAATTAATTCGATGTCGCAAGACAAAAAACAGTGTCGTTTGGAGTAGAACAATGTCGCGGAGAGTCTAAACGACACCGCAAGGAAGCTCACCTGTACCGCGGCACTGGAAACGACACTGTTTACCAGAAAACAGGATGGAGGCCTTGATAAGCGGTGCCGATTAAATAAATAAAAAAAACCATATCGGGTAAGTGAAGGGCCTAATACCGCCCAACCCAATGCGAGTGCAAACTCTCGGCGGTTCAATGAATTGAAATTTTTTGGCTATGTTAGCGGTGTCGTTTAATTAAAAACGGTACCGCGAGTAAGCCCAACGGTACCGTTGTATTAGCAAACGACAGTGTTTAATATAAAACAATGTCGTGAAGTAAAAAAGCAAACAGAGCTGTTTGGGGAAGAAAACGACATTGCGTGAGATTCACACCAACCCGAGCGAGGAGGAGATCAAGACGGTTGAGACACGTGGGAGTTCACAACGGAGCAGTTGAGGACCGGTTCCACCTAACGTGAAGACTACGAAGCGGTTTTTCGAATAAAAGCAGTGGAGCAAGGAGAAAGAAGGGGGAACCAAAAATCAACACAGAAACACATCTGTCAAACTTTACCTTTCTTCTTTGTAAATCCCTTGCGGAGCTCTCCTTCCGGGAAGGATCTCCATAGTCGTAGCAGTAGTCGTAGTCGTAATCGCGGAGCTCTCCACAGGAATCTCCATAGGAGTAGTTTTAACGTAGATTCCCCAAAAACTCAAACACCCTCGTTCGAACATCGTTTGGAGAGGTGTGAACGGAGTAACGATCGTTATTGGTTAGAAGTCAAAGGTGCATCGATCAGATCAACATCGTCAGGCGGTGGATATTTGACGGTCACGTTGATTTCAGCATTCAGAGGTGCATCGATCAAATCAACATCGCCCGACGCGCGGCAGTGGATATTTGACGGTCACTTTGATTTCAACAGTCGGTGGTGCGTCCGATCAAACGACACCGCAAGAGTTTCCATCGCGAAACATCAAATCCACATCGTCGAAAACGAATTCGGCATCGGCGGTGGTATTTGGTTTCGCTGGGAAACAAGACATACCACAAGTTCATTAAAAAAATAGTTTGAATTTGAATTTTTGAATGATTTTTAGGGTGACAAGGCAATGACATGGCATGTTGACTAACGATCAATGGTGTTGACCATCCAAATTGACGGTCAAACTAGTTGTTGGGCCAAATGAGTCTATATGTTACATAGTTAAGGCCAGGATGTTAATTTCTGAAACCACAGACCAAAGTCTATTATATGGTCATAGTTCAGGCCAAAATAAGGTATTAAACCTAAGTATTATGTACATAATGCATACGATCGTTTAGCAAATGCATATGCACCCCGTACATAGCAGTATTACTTATTAGTAACATTTTTATCAACCATAAACTCTAATCTTCTAAATGAGTTGGGTTAGTTGCAAGGTTGGTCATTGAGATTACTAAAAACATTCATGTTTTGTCACTAAAATTATTTAATTCAATTTGTGGTCACTAAAATTAGTAAAACATTTCAAGTTCGATCACTCTCCATCCAACTCCGTTAACTTTAGCTGATGTAGCAGTCAACTCTCAAAGTTAACCATTAAATGTGTGATGTGGCACATAAAAATAAAAAAATTAAAACTTTATATTTTAAATATTCCACCTAATTATTATCCTCACTAAAAAAATATAAATAAAAACCTAATTCTTCTACTACCTCTGCCGAACCTGCTTTCTCCTCCCCGACTCCACCCGCCGTCATCATAGCTGAAGCACCGACTGGTCACCTGGAAGCGAACCATCATCGCCACCATCTATCAAATCATCATCTCTGATCCTTTGACCTTCTCACTGATCACACAACTAAACGCCGGCACAGAAAGCGAACTCGGAGGCGGCAAGGTGAAAAACGCCGAACCTGCATACATCACATCCACGACTTTATTAAACTCCTCCACCCTAACCTCCTTCCGAACCGTGTCCAGCTCCGGCCCAAACAGATTGGTCGATCCCAATCCCAAATCCACCACCTTCTTCCCCTTCTTCTCATCCTCACTCTTCCCCAGCAACTCCCCGCGCTTCAATATCTTCACCTGTCCCATCACGAGATTATTCCCCGGAAGCTTCGCCACCAGCGACTATTTCGATCGCGACGCCGCCCTATCCCTCTGGCTCCCCAAGGGACTCATCTTCCGCCTGCGACATTCGGCCCTAGGGTTAGGGTTCGCCAACGCATCATTCCTCGCCACGCGAGGTGAAGATCGCAGCGCCTGGTCACAAGTACGGTGACAACGGCAGTGGTTGCGCTCTTTTCAGTTCCAAGTCCCGCTCTCTTCCCTTCTTGCCCATTTCCCTCATCGTCCTCGTACGTTGGTTCCCCAATTGATACCTTCTTTACTGTCTTGTTTTTTATTTGGGGAGTTCTGATTTTGCCGTCATGGAGTTTTTCACAGGGAGGATTGGTCGTGATGGCGGCGGGTGGAGTCGGGGAGGAGAAAGTAGGTTCAACAAGTGGGGTCGGGGTGGAGAAAGTGGGTTCAACGGAGGTAGTAGAAGAATTAGGTTTTTATTTTTACTTTTTAAGTGATGATTATTTTTGGTGATATTTTTTAGTGATGATAATAATTAGGTGGAATATTTAATATATAAAATTTTAATTTTTTATTCTTTTTAAGTGTCACTTCACACATTTAACGATCAACTTTGAGAGTTGACTGCCACATCAGCCAAAATTAACGGAGTTGGACGGAGAATGACCGAAATTGAAATGTTTTACTAATTTTAGTGATCACGAATGGAATTAAATATTTTTAGTGACAAAATATGAACGTTTATGGTAATCTCAGTGACCAACCTTGCAATTAACCCAAATGAGTTTTTATTGATTGGTCGGTCTTTTTTATTTTTATTTTCTTTTCATTACCGTCTAATTTTGGTTTAATTAATTAGGATCTCTTCGTAGCAAGTACGGATACAACTACAAGCACACTAGAATGGGCAATGACAGAGCTACTCCTCAACTCTGAGACACTCACTAAAGCCGAGATAGAACCAGACCAAATTATTGGAAAATGCATTCATCTTCAGGAATCGGATATCCTTCGGTTACCATATCTGCAAGTAATAATGAAAGAAACCTTTAGGCTACACCCACCAACTCCACTACTACTTCCTCACAAGGCAACAACATATGTGGAAATTCATGGTTTTACTGTGCCCTAAGCTGCCCAAATTCTAGTTAATGTATGGGCTATAGGTCGGGATTCGACAACATGGGTAGATCCAAACTCTTTCATCCCAGGAAGATTTTTGGGTTCGAAGGTTGATGGGAAGGACAACAGTTTTGAGCTGCTTCCATTTGGTTATGGAAGAAGAAGATGTCTAGGACAACCGTTGGCATTGAGAATGTTACATATGATGTTGGGCTCGCTGGTTCATGGATTTTATTGGAAGTTGCCAGATGGGTTAAAGCCAGAGACGCTAGATATGGAAGAAAATATGTACGCTTAAATAATAAGAATTAAAAATACTACCAAAAGTTATATCGAACAAGTCAGTGGTAGGATATTTTATGTTGAAAATGTGGTTTAATCGTGGTTCAACCAGTTCATGTTTATTCATTATATATCGACAAAACTTTCTTTTGTTGAAACTCGCTAGATTCTTTTTATTCTAATAATAAATTTAATATATCAGGTTTTAAACCTCAACTAGATTATTATATGTATACTTTGACGTGAATATAGGCTAGCTATTGTCTAAAACTATATAGAATATTTAGGAGTTATTTTTTGAATCATGGTAATTGAAAGAAGTAACTTATTGTTGTTGCTAACTAAGGCTCCACTGCAAGTATTGAAATGACATTTTCAATGAGCCACGTGAATACACTCTTTGGTATCTAATGGGTGACATAATCATGAATGATTATTTTATAAGGTATATTGACATCGATATCATATGAATGCAAGTAATATATGAGAACACATTATAGGGCACGGCAATAACTCAAATTTTTCTTGCAATATAAAAAAAATTCGGACCCACCTTACAAAAAATCTTGGCTACGCCACTGAGGCCAAACACTTATTTGCGGTTCCGACTCTAAGGTAATCATGTTATACGAAGAGCACATGCAACTGTGAACTTGAACTACTGTTACTGTGGCCCGTTATTTCCCACTTCGCATCTTACTACAAGTGATATTTTTATTTTATTGTAAGCACTCTGAAATTTTTAATTTTTATTTCAAAAGCATTGTTGTGACAAGTTTAATTAATAACTATTTTTTTGACATGTGCTTCGCTGCGATGGTAAACTAAACATATTTAAAACTTAATTTAATAATTTAGTTTGAAATCAAATAATTTGGATACATAGCTCCATCACCTCTATGTATAATTCTAATAAATTTTACATAACTACTATAGAACGATGTTATGTAAGTATTACGTAATAAAATCAAATTACAAAATATAATTAATAATAGAATACTTTATAAAAGTATCACATTAGATTAAAATATCATTAAAAATTAATAATTGATTTTCAGAGCCTTTCCGTAATTCAAATTTATGATACAATCAATAGTTTACTTAATAATAGAGAAAATCTTGTTCAAAATTATATCATGGAAGACATACGTTATCTATTTGTTTAGTTTCTATATTAGAAGTGACTATCCCTCCATAAGTGTTACGTAAGATCTTAATCATTAGAAAATACTTACATAATACATTTAGTATAATTGATACATAAGAAATAAACTGTCGTTCCATAAAATTTACGCTATAAACTTTTGGTTTAATTTTTATAGAACGATGTTATGTAAATTTTTTAGAATGTGTGGTCGATCTACTAATATAAAATCAAGCTACGAAAAATATCACTTATTAAATTACTATTTAAAAGTTAACTTGTCTTATGAAACCTTCGCATAATGCAAATTAATGATATAGTGAATATTATAGATCATAATAAATTTATTTAGTTATGAAAAATATCACTTTGATTAAATGGACACGAAAAATAACTAACTTTTATAGAACTTTTGTGTAATGCAAATTGATAAGATAATCAACAATTTCATTAATAATAAATGACATGTCTTCCAAACTTATACTAAGTAATAGTGGCGAGTGATTATTTTGTTTTTAGTGTGTTGGCATTTTCTTATCTTTTGTCATATTTTTTGTTTTTCTATTTGGTTATGCTATCTTTCGTTTGGCGAGCAATTTCTCACCGCAAGTTCTTGAAATATTGAGTTACCGTTTAATAATCAAGTTCTTCAAAATTTTTAGCTTTATCCCCATGAATGTGTAAATCCATCGAGCATCAATTTGTACAACTTAATGTGAGCCTTCATTCACGATCTTAAAAGTAGTTATAACTTAGTGTGATCCTCTATTTCTATTATCCAAACCGAGCCTCCATATCATGATCTAAAAAGTAGTTATAACTTACTATGATCCTCTATTTCTAATCCAATGCGAGCCTCCATTTCATGATCTAAAAAGCATATTTTTTCATGTAATAGTCAAGATGTGGTTAAAAATTGAAAAAAATGACCAAATATAAGCATATGAAAAGGTTTTGTTATGTAAGTTAACTTTTACATAATATATTTGTTTAGTTTATACATAAGAATTAACTATCTCTCAATAAATTTATGTATTGTACTTGTAATTTACGGAACTAATATAGAATGTTATACAAATCTTCTGTAATTTGTTGTCCTATAATAAAATCAAGTTACAAAATATAATCACATTTGATTAACTATTGTGTCAAAGTGAACTTATCTAACAGAACCTTTTTGCAATGCAATTTTATAATAAAATAAATAATAATAGAACGAAGTTTAGTTGATAACTAATGAATTTAGATACAAAATCACATTTGATTACAATATCATTAAAAACAATTGACTTTCTGAGCCTTTGTGTAATGCAAATTTATGATACCTTCGACATTTTAGTTAATAATAGAGAAAATTGTGTTCAAATTTATATCATGGAAGACTTAAAAAGAATTAAGTTACAAAAAGTATCACATTTGATTACAATCATTAAAAATAATTGACTTTCTCAGTCTTTGCGTAATGCAAATTTATGATTACAATCATTAAAAATAATTGATTCATTCACATAACTATAAACATCTTCTTCTTAGCTGCATACTCTCCTACGAAAGCTAGGCTATCACTCACGTAGAGTGACAGAGAATTTGTATGTTTGTGCAACCTTCCTAAGCTAATGGGTCATTCCCTCTATTTATAGGGGAAAATCCCGACCTAAAACATCCTAAACCAACTAGGAAGTCTCCTAAACCTTATGTGCTAAGTAAACTTCTCCCACAAGGATTAGGGTTTACCGATGGCAAGGCGGCAGTTTGAACCACTGCTCTTTTTCTTCATGGGATGGGCTCCTCTGACATTGGATGACTCCTCCTTGCAATTTGGGCCCATCTTGACATATCCTTGGGTAGCAGCAGTTGGACCCGTTGTGGGGCCACCGCTTGTTCTTTCTTTGGCTTGGGCCGAGTCTTTCTCCTATGGGCTTGTCTTGTGATTATATAGCAACTTCTAGTAGACTTTTTCGTCATTGAGCTCTTATTTCTCATGAAAGCTCCATATTTTTTCTTATAAAGCTCCTTTAGTCCTCCATAGTTTTCCAATGCTTGATCCAATCATCCTTAGGTTGCTTTGTATCTTCAAAACCATCAAAAGCATATCCAAAAGGCATCAAAGAGTACAAGAACATACACTACAAGAAACTTCACTTTCTGCGACGGACAAATTCGTCGCAGAAAGGCAAAAAATTCGTCGTAGAAACCTTCTGCGACGAATTCTTCCGTCGCAAAAAGGACAAAATAGTTCGTCGCCCATACAACGTCGCAGAAAGTGCTGCGACGAAAAAAACAGCTTCGTTGCAAAAATGATCCATGTCGTCGTTGAAAGTGAATGATTTGCAACGGTAGATTCGTCGCAAGATCACCATTTTGCGACGACGTTTCCGCCGTTGCAGAAAATTCGCATATTCTGCGACGAATACTTCGTTGCAAAAATGTTATTTTGCGACGGATCAATAGTCGCAGAAGGTTACAAAAGATTTAGCAACAGAGACTTTGTTTACAGTAATTCAATATTTATTTTTCGGGTTAATGTCAGTATAGGTCACAATTCATTTTCGAGTTAATTGCAGTATTGGTCACAATTTTTTTTTTTGGGTTTGTTTTCTGGGTGTTGCTTATTTCATAAACATCAAAGATGCACCTCGTCCAAGCCAAATTTCCAGATTTCCTCCAAATAACTACACTATCAATTCCTCATCCAAAATCCAAATTTGCAAGTTAGAATACCAAACGTGTTTGGCAGGACAGATGGGTAGCAGCAGCTAAAGGTTTCAAAATCCAGACCCTAGTGACTCCCATTGGAGACACTACTTCAGTTGCTGAACTCATTGATTTTGATACACACTACTGGAATCTAGGGCTACTACAGGAACATTTTCATATGGATGACCAGAGGAACATACTTAAGATCCCCATCCCCGTGTAGTTAACCAGAGATGAAAGAGTCTGGGGCTTAGAGAAAACAGGGGACTATACAGTGAAATCAGCCTACAAATTGTGGTTTAATCGAAACGAAGAAGAGCTAGGGGAGATCTACTCCCCAGTCAACTCGGAAAGGCTATGGAAGCTTAATATCCCTCAGAAGGTTAAGGTGTTTGCATGGAAATGGGTTCGAAATATCTTCCCTACAGTGGCTAAGATAGTGTCCATGATTCAAGAAGGAAATGAAGAGTGCCCTTTCTGTGGCCTGTCGGAGACTCAGAGACACATTTTTCAGGAATGCGGTTGGGTACAGAGGGTTTGGAGACCTAGCTCTCTAATCTATATGTTCAAGAAGGGTCAGGACCTTACCTCGGAGGAATGGATGTGTGAATTACAGGAGATGGCCACGGATGAGATGCTGGAACGATTCTTGGTGGCACTGTGGTTCACTTGGGATCAAAGAAATTGTCATCTGTGGAATAAACCGAAAATGGAAAAATCGGAAATAATTGGGCAGGCAGAAAGATGGCTCGATGAATACCTGGAAGCACAACAGAGAAGAGAGACCCACGCCGGCGAAAAACGAGAGAGATGGAGTCCATCGAAGGTTGCGGAGCTCACCATCAATGTTGATGCGGCATGCTTTTCGGATCTTGGGACAGGCTTGGGGGTGATCGTTCGCACTAGAGCTGGGGATCTTCGACTAGCTGTTGTTAAACGGTCGCACCGGCAATGGGACTCGGAGATGGCAGAAGCGATGGCGATCGACTTTGCAGTGGAGCTGGCGAGACGTTTCCATTTCTCCGATGTTGAGATTCGGATGGATTGCCTAACTGTGAAGCGGATTCTCAAGGGTGAGAGCAGTACACATTTGGAGTTGGGCCGGGTCTGCAACGAAATCAAAGGGAAAGCGGCTGGGTTGGGTCACTTTCGTTGGGAGCATGTGGAGCGAAAATAGAATGAGCCGACCCATTTGTTTGGCCCACTGGGATTGTGGTTGGGAGAGGGAGATGATTTGGATTGATAGTCCACCAAATTCTCTTGTTACTCTCATACTCAAGGATAATCATGTACCAAATCCAATTTAATTAATAAAAGCAGGTCGTTTACTTCCTATCCTACAAACAATGTATAGAGGTTCCGCGCGAGAAACCATATAATTGAGTTTTTCCTAGCTTATGCGCATAGTTAGGGAACTCTGGTCATTTTGGTGGGATGAAAACATTCAAATTATGAATTAAAAAATTAATCGGGTCTCCAATTGAAAAGAGCCACTCCTTTTTAGAGCCACTCCTTTTTAATTATTATGCTATATATATAGTGTAGCTTGAGTAAAATTAAAGTATATATATATGGTTCAAGTTAGATTACATCAGTCACGTTTTGCTATTTAAGTCATGATTTAATTGAAGTTTGGGGTATAATATTATACCCTAACATCTAATGGGTGAAACCCAATCTCTAATTTTTGAACCCAAATCAAGAGATTCATGTAACTGGACTGATTATGAGATCATCTACTATACTTCAATTATTGGTGTTTGCAACCGGACTGATTATCCCTGCCTAATTCATTAAAGTTCAAATTCAATTTGTGTCATAAAGTAATATGTATGAAAATATATAGGTCAAACCGTACCATAATATTTTTTTGACAAAGAACTGTACCATAATGTTAAAGGTACACGATCCGTTTGCATTATAAAAGAATTTGCATGAAAAAGTATAAAAATAAACTGAATTTGACTATAACGTTAAGGATATATGTTCAATTTGTGCATAAAATATTTTTGTGCATATGAAAGCACCAACTAGATGAAGCATTGTAAAATTCATCTATATATATTTATTCAAATGATTATTATTAGCAGTTCTGTTTTATTGTATCCATTTAGCTAATTTTGAATATTATCAGTTTATTAATATATTAGGTGTATAATCAACATGCATTGCCACTCCCCTATTAGTTTTCAATTAATCATATTTCATTTTTGATAATTTAATTTGTAATCTTTTAACTAAAAATCAAATTAATTATACTATACAAAATTATATCCATTTTTACATATTTGGAGTGAAAAATATATATTAGTCTAGCATCATTTAATGTCATATATACAATAGAATTTATGGACTATCAATTCTATAACTGGACCCGATCTATGTGACAATTTCTAGCTAATCGTATCCCGATCATCAAAATTTTGTTACATTGTTAAAAAAGTGGGTCCTACCTTGCTTATTGAACTTTTACTAAGCTTCAAATCTTCGTAAAGTTAACTTAGAAGTTAGAATGATCATGATACTCCCACATAATTTATGATTTACAAATTGAAAATAAAATCACCACACATATAGAAAATGGCATTCAATTTTTGTTTTAATTTTTTATTTAATTATAATAATTTTTAAGGATTATGCGGAATTTAAGATTTTTTTAAGTTTATTTAGGCTGACTAGGCAGCAACGTGGCTAGTTGACCGTTAGTCAGCGGTCTTGACTGTCAAAACTAACATTTAACTCTTAGATTTGGCCAAATTAGTAAAGTGTAGGATTAGTTCGGGCCACGATGTTAAATGCGAAAAGGATTGGCCAGAATGTTAAATATGGGAAAAGTTCGGGCCAGACATGTATATTAATGCTTAAGTTTATTAGAAGTTTATATACCCTTGCCTGAGTTCTATCTTTTTAATTTCAACAAATCCACCATTTACAATGTTAGTAATCGTTCTTATGGATGCTCATTTTCTATTTACCAAGCCATTGAAAAATTAGACTTTCTCAACGGTAAAACTTAAGAAATTGTATTGCTATTTTGTAAATATGCTATCATTGTTTGTTAATGCGCATGACATTTACATATAATACAATCATGAAACAAATGTAAAAGAAAAGAATATTACTGAAATTTAAACTTTGAAGTTTTGTTAATTAGGGTTATCATATTGCAACCGGCCAACGGGCCGGGGTACAATCTAGTAAAAAAAAATCCCTTTTTACTCATTAGTAAATCTTAATAGAAAAGTAAAAAAGTTCATCAAAGCGCTTTAGAGTTTGGACTATCTTTTGGTTGGTCTGTATGCCAGGGGTGCACGTAGCTACTATTCCCGGTGTATAGCTTAGTTGTAATTTCGTACTATCTTTTTTGTTTTTCGAAATTTAATAAATGAATTCAAGATTATAAAAAAAAACAAATTAGTTTACGGCAGATTATTTGTTATTTTAGACTATTCTAATCCTCTTATGGCTTAGAGATTTGTAACAATTAAGTTGGAATAATTCAGTTCCAAAAAACGAAAGAAGCTTATGTTGGAATAATTAAGTTTCATTAGTAAAATATTGTACGGGTATTTTACTTCGTCTTTAAATTAATTTTATGCTCAATAGTACGTCAATAGTCATAATATATAAAATTAATTATTTTAAAAATAAATAAATACATAAAATAATAGTCAAGTTAGCAATTTCATTCATTAAATACGGATATTAAAAATGTTCTACAAGTACGTGTTTAGCATGCGAGCCATCAAATGAATGGGAAAAATGAAATGCATTGACAATAATAAAGTGTCATCATAGACCTTTCTAGGCAACTGCAAGAGCTCTGATAGTTGTGCACAACTAGAAGCTGACATTGAGAATGGGAACCGAAGCTGCCATTTTTTACTAGAGGAAAGAACACAAGCACGACTACTCAACATGGGACGAGTAAAACTTCCGAGGATTAGATTAACTGAACCAATGTTCTCCATTGCTGATATAAAGACTGACCATTTATTAGGGCACTACCTACTGTACGGGGAAGGAGAATACTTCCATGAGCTGGATCAACCCCCACACGAAGAGGTAGATCACGAGGAGAGGATGAACAAGAAACACCCATGATAGAGACTACTTGTCTAGCGGAATTCAAGACATCCTACGGGGAGCCACCTGAGCTGGAGTTAAAGGCATTACTAGGGAATCTATAATATGCATTCCTAGCTGATGGAGAAAAGTTGCCCGATCAATTCAACACTGTCTAAGGAGCAGAAGGAGCAACTAGTAGAACTACTAAAAATCACAAGAAGGTTATAGCCTGGACAATCACCAACATTCAATGGATTGATCCAACGTTCTGTATGCACAAGGACAATCATAAACCACTAGTTCAACCACAACAATGTTTGAATCCCCTCACAGAGGTCGTGAAGAAGGAGGTGATGAAGCTATAACAAGCAGGAATTAGGGCTGGTCAACGGTTAGTTGGTTATCGATTAAAACCGATTACTGAACCGATAAGGACGGTTAGTGGTTAACCGATAATCGATAACTTCTTATTGGTTCGGTTTTGGTTAGTGATATTTTGCTTATTGGTTAACCGCTAACTAACCAATCGGTTAATGGTTAACCGATAAGAAAACCGATAACCGCTTACTAGTATAACCACATAGTTTTGGACATTTGGCTGATGGAAAAGTTTCAAGATTCAAAACAAACAAAAATCGCAATATCCAAACATCCCAATTCCCAAATATTGCAAACAACTTTCCACCAAGAGTCTCAAATGTGTTTAAGAGTCAGAACCCGAAATTCACCTCTCTCTAACTCGTCTTTGTATTCGACAGAGCAAACGTCATACCCTAGTGATCGTTTTCTCTTTGATGTTTGTCAATGATGATCTTGTGGTGCTTGTAGTTGATGTCTTGCAAATTGGATGAATAAGTTTGATAAATTTTTATTTTATGCATTGGGAATTGAATTGAATTTGTGAATTCACGATGAATATTGTATTGATTAATTTTTATTTTATGCATTGGGAATTCACGATGAATAATGTAGACCTGTAATTAATTTATTTTGAATTACTTGTATGATTATTCCTCTTTAATATTTAGTACACTTCGTAATTCTTATGTTTGTGGATTGAAAATGATGTTAAATGACACTTGTTAAACTTAATTGGATGATGATTTGTGTATTACAAGTGGTTATTGCATCTGTTTACTATATTTAGTGATAAATTGAAGTTATTGATTTGATATTTAGGTCGTTTATGTATAACCGTAGTTGTTGGAAAGTATCTTAGTTGTTATTGGTTAGCCGCCAAACTAACCGCAAATCGAACCGATAATAGATGGTTAACCGATAGGGCTTATCGATTTGGTTATCGGTATGAGTTTTTTTCTTATTGGTTAAAAGCTAACCACCATATCGGTTAGTGGTTAACTGAAACCGAACCGTTTAGCACGTACCCTAACAGGAATCATATACCCCATTTTGGACAACAAATGTGCCAACTATACACAAGTGGTGCCAAAGAAGGGATCATATACCCCACTTTGATGTTTGTCAATTAAGTACTTCTACCATACTCTAAAGCATACGTTAGGCTGAACTATATATATGTGTGTGCTAGCCTTTGCAACATCAACACAAATCGTACCGCACCGCAATTTAATTGATTTGGTCAAATCAAACCTCATAGATATGTAATTTGGTATAGTTTGGAACGCACCGCAATGTAATATAAACTATGCATAATTGAATCGATAAATTTGAATTCAACTATGATTCTCTTACTTATCAATTAGAGCCATCTGAGTGTATATTGAATTTTAATGATGATCTATCAATGCGATTCCTTTTTATATGGCCGGTGCTGGATTTGCTTCTTATTCTGAGACGGGACATGTTGTCATTTTCGGCATATGCTGATGCCGTTTTCCAAGGGAAAGGAGTAACCGGTGCAGGAAACTCTTTCCGGCTTCTATCCTTTTAATTTTGGCCGGCGATGCCAAATCATTCCAAACCGGACGGCCAGGCTGGTCCAACTCAGAAGAGATCAGCGGGGCAAGTTTCAATAAATAAAGAAACAATTCGCCATACTATTATCCCTATAAATAATCTGCATACTCAATAATAAGTTTTAATAATATAGACTTTTATCAGAAGCCAATCTAGCCGGACAGCTTCCCTCTCTTTTTCACAATGGACTTCTTATTCTTCCTCCTCCTCAGCTGCCTCATCTTGACCCTCACCTTCCTCCGATTCCTGACAAGAAACCCTCCGTCTGCCAAACTCCCGCCGGGCCCCTCCCGGCTTCCAATAATCGGCAACCTCCACATGCTGGGCGACAAGCCTCACCAGTCACTGGCCCAGCTCGCCAAGATCCACGGGCCCTTGATGAGCCTCCAGCTGGGCCGAGTCACAACCATCGTCGCCTCCTCCCCAGACACCGCCAGGGAGATTCTCCAAAAGCACGACAAGGTCCTCTCCGACCGCCACGTCCCCGCCGCCGCCCAAGTCCTCGACATCCACAAATTCGCCATCCCGGCGCTTCCCGTGGGCCCCAGGTGGAGGAACCTCAGGAAACTGTGCAACTCGTACATCTTTACAACCCAGAAGCTAGACATGAACCAGGACCACAGGAGGGTGAAGGTTGTCGACCTCCTCGAAGGTATCCGGCGTCATGCCGAAGAAAGGCCCGGAGAGGCGTTGGATGTCGGTAAGGCAGCGTTCAAGGCCAGTTTGAATGCTCTGTCGTCCACCGTTCTTTCGATGGATCTAGCGGACGAGGAGAAGTCATCTGGGACCGCGAGGGAATTCAAGGATCTGGTGAGGGAGCTGCTGGGAGAGATTGGGAAGCCCAATTTGGGAGACTATTTCCCCGTTGTGGCGAGGTTGGACTTGCAAGGGATACAAAGGCGGGCGGAGGGTCATGCAAGAAAGATGTTGAATTGGTTCGAATGGGTGATCGACCAACGGCTGCGAAATTTGAAGTCGGAGAGCTACGTCTCGACCAACGACATGCTCGACACGCTTCTGGCCATGGGAGATATTGATGATCATGACAACAAGCACGAGGAGGCTGCTACTACAATGGATCCATTATGCATCAAATACTTGTTCTTGGTGAGACTAATTGACTCTTACTCTCCTTTCATTAATTATCAACCAAACTGTTTTTAGCTATAAGATGGAGATTTTAATTACAGAGTGATTATGGGAAAAGGTATCACGATAATATTGCAAGTGTTGTTGTGATCGTGTTAATAGGAAAAGGTTAGGGCAATTCCAATTTATTTTTAGGATGACGCTAATACTAATTCCAATTAATAGAAACATTTCGTTTAGATAACTTTTTAATTTGAAAGAGTTGACCACAATTAATATGAGGGAAGATACTTAGGAGGATGGTGGTCATTAATTAAGAATTGCGGAAGGGAAACTCACATGTGTTAATAATTTGGGGAAAGGGTGCATTAATTGGAGAAATGGGTGGGTGACTACCACACATATCACAAACCTTAGAAATGACCCCACAATGTCACCACACCACAAAAATAACAACCACATGAAGCAAAAATATCTCATGAAACACACCACAAGTAAGCATACCACAATTCTCATAGAGCACACTACAAATTTATTAAAGCATACCAAATCCTATGAAGCATATCACAAATTTCTTAAAGCATAACATAATATAGGACCTATTTTGAATATTTTAAATTTTATATATCAAAATGTAAGGAAAAATAGGTACTAAAAGATAACTTTCATGTATATTTTCATAACTTGTACAAAAAAAAAAAAGACACGAAGTATTAAGATTTACTAAATTTAGTTTCTAAAAGCATATCACATGTTCATTAAAACATACCACAAATTTACCAAATCATACCACAAGTTAATTAAACATATCACAAATTTAGCAAACAAATCACAAGTGGGAAGGGGGAGGGAATGAGAAGATAAAACATATCACAAGTTTATCAAAATATATCACAATTTCATTAAACATACTACAAGTTTATCAACGCATACCACAAATTGGAATAGGGAGGGGGAAGAGAAATGACAAACATACCACAATTTTATCAAAGTATACGACAATTTGATTATAGCATACCACAAGTTAATTAAACACAAGTGGGAAGGGAAAAGATGAAACATACTACAAGTTCCTAAGAACATACCACACCTTCATTAAAGCATGATACAAGTTTATCAAAGCACGCTATAAGTTCATTAAAACATATTACAAGTTTATCAAAGCATATCACAATGGAAAAGGGTGAGAGGGGAAACATACTACAGGTTTCTAAAAGCATACCACAAGTTCTTTTTTTTTATGAAGGCATACCACAAGTTCATTAAAACATACTAGCTGGTGTCTGACCCCCTTTGGCCGGCATACCTTTTGTATTATATACATATATTTTAATGTCGTCTTTCAACAAACTAACAATATCAATGTTTTATTCATCACTTTGATTTTCTTATGGCCGATGAACATTGACCCTTTGGCCGCCAAATAGTCGAACTGTCGATAGAAGGAGTAAAACTGATAAATACTAAATAAAAAAGAGTTTACAAATTTTTTTTCTTAAAAAGGCGCACATGATTCATGTTTAGATTTATATATTTCACTATTTTGCATCGTCGTGGAGTAATTTATATATATTTATTTAATTTCATTATATTTTCCGTTAATATTTCCTTTTTCTAGTATTTTCTTTTCTTTTATTATCCTCCCGTAATTAAAGCAATGAAAATTTATCTCTCCGCCATTAGTAATAGAATTTGTTTGGTTATCTCCCCCCCCCCCCCATATTATTTTATGAAGAGAATCCGTTTTTTTACTCCAAGCACAAATACATAAATGCCCATCCTTAGTGAGAACTAGAGGTGGCAATTAGGATCCAAATTCATGAATCCAATCCAATCCATCCACCAAATTATCCACCTAATCCAATCCATTTAAATCCAATCCATTTGATCCAAATCCAATTGGATTGGTGGATTCATGGATCCATCCATTGATCCAAATGGCAAATTATGATTTGGTTCCTATATTTTTTATATTTTACATTTTGGTACCTAAAATTTATATTTTTATATGAAAAATATTATTGGAAAATTACATTTTGGTACCTAAATTTTTTCATTACGACAATTTAGTACCTAAAGTTTTCAAAATTTACATTTTGGTCCAAGCCTTGGATGTTATTTGGATTCATGGATCAATCCACCAATCCATGAATCCACAAATCCATTGGATCCAATCCATTTTATCCATGGATCCACGAATCCACGAATCCGATCCAATTGCCACCTCTAGTGAGAACTGTGGCTGATGTGGCAAAAAAAATTTCTTTGACATTGCCTTATATTTATTTATAGACCACAAAGTTATCAAAACATATCACAAGTGGGAAGAAGGGAAGGAGAAGCGAAGCATATCACAAGTTCATTAAAGTATATATATGTTTATCAAAACATATTACAAGTTTCTTAAAGCATACCATAACAGTAACTATTTGTAATTTTCACCCATATTTCCGAGACTTATTTGTAAAAAAATTCATTTTAGTTATTAAATATCAGGATATATAAATTCCAGTTACCAAAACTGTAATTTTTACATAGAATCACTATGAAACTACATAGGGAGGAGGAAAGGGAGGAGAAAAAGAGATAGTTACCATAATACCCTTAAAATAAGTGTTGGTACCATGCTATTGCTATCAATTGTTTCAGCACCATATGTGCATATCCACTCTCATGTTAATGTTAAGCACCCCGTACATAGCAGTATTACTTATTAGTAACATTTTTATCAACCATAAACTCTAATATTCTAAATGAGTTTTTATTGATTGGTCGGTCTTTTTTATTTTTATTTTTATTTTCTTTTCATTACCGACTAATTGTGGTTTAATTAATTAGGATCTCTTCGTAGCTGGTACTGATTCAACTACAAGCACACTAGAATGGGCAATGACAGAGCTACTCCGCAACTCTGAGACACTCACTAAAGCCAAGATAGAACTAGACCAAATTATTGGAAAATACAATCATCTTCAGGAATCGGATATCCATCGATTACCATATTTGCAAGCAATAGTGAAAGAAACCTTTAGACTACACCCACCAACTCCACTACTACTTCCTCACAAGGCAACGACAGATGTGGAAATTCATGGTTTTACTGTGCCCAAAGCTGCCCAAATTCTAGTTAATGTGTGGGCTATAGGTCGGGATTCGACAACATGGGTAGATCCAAACTCTTTCATCCCAGGAAGATTTTTGGATTCGAAGGTTGATGGGAAGGACAACAGTTTTGAGCTGCTTCCATTTGGTTCTGGAAGAAGAAGCTGTCCAGGACAACCGTTGGCATTGAGAATGTTACATATGATGTTGGGCTCGCTGGTTCATGGATTTGATTGGAAGTTGCCGGATGGGTTAAAGCCAGAGACACTAGATATGGAAGAAAATTTTGGATTGACTTTACACAAGGCCAAACACTTATTTGCGATTCCGACTCTAAGGTAATCATGTTATACGAAGAGCACATGCAACTGTGAACTTGAACTACTGTTACTGTGGCCAGCTATTTCCCGCTTCGCATCTTACTACATGTAGTAAGATGCGAAGCGGGAAATAGCTACAAGTGATATTTTTTTATTTTATTTTAAGCACTCTGAAATTTGAATTTTTATTTCAAAAGCATTGTTGTGACAAGTTTAATTAATGATACAAATAATGAAACTAGTTAATACTATACCTATGTAATCCTTTTTCTATAACCGGAAATAAAAGTTACAATAAGATGGGATATATGGAGAATAACGAACGAGTAATTGATCTAATAGTATTACTACTCGCTTTGACGTTGCCTTTTGTTATGATGATAATCGGTGACCTTCACTACATGGTGCATAAAATAAGAATATTACATCTGATCCATTCTCTATGTTTTAATTTCATGCATCGACAAGGTAACGACATTTTTCTTTCTTCTCGTCGTTATCTGTGGGAAATAGGAAAAGGCAGGGGTGGGCAAAGAAAAATGGGTTTTCAGGTATACTCATATCCGTCTCGTTTTTTAGGATTATGGGTACTCAAATATCCGTAATTATTTTTACGAGATGGGATTTGGGATCAAGAACTTCTACAATGGATACCCATGAATTACTCGTTAATACTCGTTTGAGTATTACGGGTACCCGTACTACCCGTCCACCCATGCCATTAATTTGAAACAACAATGAATGAACATACGCTGCATTCCCTGTGATACGTGATAACATATACTACCGAACCTTCACCTACTTAATTGGACAACAATTACTGCAACAACTCCATTGTCTTCCTTCATTATAGGTGTAAATCAGAAGCAGTAGCTTCATTCCAATTCAATTTAATAAAATGAATTCCTACGACTGCATGCATGGGACCGGTTGAAAGATCACCATTTTCTCTATTCATTTTGTATAAATCAGTAGCAGTAGCTTGATTACAATTCAATTCAATAAACTGAATTCCTACGCCAGTATTACCGCCAATAAAAACATAAATAACGAAAATCACAAAAATTAATGGGTACACGCGGATACCCGTTATCCGTCTCGTATGGGTAATGGGTACCCGTTAACCCGTACGGAGTTTGGGACGTGGGATGATTTCTTCTCCAAATGGGATTGGATACCCGTTTCAAACGGGACGGGTACCCAATCTAGTCCCGTTGCCCACCCCTAGGAAAAGGGACAACGAGTAGTACCTCGTAGTAAGCTACAACAAAATGAATTAGGGTTAGGGCAAACTGTAGTCTCAAATACGTTGGTAAACTGGCAAACTTTATTCAATCTATCAAACCAACAATAAGTACTCAGCTTCAGCCTACAATCCAGGCTTCCACTAACAGACCCTCAATCCCACGACCGTTAAAACAAGCCAACTAACTTGACAGCTAAGCTACTGACTTGCTGCCTTTTGACTCAATCCACGCAGGGACCTTATTGCCTCAATTTACAGACTCAAGGTCTCAATCACTGATAGACCGTTAATTGCACATATTCTTACCCCAATTCTTGAGCGGTTTGAGATGTTGATTCTCGTGTTTTAGGCCGATTTCACGCTAGGTTGTTCTTGTTTGTGATATTTCAGGTCCTAGTACGTGAATGAAGGTTTGGGAGCGAGTTCGGGGTCGATTGGACGAAGATCAGACGTGTGGCGAGACGCTGAGGAGGCCACACGGGCAATCATAATACCCACACGGCAGTGCAAGGAACCAATGTGGCCGTGTGGGATTTAGCGAGGCTTCACATGGGCATACTGGAGATTCCACACGAGTACACGACCGTGTGTCCCTGGCCGTGTAGGTAGCCTGAAGTCCATTTATTCGAAACGCCGCATTTTGGCACTCACACGGGCAGCTGGGTAAGCCACACGGCCGTGTGGCCTGCCCGTGTGATCGAGAAAAGCTGGGTTTTAACCCAATTTCGAGCCAAAGGAGAGGTAATCGACTTTTTGGAGCAAAAACAGAGCCCTAAAGAGAGAAAGTGCGAAGAACACATCCTAAGAGTGGTTTTGGAGTTGGGTTTCATCAAATCAAGCTTGGAGATCATCATAGGAGTGAAAATCATCATCACAGAGCAGATTCTTCCCATTGTTATGAGTATGACTGCTTTGTATTCTGTTTTCTCCTCTCTCTCTATGGAGTAGAACTTTCTCTCACTTGGGTATGAAGAACCCTAGTTCCATGTGTTAGAGATCTTGATTGTAATGACTTGGGATTGTTGTACTATTTGATTATAATCAAATGATGCATGATTCATTGAATTAATTGAAGTCTGATTAGCTTTTTTTTTATTTCTGCTGCAACCTGAGATAGATAGAATCTGATTAGGTTGTTAGAGCTTCATCATTCGGTAGTAGTAGATTGGTTATACGAGAGTTAGTCAATCTACTGCTTTGTACTGGAATCCAATTCCGGTAGTGGAGTTCTGTGTTCATAGCCTTAGCTTTCTATCTCGGTGAAGGTTAGTCGCCTGCCGGGTAGTTGGACTGAGAGGGCTTGGCCAGCTTAAGAGATTCCAAGCTACTGTCAGATCTTCCGCAGTTTAATCAACAGTAAATCAACCCAGGGTAATTACAATTGAGACCTAACTAAGGAGCTAGGGGGACTCATTCCCGAGTGACTCTTCCTTTGCTTTAGAAAACCGAACCATATCCTGCTTTCTTAATGCTTTTAGTTAAAACAACAATCACTCGACTTAGTTTGCTAGATAATAGATAATCACGGAGTAGGCAGTAGATCTAGACCCCGGGTTGACATTAGAACTTGCTACTTTACTGCATTCCCGGACTGCGATTATACTTGGTCGCAGTTTGGTGTTGTGTTTTAGCGTGTCAATCACACTAAACCAAAATGACACAGTCTCAGTCTTAAATCAACACTTTAACTATCAAAAACTTTTGTTCTTCCCGCCTTATGTTGCTGCTCTTGCTGCCTTTTGCTATGATGATCCAGCCTCAATGCATCCAGCAAATCATCCCCTGAACTGAAGCCGGTTAGCAAGTTTCAGTTCACCACTTCGAAACCTCATTTTCCAAAAGTAAATTCTGACATGTCCACCACACCAAGTCCACTTCTTAGCAACTTATTAGTATCCAATTTCAATGATTTTGTCATCACATCAGCAATCTGTTCATGGGTCCTGCAATGCTTCAGTTCAACAATTCCTCCATTTGCTAGCTCCCTTAGTTAGTGAAACCTCACGTCAATATGCTTACTCCTTCCATGAAGAACATAGTTCTTTGATAGCTTGATTGTTGAACTGCTGTCACACCAGATTGTTGTTGCTGATTCAATGCACTCCATCCATCCCATTTGTTCCAGAATCTTTCTTAACCACACACACTATGAAGCACAATACGATGCAGCAACATATTCAGCCTCTGTGGTTGACAAGGTCACCACTGGTTGCTTCTTGGAGGCCTAGGAAACTGCAGCACCAGCTAGGAAGAACACATACCCACTGGTGTTCTTCCTGTCATCACAGACACCAGCATAATCCCTGTCTGTGTATCCAGTCAAGCAACCCTTGTCCTGTCCCATCTTGTACCAGATCCCTTGCTAAGCTGTACCCTTTATATACCTTAGGATTCTTTTCGCTGCCAACATATGTTGTCTTGTTGGTGCTTCCATGTACCTACTTAACAAACACACAGAATGCATCACATCTGGCCATGTAGCTGTAACATAAAGAAGGCTTCCAATGAGTTGTTTGTAATCAGTTGGATTGACTAGAACCCCATCACCAGCCTTAGTTAGCTTTGCTCCAGACACAAGGGGATTGTGCACATAATTGAACTAACTCAAACTGAATCTCTCCATGATCTCTTTTATGTACTTCTGCTGGTTGATAAAAATGCCTCTATGACTTCGAGTGATTTCAACCCCCAGGAAGTATGTAATCTTCCCTAGATCAGTCATAGCAAACTCCTCCTTCATTGACTTCTTGAAGTCCTCAATCCTAATAGCACTGCTGGCAGTAAACATCAAATCGTCAACATAGATGCTTACCACCAGTATATCAGTTCCAGACCTTTTAACAAACAAGGTATGCTCATGTGTACTTCTATCAAACCTAGCTTTCAAGAAATAAGCCTCAGTCCTGCTATACCAGGCTCCAGGTGCTTGCTTCAATCCATAGAGAGCTTTCTGAAGCTTGTAAACCTTTTTCTCCTCCCCGGCAACCACAAATCCTTGTGGTTGCTCAACATAAACATCCTCAGAAAGCTCACCATAGAGAAAAACACTCTTTACATCCAGCTAGAAAACTGGATATCCATGGTGAGTAGCCAAAGCTAGAAGAGTTCGGATGGTGTCCCACCTTGCCACAGGTGCAAAGACATCTATATAATCAATTCCATGTTGCTGAGCCTAGCCCTTGACCACCAATCTGGCCTTGTGCTTGTCAATCTCTCCATCTTCCCTCGGTTTTGTCCTGTAAACCCACTTTAACCCAAGTGGAATGACACCAGGTGGACAGTCTGTTAGTATCCAGGTGTCATAATCCTTGATAGACACCATCTCTTGTTTCATAGCCTCAATCCACTTCTCATCAACCACTGCCTCTTCAAATATCAGTGGAACATCAGGTAGAGCAATCATGTCCACCAGTCTGTGTTAGCCCAGCTGCAGTCATAGATGTTCAAGTACCTTGGTGTTTTGCTTACTCTATGGGCAAACCCCAGGTTCCCTATTGATGGTAGCCCAAAACTGTCCGTAGACAGATCATCCTCCTCTTCCTCTTCTTCCTAGTTACTTGATGCAGTGGCCACAAGAGTGACATGACTAGGTGGTTCTTCAACTGGTGTCTGAACCTCCTCTTCAGTATCACAATCTGACCAGTTTTAATCTTCTCCCTCCCAAATCATCCTTGTCACACCTTGTTGAGGTTTAGTCTCCCCGATCAAACCCTTCTCCTCATCAAATACTAATCATTACCTTCTTAGTTGTAGGATTATATAGTTTGTAGGGTTTAGACTCAGAATATAACCCCAGAAATTACACTTTACACTTTTTGCATCAAGTTTCTTCCTGTGATGGTCATGAATGTGAGCATAAGCTACACAACCAAAGATCCTCAGATGCTCAACTGATGGTGGCTTGCCAGACTAGATTTCTTGTGGAGTTTTGCATCCATTGGCAGCAGTAGGACTTCTATTCAACACATAGGTTGTCCAAGCCACTGCCTCTTGTTGAAAGAATTCAGGAAAGTGTGTGTTGAAGCTGGTATCACCAAGAGAGCATCGAACCATATTCATTATGGTTCTGTTCTTTCTTTCTGCAACCCCATTTTGTTGGGGAGTAAGGGCAGCTGTAAGCTGCGTCCTAATGCCAGCTTCATCACACTCTTTCCTTAATTCTTTCAACAAGAATTCCCCTCCTCTATTTGTTCTTAAGCACACAATAGAGCTGCCTGTTTCATTCTCAACCTATGCTTTGTAATTCTTAAATCCTCAAGTGTATCAGATTTTGCACCCAGAAAATGAGCCCCTAAATTTCTGCTATAATCATCAGTAATAGTAAGGATATACCTCTTTCAACCATTAGACTCATGTGTGATAGGTCCACACAAGTCAGCATGAATAAGTTGAAGCTTTTGATATGCTCTCCAACTACTTTTCTATGGAAAACTGTGCCTGTGTTGCTTTCCAACTTGAGAAACTTCACAGACTCCTAGCTCTCCTAGCAACTGAGAAATGCCCTGAATCAGACCCTTTCTTTGCGATGCCAACAAACTCGTTTGATTCAAGTGACCAAATCTCCTATGCCAAATCTATAGAGAAGTTTGCAAGCACATTATATCTTCATTCTGAGCTTTGAGCACCTGTTCTGCAGCTAGCACAAACATCCTGTTGGATTGCATGCTTGTCTACATCAGAAACCGCCTTTTCTTCATGAAATATCTTGCAAACACCTCCCTTGATGAGAAACCCCAAACCTTTCTCCTAAATTTGACTAACACTTAGCAGGTTTGTCTGCAGACTAGGCACATAAAACACATCACCGATAACCTTAGGAAATCCATCAACCTGCAACTTCACTGAACCCTTGCTAGCCACTTTCAATCTGTTACCATTTCCCAACTTCACATTGCACTCAAAACCAGCATCCATGGTGGTGAACCACTATCGTTCTCCACTCATATGATTGCTGCAGCCTGAGTAAAGAAACCGCCAACTTTGGTTTTTCTCAAACTGATGACTTTCCAAAAAATCCATCAAACCAACATGCTCTACCTCTTGGAATAATTTGCTTGCTGACTGAACCAGTCAGGACACTCATTCCTGAAATGCCCCAACTTGTGATCGTGAAAACACTGCACAACATCCCTATTCCAGCCTCGAGTTCTTCCTCTTCCTCTACCATGATAAAAGCTTCTGCCACCACCTCTGTTGCCTCCCCTTCCTCCAAAAACATGAGTAGCCTTGAGGGCCTTGAGGGCTTGATCCTCTTCTGCAGTCTGCCTTGTGAACTTATGCTCATGGACAAGCCAAGAGCTCTGCAAAGCTTCAACAGAAAGAGTATCTATGTCTTTTGATTCTTCTATGGCACATACTATGTAGTTGAATCTTTTAGTTAGGGTTCTCAAAATTTTCTCAACTATTTTAACATCTGGCATTGCTTCCTCATATTTTCTCATATCATTAGCAATAACCTTGACTCTTCCAAAGTAAGCAGATACAGTCTCACCTTCTTTCATAGCCAAAATCTCAAAGTTTCTTCTCAAGGCTTGAAGCTGTGACTTCTGAACTCTCTCACTCCCTTGATACCTGACTTTCATTGAGTCCCAAAGCTGCTTGGCAATACTCTTTTGAGTGATTTGCTTCTGAGTTTTGTCAATGGAGCTGACCAAGTAGTTTTTTGCTTTTAGGTCTCTCAAACAATTGTCTTCCAACTCCTTCTTATGTACTCCTGACAACTCTTCTCCTCGACCTGGTTCCTTGAAACCATCACTTACAACAGGCCAGTACTCCTTATCTCAGCAGGTTCTCCATCAGCAGACTCCAATGGTCATAGTGTCCATCAAACTTTGGAAGACAGAATTGCGCAAAGCTGCTGCTCTCACTCATGTTTTCACTCTCACAATCCATGAAACAATACCTCCCTCGTGTCTCTCGTGTTTCCCTGTCCCAGAATCAAAAACAATTTTACTCAAATCACTCTCAATTTCAATCGTGGTTACAGTTTACTCTGTTCTCTGATACCCCAATGTAGTCTCAAATACGTTGGTAAACTAACAAACTTTATTCAATCTATCAAACCAACAATAAGTACTCAACTTTAGCCTACAATCCAGGCTTCCACTAACAGACAATCAATCCCACGACCCTTAAAGCAAGCTAACTAACTTGACAGCTAAGCTACTGACTTGCTGCCTTTTGACTCAATCCACGCAGAGACCTTATTGACTCAATTTACAGACTCAAGCACACAATCACACTAAACCAAAACGACACAGTCTCATACTTAAATCAACACTTTAACTATTCAAAACTTTTGTTCTTCCCGCCTTCTGCTGCTGCTCTTGCTGCCTTCTGCTATGATGATCTAGCCTCAATGCATCCAACACAAACTACCACAAAAGGACTGATGGTTGTATGTAGGTTAGGAATGAAAATAGTTTGGGAATGCATTTATTAAAAACGATAATGCTCCAAACACCAAGGGGTTGTTTGCCCGTGAAAAATGCGAATTGGGCCAAATCCGCACGTTACTGAAAATATGAAAATTGTTAAATGAAAATTAGTGACCAAAATTCTGTGTTTAAAATGAGTTTAAGAATATGGAAATAATTAGTGTGAGATTTGATTAAAATACTAATTTACTCCTTCCTTTGTGAGATGGAAAGAAGATATGTAATGACTGCCGAGAGAAAACCCGGGCTGACACCAAACGCAACCTCCACCTTGTTTCACCTTGTAGATGCTTTTGTTTTGCTTAGAATGAACTTAAGTGAAACGCGGAGCTTTGACAAAACGAGGGCTGAGACAAAACACATGCCAGCTGAGGGATTAAGTGCAAATTTTAGGATTTTTATAGGAATTCTACATATGACAAAAAAACAGAGGTCTAGAACGAGAAAGTGATGAAAAAACATACCTTTGAGCCGATTTGAGCCTTGATTCCTCCATTGGAGCTCAAATATTACTCCTCGGAGTGTAGATTGAAATCCCGAAACAAATCATCATCATCTTTATGAGCATGACTATTTCGATCATGGTTTTCCACTCTCTCTCTATAGAGAAATTTTCTCTTTCACTTGGGTATGAATAACCATATTTCCATGTGTTAGGAGAATTATTGTATGAACCATTGGATTGGGGAATTGATTGATTATATTCAATTGAGGTATTATTCATGAATGATTGAATCTAGGTCAAATTCTTTGGATTGTTGATTTAACCTGGGATATAGAAAATCATATTGGGTTAAGATAGCATCCTTAATTGAAAGTAGTGAATCGATTGCTCGAATAGTACCCTCTATTTGCATTGCCTTTGTATTTTTGTTCGGTTGAGGATAATCTCCCGTCGGCTAATCTGTTTAAAAGGGCTTATTCTGCTTTAGTCGAGATTCCTAGCTAATATAGGACCTACTACATTATAACTATCAATAAACTAAACTAAGGGGAATTACAACTTTAACCTAACTATGAGCTGAGGGCCACATACCAATGCGATCTTTTCCATATGAATTCAAACCAAATTTCCGGCTTTATTACTTTATCTCAAGTAATCAAAATTACAGCGTGGTTGCTAGATAATAGACAGTTCACCGAGTAACAGTACATCTAGCTAGGCTGCCGGTTGACACCAGAACTTCATTCCGCTACACTACTCCCGACTCTGTGGTTACACTTGGCCACTGAATAGAGTGTTGATTTTAGCGAGTAAGGGTGAGATCTAAGGAGCGAGGTTACAATTTTTTTTTCCTAATTTTTTAATCGAATTGTAATTTTTTTGTTCTAAGTTGAATTTTGAAAATTTTACAATAGAAGAAATGAGTCCGTTGTGATTAAAAAAATAAAAATCATTTATGATATTTTTGAGAATTTTTTTACCACCCATTATGGCATTACTAGACAGAGAGTGTATGAATTATGGAGGAACACAAGCGGCTAGATAGTTTATATTAGGGTAGTCACTATTTATTGGACAAACCCTTTTCAAATTCAAATTTCTAGCCAACCCTATTGAATTACTAATAATTGGCCAAATATTAACATCTAGTTAACAGTTTTGTTAATAATATTGACTTGTCAAAATGATACTGACTTGTAAGAGACACATGGAGGTCAACATTCCAAAATTTGAATATTTTAAATAAAAAAAAGAATTACAAAATTATTAACGATAACGTATAAAAGATTTAATACTTTGGCGTGTTACAAACGTTTGACAAATTCTTACTTTCTTAGTATTTCAATAAATTTGACTAAAATAAAAGAATTTAAAAAATACTTGGATAATAAATAGACATTACCCTTTATATTATTCTATAGCACCTCCTGCGGATCATGTCACCCATTGTTAAAAACCCTTTTGCATCCACTTTTCAGTAGACCAAAATATCCATTGGTATAGGGATGTTATGGTATTAACATGTACAACAAAAATTATATATGATCGTGTGTAACAGTACGTTTAAAAGTAGAGCATGAGCTATAAATTATTATAAATTTATAATCTAAACGTGAATATAATATAAAATTATATCAAATTGAATTTCTTAAAATATGTAAAACAAATATGCTACACATATTTAATAAATGAAGCACCAAATAAATAGGGTAAAATAAGATGATTCTACCATACTAAGAGAACCATAGTTGTAGTGGTATATTTAATAAGTATACGGATAGTATACGGCTATATTACAAGGATATATTTTTTTTGTTTCTTATGAAGAACCCTCTTCGTGCAGTTACTTCAAAAAATCTCTCTTGAGTTCGAATTAGATCCATGGACTATTGATTTTCAGCAGACCCGAGGAGTACATGACGCATCCCCAGAATGTAAGAGTGCCCAAAACAACCACAACCCGAACCCATGCAGACGAAATGAAAGCCCGCAACACAAATTGATTCCATAGCCAACACCACAGTGCTGAGAAACCTGTACCCACTGCTGCTCCAACCACAACCTGGCTCCCTGTGTGCAGTTTCTGCGATACTCTTAGCCATGACTGCCATTGGAAACAATACCACATTAGGTGTTACGCATCCTTCACACGGAGTTATAAAATATTTATAATGTAAATTTAAACCATCTGAGTTCATATTTAAAATGTTACAGGATCGCAGACGATCAATTTCTCTCCAGATCCCAAGTTCGAGGTTGCACCATATCAACCCTCAAGTCCGCTGAAGCTATAGGAAGATTGTACTTACGAAATAGGAGGCACATGCCAAAAGTAATGCACTGAGGATGACTGAAACAGCATTTACTCCTAGCCATTCAACAGCTGAAAGCAACACGGAACTCAGAGCCGAATTATATTAATTATAGGAATTTTGGATGAAAGAAGTACGACCCAACCAGCTAAGGAGAAGAGCAGCAGATTTACTTACTTGCGAGAACGCCGAAAGTAAGAACGTAAAATATGTATTGAGCGTGTGAAGAAGGCATTCCAGGGTCAGATCTGGTTGTAGCAAGTGGCCTCTCCTGCTTCAGAATCCGCTTAAGTGCAACTGACAGGACACAGCTAACCACAGCACCAGTGGCCACCCACAGCACGTCTGCGTTGTGATGCCTCCACACGAAGAAAGCACCGAAAGCTGCAGACACTAACCATTTGCTCTGCCACCATCCAAATAAAAATAAAATGCGCGGGGAACCTCTTTTAGCACAAAGCCCTGAATTGGAATCGGCAGATAATTAGAGGTGACAGAGAAGGAGGAAACACACCACACTGTTGAGGGCGGCTTCCAGTCCATAGGGTGACTCCTTCACAAAAGCTTCCCGGTCACGCGCTCCCATTCTGTAGTCGTTACTCCGCATGCTAGTTCCAGGAGACTTCAATGACTCTGCAGGCATGGTGTTCGACGAAAGTCCAGTAATCCCCCTCGTCGCAGTTCCACGAAATCCGGCCAATTTCCGAGTATAAACACGAATATGGGAACTGGGTTTGAAGGGATTGGTCTGGTACGGACGGGGGATGGAGATTTTCGAGGTGGGTTTGTGGAGAAGAGCCGCTTTGGTGGCCATTGTCGTGCTCGTGCAGTAAGGGAAGAAAAAGAAAGAAGAAGCAAAAACTGTACAGAAAAAGAAAAAAAGAAAAAAAGAAGTAGCAGAAGTCGGTGCGTGGCTGCATTTTCCGATGAAATTGATGGGGGTAATAAAGGGACATGAGAGACGGAGTTAGATTTGTTTGTGATGGTGGATAGTGACATTCCCTTCAACCTGAAGACGGGCGGCCGATGGATGAGCTGAGTTTGGGTATCAAATGGTGAACTGTGTCTGCTGTGTATTGGATTCCTGGTAGGCCCGCCTCTTTGTCCAAACTCATTGATTCACAATTTCATAAATTCCAATTTATTATTTACATTTCAGTCCCCCCAGTTGGTGTTTAGATAAACCGCTAACCGAATTGATAACATGTATTTAAATTATAAAAGTTACCGATTCAATTATTGATAAACATTATTTTGCTTAAGGACTAATAAAAAAATCGCACCCATTAGCTCCACTACTTACTTGATACAACCTTATAAATTCATCTAACTACGATCATTATGAAAAGTTCTATGCGAGTAAAAATGTGTGTTTGTTGATTCGGCTCTTATCATGGTTGATTAGTAGTACAGTATCCACATGAATTATCAAAACTGATGTTTGGCGGTAAAATTTTGAAATTTAATGATAAAAATATAGTTCTAACCCAAACACATTTCAAATTAGAGTGTACCTAGTAGAATTGCCCATTAATTAATTAAAAATAATGATAATATATGAGTGGATAAGGTACAAAATCTTTCATAAACAAGATATAGAGTTGTCTATTAGCCTCCCATGTATATATGTGACAGTGGTATGGTTACATCATGAATTTTTGCTTAAAGCTAAGACTTCATATATACTATCTTACCATTATCGTACCAATATCATACAACTATGGTAAGACTTCATAACATGATCTCATCACTGTCATATCATTATCTTACCAGAATGGTAAGAATGCAACATCACCATACCATTGTCATATCATGATGTTACCATGGTAATATCATAATACATGACAATAGGGCTGGGCATGCGGGCGGATCACCCACAGGTTTGGGCCATCCCATCCGCATTTGACCCGAATTTTATTATGTTGGTGGATTTGTGGGTGGGTGACGGGTTGCATTGGGAGTCATCCATCGGGTGGTGGGTGGGTTGTGGGCGTGTGTGCGGGTGACCCGCTCAACCCAACAGCAAAAAGAACAAAGTCGTCGGCGCTCGAAAGGGGAGAGTGAAGACGTTAGACGAAAACTAGGGCAGGTCGTGGAGATTGAACCTCAAAGCAAACCTTCAAATTCACGATCCCCTCTTCTTCCCTTTATTTTTACCTCTGATTCTTGTGCGTAGATCACCTCTTTTTCCTCAGTTGAATTATTTTTCTTAGTTCCCTGGACTTGATAATCATCTCCATCGGTAGAAAACTTCCCCTTAATAGAATTTCTACCCAATTTAAGAACTAATTCGACATGTTTTTCCCTATTCCCTATTCTTGTTTCTGGCCGATAACTCTCTCCACAGATTATCATGTCAAGTTGACTCCTTAATATTATATACATTGTGATGTGGGTGAACCCGCAAACCCACCCGCATCATCCACCATCCGTCTGACCCAACCTGAGAGTAAATGTGGGTATGTGGTGGGTTAAAAATTATCAATCCGTTTAAACGCGAGTGGATGCGTTTTATGATCAAAATCTGCTCGACCCACCCCTGCATGACAATAGTAGGATGGGGTTCGAATTCGTTTAGTTGCACTTAATAAAAAAAATCAATGGCTGTCACTCTCAGACGGAAATAAAATAAATAAAAAAATTCGGCTGGATATATGTGGTCTCCTTCTTTGTCCCCATGGATGATGTGGGCATATTGAGGAGGGAGAACAACATCAGTAGTATTCAGTGCCTGAAGTTGCTGCTCAGATTATCGGTTATAACTCGGTATCTATTGACCACAGTTTTGTTGGTATGTACACAGCTAGCTTAACATTTGAACTGCGATGGGACGTCTACTTCATAGATATGATAAAATTTTGTAGCCTTTCTCCGCCGATCGAATAATTGGGCATATTGAGGAGGGAAAACAACATCACGAGTAGACAGTGGTATTGGCCATTGGGACACCACTGCATTTCTTCTATGTCGTGTTAAATAAAAGGAATAAAAGAAACGTTGGCTGGCAGCCAAAGAATATTAGATGTTACTTAGGGTTGTCCATTTGGTTTTGGTTTTAACCGAAACCAAATCAATTGGAAAGCTAATGGTTTTAGTTTTTTGGTTTTAAACCAATAAGCAACTTAATGGTTTTGGCTTGGTTAAAACCGAAAAACCAATAGAAACCATTAAGAAACCAATAAAAATAAAATTATTTATCAACAAATATTTTTTTTTCTTTTGACACGCATGCCAACCAATAATTTGTTATGGCCATTACCATTATTATGACGTTTATTCAATAAAAAGAAGAGAAATAGAAATAAATATGTGTATGATTACATGTTGGTTTTTCAGTTATCCAAACCAAAACCATTAAGGCCCTTATTGGTTTTTGGTTGCCAAAAACTAATAAGGACCTTAATGGTGTTGGTTTTTTAGATTTAATTTTTGGTTTTAGGTTTTTCATACTTAATGGTTTGGTTAACCAAACCCAACCAAATTGACAGCCCTAATGTTACGTTTGCTTTTCTTCTATTTCCTGTTAACCAAAAAGCGAATATAAAAAACATAGCTCAGTCAATAGGGTTGGGAAACGGTGCAATCCAGTTAAATCGAATTGAATTAAAGTTTTCGATTTTCAATTCTTAGCAAAAATAGGAATCGGAAACTGGACTGGATCTTAAACGGATTTAATCAAAGTGAATCAAACAGTCCGCATAATCCAATTTAGGGTCGCGGGTTGGGGTTTTGGGATGGACATGGGTGGGATTGCAAAATTGGGTTTGTTGGGCTTGGGATTCGGTTTTCCTATTAAAAACGAATAAAACCCAATCATAAGGGGCGTGGGGGTGGCGTTTAAGCATCTCTCGTACATGGAAAGCAAGCTAGTTCGTTGTGTAAATAGTTCAGGTTACAATATAATCAGACTTATTTATACGATCAGGTCAGGTTGCCCATAAAAAAAAAAAAAAAATTTATACGATCAGGTTTCCCACACCCACCCGCCATGGATTATTAGATGTTTGTCATCAAGGATCAAAATCCATAAGTGATTGTTCCCTTTTTTATTCTAATGAGTAATCTTGGTAATTTGTTCTACACTAGCGGAGTCATCTTGGAGCAACATATCACACCTTCCTCCATGGAAATTTGTTCTTCTTTCTCTCCTTTGTTCATTTCTCTATTCTCCATGAACTAATTCCTCTCCGTTGTTTAAACTAGATGAACCGTAGGTCAATGATACTAATTTGATTAAATGTTATGGATATGGATATTAATAATATTTTATTTAGATTACAAGTATTCGATAGTTTCGCGCCTATTACATGCTTGATTGTTTCATATGTATGTTGAGGACAAGATCCCCATATGTACGATAGAACGCTCTTAAATGAAAAGGATTTTGAACTGCTAGGAGATGAAAGGAGAGGGATTCATAGATCATTCATCGTTAGGAGGTTGGATTTAGGTCAAAGAAAATATCTTATCTAGATTGAATTGTCTAATAGGGTGTTAATACACGAGAAGATCAGGTTAATACCAATTTTTGAATCGCTACGGTAAAATAAGATGGCATCGAGTTTGTGTGCATTCAATTGAAGAAGTATAAGTTGGCTAGGGGGATTTAAAGTCTGGACAACACTTTCCCTTGAACTTGCCTTAGTTATGCTAATTGCATGCGCAAAATTTCATTGCTTTTGTTAGTTAGTTAACTAAAAGGATTGATATATCGGTTAAATAATAAGCAACCTAACTCATTACTATTAGTTCATAGTCTCTGTGGGAATACGATCTTTCTTGTATGTTAACTTACTATTAACGATATGTACACTTGTCTATCGCACTTTAAAAAATGTGATCAATTTATCCGAGAAACAAAATTACCCAAACCTCATTTCACTCATTATTCTACCACCATATCATAACATCGTGATATATTTTCGTTGATCCCCAAACACACATATTATTATTTCAAATTAAAATAGATATAATTTTATAGGGTATAACTAAGTGAGTTAACTGAAATACTGTCATTCCACATAAAAAAAATAGGCCAAAGGTAATATAGTCTAGCTGGTGAAACCGCTGGCCTGGTCGGCTCAATAATTGAGAGGTCCTGAGTTCGATCACCAGCGGCGCCACTTGTGTGTTCCCGGAGGCACCTCTGAGTGCCGGGGACGAAGTCCCACGATATTGTATCATGTACAAAGTGGCACGTGGGATTAATATTCCTGGGTTATAAAAAAAACATAAAAAAAATAGCTACATGTAGATGCAATTCATCCGTTCTTGATGTGACATTCCTTTTTTTTCCCCTTGTCGTCGCTATGTGTGGTTTGGAAGTAAGGTTAGGGCAAGCTGTCCCAAAAGGACTGATGTCTGTATGTAGGATACGAATTAAGAAGAGTCTCGACTCTCGAGCATTATATTGCAACTACAAAAAAAGGTAAAATTCCAAACAGCTCAGACGACAAGGAACTCAAGAAACGGCATCGAAGGTTACACCTAATACGACAGAGTTCCTGCACAGCATCTACGGTAGAAAAGTGAGCAAAGGCAATCACAAGACGCCAAAATGGTCCATTCTTTATACAAGGACAGGGAAGAGCATAACTGAAACGTCATCTCACTAAACACTTCATTTTGTTTCTTGTCGAATTATTATATACCCTTATTATGCATGCAGACATGCAAGCTTCAATAAATAAAACAATTCGCCACACTAAATCCCTATAAATAATCTACGTACATACTTCACTTAATTCCCACTCCTCAGTCTACAGAGCTCTTGCTTCCCTTTCTTTTCACAATGGAGTTGTTACTTCTCCTCCTCAGCTGCTTCCTCTGCCTCATCTTGACCCTCACCTTCCTCCGACTCCTGACAAGAAACACTCCGGCGGCCAAACTCCCGCCGGGCCCCTCCCGACTTCCAATAATCGGCAACCTCCACATGCTGGGCGACAAGCCTCACCAATCACTGGCCCAGCTCGCCAAGATCCACGGGCCCTTGATGAGCCTCCAGCTGGGCCGAGTCACCACCATCGTCGCTTCCTCCCCAGACACCGCCAGGGAGATTCTCCAAAAACACGACAAGGTCCTCTCCGACCGCCACGTCCCCGCCGCCGCCCAAGTCCTCGACATCCACAAATTCACCATCCCGGCGCTTCCCGTGGGCTCCAGGTGGAGGAACCTCAGGAAAGTGTGCAACTCGTACATCTTCACCACCCAGAGGCTGGACATGAACCAGGACATCAGGAGGGTCAAGGTTCTGGGCCTCCTCGAAGGAGTCCGGCGTCATGCCGCCGAAAGGCCCGGAGAAGCGTTGGATGTCGGGAAGGCGGCGTTCAAGGCTAGTCTGAATGCTCTATCATCGACCATTCTTTCGATGGATCTGGCGGAGGAGGAGGAGGAGGAGGAGAAGTCATCGGGGACCGCCAGGGAGTTCAAGGAGCTGGTGAGGGAGCTGTTGGGTGAGATTGGGAAGCCCAACTTGGGAGACTATTTCCCCGTAGTGGCGAGGCTGGACCTGCAAGGGATACAGAGGCGTTCCGAGGGTCATTTAAGGAAGATTTTGAATTGGTTTGGATGGGTGATCGACGAAAGGCGGCGCGATTTGAAGTCGGAGAGCTACGTCTCGACCAACGACATGCTCGACACGCTTCTCGCCATGGGAGACACTGATCATGACAGCAAGCACGAGGAGGCTGCTGCTACGATGGATCCACTATGCATCAAATACTTGTTCTTGGTGAGACTAATTAACTCTTGATCAACCCTAATCTCCTTTGTTTACCCAAGCACTAATCGCGTGGTTCAATCAATTAGGATTTGTTCGTAGCTGGTACTGATACAACTACTAGCACACTAGAATGGGCAATGACGGAGCTCCTCCGCAATTCCAGTACACTGGCTAAGGCAAAGAAAGAATTAGACCAAATTATTGGAAAAGACATTCAGCTTCGTGAATCAGATATCCCTCGTTTACCATATCTACAAGCAATAGTGAAAGAAACATTCAGGCTACACCCAACAACTCCTCTTCTACTTCCCCGCAAGGCAACAGCAGATGTGGAAATTCACGGCTTTACTATCCCCAAAGGTGCCCAAATTCTAGTCAATGTATGGGCTATAGGTCGAGACTCCACGACATGGGATGATCCGAAATCATTCGTGCCAGAAAGATTCTTGGGTTCGAAGGTTGATGTTAAGGGCAACAATTTTGAGCTGCTTCCTTTTGGTGCTGGAAGAAGAACCTGCCCCGGGCAATCGTTGGCATTGAGGATGTTGCATATGATGTTGGGCTCGTTGGTCCATGGATTTAACTGGAAGTTGCCGGATGGGTTGAAGCTTGAGACACTGGACATGGAAGAAAAGTTTGGATTAACTTTACAAAAGGCCAAACCTTTATTCGCGATTCCGACTTGCAGGTGATGTAATCATGTGTTATCCGAAGAGGACCTGCAAACTCTGTACTTGAACAACTGTACGTTACTGCGGCCAGCTATTTCCCGTTTCGCATCCAACTACAAGTACTCTAAAATTTTCATTTTTATTTAAAAAGCATGGGACAATTTTAATTAATAATACAAATAATGGACCTAGTCAATACTATACTTATGTTATATTTTTTCTTTGAACGGAAATAAAATTAACAATAAGATGGGATCTTATTCTCCATATATATCATTAAAATGTGTTGAAGTTGTCTTTGTTACGTTGATAATCAGTAATCTTCCACTACAACGTGAGTAGGCCAGTAATAAGGTAACATTCCAAACACCTAATACACATTTACTTGCCAGAAAAGGTTTCCAGAGAATGTTAGAACTGCACAAATTTCGCTACGGTTCATATATACCGTTGGATCCATTCTCCGTGTGAAAAAACGACAACACGAAAGGAATAACAATAACACAACATGGTAATTGTACGTGGTATCGATGTTCGATGTGAACATGATTACTATTCAATGACTGAATATCTAGCTGCCAACAATGACCTGCAACTAAAAATTATAAACAAGATTGGGTTGTCAAACCCTAAGGAGATAGGACATTGATTACTTCCAGGACAAAGAAACAATGCAAAATTCACACTTATTGACAGTTGGACAACAGCTAAACGTCGACGTGTAGGAGACTTCTGGCCACTTCAAGCGAAAGCGTGGGTATAGCATGTTGAGCTTGGTAAGAAGTCCTTGAAACCAATCTTCAGTCAATCAAGCCTTTGGTCAAATGATACCGGTTTCAAGATGTCTGACAAGGACCAAAAATATATTTACGATGTGGAAAATGCAAGAATCTCCAGGTCCAGAAAAGCCTAAAAGAGCCTGCATGTGAAGTTTCTCTCGAAGTTATTCATGGAGAAATGCATTGTTCACATCAAGTTATTGAAGAAATCAGTTCTCACTAACTGCGATCGCGAATAAACAACAAACAATTGCCAATTTGACCACAAGAGCGAAGGTATCGCAATAATAAATACCTTCGACTAGAGTAAAATCCTTACCTATGAGACAAACCTTGTAACATTCGACTGACTCATTGGGCTTGTATTTTACCTTAAATCTCACTTCAAATCCACGATTAATTTATCAGAAGGTGGCCCAGCCAATGACCATGTACCATTTACCTCAAGAGCAGCAGTTTGAGCTTGCATCGCTTCCTCCAACGTTTGTACTTAACAGTAAGGATAAATACAATATAATAGACAAATCTTTCATTTTAAACAAAATAATAGTCAAATCTTTTCAAAAACAATTCAATAGTCAAACTATCAACTTTACGTCCAATCAACCGTTAATTGACTCTAATATGGTGATGAGTTGCATGTCGATTGATGATGTGGCAAAAAATCAACCATTTGACTGTGCCACATAAATAAATATTAATTTATATAACTATTATTTAAAAAAAATAGTTAGTAAAGAAAAATAAAATGCAATAAAGCTTCTCTCCTCAATATCCCAATTTTCCGTCCAACCCTCCGTCCCCTCCCCCAATCTCCACCATGGTTGCCGACAATATCTCTACCTGATCATAGTCCTCCAAAGGAGCAGGCCAATGGATTTGACACTTGTTGGGATGAACTGGTGGGGGGGGGGGGGGAGTTCAAGACTCAAACCCACGACCGCGATAGGGGCAACAAAGTGGATCGACGTCGTCTAAAGAAAATTATCATCATCAAGTTTATTTTATTGCCAATGTTCGATTTTAGATTTTATTGTTTAAGTTATGTTTTTATCTTTGTAATTCTCTAAATAAAAGCTTGCACACCTTGTCTTGTATTTCGAAGATTTTCCTATTTAAACCAAAAAATGAATGAGAAATACCCAAGATTCAGTGGTTTAATTTTATCCTCACAAAACATTCAATAACAACCAAGCAACTTCGTACAACTTGTTAACATGCCGAGGAATGAGGAGAGAACACTACAAGAAAATATGGCTATGGAAACAAAGAATATGTGCATCTATAAGTCACTTATTTGCCTTCTGAATTATTTTAGATGCAAATTATTAATCATTTGTCTCCTGTAACGCTATCACTGTAGCTCTATAGAGACAGATATGGAGAGAAATATTATTCATTTGTCTCTGAATTATTTTAGATGCAAATTATTAATCATTTGTCTCTTGTAACGCTGTCACTATAGCTCTATAGAGACAGATATGGAGACAAATATTATTCATTGTTGATTAGAGTTATAGCAACTAATATTTTAGCCTCTAATATATATTTTTTATGGCTATAATTTTGCCTCCATATCAAAAGTTAACGACATAAATATTAGTCTCCAAATTTTTTTGTGGACACAGATAGTTTTGTTTCCAAAATTGATTTTAGAGATAATTATATGCTTCTTAAAATATAACTTCTAAAACATTATCATCTTTCTCTAATGATATATATAGAGGCAAATTATTTTTCCTCTAAAATTATATTGAGGCTGACACTTATGCCTCTAATAAACTTTTGGAGGTATACATTTTTATTTCTAATATTTTTTATAGAGAGGAATAATTTGCTTGTGATATGAATCTTACATTATCATTATGTATGAATAACCTTTCGAATCCTTTTTCTTCATCGTTATTGAGTATATGTGGAGGCATATAATTTTATTTTCCAATTTTATTTTCAATCCATGAATTTCATATGTAACACATATTCATAAAGCACAATTAAATCTCAAATAAAATTTGAGAAATACAAGCAATATTATAAATTGAAATTACATCAATAATATACAAACACCAAAATCCTCCAAACTAACTATTTTTTTTGTTGAATCGGTATACTATTATTTCATCAAAAAGACGTTGTTGGCAACATCCTTGCCAACTAGGAATGAAACATGGATACAGTATAGGGAACTATCCAGACTACCTGAGTACAATGCAATTAAAAGCGCGATTCTACCTAGAAGCGAAAAATGGGTAAAATCGTAAAACATAGAATCAAAGCGTAAAATCATAAGCTTTTGACGCACCCTCTAAAATAGCTAAAATATATTAAGTACAACATATAGTATGTAAAATGTGAGTGTGTAGATTTTAGACAAGTGAATAACTACATAAAATTCATAATTAAAATGTAATATCTAACACATAAACTAATTTGTGTTGACTCAAACGTAGAGAAAACTCATAACATCTTAATAATAAGCTCATAAACGTAGATCGTAAACCGTAAACGAGCTTAATCCAAATTCTCATAAGCTGGTTTGAGTTTACATAATTACATATGATCAATTACCCATAAACTTTTATTGTAACCCAGGTAAGAGCCACAGGTGAAGATTAAGGGAGTAGACTGATAGAAGGTCAGTGTCTGTTGAGAATACCATTAGGTGTCTTTTCAACCTAATGTGAAGCCCCTATCTCGACACTAGTTCTAGAACGAGTGATGAATCATGTTTTCCTTTTTTTTTTTTTTGCTGATATGACTCCAAAATTACATCATTTTGGGCCAATTAGCACATTTTTATGAGATGATTAAAATCGTATACAAACGCTTCAGAATGTCAATTTTATCGATTTTAAGCGATTTTACCGATTTTACCCATGTTTTTACCAGTTTTGTGACTAAGCGACTTTAGGTAGAAACTGAAACGTTTTGGATACGTAAAAATGTAAGTTTTTACGTTTTAATGCGCGATTTTGACTGCATTGCCTGAGTAAAACAAAGAAAAATTCTCAAGGAAGGAACCAGAAACAGAAAGCTACCAAATCAAAACAAAAAGAGAGCAAAAATCTCGGGTAAGAGACCAGATTCCTAAGAACCAGCAGACCAATACCGTTCAAGTTCTAGGGGATCCTGCATCAGCACCTTTACCTCATTCTTTACTTGAGAAACCAAAGCATCAATAGACTTACTGTTCTCACCAAAAGCTCTTTGACAACGTTCCCTCCAAATATGGCTCACTAGTGATTGCCAAATCAAACGACCCACCATAGCACAAGGCGTCTTAGCACCGAACTTCCTGGTAGCCCAGTGAAGATTTTCCTCCCAGGTTCGTAGAAGAAAATAACTAAAGTGACCAAACAACTGCTAGTGGGAAGAAGCATAGAACAAATAGGTCGAGAAAAGATGATCTCTTGTCTCATCAGGTTGATCACATAAGTAACATTGATCCATTCCAGCAAACCCCCATTTTTTCATCATATCTTTAGTTTGTATCTTATTGAGGATGATAAGCCATACAAGAAATCTATTTCTAGGGATCGAGGTCCCTATCCAGAGTATTTTATACCACCTGACTACCCTTTGCTTTGGCCTTAAAACTTCCCACACCGTCTTTATGGAATACCTTGGCATAACAGTATTATTCCAATGAAGCACGCCGTTGTTCAAGCTAAATATATTAGGGATCTTACCTCGAAGTCGTTACAATTTCTTCCAATTCCAGGATCCGTCCACATTCACAGTCCAAAAGTCCCTCCATTTTAGCTTGTAAACTTGAATCCAAGCTACCCACAGAGAGCCATGCTCCAACATAATCGCCCAAATCTGCCTAAACACACAGGCATAGTTCCAGGTAGTAAGATCCTGTAGTCCAAGACCACCTTCCTTTTTGGGAATATACACAGGTACTTCCATGCCATTTTCGCTTTGAGCTTCAGCCTAGGTCCAACAGACCAGAGAAAGTTAGTGCAAATTCTTTCAACTTCTCGAACAACTGTTTTGGGGAACATAAAAACACTCATCCAATACTGTGACATGCTATACAAAACAGAATCAACTAGTTCAACCATGCCAGCATAGACTGTAGGATGGTTGAATATATAATAGTAAAAGTATATTAACTGTCATTTACGAATTTTAACACTGTGTACCACAAGATACCACCCCGTACCAGGGTGGTATTTTGTGGTATTGTTTGGTCCAACATTTTGTTCACCCATAAATTCGTAGATCCAATAGATCATGATGAACTCGTTCCTTCTGTGCAAAAATTTGCAAAAACTAATTAAAAACGAAGAAGATACCATATGGTATGCGGTTGGTAACGAGAGGCACAAAAAAGTATTTTTAAAAAAATATTGAAAATGAATCTCATGTTGTAGAGCACAATGTACTCGTTCCGTCTGTGCAAAAATAATTGAAATCCGATTAAAAACGAAGAAGATATAAGCAGATTAAAAAAACAAGGAAAAATAAAAATGAATTTAATTCTCTACCCTTAAATCTGGATTTCCTGAAAGCACATCCCAATAAGAATTCGCCACATCAGCCACTACAACAAATTCGGCCTGTTATGACGGGGATATTTCGTCATATTATGTACCTGTTTTGTCATAGTTGACCTAATATGACAAAATGCTTTGTCACAAACTTTTGTCATTTTATCGCCGTCAAGATAGATCAAATGCGACAAATTTTTGAAACACATTTGTCACAAATACTTCCGTTACATATGAGGTTCTGGTTAGTCTATTGTGACAAACAAAGATAATATGACGAAAACTGTTTGTCATATATTGATACTTATGAGCAATTTGTTGGTCATATTAGACGATCATTGTTTGTCATTACAGTATTTTGTGACGAATAATATTTGTCATGAGAGGTTCATAATTTGTCAGAATCCTAATATGACAAATCAGGTGTTTGTCAGGAAATGGTTATAATATGACAAACTGAAAAGTTTGTCAACATGTTTTGTCATAAATTGAAGGCATATTCCTGGGTTTATACTCTTCCATCACATTGTTGTGACTAAATTATTTTGTCATAAATTATGTTGTGACGAATATCCTTTGTCATATTTTCCTATTATGACGAATATATTTTGCCATTCCAGTGTATTATGACGAACGCATTTTCTCGTAACTTATAATTGTGACTTGGCCCTTTTGTCGTAAATCCTTATTATGACGAGTATATTTTGTCATTTTTTCCTATTATGACGAATTTAGCTCGTCATGGACTTGTCATAATATGTGAACTTTCCATTGTTGTCACATTTGATCTGCTTAACAAATTCCATAATGCGAAATTTAATCCGCAAACTGAACATGGAGATATAATTGAAAACATCTACCATATTACATCCATGACCATTCCCATGTCCCGCTAAGGCCTTGTTCACCATAAACAAACATTCAAAGTAGTCCAACATCACACAACCATGAAACTCCTTGTTCACCACAACACAAAGCATGATAACTTTGTTCACAAAAGCATAAACTAACATACTTAAAACATCAAACACCTAGCCTGCATTCTCATCTGCCTCTGCAAACTAAGGCAGTGTTGTTACCTTGGACTTAGGAGTTCATTTGCGGGGTAATTGGCGAGCAATGACTAGCACTTGATGCTGTAGCTTGTCCTGGGCGGCTTTCATCTGGTTCATCTCCTCTGCTTGAGTATCAAACCTCTCCTCCTGGCTCTTTAACTTTTCTTCCTGAAGTTGTATCTTCTCAGCCTGGCTTTTTAGCTGCTCCTCCTGACTCTGTATCTTCTCAGCAAACTCCTTGGCTTTTCTTTCCGCTTCAGCCCTTGTTGCCTCCAATTCTGCTTGGAGTTGAAGCTCCTTTGCTGATCTTGGGTTCTCCTTCGGTCCATACTTCACCTTTTTCTTGAGGACCTTCTCAACAATGTCACGGCCTGATATAGGCTTCCCCTCTGCCTTTGCCTCTATCCACATGGACTGCATCTCCAACTAGGATTGAAAGCAACACACGGGTAATGATATATGTCACATGGCTGGTATGAACTCAGTGAAAATCAAACAAGCCACAAAAGGATGAACTCACATAGTTCTTCTGCGGTTCCTCCGATACCCAACTACCGTCAGCCCGCTGATACCTCTTCGCATACAATAGGAGATCTATTGGCTCCTCCTCTACGGTATCAGCATCCTCCATATCAGTTTCCCGCTCTTCTTGAGTAGGCTGCTCCTCCTGCTGCTTTTGCTTCTTTTTCTTCTCCTACACGAAACAAGGAAAGTTACACAATCAGGCAGAGTTAAATTAGTCTTTGAATTCGAGAACACGTACCAACTCATATATTCTTTCAATGTATAAATTAGTCTTTGAATTCGAGAACACTTACCAACTCATATATTCTTTGATCAAGCGATTTTGCACCAGAAGTGTGTGCATACACTTGCTTACTCTTGTTGGCTTTATTTATTTGGCTTCGCTTCTGCATATGACAAATACAAGTCATTAGCAACCATTTATTGTAAGGCAAGGTTACACATGAAAGAATTGATGATGAAACAGAAGGTGTTACTTACTATAAAGTTTTCACTCTCAAAGTGATCACACAGCATATGCCAATCCTCTATGTTCATGTCCACTGGAGGGTCTGTCCTGGCTGTCTGAGGGTCTTTCAGGTAGTGAGCGTGCATCGCATACTTGTAATTGATGAACCGCTTCTTCATTCTCTTCTCCATAATCTTCCTTGCATCTGCTCCTGCCGTGTCTATGTCAAATTCATCCTACATAAACAACAAGTATATACTTCATTTACCAACAGATCGTGAAGTTTCCCAAGTCAAGTAAAACAAACAAACAGCAGCAAAAAAAATGTCCAGATTACCCTACTTCATGCCAAACTAGGAGTTTTCGGAAATTACCTCTAGCTTCTTGAATAATGGGTGCTTGTCTGCTTCAGTCAACTTGGACCAGTAGTACTTCCGTATCGGGGCCATCAGGCGTGTAACGACGCCCAACTCTGTCTTCAACAAGCTCTCATTAGGCCCTACGAATGACTGCCCATTCTCCATTACGTAGATTCCATCTATCTTGCCTCCAGTTCCGGTTCTCTTCATTATCTCGTACCCTTTGGACAGTCCCCTCTTTTTAGCCGCAGGTGCTTCCAATCCAGTTGGATTACTACCTTCTCCGGTCTCATGATTGGATGCTTCTGCCTCGGAATCATCATTGCCATTGGGTTCGTCTGGATTCACAGTGTCTGTGCGTTCAGTATCCTCATTCACTGATGCTCCAGCTCGACGTCTACTCCCCCCGCTTACAGATTCGGTGGACCGAGCAGGTTCTTGCCGCACCCTCCCTGATCTTGTCGCCCGGTAAAAATCCGGGATCGGCACTGCCTTGTCAGTAGCAGCCTTCTTCTTCTTCAGTGGCGGCATACCTACAACATAGGGGCAGGTTTAATGGTCAAAAAGCAAAACCACAGCCATCAATCCACATACTAGCTTCACAGTTTCAGGATGTGTAGTAGTGGTTTTGAAACCACTAGGTAAAGTAATATGGGAACTAACTTAAGATTTCAATAAGTGGACCTAACTTATGATTTCAATAAGTGGACTAAAAAGTCTATAAGCACTCTGTTATGCAAACTTAAGAATCGCCTTAACTCCTCTAAACCACAACAACATCAAATTTAATAAGAGCATTATATGGGACCTAACTAATAGTTTAGATTTGATCAAATCTGGAAACTAGAAAGCATACACCCCCACTGAAATATGGATGAAATATGAGTGTTCCTTAATCTGGAGCAACAAGCAATGAGGGATCTCGAGGATCGAGGGCATCAACATAAACACAAACAAATCGGAGAATCGAAAACCCTAATCGACAAACCAAATCACAAACAAATCGACTAACACAACAATTCGGAAACCCCAACAGTATGCAGAGGGACCTCGAGAGGAGAGGAGAGGAGGTCGAGGGCATCATTAGAAATCGACAAACAGAACAAATCGGAAAATCGAGGGAATCATTAGAAATCCAACCCCTAATCCACAAACCAAATCACAAAAGAATAAGAAATCGGAGAAGAAATCGAATCATGCATGTCGCGGCAAACACAACATAGCAAACGGAGAAGAAATCGAATCATGCATGTCGCGGCAAACAGAGCATAGCAAACGAAGAAGAAATCGAATCATGCATGTCGCGGCAAACCTGAATGGCGATTCTGAAACCAGCGCCTGACTGTCAAACAACGTCTCACAACTAGAACGACGAGAAGACACTACACAGCAATGATGAGTCTCAATTTCGCGGGGAAGGTTCAGAGAGAAATCGCCATAGGAGAGGTAGCGGCTGTCGGCAGATTCGAAGAAGAGGGACCTAGGGTTCTCCTTTCGGCAGATACAAAGAAGAGTGGAAAGGGCTTGGCTTACCTAATTTAAAACGGGCCCGACTAAAAGAATGAAAGGGCTTTGATCCCTTTAATCATTGGGCTCAGAAGACAGCCAATATAAACCATTTTTGAACTAAACCCATTCTCCCTCCTACACAAACACCTACAAATCTGCACCAGAAACCCAATCAAACATGAAAATTCATTGAACCAGAGACGATCTGGGTTTATGTTTTGCCTGGGTTCATATACGAAAACATAAACCCCATTTTCAGACTCAAGTAACATCGATAAAACTTGAACGCTATATTCAATATTTTTCGTATAATAAACCCAAAAATCTGTAAAAATGAAACTAAGCCCCAAAAAAATTGGTCAAAAACAACTATGGCCCCCAAAAAATCTGTACATATCTATGTAAAAAAAATAATTCTGTAAACATATAAAGGGCGCCTGGGTTAAATGTACTGTTATGCTTCTTCCTCGTCACTAAAGGATGGATCATTCCCATCTGGGTGTTCAGTTTCATTCGTGGTGAAATGATGGTCATCTAAAGTGTCATCCTCTATCTCCTCATCACTTGCTTCCATTGCTGCAGCTCGTCCATCAATGGCTCGTATGACTGGCTCAGTAACGATTGTTGGTGCCTCGTCATCACGACTCAAATCCGCTAAGTCGCTTTCACTTACATTAAAATCAGAAATGTCCACATCTTGTTGGTATGGCTGATTTTCATACACTGGATCCCCATGTCCCGCTTCCTCCTTCTCGGGAACATCGTACAAACTTCTTGGACATACCTTGTGGACGATATGCCATGCACCACCATTCTTAATATCTGCAATGTAGAACACTTGGTTAGCCTGACTGGCCAATACATATGGGTCCTCCGTACACCATTTTCTATCCATGTTTATGCTCGTCAAGTGTCCATCCATCCTTATTCCATTCTTCTTGTCCCCCACATTGAACCACTCGCACTTGAATACAAACACCCGATGCCCTCCAGAATATTGCAACTTAATAATGTCTACCAGAACCCCGTAATAATCTATAGTCTCGCCATTGTGGTCAGCCCGAACAACGACACCACTATTCTGAGTTCGATGCCCTTGATCTGCCATTTTTATTTGGTATCGAACCCCGTTAATGATGAGTCCAGGATATCTAGTAATACGTTCATCAGCCCCTAATCCTAGGACATATAAATGGTCAGTCTCTTTAAGCGTGCCAGCCAAAAACTGTTCAGACACCTAAAACATAATACACGGCTGCTGTGAGTTAGAGAAGAGAAACAAATGGAAATATAAAAACAGGGGGCTTCCAAAAGTTGATAGACTGATATGGGTAGCTAGCTGCAATCAATAGATTGTGGTCTTGTGATTAAGAAAAGAGAAAAAAGGGGGGATTTGGGCTTACAAAGGTTTTAAACCAATATGGGAAGTTTTCAGCAATGGTTGTTGGGGTACTGTTTGGATAATTCAGCATTCTCTGTTCCGTATGCATACTGTAACCGCAATTGTTAAGAACAAAAGGTATGAAAAAATAATAAATGGGGTTTAGAGTATACAAAGGAAGAAGAACTTACTTCAATTGTTCTTCAATTTCATCACAATTGGTGAAGACATACCATTGAATCTTATGGAACTCAGCCTGCCCTATAGGGTCGTAGTTTGCAGCACCTATAGATCTACCTTGCTGGCGGAAAACATCAAACCCCTTGTAGTTCAAATCGTCTAACCCATCATCATTTCTGTCTAGCCTACTTGCTCGGGTTTCAACACCTTTAAGATATTTAGAACAGAAATCTGAACATTCTTTCGCTATATACCTTTCGGCAATCAATCCCTCGGCACGGGCCTTATTAGAAACATAAGATTTAAGAGTTCCTAAAAACCTAGTTAAATAAAAACCAAGAAAACGTCATAATACCAAAGTTAGCTACGTTATATAAAAAGTCGGAGAAAAAAATTAATGTGCGTGACTCAGGGTGTACCTCTCCATTGGGTACATCCAGCGATACTGCACCGGTCCCCCGAGCTCAATTTCGCGGGGAAGGTGAATAGGCAGATGCATCATCACGACGAAGAAAGCTGGTGGATACAACATTTCCAGGTTGCAAAGTATAACTGGAATGTTATCATTGAGTTTCCTGACAGTGGACTTCGATATCGTTCTTGAACACAACTCACGAAAGAATTCACTAAGTTGAGACAATATATTATATACTTCTTTGCTCAGGAACCCTTGTGCAACAACAGGCAGAAGGCGTTGAATGAAGACATGGTGATCATGGCTTTTCATGCCAGTGATTGACCGACCATCAGTAGTCACACACCGGGATATATTAGATGCATAAGCATCTGGGAATTTGATCGACCTCAACCAGTCACAAAATGGCCTTCGTTGTGCGGTTTTTATGGTGTATAAAGCGGGAGGCATGTTATACTTATCACCGTCTCTCACCAGATGTAGCTCTTTCCTAATACGCATATCTTCCAAATCCCGTCTAGCATTGGCTGTATCTTTGGTCTTACCCTCGATATTTAGTAGTGTAGCTATCACATTCTCACTAATGTTTTTTTCAACATGCATAACATCTAAATTATGCCTCAACTCTATAGTTTTCCAATATGGCAAACTCCAAAATGAAGCTTTGATTTTCCAGTTATGTGGAATATCATCAGAACTTCCCCTTTTCCTTTTCCCACAATCATTCACGACCACATCAGAGAGAAAGGCCTTATCTATTTGCTGCAAAAGTTGATCCCCAGACAACACTCTTGGTTTGCCTCTAAGTTCATGCTTCCCATCAAATTTCCGACTTTTTCTCCACCTATGGTCACTTGGCAGCCATCTTCGATGCCCCATGTAACACTCTTTATGACTAAAATCCAAACGTTCATAGCATGTCTCACTATTACATACAGGACAGGCTAATCTCCCCTTCGTACTCCAGCCCGATAGCATGCCATATGCGGGGAAATCGTTTATTGTCCATAACAACGCAGCATGTAAACGAAATGTTTCGTTTGAGTGTGCGTCATACGTACTGACCCCATCCTCCCATAACTCTCTCAACATTTCTATTAGGGGCTCTAAGTACACATGTATGTTATTACCGGGCGATTTCTCTCCAGGAATAAGGACAGCAAGAATAAAATAAGGTTCTGTCATACATTTCCAAGGCGGGAGATTGTACGGTGTTAACACGACAGGCCACATGCTATAGCTATTGCTCATGTTCCCAAAAGGATTGAACCCATCACTTAGAAGAGCAAGGCGAACATTCCTAGGGTCTGCTGAAAACCAATTATGTTCCTCATCGAATCGTTTCCAAGTTTCTCCATCTGCCGGATGCCTTAACGTATCATCATCGACACGCAAGTCCTTGTGCCACCTCATGTCTTTAGCATCCTCCTTAGTCATGTACAATCTTTGCAGCCTATCTTTTAGTGGGAAATACCTAGCTTTCTTTTGGGCTACATTATTTTGTTTCCCAGGAATGTATCTAGACTCATTGCATTTGGGACATGACTTGGCAGATTCTAGAGGACCTCTATAGAGTACACAATGATTTGGACATGCATCTATAGTGGTGTAACCAAACCCAAGATCTTCCATGTACCGCTTAACTTCATAGAAGGAAGAAGGAAGCGTCTCACCAACAGGTAACGCTTTCTTGACTAGGTCCAGATTCATGTTGAAGGCTTTATCAGTACTATTGGTGACCAGTTTATTGTTCAGCAATTTCATAACAAATGATAATCTAGAAAAGTCTTTGCATCCAGGGTATAATGGCAAATTGGCATCACGGATTAGCCGAGCCAATTTATCATTGAGGTCTGTTATATTAGAATAATTAGGTGTTGTTGACCCCTCAATGACAGGAGCATTTCCAGAAGAAGCACGCAGCATATCCCCTAACATATCAGCCATGTCATCCTCTAAACCCTCAGTCTCAGGCGCAACTGTAGGTTGCCTAGGCTGATGTCTAGTACTCCCAAAGTCAAACGACTCACCATGATGGATCCATGTAGTATATGTCTCCACCATGCCATTCCTGGTTATATCATCTGCGACAATCTCCAACTTCTTGAAGTTTCGATTATTGCACCTTTTACAAGGGCATCTAGTTCTACCTAGCGTATCAACATGTTTGCTGGCAGCCCCTATGAACTCAGAAACCCCCTTTTGATATTCATCACAAAACCTATCCTTAAGCTTAATCCAATTTCTATTCATTCAATCTGTGCGTAAAGAAACTGACCTTCCCTATATAGGCAGTTGGTCAAGAAGGAAGCACAGCGTGAGATGAACTAGAAAAGGATCTGCAGAGGGTATATGACAAACCATTAGGAACCAGTTGACTTGCACGATTTCTCTGAATGTCAGAAAAATTGAAGACATTAATCGAATCTTACCTTTGCTTAGTGCTTGGGCCGCCTTCTCTCTATTCTAATTAGCACAACTGGATGGTTGAAGGATCGAAGATATAAGCAGCACCTGCCACCGAGTCAATGACAAGGAAACACAATAGCTCATTCAGATAGATAATCCACCAGAATAGTCTTAAGCTAAATTAGCATTACATAGTAGCCACGGGAGGGAAGGACGACGCTTACCTATTTATGAGACCAGCGAGTTTGCTATGGGAAACGAGGGAGGGAGAAAGACCAGCGAGTTTGCTCTCCAATCCGGAAAAGAAATTTAGGTTTTGGAGATAGGGGATCTTTGAACTGCGGTGGTGACGGGGAGATTGGTGGAACAGCTACGATGACGGAAATCCCGCCGGAGAGTCGCCGGCCCGATTGGTGGAGGACGGGTAAAGGATTTTGATGTCGGGTTCCTTTGGATTTTTGATAGACTGCACAATTTCAAGAGACAAGGAAAAAGGAGTATAATTGTTCTCCCGATCGAGGGAAAGAGGTTGCAGACTAAAAACACCAATTATGACAAAATGCCACTGTCACATATCGAGACCACTATATTAAGACCAACATTACATTTGGTCAGATCGGCGAGGGGTTATGGTGCTCTATTGTGACAAACCAATTTGTCGTTTAAACAATTCATCAATACATAATATGACAAACGATACTTTGACGATCACATTTTGTCACTTTATGTCTCTTACAACCCGATGTGGGTTACCTATTTTGACGAACCATATAGTGACACACAAACTTGGTCACTTTATAAACTTTAACTGACAAAGTATTCTGACAAACTGATATTTTGTCACATTAGGAGTACCAAATGTGATATTTACAATTTTTGTCATATTATAGTACCTATTATGACAAAAGTAAAATGACAAAAAAAAAAATTTGTCCTAATAGGCCGAATTTGTTGTAGTGAGCGCCTCTTTCTCTCTCCTCGAAAAACCTTTAATTTTCATTCTCTTAATCTTTAACGGACGATTTCTCACTCGTTTTAACTCGGAATTTAATTTTTTTGCACAGTTAGATCATATTAATTGTGCTCCTCAAAATGAAATACACTTTGATATTTTTTGGAACAAAAAAATTTTTCCAGTTATTACCAGTCAATACCATATGGTATTAACTGTACCAGATGGTATTGACTGGTATTAAATAACAACATACCATATGGTACGAAAAATACCACACCATACTAGGATGATATAGTATGGTATGGAGTTGGTAACGAGAGGTATGAAATATTTTCACCCAGAAAAATTTGAAATACAATAGATCATGATTAAATCGTTCCTTCTGTGCAGAAATTTTCGAAAACGACTAAAAAAAGAAGGACATACCATATGGCATGGAGTTGGTAACGAGAGGTATGAAATTTTTTTCTCAAAAAATATTGAAAATGGATATCATTTTGTAGAGCACAATGAACGCGTTCCATCTGTGCAAAAAAATAAAAAATGAAATCCGAGTTAGAATGAAGAAGATATGATCCAATCAAGAAAACTAGGGAAAATAAATCCCTTCAATTTTCCACTCTTAGATCTACAGCCACTTAAAAGAATGATCCAGATTTTGTTACTCATAATTATGCACCCTAATGTTATGCACTCTATCTTGAGCGGATGCATAACTCATGATTATGCACGGTATTTTGAGCCGGGATACAAGCCCGGCACAGCAGAATCTCGCCCGATCCATACGTAAATATGTGGCTTATTTTTACTTTCTTATCTTACCAATTCCCCGATCCGTTGTAACATATTTCGTGATCATTAGTTATACAATTAGATAGTAATCAAGGACATGCATGCATTTGGCCTGCGGAAACGACCATATATAGAATCGGTCCAAGACATGCATGCATGCATTTGGCCTGAGAGACACCAAATAAATCACACTTTCTTCTCTCACACAATGCGGTCAGTGGCCGAGGGAGGTAAGGAGGAGAGGTGTTGTCAAAAAAAAAAAAAAAAAGTAAGGAGGAGAGGGGTCCTAGGACCCCACTTGGCAAATAATTCGGCAACAAAACCTTTTAAATGTATAGGTTTTAGTACGATAATTCAAGTTTAATACCCCATAGTCTCAACGATGCTAGCTCATCAAGGATTCCGGTTAACTTAAAATTCATTAGGTACACAAGAATTAGTGTTAGTAAATTTTTTAGGAACCCTATGAACTTGATGTCTGGCTGCGCCACTGAATGCGGTAAAAGAAAATCTCACTGTATTGTTCTTATTCATCAATATTTTATATATTGCTGCATATATACACTTGTCAGGAATTCAACTTTGACTAAATGAAAAAACGAGACAACCGATTTATGTCGTTTCTCTGAGTGTGAAGACTTATTCATGTACAAGAGGGATAGAAACCCTACAAACCAATCTGAATTTCCATTTTGTATAGCTTACCAAGTGGGGAAGAGAGATGAGATAGCTAACTAAACAGATTATTCGATAAGGAAAATAAATAAGACCCTACATTAAATAGCTTTCACACACTGGAACAAGAAATAATAAAGGCGCACATTAATTAATATATATAAACATGAAGTAGTGTTATTGTGCATAAATATTCACATTTTGATACCCCAAATTTAATTAAATCACAATCTAGTCATTATAATGTGTATTTTACATTTTGATACTTGAAATTTAATTTTAAGTTGAAGTTTGGTCACCGTTGCATAAAAATTTATATTTTGATACCACATATTTAATTAAATCACAACTTAGTCACTATAATGTATATTTTACATCCATGAATCCAATCCACCAATCCACGAATCCAATCCACCATAACATAAAATTATAACATTAATGTGAAATATTAAATAAATGATAAAAGAGAGATGACTCTAAAATATTGTAAGAGCGAATTTATAAACTGATTTAGTACATGTAACGAGATATGCGACATCTAAATAAGCAAGTGTCAATAAATTGCTACGGTGAAAAGGGTTGACTGTTGTATTGACGGTAGGGCTAGCTATTTGGTCCGGGATTTTTGGTTTTACCCGAAACCGGACCGTATAACCCGGACCGAGACCGGAATAGTAAACAATCCAATCCAATCTTTGGGCTTAGATTTGAGGTAAAAAACCGTTCGAGACCAGATAAAAAACTGGAAAAAGACCGGATAAGAGAGCTTAACACCCAAACTTAATGGTAATTAGCATAAATGGTCACAAACCTTTGCACTTAGTACAAACTTAACCAACTCCTCACCCTTTCCAATTAAAAATAAATATATATGGTTATTATTTATTAGAAATTCATCATTTTCCACTATGGGATTTGAAGACGTGAAATTTTAAGCGTGTTCCAGTTTGTATTCCTTTTGCTTCTGTCTAGAGTTTTTCTTTTTCACCCGTTCTAGAATTTTCAACAATTATACATGGAATGTTTAGCTAGATATCTACACATATCAATAAATAGTTTTCATTTTCTATAAAAAGTAAATAATTATCATCTTAAATACATCACAGTGAAATGAATTAAGTCTCAACTATGCAAATTACATTTATGTACCTAAACTTAATAGATCTTTTATAACGTAAATTTATTTTTTTGGCATATAGGTCCTCACATATTGATGGAACATTATTGTCAAAAACAATATTGATGGAACATTACATTTTAGTACCTAAAATTTTTGTGTATTACATTTTGGTACCTAAACTTTTGAAATTTTGCAAATAGGTCTAATTTTTGTATGTATTAAAACACACTTGAATAAATGGGTATCCATACCCAACTCATAAATATTTAGATTATGGAAGTAAATATCCATACCCTACCCTAACCATCTACAAACTTCCAAATCCATATATGCCTCACCCATACCCTACCCTACCCATAATCAATGGGTTTAGGTAAATATAATGTACTAGCCAAAATTTTCAAAAAAATTTAAATTGGATGTAGACCGTCATATATCTCTTCTCAGTCAATATTACTATCAAAATTGCTAACAAAAATTAATTTTAGACTAACAATACTAACAAAGCATTATAACAGGCCACATAATACGTGTCCATAGGCCATCTCCGCCGCGCGACACGGCGCGCATCACCACCTAGTATAGACTTATTCATACACCTCCTATTACCCTAGCTTTCTCACCAAGAAACACGAAGCTAGGAAGGACGACTCTATATCGCAAATCGTACATGGATTAAGGAAAAATTAAAGCAGTGGGCTACTCGTACACTAACAAACCAAACAACTCAACCAGCTAACACCACCACTAGGGGTTGACATGCATAGGTGGGAGGAGTTACGGTGCTAATTGTACAAGAGTTAGCACCGTCCTAACCAAGGGTTAGTAGTGATTTAGCTTAGTTGTTGTATTGATTTTATAATAATCTGTAGTGATTTCGTTGTTTTTAGTAGCGTTTTTTGCTAGTTATCACGGTGCTAACCCCTATAAGGGTTAGCACCTAATCCCATCCCTGCATAGGTCGGTTGTATCGTTATAGATAAATTTTAACTGCCCAATCAATGAGTCTCGTGTTTAATGATGGTGAACTCAAACATGGTCATAAATTTCAAGATCTTAAGGTTTTTTTGTCACGGTTTGGGTCGGGTTGGATGAAAATTCAATTCATTATATGTGAACAAAATTTATACTTTAATAGTTATATAAAAAGATGTATAATAGGACACTATATGAAACTATGAAACAAGTTACATATTGTAGGAACATATTGCATTCATACTTATAAGATAATACAAGAATAAAAAATATTTTAATTATCAATACATTATTGTAAACTCAGACATTACATAAAGATAGGATGCGAAAATAAATATATATGTTGAGAAATACTTTGATAAATAATTCGCTTTCAATTTATCAACTCTAACGCAACTATGTGAACAAACGATATGTTAAGAAATACTTTGATACATAAAGATTGCATGTCACACGACGTCGCTTTTCCCTTTGCTTTGTGAAATGCGTTTTTTTTTTCTTCCGGATTTCTTCTTCTCCTAATTCTATTTTTGGAATTGTAAGTTGAACATTCGAATATTGTTGTTATATAAGTGTGTGAACTTGCACTATATGTTGGATATAAGTATGTTCTGTTATTTTGGTGTAATGTTTAGTGTTATTACTCATACGTTAGATGATGAAATTTTATATAATTTATAAATGTATGATCAATATAATGACTTTTTCATATATCCAAACTAAATCGAGCTAAAGCGACCTGATCATTAACCCTCAATCCACTTGTTCGGCCGGAATATATAACCGGTTGACAACCTTGTTCATTAATGATGTGCATTCTGCTGGGATATTTGTGATCTCCTTCTTTGTCTCCATGGATGATCAAATTTTGCAACATAGCTTTGTCCGTCGATGGAACTGGGCAGATTGAGGGGGGAGAACAGCATCAGTAGAATATAGTGACGTCTGGCTGAGGTGCTGCTCAGATTATTGGTTATAACTCGGTATCTATTGACCACAGTTTTGTTGGTATGTACACAGCTAGCTTAATATTTGAACTGCGATGTCTATTGACCACAGTTTTGTAGCCTTTCTCCGCCGATCCAAATGGGCATATTGAGGAGGGAAAACACCATCATGAGTAGACAGAATTGGGACAACACTGCATTTCTTCTATGTCATGTTAAATAAAAGGAATAAAAGAAACGTAGGGTGGCCAATGAATATTAGATGTTTGCTTTACTTCTCAAATAAAAACAAAGACAAGAAATGTAGGTCAGCTAAACGATCCAATCCAGTTAAATAACTCATTTTCGGTTTCATTTATTGGCTAAAATAGGAATTAGATGCTTGACTGGATGTTAAACGCTTTTAACCGAAATCAGACAGTTCTTATTCAATGCCATTTTGAATCGCCGGAGGCACACATACTTCTCAAAATGGTATCATCTAGCTCAAATTTAATATTAAAAAAAAATCTGATCTCTGCCCGAATATTATTTCCACAATCTCTATCCACTTCGATTACCTTCAGATTCCATCTCATGCAAAAAAATCAGAATCAATCCCACACAAAAAAATTCAATCTTCTTCTCCCTTCTCCTCTAGTGAGGCGGGTCGGGTTTGGCCTGGGGAGATAACGAAGAGACAGGGTGAGAAGAAAATAAGAGATAGGGTTTTGGTGAAGGGTTCTCAAACTTAGATAGCCTTTCGTTTTCTCGTTGCTATATATACTGCTGGAGTTTTACAGAGAAAGGTAAAGTAACAAATGGCTACTATACAGTAAAAATGGAAACGACTTTTCTAATCCAGCCTATAGAAGCTATACAAGTGTCGACTATAAAACTAACTACTGCTACTAGTGGAAAGCTGTCGTTCTACACAATAGAACAAAAGATCCTTCTTGTTCCTCTGTTGTGTTGATTTAATGTAGAAGAAAGGATTGAGGTGGAAGTTACGTTGAAGAAGAGACTAGATTTTTAGGGTTTACATGGGTTGCGTATTTGGGGCGGGCGAGGGTGGGGTCGTGAGCTTGTTGAGTTTGAGATTCGTTTTTTTGGTTAAAACCTGCTTAAATTGGATCGGTTTGGTGCGATTTTAACCTCGCCCCATAATTGGAAATAAAATCTTGGGTAAACATCATTGGTTAAACCCAAAGGATAGAAATTCACGTCTCTAGGATGTGAATTTCAAGTTGGTCCATCAGAAATTACTCGACTTGATTTTTGTTGAGCGGATAATACCTCACTAGTAGTAGTATGGGGTAGGGTATGGATATTACTTTCGTTTTGTCCTCCTTTCTATCTCGAATTGTTTCAACGTCTACTGTATTTATCCTATTTTGAATCATTTTTTCATCCAATGATACTTGGATAAGTGCAGGACTTCATCATCCGACTAATTGGGCTCAATTAATATATTTATTATCTCTATTCTTCATTTAAGCACTATTTTCCCTTTGTTTTATTGTTATAATATAAAAATTTCTTCACATAATATATAAACAAATATCGACATGCCTAATCTATATACGCACGGATATTGACCTACCTGATTCACACTTTATATGCAAAATGGTATAGGTATTAAGGTACCCACCTTACTCAAACATAATCATTGCACACTCTATACATCTTCTCTCCAACTATTCGCAACGGAGGTTCTCTAGGTCAAAGGTGGCCCAAAAAGTTCATCTACATCATTGTCATGATGAATTACAATTTTAATCCAAGTTACTCGAACCGATATGTTCACATCTATTCAAATTGGGACAGACATAGGTATCAATTTCACGATGCCTCTTCTCGACTTGGTGTATCCTGATTGGTCTCACTCTTTACTTTTATTTTCTTATTGAATTTATTTTTTTATCAAGAAAAATTGGTTTGAAGATCCACCGCGAGGGTGGGAAGCCTTACCTAGAGTGCAGGTAATAAGAAGCCCGAGATCCATTTTCGTCCCTGTCAGGGGAGATGCCAGCCATCTCTCCTTTCTTAGAGGATTCTTGAACGATATTTTAACCTTGATGAAGCTTTTATTAGGTGCAAGAATCCACATTTTGATAAATTATGGGAAGGGATAGGGTAAAAGTTCCTATCTACAAAACTATTACAAAACCCCATCATTCATCCTCCATCTCATCCCCATTCTATTGGCCCAAAATCATATCATCGTGGTATGACAGTAATTTGAAGACTCATCTTCTTCATTTAACTCAAAATTTTAAAAAGTTTGTATAGAAAGAACGCATTTATAAAGATCTATACATATGGTATCCATTTTTATATGTTTTGCCAAGCATAAGATCTCATACCAACATCATATCACTATCATATCAATCATATCATCGTGATATGACAGTGGAATGATGACCAATCTCCTTAATTTTAACTCGGAATTTTAAAAAAGTTGTATAGAAAGGACGCATTCATTAAGATCTACCCAATGATATCTATGTTATTATGTTTTATCAAACCTAACTACCTAAGGCTTCATGTCAACATCATATCACTGTTATATCATGATATTATCAATATGATATGACAATGATATGACATTGATAATACCGTGATATAACATGGATTTGATGTTGTTAAATTGTTTTCTCAAACATCAACATAAGTCTTCATACCAATATCATATCACTATCCTTCCAACATCATTAATTAAGATCTACACGATAATATCCATTTTGTTATATTTTGTCAAATATGAGACCTTATGCCCACGTCATATCACTGATATATCATGATATTATCACATTATACCAACATAAGTGCTCATATCACTGTTATATCATGATATAGTGATAATATCGTGAAATGAAGTGATATGATATCATCAAATTATTTTGTCAAACATAAGACCTCGTACCAGCATCATATCATTATCATACCAACATCATAACATTATCGTGTCAGCATCATACCACTGTCACTCTGTCGGTTATAATATCGTTATATGACAGTGGTATAATACCGTAAAAAATCTATTTCCAAAAATATAAAAATGGATATAAATTTTTGGAGGACAAATTTTTTTATTTCTCAATGCAATATTTTTTGCAATCTTCGCATGTATTACCCAACATGACTGTACTTGGTATGAGACGAGTAAAAGTATTGAAACACTCTGTATTCCCCTGGTCTAGTGTCATTCACAATTAGTAGTCTATATTATCATGTCAGAATAGGTCGCAATTGGATCGGATTAGATTCATGGAATTGTGGATTAATGAATTGGATTAAATGAATTGGAGGATTCATGTATTAAATTCGTAAAATTGATGGATTTAGGTGGCATGTGAAACTTGGACCATTATGAAAATTTAAAAGGTTACAGTACTAAAATGTCGTCAACTATAAAATATTTGTACAAATTTAGAAATTAAAATAATTAATAATGTTTTAGATCATTCTCCAATTGCGACAATTACAATCAGTCTTAGTTTGGCTCATCTACATGGATGTTAAGTTTCTGTCAGTTCAGTATATTAGATCCAAAGAGATAAACCTTTTTCATAGCCATAGTTTACTGCTCAGCTGTAAGACTAACAAACTAACTTAAATACTACATCGAATATTCAGCCTCATGCCATTAGCTTCCCAAAGACTCCAACATTCCTCCCTCGAGTGTGTATATATATCCTCACCCTTTCCTCTAATTCTTACTCCTAAACACTACACGAACAATACTAGCGCTGATATCTGATTCAAAAGGGAACCGTTAACCTTACCTCAGCATATTCATTACTCTGTTTGTTCGGTTGCCATCGTCATGGATGAGTTCTCTGTTTCTTCGAGGGAGGAAGACGGCCAAGAATTCCTCAAGTGTGCTCGATCAGAGAAGCTCCCCACTTCTGATCATCTCCGGAGAAGCGTGTTGTCCGGTTCCATATCTGAACTCAGCCAGATCGTCCACAACCTTGGGATCAAGGACAAGAAAGTTCTGCTCGACCACCTTGCTAAAGTTGCTGACCAAGACAACGACAAGTTCTTGTCGAAGATCAAGAGCAGACTCGACAGGTACGTCACTGCATTTTGTTACTTGTTTGATGGGAACAGAAAAGAAACCGAAAATAGAGCATCATATACGGAAACTAGACCGAGAACAGGGGAACTCTGTTTTTCTTAATTATTTCCTCTGTATTTTCCTCTTCTGATTTTGGGCTTGTGGTGTTTGTGAAGGGTTGGAATGGAGCTTCCGACGATTGAAATCCGATATGAGCATCTCAATGTTGAAGCAGAAGCTACAGTTGGGAGCAAATCTCTGCCCACGTTCACCAACTTCACTCTAGGAATCTTCATGGTAAAATGAACAATCGTGTAAAATGAAAGTTTGTTTCTTTGCTTTCAGCTTTTTTTTTTTTTTTTAGCTAAATGTTCCATGAAACTGATAAGAAACCTTTCATTCAATGTTTAATAGAGTATCTTGAATGGATTGCACCTCCTACCCAACAGAAAGAAACATCTGACGATTCTCAACGATGTTAGTGGAGTCATCAAGCCCGGGAGAATGACTCTGCTATTGGGTCCTCCGAGTTCTGGGAAAACAACACTGTTGCTAGCTTTGGCTGGAAGGCTGGATCCCAATCTCAAGGTTTCAGGGAGAGTAACATACAATGGTCACGATATGCATGAGTTCATCCCACAGAAAACTTCAGCTTATGTTAGTCAGCATGATGTTCACATGGGAGAGTTAACTGTCAGAGAAACTTTAGCCTTCGCGGCAAGAGTCCAAGGAGTTGGATCTCTTCAGGGTTTGTTCTTTCTCGTTGCGAACACTTTTGATTGTTCATCCATGGCTGCTTGCTAAGTCACATTAACTGATTGTGGGGAAAATCTGCAGATATGTTGGAAGAATTGTCCAGAAGAGAAGAGGCAGCAAGTATCATACCCGATCCTGATATTGATGACTTCATGAAGGTGACTCAAGGCTTCACTACTGTAATTCTGTTAGCATAGTGCAATCATAGTTAGTTGATATTTGTCCTTCTTTATTCGGTACCTTAGGCTTCAGCAACTGAAGGTCTTGCAAGCATTGTCGTCACAGACTACGTTTTGAAGGTAACAATAATTAAGTTTGATATTGCTCTTTAACAAAGATTTATAGATTTTAATTCGATTGAATCTTCATAGATATTAGGACTGGAAGGTTGCGCAGACACTTTGGTGGGTAATGAAATGATCAGGGGTATCTCTGGAGGACAAAAGAAGCGTGTCACAACCGGTAAAACAAAAATCCACCATCTCTTGACCCGCTGCTTTCGGAATACCTAAATGAAAGCTTATAGTTCAAACCCAAATTCATGAATTTACAGGTGAAATTTTGGTTGGACCGGTAAGAGCCATGTTCATGGATGAAATCTCAACCGGTTTGGATAGTTCCACAACATTCCAGATTGTGAACTCACTGAAGCACCAAAATCACATCCTCAATCGCACTACAATCATCTCCCTCCTCCAACCCGCTCCCGAGACATACGACCTCTTTGATGACATCATCCTGTTGTCGGATGGGCAAATTGCTTACCAAGGCCCATGTGAAAACGTGCTCGAGTTTTTTGAGCACATGGGTTTCAAGTGTCCTGATAGGAAAGGAGTTGCCGATTACTTGCAAGAAGTGAGTGAATGAGAACACTAACGTTGTTGATTTCCCAATTATCATCGCGATAATATTGATAGGATTGCTCTTTTCTTTGTTTTCAGGTCACATCTAAGAAGGACCAGAAGCAATATTGGGCTAGAAGGGATCACGCGTACCGTTTCATTACGACTAAGGAGTTTGCCGAGGCGTTCAAGTCATTCCACATAGGAAGGAAGATTGGTGATGAACTATCAATTCCTTATGATAGAAGCAAGAGCCACCCTACTGCTTTGGCAACCAAAAAGTATGGAATTGGGAACAAGGAACTTCTTAAGGCCAACTTTGCAAGAGAGTTCCTGCTCATGAAAAGAAACTCATTTGTCTACATCTTCAAGCTCACTCAGATATTAATCATGGCACTGTTGACTATGACAGTCTTTTTTCGGACCAGAATGCACCGAAACACGATCCAGGATGGATGGATATTTATGGGTGCTCTCTTCTTCACGTTGATCACGATCATGTTCAAAGGAATGTCTGAAATTCCAATGACCATTGCAAAGCTTCCAGTGTTCTATAAACAAAGAAATATGTTTTTTTATCCACCATGGATATACTCCATCCCCCCATGGATCCTCAAGATTCCCATCACCTTCCTTGAAGTTGGTATTTGGGTTTCCCTGACTTACTATGACGTCGGTTTTGATCCCAACTTTGGAAGGTGAGTTAAAGACTCTGAGAGATTGATTCTAATATTTGATTCCCAATTTAGTTAGCTTGCTTCTAAACACACCAAGTGTTGTAACATTTAATATGACAATGCAGGTTGATTAGATTCTATGTGTTGTTGGTAGCAATTAATCAGATGGCATCTGCTCTCTTTCGATTCATCGCTGCAACTGGAAGGAACATGATTGTTGCCAACACCTTTGGCTCATTTGTTCTACTTTCCATCTTTGCATTGGGTGGATTCATATTGTCACCAGGTTAGCTAGTTAACTCTTTCTTTTTCACTTTGACCTTATATTTCACATAACTAACTTTCCTTTTGATCTTTCAATTAAAGATTACATAAAGAAATGGTGGAAGTGGGCCTATTGGGTATCACCGATGATGTACGGGCAGAACGCGATAGTCATCAATGAATTCCTTGCACATAGTTGGAGCCACGTAACATCCTTGCTCCTGCTGCAATAATTGTCGAACTCCTCTCTTTTTGTTATTCTTTTCTATTGCTTTGAATCTCCAATACTTTCTTGTGTCCAGGTTTCGGCAAACTCAAACTCAACGAAATCATTAGGAATTCAAGTGTTGAGGTCTCGTGGGTTCTTCACAGACCCACATTGGTATTGGCTAGGATTGGGAGCGACTCTAGGTTTCTTGTTCCTTTTTAACATTGCCTTTGCTTTCGCCCTTACTTTCTTAGATCGTAAGTAACCCCATCCAAGTATTCATCATTCAATTCTCATGCTTCTCGCACAAGAAACCATATTTGCTCGTGAATAATATCTTCATTTGTTGAAAAGCACAGGCTTTGAGAAGCCTCAAGCTATCATGCCTATTGACGAGGCCACAACTTTAATAGAAGCCAATGAGATGTCAACTTGTGGCTCCTCTAAAACCATGCTTGTAGATGATGAAGCTAGTCGAAACAAGAATGAAGGAATGGTTCTTCCATTTGAACCCCATTTCATAACATTTGAGGATATTATATACTCTGTTGATACACCAAAGGTTAGTCAGTATGAGAAGTAGTAGATAGAAAGAAAATGACATTTAGGCTTTGTTTTTGTTGTTAGGGTCAAATACTAATGACCCATTTTTTAATCTTTCTTTGGCCTCCAGGAAATGGAATACCAAGGTTTCCCCGATGATAAACTGGTTCTTCTGAAAGGTATTAGTGGTGCTTTCAGGCCAGGTGTTCTAACGGCTCTTATGGGAGTCAGTGGTGCAGGCAAAACAACTCTTATGGATGTGCTTGCTGGAAGGAAAACCGGTGGATATGTTGAAGGAAACATCATGATTTCGAGGTTCCCTAAGAAGCAAGAAACTTTTGCTAGAATATCAGGATATTGTGAGCAAAATGACATCCATTCTCCACAAGTTACTGTATACGAGTCTCTTGTTTACTCAGCTTGGTTGCGTTTACCCCAAGAAGTTGATGATAAAACCAGAATGGTAAGCTTCCATCCTCAGCTACATCTTCCTTAACATATTTCTGGTTTTTCAATTGCGTATAGGCATTGAATCAATCTAAGCATTAACTTGTACTTTTACATATCTGTAATAGATTTTTGTTGAAGAAGCGATGGATCTTATTGAGCTAAACCCCTTGTGTGACTCTCTTGTTGGAATCCCTGGTGAGAGTGGCTTGACAACTGGGCAACGCAAGAGGCTAACCATTGGAGTTGAGCTAGTTGCTAATCCATCCATTATCTTTATGGACGAGCCGACCTCAGGGTTGGATGCTAGAGCTGCTGCCATTGTCATGAGAACGGTAAGAAACACAGTCGACACAGGTAGAACAGTAGTTTGCACCATACATCAGCCCAGCATTGATATCTTTGAATCTTTTGATGAGGTAAACTATTGCTAATCAATTATCATGATTATTAAAACCAAAAGAAGCGACAATCAACTTCTAAAAATTACCCTTTGGGACTTTTGTAGTTGTTTCTTTTGAATAGAGGAGAGGAGATATATGTGGGTCCATTGGGGAGCCACTCAGCCCACTTAGTGAAATACTTTGAAGAAATACAAGGGGTGAGAAAGATCAGAGATGGGTACAACCCGGCAACATGGATGTTAGAGGTTACCAGCAGTGCACAAGAGATAGCTTTAGGAGTTGATTTTGCACAAATTTACAGGAAATCAGATCTCTATAAGAGAAACAAAGCTCTCATCGCGGAGCTAAGCAAGCCGGTTCTAGGTGCCAAAGAACTCTACTTCCAAACCAGATACTCCCAACCATTCTTGATGCAGTGCATGGCCTGCTTGTGGAAGCAGCGCCAGTCCTACTGGTGCAACCCTTCATACACCGCAGTCAGATTCTTATTCACAACCTTTATCGCCCTTATGTTTGGAACCATTTTCTGGGAACTCGGGAACAAGAGAAGTAGGAATCAAGACCTTTTCAATGTAATGGGTGCTATGTTTGCCACAGTGTTATTCCTTGGTGTCCAAAATGCATCTTCTGTGCAACCAGTGGTATCCATTGAAAGAACTGTGTTCTACAGGGAGCGAGCTGCTGGGATGTACTCGTCTTTATCGTATGCCTACGCCCAGATGATCATAGAGATCCCCTACATCCTCGCCCAAGCTCTGGTATATGGAGTGATCACATACACTATGATTGGATTCGAATGGGACGCGAAGAAGTTCATGTGGTACGTCTTCTTCATGTACTTCACACTCCTCTACTTCACTTACTACGGGATGATGAGTGTTGCCATCACGCCAAATCACCACATTGCCTCCATCATTTCTACGTTCTTCTATTCTATCTGGATGCTCTTTGCTGGATTCATCGTCCCTAGACCTGTAAGTCAATCATCATCATCATATATAAATTGCCTTAATTACATTAATGCTCTTCATTAAGACCTGCTATAACGAATTGAGTAATGCTTTTCTTTTATTGACATTTGACCCTTGTAATCTACAGCTCATCCCTGTTTGGTGGAGGTGGAACTACTGGGCCAATCCGATCTCATGGACATTGTATGGGCTAATTGTGTCACAGTATGGAGATGTGACGACATCCATGGAAGGAACAGGGGAAACTGTTGAGGATTTCTTGAGGAGCTACTTCGGTTTCAAGCATGATTTCTTGGGAGTGGTTGCCGCAGTTATGGTCGGATTGGTAGTCGTTTTCGCCTTCTTCTTTGCCATCTCCATCAAGTGTTTCAATTTTCAGAAAAGATAAAAAAAATCAACTGATAAAGTGAAACAAAAAATAGTGAGTCAAACGCATTCCATCTATTTTGCCTTTTGTTGTTGTTGGCATTTTTAGGGACTTTAGCCTTTTATTATAGCTACTTTTATGTTGTTTAGGTAATTTTGATGCCAATTTTCCTTCCTTTTTGTTGTTGTTGGTGTTGTAACTTTTAGGCAACTCATTATTGGTCATTTTTATTGCTTTGTACTAGATTTTTTATATGTTATGTAACTGAATTTTTTTATATGTTGATTGCTACTATGATCTAAGAGAGGCATAAACGTGTAAAACATTTCATCATAATTATTTATTTATTACTTAATTTTTCATCTATACCTACTATGTCCTGTTCCTATATTTTTCCCTTCTTAATTAAGGGTTAATACTATGGTAATACATGTACTTTAAGACTTTTGTTATTCATGTCCCATTTTTTGTATTTCATTAGAGAGCCTATATTATTAGAATTTACTTCATTAGTGCCATCAACTCTTCAATTGATCGAATTATTTAAAGATTGACCAGACACTTGGAACACTTTTTTGACTTTTCATGACATGGCAAAAGAGATGTGAGAGAGAGACTTTGAGAGAGAGAGGGAGTGCGTCCGGGAGAGAGGTATGATTTCTTTTTGCAGGTCCTCGCCGGCGGGAGAGGCGGAACGCGAAGCGTCGAGATGGAAGCTTCTTCAACAGGTCGCTATCGGCGCCAAAAGGGTTTATCTGGATCACTTGGAAATGCGGGGCGCTAAGATGTTCGGACTAAGGGTTGCGGACAAGGGGAAACTGTCAAAAATCCATAATCCACAATTCTCTTCAAAGCTCTAGACATCTCCATATGAGTCCCATGTGCAGAATATTGGAGAAAAACTCAACTACCCAACTACCTACATTATTGGAACTAAAATAATAGAAATAAACTCAAGCCACAAACTAAACCTACCACCAATGTATTTGCTACGTGTATAGGTGGTGGAAAGCCTTGTCATGGCAATATAAATAGAAAGCCTCATTGAGGCATGTAAGGTAGAGTGAGCTAGAGAGCATAGGCTCCTCTCAAGGGTTAAGGCAACAAACTTGCCTAATCCGTTATGGGAAAATGTGGGCAGTGTTTGTGAGGGTAGAAGTAGAACAATCAAGAGCAGTAGCTCTAATGTAAAAGGCAACAATTGCCTAGTTGTGTGAGATATTAGAGTGAAATAATTTCCTCTGTTATTTTCGATCCTAAACCTACTACATATTTCCGCTGTGCCCCAACAGAAACAACATCATATTCTCTTTCATCGGAACTTGAGAAGGTGGCTTGGTGGCGTCCTCCAAACTGCAGAACTGAAGAAGTGGTACTTGTCGGGAAGGGATATCAAGCGTAGCGGATGCAGGGTTTTACACATCGGGAAATCGCGAAATCATCGGGGAAGCTAGCTATATCAAAATATCAGAATCAGTGAATGCGGAAAGGACTTTCTGTGTCATTATTCCGGAAGATGATCAATCGGTTGGGTGGAGGAAGATCATTCGCATGCTTCATGACCAACCCTCTCCGTCTAGACAAACCAGCGGAGACACCACGGTGGCAAGAACTAAATCCTACGCTGAGGTTGATCGATCAAAAGAGTTCAACTTTATAGGAGAGGCGCGTATCTCTTCTAGAGGACGAACTAAAGTCATAGAAGTTCTTGAGAATGGTGTACATGACAGATTGGAGGCCCTGAACCTGAAGTGCTGTGTAAGGATGACCTTTCAAAGTACCTCTGGGAATTATTTTCAGAGCAGCTTGATCCCTGCCTTCCAATCATGGGCGATGTCTCGATGGGCTTTGTCAGGAGAATGTAAGGTCTTGGCGGGAGGTGATAATGATTGGTGGCTTGTCTGTTCGAGTGCTGCCGACGCGGGACGAGTCTCCGCAATAGGTCAAGTAAACTTCCAGGATTTCGAAATCAAGCTTGAACCATGGCAGGAGGAGGACGGGAGAAATTCCGGGTCTCATGATAATTCAGTACGTAAGAATCAAGATCCATGTTTCGGAGACGATCCCTGAAGAAGTCCCCATTTTCTTTGGATCACGTTTACTCCCCATCCGCATCATGACCATGCCTGTCACGTCGCCGGCAGTAAGCAATCTGTTGGGCATGTGACTCGGGCCTAGTCGCGCCAAAGAACAAGTCGGGCCCGGCCACGTCGAGGAACAGGGCGCGACTGGATGGACCCCGACATGGCAGCGCGAGGACCCCGAGCGCCACGCCGCATCGTAGTCAACCACGTCTTGGCGCGAAGAGCTTAGGCACGAGGCGAATTACAAGCGCCGAGGGAGAGCATAGCGTAGGCCAAGCCAAGAGAGAAGGGGAGCGTAGCTTTCCTTCCCAAGAGGCAGTCACATCAGGGCCATTGACGGGTCTCTGACACGTCCTAGGTAGAGGGATGGCCTGGACAGGGCCTAAAATCCTTAGTGTGTCAGTGGTCACATCATTGTATCCCAATAGTCACATCGTTGTATCCCCACTTGAGTCAACCACTCACCCACCACAACGAAGCCTATAAATACGGCATTTACTGCGGTGGGTGAGGGGATGGCATTTTTTCACCATTCTCCCTCTATAGCAACTACTTCTCTTTCTAGAAATCGGATCCTCGTTCTCTCTCACTCTTTAATTCTCGTCCCTCCAATCGACCCTAGCACTCGCGTTTCTTCTTGACCCACACTCTCACTCGAACCTCACTCCTACTCTCAGTTAGGTTCAAACAATTGGCGCCCACCGTGGGGCAAAGAAGAAACGCTAAAGAAAACCCCCAATGGCAGAGCGCAACCACGACCAACCTGACCAAGCAACGCCGATCAAGGCAATGACCGACCCGAGGGCGTTCGCGGAAGCCAGCAACCTCAACGCTGTGCTCATCGAAGAAGAGGAGCCCGAGCTGACAGCCAAAGAAATGAGGGATTTGGTGATGAAGCAAAACAACGTCATAGCCGACATGCAGAAACAAATGAGCCAGGTCATCGCGCTCATGGCGAGCAGGGAGAGCGCACCAATGATAGGCACGACAGCGGACGCGCCTCAACCAGCCTTGACGGTTGCGCCTCAGCCAGCCTTGGGAGAAACGTCGGGGACAGCCCAGCTACCCCAACGCGCGCCGACAGAACTCCCCGCGTGCGAAGTGCCGGGAGTCGAACTATCAGGGCGGGCGGACCTCAGCTTCTTAGAGCAACACCTGTCTCCGCAATCCCGACCCAACCCGCCCAAAAGGGTTCTCCACCAGCCGCTGAGCGCGCAGATAATGGCGGAGAACCTCACAGGAGCGACACCCACCCTCCCAACGTACAACGGCACGACCGACCCGGAAGACCATGTAAGCATCTTCTGCTTACGTATGCAACTCCAAACCAACTCCAACGCCACGCTGTGCAGAACCTTCCCGTCGACGTTCGCCGGCATATGCCTCGACTGGTACAACCGCCTCCCGAACGGAATCATCCGCTCATTCGAGGAGTTCATACTTCTGTTCACAACGAAGTTCGCGTCCCAGAAACGGCGCCCACTTCACCTCAAGGCCCTGATAGATGTCAGGCAAAAAGATGGAGAAGGCCTGAGAGCTTTCTACGCCAGATGGTCCAGGGTAGCAATGGCTGTCCGCGACCTTACCCCCGAAACGGCCGCCCATCATCTCATGGAGGCCACCAGCAATATGGAGCTCAAGCGGGCGCTAGCAAAAAGACCCGTCACGCTGTCAACAGAGTTAGAGATGAAGATCGAAAAGGCAATCACGTTGGAGGAAACCCTGGGCGCAGGATCCGTCAGGCGCTTCGAACCAGCAAAAATGCCGCGAGAAGAACAAGCACGTCGCCAGCCTCCAGCCCCAATCCCACGAGACCAATTGCTGCAGATGCACAGTGGCCCAAAGCGCGTCCCTCCCCCCCCCCCCCCCCCCCCACCAGAGCAGGCGCAGCGCGGGCGATCGCCAGACAGGCGCGCGCCCAACGCCTACACTCCCCTTAATGACTCCGTGAGGAATGTGTTCCACGTCCTCCGCGAGAAGGGTTACAAGCTCAACTGGCCTGCCCCGTTGAAATCCCAGCCTTACATGCGCAATCCCAATAGGCATTGCGAATTCCACAGAGCAACGGGGCACCAGACGGAAGACTGCCGCGAGCTGAGGTACGAGATAGAGGGCCTCATACGGCGAGGGTTGCTAACCGAATTCGTTCACGTGAAGAAAGAACAAGTTGAGGCCCCACAGCATCCGCCGCCACCACCACCACAAGCCGAATACGACGATGACACAGGCGCGTATGTAGTGCGCAAGGAAATCGGGGTGGTGACGGTTGAAGGAGATCGTCCCCGGAAGAAAACCAAGCGGGAGCGCGCGACAGAGTGCGCGGCCGTCGACGCGCCGACAAAGTTCAACCTGAGCTTTGATGACTCGGAATTCCCACAAGGAGTCCCGTCGGAGGAGCCACTCATTGTCACCGCGCTAATTGCCGCCTGCAAGACCCACCGCCTCCTGGTAGATGGGGGTAGCGCGGCCGACATCCTCTTCCAGAGTACCATTGACAAAATGGACATCGACCCGCGCCTAATCAGGCGCGCGCAAGGCAACCTGGTTGGTTTCTCTGGAACCAGAGTCCCGGTGATTGGAGTGGTCACCCTCCCTGTGGTGGTCGGCGACCAGGAGCCTCGCGTCTCCAAACAAGTAGAGTTCACGATTGTCAACTGTGAATCGGCGCACAACGGCATCCTTGGCCGGCCTTTCCTTGCGAGGTTCATGGCCCTCCCGTCGACGTGCCACAAGAAACTCAAGTTCCCAACACAGAGAGGAGTAGGGGAAGCACGGGGAACGACATGGGAGGACCGCGTTGTGACTCGACAAACCAACATCGTCGACACAAGGGCGGAAGAGCCCCGACCGGAGTCCATGGATTCCTATTTTGAGGTCGCGCTGGACCCCGCCGAGCCGACTAGGAAGATACGCATCTCCACTCACGTCAGCAGCGACGCAATCGAGCCGCTTGTGACGCTGCTGAAGGAGTACAAGGAGCTGTTCGCGTGGTGCACAGAAGACATGCCAGGAGTGCCCAGGGAGGTGGCCCAACATAGCCTTGCCGTCCCAGCCAACGCGCAGCCAAGGCAACAAGGGCGGAGATCCTTCACGGGCGACAAGCTAAAGGCGATAGAAGAAGAGGTGGCGCGCCTACTAGCGGCTGGATTGATCCGACCCGTGAAGTATCCAAAGTGGCTGGCAAACGTGGTCTTGGTCAAGAAATCGTCAGGAGCCTGGCGGATGTGCGTCGACTACACCACGATCAACAAAGTGTGCCCAGGAGACCCTTATCCCCTGCCACGTATTGACCAGCTCATCGACGCAACCGCCGACCACGAGACATTGTCCTTCCTCGACATGTTCTCCGGATACCACCAAATCCCCATGTCCGTGGAAGACGAAGAAAAGACGGCGTTCATGACACCGTTCGGGAACTTCTGCTTCGTAGGGATGCCGTTCGGGTTGAAAAACGCGGGCGCGACATATCAGAGAATGATTGACACGGTTTTCTCGCGGCAAATCGGACGGAACATCGAGGCGTATGTAGACGACCTCATCGTCAAGACGAAGGCGGGCAAGTCACACCTGGAGGACCTGCGCGAGACTTTCGAAGCCCTCCGTCGGCACAGCCTTCGCCTCAACCCACTCAAGTGCGTTTTCGGAGCGGAAGCCGGGAAATTTCTTGGTTTCATGATAACTAAGCGCGGCATAGAGGTCGACCCGAAGCAAATCACCGCGGTCCAACAACTACGGGCGCCTCGGAACGCGCTAGAAATCCAATCTCTGAATGGCAAGATAGCGGCACTGGGGAGATTCATACCACGATCCGCCGACAAGTGTGCGCCCTTCTTCCAAACACTCAAGAACGGGACACGCTTCACATGGTCTACAGAATGCGAAGCGGCGTTCCAAGAGCTAAAGGCATATCTTGTATCCCCCCCTGTACTAACTGCCCCCAAGCTTAATGAAAAACTTTTCTTGTATCTCGCTGTGTCAACGAGGGCCGTGAGCGCAGTGTTGATATCTCGAAGAGACGGCAGAACCGAGCAACCGGTGTACTATACTTCGCGCACTCTTTTCAGCGCCGAAACAAGATATTCCTCGATCGAGAAAGCTGCCTTGGCACTAGTAAGCATGGAAGTGTCGGGGCGCATGGTCAAATGGGCGGTCGAACTATCAGAATACGACATTCAATACGCGCCAAGGCCAGCGATAAAAGCCCAAATCCTTGCAGACTTCATCGCAGAGGGGGTAACCCTCGAAACAACGCCGGAGGGCGTCTGGGAAGTCTATGTCGATGGAGCGGCGAGCAAGCATGGCGCCGGGGCAGGGGTTGTGGTGCGCACGCCTGCTGGCGTGGTGCACGAAATCGCAATCAGGTTCCGAGCCCTGAAAACAAACAACGCCGCGGAGTACGAGGCCATCTTGGCGGGGATGACGGCCGCTCACGATTTGGGGGCAAGGACGATACGGGTGCTATCTGACTCCTCCCTGGCGGTTAATCAGCTGAACGGCGTGTTTGACGCAAAAGAGGACACACTGGCACACTACATGGAACGCGTTAAGCGGAGAGCCACAACATTCGAGGCGGTAACATACGCGCAGATACCAAGGGAGGAGAATGCGCACGCCGACGCATTATCCAAGCTGGCAACGGCTACTGACTTTGAGTCCACGCGCCTCGTTTCCGTCCAGAAAGAAGAAGAAAATACCTCCCCGGAGGCAGCAGTCAACGCAACCCAGCTCATGCCAAACGAAGACTGGCGACACCCCATTGTAAAGTACCTCCAAGATGGGACAGTACCAGAAGACCCCAAGCAAGCTTGGACGATGAGGCAAAAGGCAGCTCGTTGCACACTCATTGAAGGAGAGCTATTCCGAAGGTCGTACTCGGGCGTCTACCTCAGATGCGTCGGGCAAGAAGAGGCGCGCAACTTAGTACGAGAACTACACGAGGGGCTGTGCGCAATGCATGCAGGGCCACGCAGCATGGAGCGCACCATCCTCCTGCATGGGTACTACTGGCCGCGAATCAAGAAAGATACGAAGAGCTACGTAGACCAATGCCACAAATGCCAGGTCAACGCGCGTCAACATCACTTACCAGCCACCGAGCTTCAGGGCAACTTGAGCCCATGGCCTTTCGCGCAGTGGGGTGTCGACCTCTTGGGCCCCTTCCCAACGGCGAAAGGAAAGCGCAAATACATAATCGTGGCAGTAGACTACTTCACCAAGTGGATCGAGGCCGAAGCGCTGGCATCCATTACGGCGCAACAGGTAACCCGTTTCTTGCGCAACAACATCCTGTCGCGCTTCGACCATGGGAAGCAATTCGATTGCGCGGAAGTGATAGACTTCTGTGACGGGGTGGGAACCATCGCAAGATTCGCATCGGTGGCTTACCCGCAAGCCAACGGCCAAGCAGAATCCTCCAATAAAGCGATCTTACACGGCCTCCACACCCGCCTGAATGAAGCCAAGGGCAATTGGGCGGACGAGCTCAACACGGTGCTATGGGCGCACCGCACCACATACAAGGTAGCAACAGGCGAAACCCCTTTCGCTCTCACGTATGGCACTGACGCGGTAATCCCCATCGAAACGACAATACCGACCTACCGGATCACTGGGTACAACGAAGAAGCGAACGACGAAGCGCGCCTACTAGAGCTTGAGTTGTCACAAGAAAGGCGCGAGTTGGCAGCCATCAGGCTAGCCGCAATGAAAGAACAGGTAGCCAAGTACCACAACGCGAAGCTGGTCCCACACAAGTTGATCCTTGGCGACCAAGTACTACGGCGGAACTTCCGCCCCGACCCCAGACACGGGAAGCTCGCCTCGACATGGGAAGGTCCTTACTTGGTCCGCGAAGTAGTCGGCGCCAACACATTCAAACTAAGCGAGTTGGGGGACAACAAGATTCCAAGAACATGGAATGCACAGAATCTAAGGAAATACCACCAGCCAGATTAGCGTGTACCACGTTCGCAACAGCGTAGTAGCGCAATAAATAAAAGGACATGGTTCGAAAGAACAGAAAAAATTTATTAGCAATAGTCCAGCACTATTCGCGCCTAGTTCGAAAGAACAAAAATTAGCAATAGTCCAGCACTATTCGCACCCAGTTCGAAAGAACAAAAATTAGCAATAATCCAGCACTATTCGCGCCTAGTTCGAAAAAACAAAAATTAGCAATAGTCCAGCACTATTCGCGCCCAGTTCGAAAGAACAAAAATTAGCAATAGTCCAGCACTATTCGCGCCTAGTTCGAAAGAACAAAAATTAGCAATAGTCCAGCACTATTCACGCCTAGTCGAAAGAACAAAAGTTAGCGATATCCGTGCTCGCCCAGTTCGCGCATCCTCCGTGCGAGAAAACAGAACGAGAGCGGTGGTCGTCGCCCATTCGCGCACACAAAGGTATAGAGCAAGATAGATAAAAAAGGAGAGAAAGAGAAACAAACACAGTCGAAGACCTCTTGGCATAATCATGAAAGGAGCCATAATATTGTTCGCAATTACACATAGAAAAACAACAAAAAGAGCACAAAGAGTCGACAAAACAGCTAGGGCTCGATTGGACAACACTTAAGCAGAGCCAGTGTCGGGCTGTTCGCCCTCCCTGCTCGACTTGCGACGCAACAAAGGACGCTCCTCTTCCTCGTCGTCCTCGTCTTCATCAGCCACTTCGCCATCCCTCCTGGCGCCCGGAACCTCCTCCCCAGTTGGACGCTCTGTCTCCTCCCGGCGCTCCGCCTCTTCCTCCTCCTCTCCCTCGGACTCGGAGTCGGAATCCAAAGGACGCTTCTCGCCGATCCACACTTTGACATGCTGAACCATCTCACGAGTATCCCAGTGCATCCCTGGATTCTCGGGGCGAATCTTCTTGCCGACCGCTATCACGGCCTTGGTCATGGCATCCGCCATGATCTTCCCGAAAGGTTGGGAGGACTTGAACCGGCGGATGGCCGCGGCCTCAGCCTCGCGAACGGCCTCAGCCTTCGCGGTGGTATGAAGGCGAACAAGGTCGTCCTTCTCCTTCTGGAATTCTTCGCGAGCTTTGCGCAACTTCTCAGCAAAAGAGACTTCCAGCTCTTTCCGGAGGGCGGAGCGCTCTTCGTTCCGCACCTGCTCTTTGGCCGCCTCCACGTCCGCGGCTAACCGGCTCTGCAAAAGGCCGAGCGACTCCAGTGCCTCGTTGGGCTTAGTTGTCGCATCTTCAGCACGATTGTTTGCCCCGAGGACCTTCCCCTCCAGCTGGACGATTTGCGCCTCGTCGGCCTTCATCTTGGCACGCATCGAGGCGCGCTCTTGCTGAGCCCGAAAAGTCGCCGACAGACCCTACAACGCCACGAGTCTTAGCCAAACACGAAGACAAAAAGAAAAAGGGGAAGACGGAAAGGGAAGGTTAAGAAAATAAACCTAAACTACAGGGATCCGACTAAGTCTTACCGCGAAGTGGATCTGCGCCAGGTCATGGAGAGGGTCCGTCTTTTCCACCCGCGGAGGAACGGAGAGAACGGGCCCGATCGCCCGGAGCGCATGGTTGGCGGATACCAGGTTACACGCCGCCGCGGTGTGAATCCGCACGTCGCGGACTTGGTGGACGGTGGCGGTAGCAGGTGCAGCGCTGACGGGGGCAGCAGTGGTGGTCGCCCCGGAGGAGCTGCTCGCCCCACTCCCATCCCGACGAGCGGGCCTGGTCACTGTTGCCTCGGGCTCCGACAGCGCCAAAGACAGCTGTTGCGCGGCGGTCAGTTGTGGAGCGGCGGACGTCTGCTTCACCGCCTGGGAAGTTGGCTCCACTATGCGAATTGTTTTGCGGGGCCTCTCGATAGCTTGCGGATGCGGCTGCTCGATCTCCTTCCGCTTCGAAGCTTTGGGCGCCGCGACAACCTTCTTCTTCTTCCTCTTGTCAGCACGTGGCACGACGTCGTCCACCGACATCATGCTGGCAAGGCTGGAGAAGTCAACACCTGCGCCAATAAGTCGTAAGAGAGCGGTTAATAAGACAGAATACAAAGGAAAGTAAATATAACTAACAATCCCCAAACAGCTCCTCCAAGCAGGCTTCGCGAACACCCTTGGCGTATAAATTGATGCGGTGAGGCATGCAAGCCTCGTATTCATCGTTTAGCCCGACATAGAAGCCGACGTCCGACTCGAACCCGCGCGTACTGCCCTTCTCCCAGGAGGAGGGTTCCGCCATGGTCCCGCTCGCCCATTCCCCGGGGGTGGGCTTAACGTAAAAAAATTCCTCGAACCAAGTTTTCTTCAACTTGGGCGAGCCATACACAAAACCTTCGGGGCGGTTATCGCGCCGCTGGATAGAGAGACAATCGCTCCGCGTGGTGGCCTCCTTGATTTTGTACATCTTTCTAAACAAGCCATAGGTAGGCTCGATGTTAAGCCTTTTGCACGCGAGACGGAGACAGCTCGCGTGCATGATTACTGATGGGGAGAGCCGCCCGACGGAACACTTGAGGCGCTCATATATAGCGCACAACAGCGGGTCAATGGGGAACTTGAACCCCATCACCCAATATTCTGCGTATACGCCGAACCATCCTGGGGGGCAGTTGCCCACCATGCTGCGCACCGACGGGGCAGCGTATTCCCAACTGGGGGGCAAACCCAGCCCGCGGACTAACTCCTCCACATCGTCCACGTCGTATGTCGAGGAGTGCTCGGGCCCGCGCTTGAGGCTGTCCGATGGCGCCGGCTGATCGCCCCACATCTCGGCCCACTCAATCACGTGGTAGGCTGCGCCGACACCGTGCATCCCCAAGCGAGCCATAGCTTCGGTAACGCGCTCAACAGCGCGCGGCGCGAATTGCACACCTAGGTCCCCTTGCGCCATCTCGTCCGCGGCAACTTCATCGTCGGCAACTTCATCGTCGGCGACCTCACCGTCGGCGGCTCCATCGTCCAAGACCGGTCGACCACCCTGATCACGCCGGATGATCACAACCCCTTGCCGCATAGCTTCCCCACCACCGGAGGAAATATTACCCACATCGGAAGAGCTTCCGACACCGTCGCCGGACCTAGCGTCGTATGACGGCGTCGCCGGAATCCCACCGTCGCCGCCGCTGCATCCACCGTCAGATCCGCCATCCCAATCTCCAGAACCACCGCCCCCGTCACCGGAACGGTCAGAAGAAGTGTGCGAGAGAGGGGATAAATTACCTTCTTCGCCTTGCACGACCTCGGCCTCGTTGTTGTTGATGCTGGACATGATGTCGACTCGAAACTTAACAACAGCAGAAGAGGATTGAGGTTGCAGAAGGAGGAGAAAAATCTCAGAGGAAGCAAAGTGGAGCAATAATCGGAAGAAACAGATGAACCCTTCTTCCCCACAACAACCCATATTTATAATGGGTTAGAGGGAAAACAAAGGGCCAATGTCGGCCAGCGGAATCCGAAGGGTTAAAGCTACATAGGGATCCGTAACCGTCAGATCCCACCAAATCTTTTCGAAATTCAAAAAATCCCCGCCCAAATAGCCTAACCACACACTGACACGTGGTCACCTATCAACATAGGCACTAGTCGGCGACGCCACAAGTGCCGCGCACCGCCTGGGGGGCAGGACATACCCGCGAGGAAAGAAAAACTCGCCTCGCGCAACACCGGATTTCGCGCGAACGAACAGAGCCCAACAGCGAGCGCGCGATGCCCGCGGGGGAAGAAAAACACGCCTCGCGCATCGTGCGCCGCAAAAGGCGCGACGCGAACAAAGCGCGCGAACGAACAGAGCCCAACAGCGAGCGCGCGATGCCCGCGGGGGAAGAAAAACACGCCTCGCGCATCGTGCGCTGCAAAAGGCGCGACGCGAACAAAGCCCTACTACAAGCGCGGTGAAAAGCCCAATAACGAGCATGCGAGCGAGCGCCATCAGTAAACGCGTCGCCGGCTCATAACATCGCGCGCGACGAAGAACCCAAACGCGAGCACAAGCAGGAGCCAACCGATGGCGACAAGTAGAGTAAACGAGCGGAATAAGCCCAAAAGACCAGCCTCACGGAGATCACACAGGCCCGAGTCCGTCAAGGAAAAATCCAAACAGGAGGTGTTCACAAAACACCCCCTGATGGGGGGCAATTGTTGGGCATGTGACTCGGGCCTAGCCGCGCCAAAGAACAAGTCGGGCCCGGCCACGTCGAGGAACAGGTCGCGACTGGATGGACCCCGACATGGCAGCGCGAGGACCCCGAGCGCCACGCCGCATCGTAGTCAACCACGTCTTGGCGCGAAGAGCTTAGGCACGAGGCGAATTACAAGCGCCGAGGGAGAGCATAGCATAGGCCAAGCCAAGAGAGAAGGGGAGCGTAGCTTTCCTTCCCAAGAGGCAGTCACATCAGGGCCATTGACGGGTCTCTGACACGTCCTAGGTAGAGGGATGGCCTGGACAGGGCCTAAAATCCTTAGTGTGTCAGTGGTCACATCATTGTATCCCAATAGTCACATCGTTGTATCCCCACTTGAGTCAACCACTCACCCACCACAACGAAGCCTATAAATACGGCATTTACTGCGGTGGGTGAGGGGATGGCATTTTTTCACCATTCTCCCTCTATAGCAACTACTTCTCTTTCTAGAAATCGGATCCTCGTTCTCTCTCACTCTTTAATTCTCGTCCCTCCAATCGACCCTAGCACTCGCGTTTCTTCTTGACCCACACTCTCACTCGAACCTCACTCCTACTCTCAGTTAGGTTCAAACACAATCCAAGACAAAATGCTGCATGAGTGGAAGGCGAAGGGTCGTGGCCTCATAATTCCGAACCCGGCTGCCGCTGCCTTTAACCCTAGGGGAGAGATTCAAGAACCCGAGATGCATGCCATGCGTACAGGAAGTCGGCGGAACGTAAACAACAATCCTCGAAGCAGAAAACGGTCAAAATCTGGGTTCGCAAATTAGGCGCTACCATTAAGCCCACTTCTCTGATACCGGCCCATAAGGAGTTTTCCGGGTGCACTACTTTGACCCCAAACCGGAGTCCAGCCCATCTTTTGACCTCAAACTCTAAGCCTAGCCTACCTGAAGCCCTTCAACCTCGATTCTCTGTCGAAGCTGATGGCTCTCGATGGAGAGTCTCAAACCTTTCCCAACACAGTACCAGCCTTAGATTCTCATTCCTCTTTCCTTCCCCAATCACTCTAACCCTAACCATCCACTTTCATTTCTTCTATCCTTACACCACCCTCAAAAACTACCCTACCTCCACTCCAACTTCCATCATCGCCATAACCCCTATTACCCACTCTTCCCTCAAATTTGGAACTTATTCCCCTTTCACCACTTCCCTCACCCCATGCCCCCTCACCCGTTGCTGAACAAGAGCTTACCTTCCCTTTCCCCAAAGAGTTTACCCAATTCTTTGAACCTGAGCCCGCCGAACTGACGTCCCAGTGTGTAACTCCCCCGGAGCCCCTTGATGGGCCCCTTTTCGAGCTTGAATCATTGGTTCAGAGGAGCAACTCAGTGTGCCAAGTCTTTGAATTGGAGGAGAAACCGATCGAGGCAGGAACAAGATCGATCATTGCGGACATTGCAGAAAAGGAAGAGAGTGCAGAGAACTAGAAATGAAATGGAAATTCTCCGCATTGGTCCAATTGCACCACAACCGGATGGACCTCGTTCCAGTAATTAAGAAGAAGGGTTTGAAGAAAACAAAACCTCATAAATGAGCAGAAGCCTTATCGCATGGAATGTGAGGGGTCTTGGAAGTGATGATAAGAAGGCAAAGATTAAGAGGATCCTTCAGAGACAAAAGCCTTCGATTGTTGGAATCCCTGAAACTAAATGGAGTTCGTGTAGTCGAAGCGCGGTTGTCGCGGTTATTGGGAGCAGGCATATTGACTGGGTGGCTAAAAACTCCAACAACAACAGCGCAGGTATCCTGATATTCTGGTTTTCGCAATTTTTCAATAAGTTAGATGCGTGGGAAGGAAATTATAGTCTTGCGGTGACGCTTGAGGACACCGAGTCTAAGATGACTCTTACTTTGCTTATCGTTTACGGCCCGCAAGACAGAGCAGGAAAACTCGCTTTTCTGGAGGAGCTTAGAGCCTTTTGTTTGAACGCATCTCACCCCATCTACATTGCTGGAGATTTCAATTTGGTGAGAGATCATGAGGAGTACATGGGAGCCACGAGAAACTCAGACCTAATGTTCGAATTCAACTATACCATCTCGGAGTCGTCCCTAATGGAACTTCCACTCATGGGCGCTCGCTTCATCTTCAGCAACCTCCATGACGAACCGTCTATGTCTAGAATCGACAGAGCCTTTATCTGCCCTCGGTTCGACTCTTTGTTCAACAATTGCAAATTACAGGCTTTGACTAGAGTTGAGTCGGATCATTGCCCGCTGAAAATGGAGTGGGGAAGTAATGACAAACTTCATAGGTATTGCAAAAATGGCGATCTTCGTGCTGGTGGCTGAACAGCGGCAACGGCGATGATAATAATCAATTGCCACGGTAGGGATGTTGCTGGGAATGAAGGGACAGCCAGGACGACTATGATTACAGTCTGAAGGTGGTTCAGGATTTGAGTATCCATGGATGGGGAAATTGAATCGGCGACGGTTAATTGGAACAACAACGGCGGTGATGGCCGACCAGCAACAACAACGGTGATTGATTGGAACAACATAGACGATGATGAGATGACCGGGCGGTGGCAATTGGTTTGATGACGGTGGTGACATTGACTACCGGGGATACGAAATCTGGATATGGTTATGGCCGATGGCGACAATGGTGATGGTGATTCTGGATTGTCGCGGCAGGAACGATGCTATGGATGACCAGAAAGCGGCCACGGCGCTGATGACGGTGGTGATTTTGCCAGATGAAGTTGGGATTTTGGTGGTGAGATCGATGGAAGACAATAGCGAGGCGGTGGATTGCTGCGACGGAACGAAAGTGTTGCCTTGATTGGGGAAGGACAACGAGTGAAAGGGAAACGACTGTAATGCGTTTTGTTTTGTTTTTTTTTTTACTTTTTTATTTCTTTATGTTTTATTAATTAAATAACTAAACCTGAGCTACTCAATAAATTAGAAACCCAGCCATCTTAACCGGTTAGAAAAAAGTGGCGGCAGTGGTGCCATCACTGCACCAGAGAATTCCCCACTTTTGCATCCGCTTTTCACAACAAAACTAGAATCAATACCCGCGGCGTAGCCGCGAGAAATATATGGACATTAATGGCTACACCTTTGGAAATATTTAGGCAACCACATATCTTATTGTGTTCACATGTTTAGTATCTTTTAAAAAATACTCTAAATTTTTGCATTTGCTTGATTTATGTAAAGCTCATTTCATATACTTTATTAAGCAATATAAATTTAACTCGCAACCATAACTATTCTATACAAAATCTAAGATGATAACACAATGAATCATCATTGGCTTTTAAGTTACATATAGAATCCGGAAACTACTCATAAGCATGGAAATGGTCAAAATAGATAAAAACATGATTTGTAAGGTTAATTAGTGACCTATTATATTGATCATGTGTTAAGAAAATACTCAAGGAATACAAATATCATGCAATAGACATGTAACTTACATATACTAAGCAACCCAGTGGTATCAACACTAAGGCCAACAACATAGTGAACCATAATTATGCAGACAACTCATTTTGGTCCATCCAACAAATAATAGACACCCTCAAACTGCAACAGGTTAGGTATACTCAGGGTGAAGATATCAAAACCAGGGCTAACACTCATCATTCCTTGTGTCCCAGCCTTGGATAAACAAAAGATGGTCAAAACAAAGAACCAACAACCCAAAATAACCAAGGGACCCCTACATAATTGCCTATAGAAAAATAAACCCACATCTCCCCGCCAAATACCAATGACTACTTATATTTACATAACATCATTTTCATCAGCAAGATCCCATACCATTAGTCAACGAAAGCAACCTGCACGAAAACAAAAAACAAATTACTATATGTATAGCCATACAACCAACAACATATGTACAAATTAATTTCTCATTGCGTTTAGAACAAAGTAACGAACATCCACATGTTTTGTAGAGACGTCTGTCAGCAACACTTGGTGTTTGAACCCTGAATGTAGGATTCGTCATTGGAATTCTTTGCTACTCCATCATCCGGTTTCTCCACCTTGACTTCTGGCAAAGAATAAACCAATCTAAAGCCAGTTGAACTAAAATATCAAACCATAGTACAAAATGTTAATAATGCTTATATGAGCATGCCTATACAAAAGGGAAGAACGTAAATTGAACAGGAACCTTGATGGTTCGTAAGGCCCAATCCCTAAGGATTGGGCGGTAATACATCGAAGAAATTATAGAAAGTTGAAAGACAAAACTGAACAGCTGCCCAAATGACAAAGAGAGAACAACAAATTTAAAGATCTAATCATAACAACTTGGGAAGTAAATAATCAAAACTCAACATGATCGTTGATCTTTTGAGCGGAAAAAAGCGAAAATTAAAATTAAGAACAATTGATTGAACTCACCACATATAGAAATGCCAACTTATGCTTTGGTCTAGCCATATTGACCTTCGCTGTTGTTTCTTCTTTGCTTGCACCAAACCTCTGAAATGCAATCTTAGAGTTGAGTTGACCCTCAAAATCATACACCTACAGGTCCTAGTGTTCAAGAATTCCACCATAGAACTGTTATCACAACATGGATTAAGAACACATAGAAATATATGGTAACTTAAATTCATCCCTCCTATTGTCGAAATAAACCTCTTTGATGAAAATAAATCTTGACGCAGTTATACAAACTATTAATTCCAGGCACCATTACTTCATATGATTCCAAGTTTAATTTCTGAAGTCTATTTTCACGAACCCACATGAAGGAAAAAAACAGCTTATTAGAGATTAAAATCGCCTAGCCTTTTTAATCTCTTTGACTCCACTTACCCCTCAACAACTGGAATAGCGCCTCCCTTACCGACTGGTTGTTGCATAGAGTTGGCGAACTACTAACAGAATGCTGAGATTAAGGTTGCAGTTGAACCTGCACATCTATATGTTTTGAAGTCGAGACTCTTTTGTTGTAATGAATCGCATCTCTGACATCGTGATTAAAGGCCCTGCACAATGTCCATCTTTGATGCATAAGACCACAAATAGATGAAGTTCAGTTGGTAGAAGTTGGAACCATAGAATTATAGTATTAGTTCCTTAAGAAGTTCAACTTAACTTGTCTCCATCAGAAAAGATTAGTGTTACTACAGTGAAGTCTGGCTCTTGTTCCTTACCACTTGATGTTTGAAGTGTTTAGCAAGCTTGTTGGGTGGTTCTTCGAATCCTTGATCCGAACCACCCTTCACCCCATGATCCATCGAACCATTAGAATACGAAGGCATCTGTTTAAGAGGCTGTGACCCAGATGTTGAGTAGGAAATCAAAAGAAGGCTGCAGGGGACTATTGGACTGCTGGTCTTTGTTAAAGGGCCAACTCCTCCATCATCAACTACTGGCTCCATGGAAGGCGTAGTAACTCGAAAACCAGAACTGCAACAGAAACACAAAGGGATTGATTAGCTTGCAGGCTTTGAATAAAAAGCATATGCTGAGAATTCTAAACTGCAAGTACTAATTGTGCTGATTCATTCACTCACGCCCCAAAAGAAACGAATCAAGGGAATGTGACAATTTCCAGGATTTCTCCCAATATCTAATATATGATTTTCTCATTGATGGTGAAACACCGTACCGATAACTCTGGCCATTGCCGAGAGGTGAAACTCCCGACAGCTTCGCCACCGTCCTCATCCTTCTTCTTCTCTTTGTGACCTTCCGAGTCGGATATGATGTTGGTGGACCTCGAGCAGGGAGAGCAGAAAGCATCCATGAGAGCTAAAACAAACGACTTTGTTTGGCTATGTTCGGCGGCAGCTGAACGAATCAAGATTTAGTCGATAATTTGTAGGAAAATAAACGATCTTCACTCGGTCCTCGATGGTGCCATGGAGGATTCTCACCATTGTTGCCTATGAGTTTTCCCCGGCGGCTAGAGTCGAAGGGGAGAGAAAGAACATAAAGTATTGGGATACGGATGAGAGTTAGAAGATAGTGGGTTAGATAAGTGGAAAGCAAGTAGATGGAGAAAAGACAGATGGTATAGGGAGATGGAGGGATGATTTTGTGGAAGAAAGTCAGTGATTGCGTGACAGGTGAGGATAGAGCATGGGAGAGGTGGTTGGTGGAAACATAGGGAAGGTGAAAGGACTGCAAGTCTACAACGGAGGGAAGGGGTGAAAGCTATTTTTTTCACACCATTAGATTGCTTGCAAAGTTGGAGAGATAGTTGTGGATTGGAAGGAAATTGAGAGTGATGTGATTGGAGAGGAAAAGTACAGAGAAGAATATGGCAGGGCGAGGGGGGCTGCAGGGAGAGCACTTCCTAATCTATTTTTCCTTTTCTGTTTTACAGTTTTTGAGTTCTCCATCTAGTGTAGGATTGAGGAAGACGGGAGAGGGAAAGCCCTTCACTAACGGACAAATAATGAAACAGTAACATTAAGTTTTGGCCAAAAAAGCGTACCTAGCTTTCATGTTCTATATAATAATATCCATTGGTATAGGGATGTTATGGTATTAACATGTACAAATTATTATATTTGATCTTAATGTAACATTTTTACTTTTAAAAGTAGAGCATGAGCTATGAATTATTAGAAATTTATAATCTAAACGTGAATATAATATAAAATATATTTAATTTAATTTCTTAAAATATGCAAAATAAATAGGCTACACATATTTAATAAATGAAGCACCAAATAAATAGGGTAAAATAAGATGACTCCACCATACTAAGAGAACCATAGTTGTAGTGGTATTTAATAAGTATACGGATAGTATACGGCTATATTACAAGGATATATTTCTTCTTTCTTATGAAGAACCATCTTCATGCAATCACTTCCTGATTAGATCCATGGACTATTGATCTTCAGCAGACACCATGAGTACATGACGCTTCCCCAGAATGCAAGAGTGCCCAAAACAACCACCACCCGAACCCACGCAGAGGAAATGAAAGCCTGAAACACAAATTGATTCCATAGCCAACACCACAAGGCTGAGAAACTTGTACCCACTGCTGCTCCAACCACAACTTGGCTCCCTGTGTGCAGTTTCTGCGATACTCTTAGCCACGACTGCCAATGGAAACAATACAAAAAAAAAAAAATTTAAAATTCTCACCACCTCAGAGATCAAGTTACGCATCCTTGACATGGAATTATGAAATATTTTGTTCATAAAGTTAGACTAGCTATGTGAATTCATGTTAAAATGTTACATGCGTAGGCGATCATTTTCTCTCCAAATACCAGGTCCGAGGTTGCTAGTGATGACAATGGTTGGGACGTGGCGGATATATCAATACCCATGTCTGCTTCACAAGTAGATGGAGTCTTACAATTTTTTGGGATGAAAATAAATATTCTAAAAAGGTTAATAAAGAGAAAAATTACAAGTAGATATCCATACAGTCCTGATGATAAACAGATGGAGAATAAAGCGAGAGAGGACAAGGCAAGCTTGTGTGTTGGATAATAGCCACCCAAACAAATCGGGTAGCGCGGGTCTTATAAAAAATTGTCGTTTGCACCATATCATATCTGATTATGGGAATTGAGAACGTAACAACATAAGCCCTAAATTCAGCTGAAGCTATAGAAAGATTGTACTTACGAAATAGGAGGCACATGCCAAAAGTAATGCACTGAGGATGACTGAAGTAGCATTTACTCCTAGCCATTCAAGAGCTGCATGCCAACACGGAATTCAGAACCCAATTATATTATTATATAGGGATTTTGGATCAAAGAAGTACGACCCAAGCAGCCAAGTGAAGAGAAGAGAAGAGAAGAGAAGAGAGCAAATATATATACTTGCGAGAACGCCAAAAGTAAGAAGGTAGAATATATATTGAGCGTGTGAAGAAGGCATTCCAGGGTCAGATCTCTTAGTAGCAAGTGGCCTCTCCTGCTTCAGAATCCGCTTAAGTGCCACCGAGAGGACACAACTAACTATAGCACCTGCAGCTACCCACAGCACGTCTGCGTTATGGTGCCTCCACACGAAGAAAGCGCCGAAAATCGCCGATACTAACCATTTGCTCTGCCACCAACCCATCCAAATAAAAACACAAATTGAAACCTCGTTTAACCCAAGGCCCTGAATTGGAATCGGCAGATAATTAGTAGCGACAGAGAAGGACGATACAAACCACACTGTTGAGGGTGGCTTCCACTCCATAGGGTGACTCCTTCACAAAGGCTTCCTGGTCAAGCGCTGCCATTCTGCAGTCTGTACTCCGCCTGCTAGTTCCAGGCGACTTCAATGACTCTGCAGGCATGGTGTTCGACGAAAGTCCAGTAATCCCCCTCGTCGTAGTTCCACGAAAGCCGGCCACTTTCCGAGTATAAACACGAATATGCGAACTGGGTTTCAAGTGATTGGTCTGGTACGGACGGGGGATGGAGATTTTCGAGGTGGGTTTGTGAAGAAGAGCCGCCGTTGTAGCCATTGACGTGCAGTAAGGGAAGAAGAAAAAAGAAGAAACAAAAACTGTACAGAAGAAGAAGAAGAAGAAGAAAAAAAAAGAAGCAGCAGAAGTCGATGCGTGGCTGCATTTTGCTGATGAAATTGATGGGGTTAATAAAGGGACATGAGAGACGGAGTTAGATTTGTGACGGATAGTGGTGGTGGTAAGCCTTCCCATCAACTTCCAACTGAAGACGGCCGGCCGATGGATCAGCTTAATTAGGGTATCAAATCGTGAACTGTGTCTGTGTATTGGATTCCTTGTAATCCCTCCTCTTTGTCCAAACTCACACACAGCTCATTTATTCACATACTATCGTAGATCTGTAAATCTTTTTTTTTTATTCAATTAATTTAATCAAGTTGTTTAATTTAGGGTGGGCCTACGGTGACATGCATGTCATGGTGACTTGCACTTTCCGGTCGACCTCAGTTAGGATTAGGTCGACCTCATATAGAATTCGGTCGACCTCATATAGGATCCGGTCGACCTCATTTATGATTTGGTCGACCTCATATAGGATCCGGTCGACCTAATATGTGGTTTCAGTGTAAAAACAGTTCATGGTGCTTACTTTGGATATTCAGATCATACAATTGGCTAGATGGAAATTAAAGACTAATGACTTGTTTTGAAGCTGGAGTGTCCCTCTACATATTGAAGTGATTGAGAGCTTGATAGGAAGTCCAGAAGACCATTTTTGAACCTCATCAAAAGGCTATGCCAAAACTGGGAAACTGCCTAGAAATGGCTAAGTCTGGAAACGTGTTTGTGAAGCATGTTTTTGAGCTCAATTCGAGAAACATGAATGCGAGTCGAGTCCAGGAGCCTCTACCACGTTAAATTAGGTATGTTTTATACAAATTCAAGGAATTGGATGAAAGATTGGATATCTTTAAGGCTGCAAACAAAATGGTCGAAGTTGCTACGAAGGCTGTTTTTCTGGCAGACTTCGAGCACAAGCAAGCTGCCAGAAAAACAGCCTTCGTAGCAACTTCGAGCCTTTTGTTTTGAAGCCTTAAAGATATTCAATCTTTCATTCAATGCCTTGCCTTTGTATACAAAAATACGTAATTTAACGTGGTAGAGGCCCCTGGACTTGACTCGCATCCATGCTTGTCAAATTGAGCTCCAAATTAGGCTTGACAAACACGTTGCCAGACTTAGCCATTTTCAGGCAGTTTCCCAGTTTTGGCATAGCCTTTTGGTCAGGTTCAAAAATGGTCTTCTGTACTTTCTATTGAGCTCACAAGTACTTTAATGTGTAGAGGGACACTTCAGCTTCAAAACAAGCCTTTAATCTCCAATTTCCATCTAGCCAATTGTAAGATATGAATATCCAAAGTAGGCACCATAAAACTGTTTGTACACTGAAACAACTGATTAGGTCGACCTGATCCTATATGAGGTCGACCGAAAAGTACATGTCACCGTGACATGCATGTCACCGTAGCAAAGTCCAATAATTTAATCAAGTCTTTTCGAATGAAATATATTGATTTTATTATGATTTTATTTTCAAGTTGTTTCATCTACCAATGGTACTTACATCTATGATAGAGCCGTTGGGCAGAGGGGATATACGTGGTCTCTTTATTTGTCCTCGCGCGTGGATGATTAACTTTTGCAACCTAGCTTTAATTTCTCCGATGGAGTTGGGCATATTGAGGAGGGGGAATAACATCTTGAGTAGGATTCAGTGACGTCTGCCGGCGGTGCTGCTGAGCGTGGGTTATAACTCGGTATCTATTGACGACAGTTCCGTTGGTATTTACACAGCCTTCACATTTGAACTTCAATGTGAGACGTCTACTTCACAGATATGATCAAATTTTGTAGCCTTTCTCCGCCGATCGGATAATTGAGCACATTGAATTGAGGAGGGAAAACAACATCATGAGTAGACAGTAGTATTCGGACAACACTGCATTTCTTCTATGTCATGTTAATTAAAAGGAATACAAGAAACCTAGCTAATTAGCCGGCCAAGGAATATTAGATGCTTGCTTTTCTTCTATATATATATTTCATGTTAAATAAAAACAAATACAAGAAACATAGGCCAGACAATACTGTTGGGAGACGGTTATTCACGAAAATAAAAATTGAGAACTAGCCTGGATCTTAAACGGATTTAACAAAAATCGGACCAAATAGTTTCGCTCCACGCTATGGTTACCTAAGGTTACACAATCTATCAACTACAACACAATAGACTAGGGTTCTACATCATCCTAGTGAAGAAGGGGAGTACTACTTCATGCCCAGAGTGGAAAACACAACAAAATAGAAGGAAAACATCATGAGAAACTCTTCCTCCTTAGTTACTCGGGATGGCGTTGAAGATGAAATCAGGCCACCTTGGGTGTTGGGTAGCTCAATTAACCTTCAATCTCCTCTTTTTCGTCACTTTCTCTCACTAGGTTGAAGAAGATTCAAATTCTCATTTAAAAAGCCAACTCCTTTTGAAATCTAATTCCTCTCTCCTTTTATACTGGATAATGCACACTTCATGGTCTGCCGTCACGCCCGTGATGTGTGCAGTGAAACTGTGATCTCAGTTTGAACTGCACACACTTCACGATTTGCTTGTATACTTCACGCCCTGCACCCTTGATCCGTGCAATGCCCGCGAGACGTCCAAATGCTCCTGGAGACTTTATGGTTTCATGGTTTGGGGGTAATCTTCACGATCTCTGCTCGTCATCATTTGTTCTGAAACGTGATCATTGACAATTTTAGCACTTTGCCCCATTTTCTCTCACTTTCGACTTTCGATCCTTTCGCCAATTTCACCTGCTATTGACAGAAACATGTTAAAACAAGACGAAATCCAGCGAAAAATGACTCCAAAGACATTTCTACACAAGTCAAACAACAAAAATAAAGGGTATAAATGTCTATAAAATGGCTTGAATCACCCATTAAAATTAATTGATGAAAAGTTTAGTTAATTTTCATAAATGATAAATATAGCCTTATACATTATTATTTATTAGTATCTGCCATCTGGGTTCTAAATTTCTAATTAAGTTATGCCATTCTTTGTCCTTGTATATGGTATGGACCATTTTTGGGCGTTCTTGGTTTCCCTACTTTTTGATTTTTCAGCAGCCCGTGTTGGTTTTAGCGCATGGAATTTTCTCTTTCTGGTAGTAGACGCTTTGCCGGAACTCTGTCGCATTAGGTGTAGCCTTCAATGCCGTTTCTTGAGTAGAGTCCCTTCTCGTCTTAGTTGTTTGTAATTTTACCTTTTTGGTGGATGCTGTATCCACGCTTCCTGAATTCCTAACCTAAATCAGTATATGTAAATTTATCATACCCGTGCTCGATGGATCGTCTATTGAAAGTTAATTCAATAGATCGTTTCAGCGATATGAAATAATTGGACAATGATTTAGAAAATTCACTTCTATATTCGTTAATATGGCTCGATAATTGGATATCTTGAAAGAAGGTGACCGCTATGTTACATCCTAATTCAATGCTACTCAATAATTATAGATCGAGCAAGATATGTTTAGCTGCGTCACTACGATCTAATTAATTAATCACTTGTGTATTGTGGGGCATGGCATTTTTCTCAATTTTCACACAACCCTCAATAACCATAGGATCAAAGCTCTCAAAATTGAGACTTTAAGTAAAATCGCAAATGGGGTAAAATTGGAATCATAAAATTGTAGGATTTAAGGTTCATATAAAAAATAAAATGAAATAATATTAATATCGAAAATCACGAATAACTCAAAAACCCATAACAACAATGATAATTTCTCAATATTAATGTTTCAATTTATCAAAGTTAATGGTAAGAGGTGAATCGATGATAATTAATACGTTGATTAGAATTGATGATGTTAGTGTGAGAGAACTAGATGGTGTTGGTGGAGGAGAAGGAAAAGAGGCGTAATTTTGCAAATACTGAGGAAAATAAGTAAAATTGACTCAAAATTTTAAATAATAAAATCACAAGATTTTAAAGATTTAAATCTTGAATAGAGTAGGATTTTAAGGTCCATAGATTTTATAGTGAAATGAGAATCTGAATAGGTAAGTGAAATCTTAATATGGGGATTTTAACTACTCTGCACAGAAAAATCATATAATTGTATTTTTCAAAATGACATCCACTTTGATATATTTTAGAATAAAATATTGTGACATATTTTATCGGTCTGTACCATGATGATAATGCTTGATAGTATATAAAATTGCATGATTGTGGTATGAAAATATATCATGGTGGTAGGTTATACCACAACATAAATGACTGTATACATGATATTAGAAATATACTAACAACTATTTACAACTTTTCACCTTCTACCAAAATTACCACCCCTATATCATGGTGGTATAAGATTGTATATTTAGTTTTGAAATTTTTTCCAAAAGTTTGTATATTACAATAGATCACTATTACTCGGTTATTTTGTATAATTTTTTGTTGTTGCAAGATTTGAGTTAAAAACGAATATGGTATGGAGTAGTACTAAATTATACTAAGGTAGTAATGAGTGGTACTAAAAAATTTCAGGAACTAATAAAAAACAAATATAATTTTTTAAATCACAATGACACCGTTTTATTGGTGAAATTTTTTAAAACTCGAGTTAAAGCAAATAAGATATAAGAAAATTAAAAAAAAAAGGCAGGGAAAATGAAACACATTTTTTTTCATCCCTAGATCTGACCCTACTCAATATCAAGATCCATATTTTATTTTCTACATTTATATAACCATGAATTATGCACTTTATGCTAGATGTGATCTAAATGACTCGATGATGTGCCGGAATTTGCTTAATTCCGGGCCTATATATACGGCCATCGAACCTTAGTTTGCCCTAATTCCGTTTGTTTTGGCTTTTACTACTCGGTGTCCCTTTCCCTATTCACCACACATGACATAATGAGGACAAGAAAACGAAGAAGAAAAGAATGAAAGATGTCCTTTCCTTTTTTGTTTACTCTGTTAATCTTTTAGAAGAGGAATAGGCAAAGGGGAAAACACTTTGCCTTTTTTAACAAGTTAATTAATTTGATAATCACAAGAAATCTTGACATGCCAATAATTCGCTTAGTTAAGGCGGCAAGGGAATCTGGTGTACAATTACTATTGGGAGTCGATCTGGTGTACAATTTTGATCAGTTCGATCAGATCCGCAGCACCTCTCGCAGACGTCAATGTCTCACTGAATAATACATTACTATTGGGAGTCGATCTGGTGTACAATTTTGTTGTGTATAATTATGGAAGCTCTTTAATTTTATTCTCTTTAACTTAATAGGTTATTTCTCTTCTGTTTTAAGACATAATATTTTTTACACAGCTAAATAAGATCAATTGTGCTCTTCAAATTGATATTCACTTTGGTATATTTTGGAACAATAAAATTGAGACATTTATTACCAATCTAAATCATGGTGGTAATGTTTGGTATTACATAAGATCATACCACGTGATATGAAAGTGTAACATGGTAGTATTAACATACCAGATCGTATAATGGTTGCATGCATAATAATAGGAATATACTAATTAACTATCATTTATCACATTTCAGCAATGAATTTTTTTTCTGTGCAAAATTTTTCAAAATTCGAGTTAAGATGTAGGTGATACCAAGTTGGGGACGAGTATATGAATATTTTTCTCTATAAATATTGAAAATGGATCTCATTTTTAGATTCCAACGATCTCGTTCCATCTGTGGAAAAAAAATTCAAATTAGAATGAACAAGATAAAAAAGCAGATTAAAAAAACTAGTGGGAAAAAACTCTTAGATCTGGTCCTCTTCGCCCCACTCAAAACTAAGGGCCAAAATCTGGTTATGCTAACATAAACCTTATTAGTCATGACATTAATAGACCCGTTTGATAACACAATTAAAAGCAAACTAACACTTCAAATATTGATCAACAAGGGGTATAAATGCAAGTCTTCGTGCCTTTGATCTCGGCAACACAAGCGACCATGACCCCACTACCCTAGCATGATCCCATTACCCTACAGGCTACAGATTAGGTACGCATCTAACAAACATGACTAAACACTGCTAACAAACTTAGAAATTCCAGCAGCAGCTAACGACTAAGAACTGAACTCAACTAACTCGACATAATAAGAAACACAAACTTGCCAATATGACACAACATCAACTTAAGAACATCAAACTTGCTTCTGGCGCCACAACCTTCTGCTCCTTCTCCAGATCGGATTCAGATTCTTCCTTCAACATCCTCCCCTGAATTGAACCTTCTGTCACAGCTTCAGTTCACTCAAGCTCCGACCCATCATGCATTCCAAGTCGGAGATTTTTCCAGAAATAGCACTGTTTAAAAAAAATTCCAAAAATAGCACCCAACTCCGAAAAATTCCAAAAATTGCACCATTTTTGTAAAACCGCCACCCGGAGGTGCGTTTTTCGATGAAAACGCCACCCGAGGGCGCGTTTTTCGATGAAAACCGCACTGGTAGGGAGCGGTTTTGCAGACCGCACCCCCAGGGTGCGTTTTGTCTTTTTTTTTTTTTTTTTTTTGCAAACCGCACCCCCAGGGTGCAATCTGCTTTTTTTTTTTTTTTTTTTGAAAAATCCTAACTTAGGTGGAAACTTCAAACGAACGTATCTTTATGTTCGGGTATCCGATCGTCGCGATTTTTTTTTTATTCCGCATAACTTTTTGAGATCTTGCAAGCCGAAGACTGCCAAAGGTGGTTTGGTCTCGCCTTCATACCAATCTGCTTCTTTTTTTTAATTTTTTTTTTTTGAAAAATCCTAACTTAGGTGGAAACTTCAAACGAACGTATCTTTATGTTCGGGTATCCGATCGTCGCGAATTTTTTTTTTATTCCGCATAACTTTTTGAGATCTTGCAAGCCGAAGACTGCCAAAGGTGGTTTGGTCTCGCCTTCCTAGTAAAAGTTGTATTCCTTAAAAATTTATGCGAAATAAAAAAAAAATTCATGACGTTTGGATTTTGGAGCACAAAGTTATAGTTGTCCAAAGTTTGACGAAATCGGAAAAAAGTTCGTTCAGGGTAGCAAACGACATTTTTTTGGGACGAAGGCAAGACCAAACCACCTTTGGCAGTCTTCGGCTTGCAAGATCTCAAAAAGTTATGCGGAATCAAAAAAAATTGCGACGATCGGATACCCGAACATAAAGATACGTTCGTTTGAAGTTTCCACCTAAGTTAGGATTTTCAAAAAGCAAAAAAAAAAAGCAGATTGCACCCCGGGGGTGCGGTTTGCAAAAAAAAAAAAAAAAAAAAAAAAGACAAAACGCACCCTGGGGGTGCGGTCTGCAAAACCGCTCCCTACCAGTGCGGTTTTCATCGAAAAACGCGCCCTCGGGTGGCGGTTTTACAAAAATGGTGCTATTTTTGGAATTTTTTTTTGAACAGTGCTATTTCTTGAAAAATCTCGACTTCGCAATAGCTGAAAGGACTCCAGCTCCGACAAACTCTGCCTCTGTGGTTGACAAAGTAACCACTAGTTGCTTCTTGGAGGACTAGGAGATAGCTCCACCTGTAAGGAGGAAAACATAGCCACTGGTGCTTTTTGTATCGTCCAAATCTTCAGCATAATCACTATATATGTATCCCAGCAGTGAGTCTTCTTCATTAAACCTCTTGTACCATATTCCTTGAGTCATTGTACCCTTTAGATAACTTAGAACTCTTGGTTGCCATCAAATGTGAAAGCGACAAGCCAACCATTGTGCTCTTATTCCTTACTGATGTGCGTTCGGTTGGGAAAGGTAGAGCCGTTGGGCAGAGGGGATATACGTGGTCTCTTTATTTGTCCTCGCGCGTGGATGATTAACTTTTGCAACCTAGCATTAATTTCTCCGATGGAGTTGGACATATTGAGGAGGGGGAATAACATCTTGAGTAGGATTCAGTGACGTCTGCCGGCGGTGCTGCTGAGCGTGTCGGTTATAACTCGGTATCTATTGACGACAGTTCCGTTGGTATTTACCCAGCCTTCACATTTGAACTTCAACGTGAGACGTCTACTTCACAGATATGATCAAATTTTGTAGCCTTTCTCCGCCGATGTATTTCTATTTGCGGATATGTCAACAATAGATGTAATTTTTTAGAGTATAATTAAGTGAGATAACTAAAATATTTTCCTTCAATATAAAATGAGAAAATAATTCTACTTACGTACAATATGGGTATCATAATGAGTCGGACACAAATCGATCCATACACATGATTTTGTGTTTATGTTAGATTTGAATTGGGTACAATTTGAATCAACTCGTCTTATGCATGCAGATGCAGGCAAGTTTCGATAAATAAATATACAAATCCCGACAGTATAACCCTATAAATAATCTACGCACTTAACTCAATTCTCATTTCTCATTCCAGAGCAGTTGATCCAAACCTAATACAGCTTCCCTCTCTTTTTCACAATGGACTTCTTATTCTTCCTCCTCCTCAGCTGCCTCGTCTTGACCCTCACCTTCCTCCGACTCCTGACAAGAAACACTCCGGCGGCCAAACTCCCGCCGTGCCCCGCCCGACTGCCAATAATCGGCAACCTCCACATGCTGGGCGACAAGCCTCACCAATCACTGGCCCAGCTCGCCAAGATCCACGGGCCCTTGATGAGCCTCCAGCTGGGTCGAGTCACCACCATCGTCGCCTCCTCCCCGGACACCGCCAGGGAGATTCTCCAAAAACACGACAAGGTCCTCTCCGACCGCCACGTCCCCGCCGCCGCCCAAGTCCTCGACATCCACAAGTTCACCATCCCGGCGCTTCCCGTGGGCTCCAGGTGGAGGAACCTCAGGAAAGTGTGCAACTCGTACATCTTCACCACCCAGAGGCTGGACATGAACCAGGACCTCAGGAGGGTCAAGGTTCTGGGCCTCCTCGAAGGAGTCCGGCGTCATGCTGCCGAAAGGCCCGGAGAAGCGTTGGATGTCGGGAAGGCGGTGTTCAAGGCTAGTCTGAATGCTCTATCATCGACCATTCTTTCGATGGATCTGGCGGACGAGGAGGAGGAGGAGAAGTCATCGGGGACCGCCAGGGAGTTCAAGGAGCTGGTGAGGGAGCTATTGGGTGAGATTGGGAAGCCCAACTTGGGAGACTATTTCCCCGTAGTGGCGAGGCTGGACCTGCAAGGGATACAGAGGCGTTCCGAGGGTCATTTAAGGAAGATTTTGAATTGGTTTGGATGGGTGATCGACCAAAGGCGGCGCGATTTGAAGTCGGAGAGCTACGTCTCGACCAACGACATGCTCGACACGCTTCTGGCCATGGGAGATACTGATCATGACAGCAAGCACGAGGAGGCTGCTGCTACGATGGATCCACTATGCATCAAATACTTGTTCTTGGTGAGGCTCACTCTTCATCAACTCTAATCTACTCTCTTAGCCAAATTTTTATTGATTGGTCGGTTTTTACCTTTTCTTTTCTCTTTACCAACTAATCGTGGTTTGATCAATTAGGATCTCTTCGTAGCGGGTACTGATACAACTACAAGCACATTAGAATGGGCAATGACGGAGCTCCTACGCAACTCCAATACACTTGCTAAAGCCAAAAAAGAACTTGACCAAATCATTGGAAAAGACAATCATCTTAAAGAATCGGATGTCCCTCGATTACCATATCTAACAGCAATAGTGAAAGAAACGTTGAGGCTACACCCACCAACTCCTCTACTACTTCCTCGCAAGGCAACAACAGATGTGGAAATTCACGGTTTTACTATCCCCAAAGGTGCCCGAATTCTAGTCAATGTATGGGCTATAGGTCGGGACTCTACAACATGGGACGATCCAAACTCATTCATGCCAGAAAGATTCTTGGGTTCGAAGGTTGATGTTAAGGGCAACAGTTTTGAGCTGCTTCCGTTTGGTGCTGGAAGAAGAATCTGCCCTGGGCAATCGTTGGCATTGAGGATGTTGCATATGATGTTGGGCTCCTTGGTTCATGGATTTGACTGGGAGTTGCCAGATGGGTTAAAGCCAGAGATGCTGGACATGGAAGAAAAGTTTGGATTAACTTTACAAAGGGCCAAACCCTTATTTGCGGTTCCGACTGTCAAGTGATGACATATAATCATGTTATACGAAGAGGACTCACAACTCTGAACTTGGACAACTATTACTGTGGTCAGCTATTTCCCGTTTCGGATGCAACTGCTAGTGACGTTTGTCTTTTCTAAGTACTTTGAAATTTGGTTGTTATTTTAAAAGCATTATAAGGACAAGTTTAATTAATGATACAAATAATGGACCTATTTAATACTATACTACGTAATCTTTTTTCAATAATCAGAAATAAATAGGGTTAATACCTTAGTTTGGCCCGAACTATAGATAAACTTTCTACTTTGGCTCGTGGTATCGGAAATTACTATTCTGACATAAACTATGTTGCATACTTTCTTATTTGGCCCGGAGGTGGGTTTGACCGTCAAATTAGACAGTCAACCGAGTTGACCGTTAGTGAAAGACCACCTCACTTGCCACGTCAGCTATCAAGGAATAATTTTTTTAAATTTTTTATTTTTGTTTAATTTCTAAAATTAATTAAAAATAATTTGGGAGCTTTTTTAATTAATTTTTTTCGTTTATTATTTTTATTATTAGAAAGTATGAAAAATTCAAAATATAAAATTAATTTTTTATTCTCTAATTAGTTTAGGCCAGAATAGCGACTTCCGATACCACATACCAAAGTAGAAAATTTGTTTATAGTTCGGACCAAACTAAGATATTAACCCGAATAAATATAACAATAAGATGAGATCTTATACGCCATATCTAGGAATATTATTAAAGATATAATAATGTTACTGTTCAAAAAGTGATTTGCTCATATTAACCGGCTGTCATTATTTCTGCTCACCCGCAAGAACTCTGCACGCATATATGAATTGTAAAAGCGTTCCTCTGCTGTCAAAAACATGTGTGGTCTTTAGTTTGTAGTATTTTTAATTTTTATGGTTTGCCTGGGAGTAATTTCATAGTATGTGAAACTGTATTGGAGGTTGTACCAAAAACATTTGCCGAAAAGTATTTTGTATTGAAATTGTGTTTCAGCCGTGGTTCACTCATTGCATTTATATTAATAATTAACCACCTACCGATAGGATACATTTACGATCAAACCGTCAATATATAGTATGGTTTCACAAACACCTATTAATTTACTCAAACTTGTTTACAGATTTCCATGGAATAATATCAGTCTCCCACTCCCCAAACCCCATTCCCATGAGGCGAAAAAGAAAACTACACTACAAGAAAAATTCTTTCGGCGACGGAATATTCTTGTCGCAAAAGGTTCTACTTTCCGTCGCCAAAGGTTATTGTGACGAAATTGGTCTTCGCTGTCGGATTTTTACTTTGCGTCGCGTATACCGCGTCGCCATAAGTTTCGGCAACGAATTTATGGCATCCGTCGCTAATGATTTAGTCCGTCGCCAAAGATATAAGTAAATATATTTGCGACGATGTCCATCTTCTAGCGACGAGACTTGCGTGGATTTATTTTTTGTGCTCTATTATCTGCTTCCTCTTTTTTAATGAACTATTAATTCCTAAACGTGCAAATGCAAATAGAACATAATCCTTCATATAAATCAATTATAAAAATATATAATATGTTCATATAATTTATCCCTATTATGGAATTGTACATTAACTAATAATAAAACTCATTTACCAACCGTGTATAAGCTCCCTTTGTATATAGCAGCACTACAGAGGCTAATAATAAATAGTTAATTGGTTGCTCAAATAGTCTTCAATCATCATAATGGTCGATTGTAAGTATATTCAACCCTCCATCACATTATAATCTGCATAAAAATAAATCCACTACAAAATCAAATCATAAGTAACAAGTTACCAAGATTCAAATTTTTACTTATCTTAATGGGCTTTCTTAAACAATCATGAAATGTTTCTACATATTCTTAGCATAATAATGTACTAGACATGTAGGACTCTGTATACCAAAATCGTACATGGAAAAGGATGCTGGGGGATTTTTGGAGATGGGCAAAGAAGAACTGGGTAATAGATGATAACTTTGGCTTCGAAGACTTGGGAGATGGCTTCTTGTGTGCCCAAGTATCAGTCAGGCTGTGCGAATTAAAGAGTTGAGTCATATCAGGTTTATGGATTTTAGAATCTCCTTGTTCTTTTGGGACGATGCGTCTGATCTTGCAAGAGCGTCAAAGGAAGCTGTATGGATTGTGGTCTATGACATTCCTCTGCATCTCAAAAGCATCAATCTTTTGAAAGCGATAGGTGAATTCTGTGGGTCGTTGGTTGAGATTGACTGGGTTTCTTGGAGCTCATCTTCAGTTCGCATCAGGGTTCGTCCATCTCAGGGCATTCCGGATGAAATCTTTCTTTTTTTCCAGTCACGGTGGCTACGACTTAGGGTGTTCGTGCCGGCGGAGGTTTCTCTGGCGGGGAAGGAAGAGGATGTGGTTAATTCAATTGTCGGGAAGATGGATCGTCATTCCAATCCTGGCGGCTCGGGAGGAGTGAGGGAGGCACAGTCTGGCAGAGAGAGGGCATGTCTTTCTTTGGAATATGGACCTTCTAGAACATCATTCATGGAGATGCATGGCACTGTTTGCGGTGATGGCGTACCCAGGAGTGGTCGCGGCAAACCAAAGCCCCAGGGTAATGGACCAGGGACTTTTGGGAGTGGGCCTTATTCAGGACTCAAGTCTGTTTGGAGAAGGAAATTTGGGCCTTTATGGCAGCCCACTCTCCCTAGAATTTCAAGCTTGGGGATACCGACAGAGGAGGCATTGGATCAGAACTTAATTCTCAGGCCCTTGTATGCTTTTAGCCGGGTTCTGAACCCTATTCAAAGGTCCATCACGAGCCCATATTGCATTTCATCTATTTGGTTTTCCACCTCTATTCAGAATCTCCCTTCCTCTGTGGCCTCTCTCTTTCCACCTTTCACCACTATCACCGTTTCCTCACCCAGAAAGATGTTGTCCATCTCTGATCCACACACAGCCAACCTGTCTAGTGTCTCGACCGATGACCAGTTGGACAATTCTTTGTCGTCCAGCCTCCTCTCCTGTGTGCCTGCATCTCCAGCCTCTCCTGATCGGGACTATACTTTCTTTTCCCCTGGACAGCTTGGTCTCAATAGGGATCTATTCATTGAGCAGGGGGAGTTCAGTTCTCCCCAAAGGCTGGATTTGGAGCTGCCATCGCCAAGTTGTGTCAGTGAAAGCCCTAGTCAAGATTGGTGCCTGAACTCGTATCCCTTTGATCTTGCAACGCTAGAGGAGGTGAGTTTGGAGATGGGGCGCTTGTTTACCTTGGACCATGAAGGAGGACAGGAAGCGGCTGAAAAAGGGATAGTGGAAGTAGCTAAAGAGATGCATAATAGGAAGCTGAGAGGGTCTCGGTCCAAGCTTGATATGGAGAAACATAGACTTGGCCCGTTGGAGACGCCTCCAACCGGGCCCCGCAAGAGTAAGAGGAAGGGCGGCAACAACAAGGTTTTGGGATATTAATGGAATCATCAGTGTTGGTTTGGAATGTCAGGGGTATTGGAGATCCGGTTAAACGGATTAGGGTCAAGCGGTTTATTGAACGTCGGAATCCTAGAATTATTGGATTAGTGGAGACGAAATGGGCTCAGTGTGATGCAGATATGGTTAGAAGCATATGTGGATTCAGGGAATTTGGGTGGGAGTCGAAGAATGCGGCGGGTAGTGCGGGTGGCATTGTGGTTGTATGGGACAAGTCTTCTTATCGGGCTTTGGATAGCAGAATGGGAGCTCATTTCTTGAGTGTGGATCTTCAGGACTTGACTTCATTAAAAACTTGGAGTTTGGTGGTGGTGTATGGCCCTCAAGATAGACAGGAGAAGTTGTTGTTCCTTGATGAACTTAATAGTATTTGTGTGCAGGCTGTTTCGCCAACGTGCTTTGCAGGTGACTTCAACCTGGTGAGGAGTCATGATGATTACATGGGGGTTAGGCGGGGTTCCGCTCTTATGGATGCTTTTAACAAGTTCATTGACGATAATGCTCTTTTGGATGTCCCTCTGTGTGGGTGTAAGTTCACTTGGAGTAAGTGTGGCGAGGCTACTTGTCTTTCTCGAATTGATCGTGCTCTAATCTCGCCTTCTTTCGATGAGTTGTTTCCTGATTGTTCCCTTACAGCTCTTGAACGGGTGGACTCTGACCATAACACCCTTCTGTTGAAATGGGGAGGAGGCTTAAGGGTTAAGAGACCCTGGAAATTTGAAAATATGTGGATGGAGGATGAGCGATTCTTTGCTGCTGTGAGTTCGTGGTATGGAAGCCCCGTGCAGGGGCACGGTTCGGTTTTCTTGTGGGCCAGGAGGTTGCAGAATCTTAAAGGGAAGCTCAAGGTGTGGAATAAGGAGGTGTTTGGGGATGTTAATATTAAAATTAATGATCTTCTTGCCAGGATTGCTGAGTCGGACAGGAAAGAGGAAGATGGGCTGCTTACTGACTCTGAAAAGGTGGCTAGGGAATGTCTTAAAGTTGAAGTGGGAAAGGCTCTTTTTATGCAAGAAATCTCTTGGAGGCAAAAATCCAAAGAACTGTGGCTTAAGCTGGGAGATATGAATAGTGGATTCTTTCATAAGGTTGCTAATTATAAAAGGAAAATGAACAGGGTCGAGTGTATCAAGATCAATGGCGAGGTCATCGAAGGTCAAAGGAACTTAGCTGTTGGAGTGGTTGAGTTCTACAAGCAGCTTCTCCAGGACAATGTTGGGCTTTGCCCCTTTCCTAGGAATTATTGTATGCAGGGATTGTCTGAGGAGTTGGCTGCTACTCTTGTTCGCCCTTTCTCGGAGGTGGAGATTTGGTCATGCATCGCGGATAGTGATGGTGGGAAGGCACCTGGGCCGGATGGATTTACCTGGGAGTTTTATAAGAAATGCTGGTCAATCTTGAGAAGTGACATTTTGCAGGCATTCAATGAGTTTCATGCTTCTGGGTCCTTACCTAAGAGCGTTACTCACTCTTTCATCTGTCTGGTTCCGAAAAAGGATGTTGTTGAAGATTTGGGGGACCTTCGCCCTATTAGTTTGATGGGGAGCATTAATAAGCTGTTTAGCAAGGTGCTGGCCAGCAGAATGAGGAATGTGCTCCCTCAAGTGGTATCACATTATCAGCATGCGTCGGTTAGAGGGAGGCAAATAGCTGATGCAGGGTTGATAGCTTTTGAGTTAGTGGATAGTCGTCGCAAGAGCAAGAAACCGGGTTTGATGCTGAAGCTCGACATTGAGAAAGCTTTTGATAACGTCAGTTGGGATTGTTTGTTTAGAGTCCTGGGCCGTCTGGGTTTTCCTCCGCTTTGGCAGAAGTGGATTCGGGGGGTTATGTGTAGCCCACAGATTTCGGTTCTTGTGAATGGGGAAGCGAATGGTTTCTTTCCGACTTCGAAGGGGCTTAGGCAAGGGGACCCTCTGTCTCCTGGGCTTTTCACTATTGTTATGGATATTCTGTCGTTCATGATATCCAAGCTCAGAGATAGTGGTAAACTTAGAGGATTTTGCATGAATGAGGCTGATATTCGAGGAGAAGTCACCCATCTGCTATTTGCTGACGACACTCTGATTTTTTTTGAGGCTTCCTATGACCAAGTGATCAATGTTTTGGGAGCCCTGGTGTGTTTTCAAGCAGTGACTGGTCTTCGTATTAACCTGGGCAAGTCGGTTATGTTCACTGTTGGAGATGTGCCCAATCCGGAGTTCCTGGCGGCAGTGTTTGGGTGTAATTGGATCAAAGAGCCATCTAAGTACCTTGGTTTCCCCTTGGGTGCTAAACCGAATGCCGCCGCGGTTTGGGATCCTATTTGTGCCAATTTCCAGAAAAGATTGAATGGTTGGAAGGGTCGGCACCTGTCTCTGGGTGGCAGATTGGTCCTCAACAAAGCGGTTCTCTCTAGTCAACCTGTCTATTTCTTCTCCCTACTCAGAGCTCCTGTTAAGGCAATCAAAAGAATGGAGAGAGTTCAACGAGATTTTATTTGGAGCGGGGCAGGAGACACAAGGAAACCTTCGCTGGTCAACTGGAGCCTGTGCAAAGCTTCCAAGAAGAATGGTGGCCTTGGGGTGGTTGATTTGGCTTGTTTCAATCAAGCAATGTTGTGCAAATGGTTGTGGCGTTTTGCTACTGAGCAAGGGAGCTGGTGGCGTTCTCTCATCGATATTAAATATCCTAATTCATTTTCCCTGTGGCAAACTGGCAGTAGCAACCATGGTGTTTCCAGTTCAGTTTGGGCTAATATCATGAAGGGCTATGCTGAATTTTGGAGATTGGCAAACATTGATCCAGGCAGGGGGGCTTGGGTTTCTTTTTGGCATGACCGGTGGATTCCTGAAGCAACTCTGGCGGATTCCTTTCCTCGTGTCGCTGCTGCTGCTTTCCCTGATGCCTGGGTTTCAGACTCTAGAACCTGCAATGGTGAGGCCCCTATGTGGGAAATTCCTTTATCTGTTAATTTGAGAGGGGGGGCTGAGAGGGAAAGGGAAAGTCTTATGAATTTTTTGAATGCTCATGGTACTAACAGGGTGAGCAGCGGACCTTGTAGATTGGTCTGGGCTCCCCGTTCAGATTGTTCTTTTTCAGTGCGCTCCATGTACAGGAATCTTACGGACAGCCGTTTTCAAGGGGTTCAGAACTTCCCTGCCATGTCGGTTTAGAGACGTGTCGTCCCTTCCAAAGTTTGTGCATTTGTGTGGCTAGCTGCTCATAAGAGGATCTTGACGGCTGACAATCTCAAGAGGAGAGGATGGGCGTTGGCAAACCGGTGCGAGCTTTGCTGCAAAGAGGAGGAGACTGTTGATCATCTCCTTGTTAGTTGCGCCTACAGCAAGGAAGTGTGGAGTTTGTTGCAGAGAGTGTGTGGAAGCCTCGTCCCCCCTAGCATGGATGTTTTGTCATCTATTGATAGGTGGAAGAGTGATGAGCCAGATGATGTCATGGATTGGTTCATGTATTGTGGTTTACATTCTATTTGGTGGCAGATTTGGCTGGAAAGAAATAGAAGAATCTTCAGGGATTCCAAGAGCGTACCTGTGGTCGTTGCCCGGAATGCACTTAGAGCTACTATCGATTGGGCTACAGCTCATAACAAAGTTTCTAAGGAGCAGGGCTTGCAGTGGCTGGGAGAGAAGATGGACATGTTGCAGAGGGCTTATAGATCGATGGCGGTGAGGACGACTTGAGTGGGGTGGGGCCTGGTTTTTTCTTTGGCGGAACTAGTGCTGGATGCTGGGCTTCTGTCTCTGCAGTTTTGAAGTGGCAGGGAGTTTGTTTCGGGGGATGGCTGGTTGGGGGATGGCGGCTTTTTTGCCTGTTCTCTCCCCCTTGGTTGAGCATGGCTGCTTGTTTTGGATTTCTTTCTCCTTTGTGCACATCAGTAGTGGCCTGGTCCACTGAGGTGTGCTTCAGTGATGAGGGCTTTGTTTGTATTGTTTGATTGTTAGTTGGGGGCGGGTCTGGTTCAGCTCTTTTGAACTTCCTTCCCAGACACTTTCTGACTCTATCTTGTTTCTTTTCCTTTACTAATATTTTCACCATTATCAAAAAAAAAAAAAAAAAAAAACCGGTCAGGAGCGGAGCCGAGGGTGGACACCCCTAAATGTTGAGAAAATAATTTTCCAACTCCCGGTGGTAATTAATGTAAAGACAAAAACGTATAATTGATAGTAGAAGACACCTCCAAAATTTTAAAAATGATTATCCTACTATCATTTTTTAGTTTGCATATGTGAATATAAGGCAATTTTGGGTAATTCAAACCTAGAACACTATTATTAATAATAAAGATAATTTCTATTAGGCTACAACTCATTTTATGTTCAATTTTAAACACTGTATAATAGTAAAATGTCATTTTCGATCTCTAATTGTTTTCAAAATTTAATAATTAAACTAATTTCAAACTATCCTTAATTTGCATTGATTTTATGGTTGTAGGACAAGTGTTGAAAGAGTATTTTCAGCTTTGGGTGTTACATCAAGAACAAGTTTAGAAATCGAATATGCGATCATTTCGTGAATGATTGTTTAGTAGAACATACATAGACAATTTCTTTTAGCAGTATAGACACCAAATGTATTCTACAATTATTTCAAATTATGAAAACACATCGTGAACTTTTAGGTATTTTCTACTTTTAATAATTAATTAATTATAATATTTATTTATTTTAATTAAATTTATTTTTTAAAAGAGTGCAATCTTATATAAAATTTCTGGGTCCGCCACTGATGACAACTTGCTCATGCAAAATACGTACATACGTTACGTAATGGGCTGCTAGTACACTAACAAACCCAATGTGCTCTTATTCCTTACTGAAGTAGTTTATATGTAGAGAAAGCGACAAGCCAACCATTGGGCTCTTCTTCCTTACTGATGTGCGTTCGGCTGGAAAAGATAGAGCCGTTGGCAGAGGGATATACGTGGTCTCTTTATTTGTCCCCATGGATGATTAACTTTTGCAACCTAGCTTTAATTTCTCCGATGGAGTTGGGCATATTGAGGAGGGGGAATAACATCTTGAGTAGGATTCAGTGACGTCTGCCGGCGGTGCTGCTGAGCGTGTCGGTTATAACTCGGTATCTATTGACGACAGTTCCGTTGGTATTTACACAGCCTTCACATTTGAACTTCAATGTGAGACGTCTACTTCACAGATATGATCAAATTTTGTAGCCTTTCTCCGCCGATCGGATAATTTAGCTCATTGAATTGAGGAGGGAAAACAACATCATGAGTAGACAGTAGTATTCGGACAACACTGCATTTCTTCTATGTCATGTTAATTAAAAGGAATACAAGAAACCTAGCTAAGCCGGACTGGACCGTATAGCCACCCATAATCTCTAGCTCGTCATTTCGTGCCATCTTTGTCCGAATTTTGTGTTTGTTGTTATTTTATTGGTTTTTCATTGATTCATTAATATTAAGGTTGAACTCAGAGTATATGGCGGATCGAAAACAAAAACTTTCTGATATTATTTATTCTCATCTCATCTCATCTTGAGGTGCATATTACATAACAAAGTTTAACGTTTACCCAACAAAAGCAAACTCCATCCATCGTTTATTTCTGTCGAAGAGAGCCTTTGTACGGGAAAATTAATCTACTAACTTGAAAATTTGTTAGTAGATACTAACTAATATCCAAAATACAAAAAACCTAGCTAAGCCGGATGCTTACTTTTCTTCTATATATTTCGTGTTAAATAAAAACAAATACAAGAAACATAGGCCAGACAATACCGTTGGGAGACGGTTATTCACGAAAATAAAAATTGAGAACTAGCCTGGATCTTAACCGGATTTCACTAAAATCAGACCAAATAGTTTCGCTCCAACTTGGGGTGGGATTAGTGATCACATGCTTGTTGGTTTTTGGATCAGTTTTTTCTATTAAAACTTGGGTGGCTATACGGTTCGGTCCGATTAAATTGGGTCTAATTGATCCGGTTCCAGTATAGATTTTTTTAGAATATAAGGACCAAAGATTGGATTAGATACAGTCTGGTATTAATTCGTTCGGTCCCAATTCGTAATTTTAAATTGAGCTTGTGAAAGGGTGAGCAATTGGTTAAATTTTGGGTGTTGGGCTTTCTTATTCGGTCTATATCCGGTTTTCGGTCCGGTCTCGAACGGTTTTTTTACCTCAATTGCACCGATCGAACCCTTGCCGCCCCTGCTCCCTTGCCGCCGCCCGGCCCTAGTATCTTCTCCGCGGGTTATGTCGGGGTCACTGCCGGTATCGCGGTTGCCGGTTGCTGGCGGCTCCTGAGAACCTGGCTCAAAATCTCCTTCATTGTCGCTGCAAGGGCCCCACAAATATTTTCGGCCACGCTCTTGCCCATCTCTTCGATTGATGCCTTGATCTGGTCCCCCATGGCTTCAATTGCACCGATCGAACCCTTCGAGTCCTCAGCTGCCCTCTCAGTAACATCCATCAGACTCTCCAACGACGCCGCCATCGCGTCATACTTGTTTGTTGTGACGTCCTTGATCGTCACGATCTCCTTGTTCTGGCGCGGCGGCTGCGGTTTGTCCGTAGGGTTTGTCATCTTCAGAATTTCAACACTCTTCAGAAAATTGGCACACCAGCCAGGCTCTGATACCACTGAAAGAGCACGGACCTAGTTGTGCGATTTAGGGATTGCGATTGATATGAGAATTGGGTATTTAGGTGAGGAAGAATTGGAATTAGGGTTGAGAGGAGGAGAAGTCGAGACACCGAGGTGGTGGCCGACGGCTGGAGAGAGGGGAAAGGGATCGGCGGGTGAGAGGAGAGAGAGAGCTTAGGGAATAATTTTGTTGTTATTGCTTAACCCTATCCTTCTCCTAACGCATAATATATATAATCCGACTAATTCCCTATAACTATCCAAATACTTAACCTAACCGATTTAACCCCAATAGTCCACAAAATATCCAACATAACATAAACATCCGAATAACAATAAAACCCCCAAAGAATATCTATCTAACAGCCCATCAAACTGACATCCACCGGACCGGATTCGCCGAACCAGGCTCTGATACCACTTGTCACAAATTGGGCTGCTCCATTAGTATGATATTGTCCGCTTTGGGACAAGTCCGCACGTTTTTACTTTTGGGTGTCCTCCCCAAAAGGCCTCGTACTAATGAGCTTGGTGGACACTAATATACAAGGGTTGCTTCCCTTGTATTACCGATGTGGCACTTGGATTATCCCATAACACTTTTCATAACAGATTTAGCCTACAAATTAAAACGAATGAAATATAATTTACTAAAATTAAGAAGTAATTATATATGTTGTCAATAAGTATTTGGTCTATATTCATTAAAAAATAATTATTGCGTTATTGCACGGATTCTGCTCCCACTAAAAATAAAGGCATTTACGTGGTTAGTAAAAGACGGTATAAAATATATACGGGTATTTTACTTCGTTTCTAATCTAATGTTATGTTTAATAGTACCTTAATAGTCACAAATATATAAAATTAATTATATTAAAATTAATAACAGATATAAAATTATAGTAAAGATAACAATTTAATTCATTATATATGGATATTAAACGGGTTATACGGATTATATACATGTTTAGTACGGGAGCAATCAAATGAACAAAAAGAAATGAAACGGCATGACAATAATATGGATACGTAAGTTTTAAACGGATAAAATAAATACGAGTACATATACATGTATTAAACGGAGTATTTACTAACTATTTGCCAACAATATCGCAAGCTAAATACATTTTGCTTCATACTTAAGTGGGTGTATTTAAACATTATATAAAAAAAAAGTGGGTGTATTTATAAGGATGCTAAACATTCCATCCTTTGTCACCAAAGAAGGGGGGAAACTAAGGAATGTATGTCCATTCGGCTGGGGAGTAGCATGCAGAAAAAAGTATTCATCTAGCCATTGTATCTATCCTGCCAACAACAATATGCCCCCCAATACCATCGCATTTTGTTCACATTCAGCTCTTAGTCTCGTGTCTATAGGGATGGGAATCCACACATCCATTGGAATAGGTTGATTGGCGCTATCTCATGTTGGCACGGGTATTACCTAATTTGATTTGCACTTAATATGGAATGAATAAACGTATTGAAAGTACTTCTTTTTTTCTAGTCTAGTGTCATTCATAATTATAGTTGGCAGTAGATTATCCTATCAGAATATTGGTATTCATGGATTGGTAGATTTATTGATTAGTAAATTAATGGATTTGATTCATAGATCCAAATAGCATCTAAAACTTGGACCGTTATGAAAATATTTAAAAGTCTTAGGTACTAAAATGCTATAAAAAATTTATGTGCCAAGATGTAATTTGAATAATATTTTCAAATACAAAATCAAAATTTAGGTGAAAAAATTGTAAAATATAAAAAATAAAGGTACTAAAACATAATTTTTCGACAATCCATGAATTCAAATATTCAATCCATCCTATTGGAATTTGATTAATTAAATTAATGTTTTAGTTCGAAATTGCAGTGAATAGATTGGATTGAAATCGCCACCTTAACTACTTACTAGCTCTGTGATATTGAAAAATGAGACAATTTGGCCAATTGTCTCGTTTTACAAAACGAGTCAATTCAAATTACCAGTCACATTCTAGACGATTGTAATTGCATCAAAATGACTCAATTGATATTTTCCATACTAAGTTGCTACATCCCAATTTTTATGCTACCAAACGATTTAATATATTTCAATTATCTCAAAACGACACAATTGAGTCAAATTAATCCGTTAAAATTCTTTATCCAAATAAGCCATAAACCTTGTTCATAGCCATAGTTTAACTTGAGCCAAGTTAACTTACTGCCCAGCTCTGTAAGATTAACAAACTACCCTGAATACTTCATCGATTTTTCAGCCTCATGCCATTAGCTTCCCAACACTCCGAAATTCCTCCCGAGTATATATATAAACCCACCCTTTCCTCTAATAATTACCTCAGCTTATTCATTACCTCTGTTTATTCGTTCCCCATCGTCATGGATGTGTTCTCTGCTTCTTCGAGGGAGGAAGGCAACGAAGAATCCCTCAAGTGTGCTGCAGCAGAGAACCTCCCCACTTATGATCATCCCCGGAGAAGCGTGTTGTCCGGTTCCATATCTGAACTCAGCCAGATCGTCCACAACCTTGGGATCGAGGAAAAGAAAGTTCTGCTCGACCACCTTGCTAAAGTTGCTGACCAAGACAACGACAAGTTCTTGTCGAAGATCAAGAGCAGACTCGACAGGTACGTTGCTGCATTTTGTTACTTGGGTTGCTCGGAAAATAAAAGAATCTGGACATGGGACTTTCAGAAATCGAAAAATACAGCATCATACTTGTACGGGAACTAGACGGAGAACAGGGGAACTCTGTTTTTTCTTACTTATTTCCTCTGTAATTCCCTCTTCTGATTTTGAGGCTTGTGGTGTTTTTGAAGGGTTGGGATAGAGCTTCCGAAGATTGAAATCCGATACGAGCATCTCAATCTTGAAGCGGAAGCTACAGTTGGGAGCAAATCTCTGCCCACGTTCACCAACTTCACTCTCGGAATCTTCACGGTAAAATAACCGCTCGTGTAAATTGAAAGTTTGTTTCTTTGCTTCCGGCTTTTTTTGCGCTAAATGTTCCATGAAACTGATAAGAAACCTTTCATTCGATGTTTAATAGAGTATCTTGAATGGATTGCACCTCCTACCCAACAGAAAGAAACATCTGACCATCCTCAACGATGTTAGTGGAGTCATCAAGCCTGGCAGAATGACTCTGCTTCTGGGTCCTCCGAGTTCTGGGAAAACATCACTGTTGCTAGCTTTGGCTGGAAGGCTGGATCCCAATCTCAAGGTTTCAGGGAGAGTGACATACAATGGTCACGACATGCATGAGTTCGTCCCCCAGAGAACTTCAGCTTATGTTAGTCAGCATGATCTTCACATGGGAGAGTTAACTGTCAGAGAAACTTTGGCTTTCGCTGCCAGAGTCCAAGGAGTTGGATCTCTTCGCGGTTTGTTCTTTCTCATCGTGAACTCTTTTGATTGTTCATCCATGGCTGCTTGCTAAGTCACATTATCTATGATGGTTTGAAAAATCTGCAGATTTGTTGGAAGAATTGGCCAGAAGAGAAAAAGCAGCAAGTATTATACCTGATCCTGATGTTGATGACTTCATGAAGGTGAGTCCAGTCAAGACTTCACTACTATTGCCATAATGTTAATCATATTGATGAAGGTGAGCTCTTTTTATTGTTCATCCATAGGCTTCAGCAACTCAAGGTCTTGCAAGCATTGTCGTCACAGACTATGTTTTGAAGGTAACATTAGTTAGCTATTGCTCTTTAACATAGGTTCATTGATTTTAATCCAATTGGATCTTCGTAGATTTTAGGACTAGAAGGATGCGCAGACACATTGGTGGGTAACGAAATGATCAGGGGTATCTCTGGAGGACAAAAGAAGCGTGTCACAACCGGTAAAACAAAAATCCACCACCTCTTGATACATTGCTTTTGGAATTCCAAAACCAAAGTGTATACTTCAACCCAAATTCATAAATTTACAGGTGAACTTTTGGTTGGACCGGCAAAAACCATGTTCATGGATGAAATCTCAACCGGCTTGGATAGTTCCACAACATTTCAGATTGTGAACTCACTGAAGCAACATAATCACATCCTCAATGGCACTACAGTCATCTCACTCCTCCAACCCGCTCCAGAGACATACGACCTCTTTGATGACATCATCCTATTGTCAGATGGGCAGATTGCTTACCAAGGCCCTTGTGAAAATGTGCTCGAGTTTTTTGAGCACATGGGTTTCAAGTGTCCTGACAGGAAAGGAGTTGCCGATTACTTGCAAGAAGTGAGTGAATGAGAACAATAACATTGTCGATTTCCCAATTATCCTTGCAATATGTTGATAGGATTGCTCTGTTCTCAATGTTTTCAGGTCACATCTAGGAAGGATCAGAAGCAATATTGGGCCATAATGGATCAGGCTTACCGTTTCATTACGACCAAGGAGTTTTCCGAGGCGTTCCAGACGTTCCATGTAGGAAGGAAGATTGGTGATGAACTATCGGTTCCTTATGACAGAAGCAAGAGCCACCCTGCTGCTTTGGCAACCAAAACGTATGGAGTTGGGATGAAGGAGCTTCTCAAAGCCAACTTTGCAAGAGAGTTCCTGCTCATAAAGAGAAACTCATTTGTCTACGTCTTCAAGCTCACCCAGATATTAATCATTGCACTGTTGACTATGACGGTCTTCTTTCGAACCAGGATGCACCGAAATACGATCCAGGATGGAGGGGTTTTCATGGGTGCTCTCTTCTTCACGTTGATCACGATCATGTTCAAAGGAATGGCTGAAATCCCGATGACCATTGCAAAGCTTCCAGTGTTCTATAAACAAAGAAATATGTTGTTTTATCCACCATGGATATACTCCATTCCCCCATGGATCCTCAAGATCCCCATCAGCTTCCTTGAAGTTGCTATTTGGGTTTCCCTGACTTACTATGTTGTCGGGTTTGATCCCAACTTTGGCAGGTGAGTTAAAGGCTCTTGAGATATTGATTCAACCATTTGATTCCCTGTTTACTCAGATTGCTTCTAAACACACCATGTGTTTTAACATTTAATGTGATAATGCAGGTTGATTAGGTTTTATGTGTTGTTGGCAGCAACTAATCAGATGGCATCTGCTCTCTTTCGATTCATCGCCGCAACTGGAAGGAACATGATTGTTGCCAACACGTTTGGCTCATTTGTTCTGCTTTCCATCTTTGCATTGAGTGGATTCATATTATCACCAGGTTAGCTAGTTAACTCTTTCTTTTCACTTGACATTGTATATTTAACATAACTAACTTTCCTTTTTATCTTTCTATCAAAGATTACATCAAGAAATGGTGGGTGTGGGCTTATTGGGTATCACCGATGATGTACGGGCAGAATGCAATAGTAATCAATGAATTCCTAGCACCTAGTTGGAGTCATGTAACTTCCTTACTCTCGTTGCAATTATTGTCGAACTCCTCTCTTTTTATTTATCTTTTTCTTTTCGCTTTGAATCTCCAATGATTTTTGTGCCCAGGTTCCATCAAACTCAAACTCAACAGAATCATTAGGAGTTCAAGTATTGAGGTCTCGTGGGTTCTTCACAGAACCACATTGGTATTGGCTAGGATTGGGAGCAACTCTAGGGTTTTTGTTCCTTTTTAACATTGCTTTTGCTTTTGCCCTTACTTTCTTAGATCGTAAGTAACCCCCATCCAAGTATTCCTAATGGAATTCTCATGCTTCTAGCACAAGAAACCATAACTACTCATGAATAATGTCTTCATCTGCTGAAATGTACAGGTTTTGAGAAGCCTCAAGCTATCATGCCTGACGATGATGCTACAACTTTATTAAGAAGAAATGAGATGTCAACTTGTGGCTCCTCCACAACCACAATAGTAGACGATGAAGCTAGTGGAAACAAGAAGGAAGGAATGGTTCTTCCATTTGAGCCCCATTCCATCACCTTTGAGGATATTATATACTCTGTTGATACACCAAAGGTTTGTCGGTACAAGAAGTAGATAGAAAAAAAGGACAAGTAGGCTTGGTTTTTGTTATTAGGGTGAAATACTAATGATCCATTTTTCGCTCTTTCTTTGGTCTCTAGGAAATGGAAGGCCAAGGTTTTGTCGAAGATAAACTGGTTCTTTTGAAGGGTATTAGTGGAGTTTTCAGGCCAGGTGTTCTAACAGCTCTTATGGGAGTTAGTGGTGCAGGTAAAACAACTCTTATGGATGTGCTTGCTGGACGGAAAACCGGTGGCTATGTTGAAGGAAACATCACTGTTTCGAGATTCCCTAAGAAGCAAGAAACTTTTGCTAGGATTTCGGGATATTGTGAGCAAAATGACATCCATTCTCCACAAGTTACCGTATACGAGTCTCTTGTCTACTCAACTTGGTTGCGTTTGCCCCAAGAAGTTGAGGAGAAAACCAGAATGGTAAGTTTTCATGCTCAGCTACACTTACCTTAACATAGTTCGTGTCTATTAATTAATTATGTATCATCATTGAATCAATCTAAGCTTAACTTGTACTCATACATATCTGCAATAATAGATTTTTGTTGAAGAAGTGATGGATCTTATTGAGCTAAACCCCATGCGCAACTCTCTTGTTGGAATCCCTGGTGAGAGTGGCTTGACAACCGAGCAACGCAAGAGGCTAACCATTGGAGTTGAGCTAGTGGCTAATCCATCCATTATCTTTATGGACGAGCCAACCTCAGGGCTAGATGCTAGAGCTGCTGCCATTGTGATGAGAACGGTGAGAAACACTGTGGACACTGGTAGAACAGTAGTTTGCACCATCCATCAGCCGAGCATTGATATTTTTGAAGCTTTTGATGAGGTAAACTATTACTAATCAATTATCATGATTGTTAAAACCAAAAAAGCAACCATGTCAATGTTTAAAATTTTCTTTTTTGGAACTGTTTGTAGTTGTTTCTTTTGAATAGAGGCGAAGAGATATATGTTGGTCCATTGGGGAGCCACTCAGCCCACTTAGTGAAATACTTTGAAGAAATACAAGGCGTGAGAAAGATTAGAGATGGGTACAACCCAGCAACTTGGATGTTAGAGGTTACCAGCAGTGCACAAGAGAAAGCTTTAGGAGTCGATTTCGCACAAATATACAAGAAATCATATCTCTATAAGAGAAACAAGGCTCTCATCGCAGACCTAAGCAAATCGGATCTAGGTGCCAAAGAACTCTGCTTCCCAACCAGATACTCCCAACCACTCTTTATTCAGTGCATGGCTTGCTTGTGGAAGCAACACCGGTCCTACTGGTGCAACCCTTCATACACCGCCGTCAGATTCTTATTCACAACCTTTATAGCCCTCATGTTTGGAACCATTTTTTGGGATTTGGGGAGCAAGAGAAGTAGAAATCAAGACCTTTTCAATGCAATGGGTGCAATGTTTGCAGCAGTATTATTCTTGGGTGTCCAAAATGCATCTTCTGTACAGCCAGTGGTATCCATTGAAAGAACTGTGTTCTACAGAGAGCGAGCAGCTGGAATGTACTCGTCTTTATCGTATGCATATGGCCAGATGATCATAGAGATCCCCTACATCCTGGCCCAAGCTCTGGTATATGGAGTGATCACATACACTATGATTGGATTCGAATGGGACGCGAAGAAGTTCATGTGGTACATCTTCTTCATGTACTTCACACTCCTCTACTTCACTTACTACGGGATGATGAGTGTTGCCATCACGCCAAACCACCACATTGCCTCCATCATCTCTACATTCTTCTACTCTATCTGGATGCTCTTCGCTGGATTCATCATCCCTAGACCTGTAAGTCAACAATCATTATATATACATTGTTTTAATTACATTAATAATGCTCTTCATTAAGACCTGCTATAACGAATTGAGTAATGCTTTTCTTTTATTGACATTTGACCCTTGTAATCTATAGCTCATCCCAGTTTGGTGGAGGTGGAACTACTGGGCCAATCCGATCTCATGGACATTGTATGGGCTAATTGTGTCACAGTATGGAGATGTGAGGACATCCATGGAAGGAACAGGGGAAACTGTTGAGGATTTCTTGAGGTCCTACTTTGGTTTCAAGCATGATTTCTTGGGAGTGGTTGCAGGAGTCATAGTTGGATTGGTAGTCGTTTTCGCCTTCTTTTTTGCCATCTCCATCAAGTGTTTCAATTTTCAGAAACGATAGGAAAAATTACTTGTAAAAGTAAAGGAGATAATAGCTATTCAAACACATTTCATCTATTTTGCCTTTTTGTTGTTGCCATTTTTAGGCGGTTTAGCCTTTTTTATTATCGTTGTTTTTTGTTATGTTTATGCAGTTTTGATGCCAATTTCCCTTTTTTGTTGTTATTGGTGTTGTAATTTTTAGGCTACTCATTTTTATTATTTTTGTTGTTGATTTTTTTTTTATTTGTTGATTGCTACTATGATCTAAACTATTATTGAGTGTGTCAAAAAATTATAAGATAGGACAAAACATTAAAAAAATTATCATAATTAATTCTTTAAAAAAAATTATCTTTACCTACTTGATTTCGTACCTCTATTTTCTCTTCTTAATTTAGGGTTAATACTACTGGAAGACATGTATTTTGAGACTTTTGTTATTCATGTCCCAATTGTTTTGGAATTTTACTATAGAACATATATAATTAGAATTTACGTCATTGGTGCCATTAACTCTTCAGTTGACCTCTATATTTAAAGGTTGAGCAGATATTGGTGAAACTTTTGTACGGGCATTAAGTCACCATGAACAATTTTTTCTTAATTTTTTTAGTAAATATTTTTCGAATTCACATATAAAATATTAATCATTTCGTCGCCTCTACTCCTTCACCGTCTCATCTCCCATTATACTTTTATCCCCACTTGTTAATGTAGAGAATAGAGAGTTCGATTATGGGGATTAGACGGAATCCAATAAAAAAGGGGATAGAAAGAAAGATAGATATGATTTGACTCCTTACCCTCTTCCATACTCGTCGATGATGGTCAACATCATGAGAGAAGATTGAAATGCGAGGAGATTGCAGCCACCTTCGAACTGTGGCTGCTCTCTCTCAAATCTCGATTGCACTTTGCGTGACATCTTTGCTATCAAATCTTTCTTCTCCCGATGCTAAAAATAGAGTCTTTAACTATCTCTCCCTCATTCTCGCCCAGTCTCTCATTGCATTCTTTTTTTTTTTTTTTTTTATAATCATTGCATTCTTTATTTCTCCGTATCTCCAAAACACTATTCCACTAGCAAAACAGAGAGTGTTAAAGAGTACGGGTCAGCATGGTGAGAGTGAGCGAGACGGAGGAAGAGAAGGAGGGTCTAGGGAAACATATATCAATTATGCAGAGTCGATGGAGGAAGCAACCATCGACAGGGTAACGGAATTTTTTGTTTATTTTGAGAGTAAATAAGTTTTTGTCACGTATTTGACTTGCTTGTACCGTCACACTTAAAGTGGACAAGTGTAACCACAAACTAATGCGTCGTATAGTGTGTTTAGCTTATTTGTCAACTCGGGTATTAGATGTCGTATAGTGTGTTTAGCTTATTTGTCAACTCGGGTATTAGATGTGATGACTACTTTGTGAAGTTCTCGTTATCTAGCTGTTTAAGTGTAGTGAAGTTGTAACTAAACTAAACAAACATAAAGCAGTAAAGTTGTGATTCAAGTTCGAAGAGAAGCCACCCAGATATGGTTCCCCCCTAGATTGCAGTTAAGCCAAGTTGTATTTCACCAAGTCCAGATATAATGACAGTTACACTGCGGAAGGTTCTTATTCAGTCTTAAGTCTCGACTAAAGGTCTTCAGACCCTCCCAGTCTGAATACCCGACGCGCGACTAACCTCCATTGGAGTAAACGAACTAAGGCCCTAACGTGCAAAACCTCCTGATAAAGCCATAATTTTTTTCCTTCATTTCTTGATCGTTTGAGCTCGCTTTCTCGCTCTCATGGCCTATTTTATGCTAGGTTGTGTTGGTTGATGATATTTCAGGTCCTAGCACATGAATGGGTGCAAACGAGCGAGTTTTAGGATGTTTTGGAGCGAATGAGAAGAGAGCCGGGAGAAGTTATGGCCCAGACTTGGAAGTTACGGTCGAGACCGTAACTTTTCCCAAGAGCCTGTAACTTCTCAGAGGAAAAGGCCAAGGTTCCAGGAGCTTCTTTGGAGTTATGGCAAGAACTGAGAAGTTATAGTCTGGACTGTAACTCGCTCTTAGCACCCGTAACTTTTGGGAAACGATGACACAAGGTTCCATGAGCATTCTTGGAGTTACGGTCTCCCCTCTCGAGTTACGGTTTCAACCGTAACTCCTCTAAAGAAGCTGTAACTCTTAGTTTATGGAGCACAGCGACGACAGTGTTTTGAGGAAAGTTACGGGCTAGGAGAGGGAGTTATGACCGTAACTAGAGATGGCAATGGGTCGGGTTGGGTCGGGTTTTGGCAAACCCAAACTCATGGGTTTATCCCTGAAAAAACCCGGGTTAAAACCTACTGGGTGTGAAAAAATCAAACCCAACCCGCTGGGTATCCGCGGGTTCATGGGTACCCAAGGGTTTTTGTCGTAAAAAATTTACAATAACAAGTTCTTATCAAAATAAAATTCAAATATCAATCTCTCAATACAAATTATCCATATATAAAACACTATTCAAGAAAATTCAATCAAATTACAAATTAACCATACAAATTGTTCAACACCAATCTAGAAAACTCAAGAAAATTGAAGCAAATCACAAATTATCCATATACAACATGATTAATTGAAACCTTTTTCCTCCTTGTTAATTAAGTTTCTTCACTCTCTACTCGATAATATCAACTTCATTCTACACAATTAGATAGAAAAAATTAGACATGTCTCCACATACATAAAGAAGATTAGTTATTTAGAATATTAAATATATCGGAAAAATTAATTATATGGGTGTGGGCGGGTACCCATGGGGCGGGTTTATCTAAACCCAAACCCAACCCACTGAATAGTGAACAGGTTTAAACCCAATCCCGGCCCAAAACTCGTCAACCCGGGTTTTACCCGCGTTGACTAGATTGGGTCGGGGGTACCCGTGGATTCGGGTTTTGTTGGCATCCCTAACCGTAACTTTGACTGTAACTCTCGAATCTCCAACTTATTAAAGGGCAGCTCGAGAAAAGGGCGAAGGATCCAGATTTTTGAAGTTTTAAAGGAAAAAAGAGAACCATAGAGAGAGTGAAGAAGGACAAAGCTTGGGCAAGGATTGGAGCGATCTGAAGACCTCGGAGCTCGATTCCTCATCCTTGGAGTACCGATTAGCCGCCAGGAGCATATTTTCATTGTCCACATGATGATTTCTCCTCCTACCATGATGTTTCCACTTCTCTCCATGGTGTAAACTCCCCTTTCGATTGGACCTCACAAGTTTCAATGGCTTGGAACAAAAGCAACCTCAATCGTTGAAGGAAAACCTAAATTTTAGCTAACTCTTTTCCATGTTTCAGGTAACCTACTTTGGAGGGTTGGCTCTCACAATTGGCTGCATGAAAATGTGAGTTTAGGGTATTGTTTGAACCTAGAGTTCTCCTCTACAAGTTGGTGTGTCTGGAAGCTCGAGGAATACTCAGAAGATCATTTTCAAGGCTCGACAAAATGCCTCCTCAACACAGGAAAACTGTCAGAATTTGCCTAAGTATAAAACTATGTTCAGGAAGGCTACGTTGAAGCTCTATTCCAAGAAGATGATTTCGAATCAGGACAGGAGCTTCATACTACATGAAAGTATGCATATTAATATACAGAGAAGAGGCTTTGGATGATGGAATCAACAAATGGAAGGCTTCAATCGAGAGCTTTAAAGATGGTGGGAAACCATGTAGTTTGTTTGCCTTCCAAGGGAATTCCGTCTTTCCTTATTAGTTACGGATTATGTTTCCTTGTTAAGTTGCTATTCCTTTTCGAGTTGTGTTAGGTTAAAGACGTTTTACCTTGTTTAGTGGCCTAGCTAGAGTCTATTTAAGTCCTCGTTTGCATTGTAATCGATTCAAGTTGAATAAAAAGAATACATTTTTTCATTGAGTTTGTCTCGTGAATTTGTCCTTGGTTTGAATTGAATCCTTCAATCAAGCGAGCTCTGCATCTGTTGAGTAGCCACCTCAATTGTGGACGAGTTGTGACCTCAATAGATCGAGCCTCTTCCCAATTCTTGGCGAGAAGTTGCACGATTGAAGCCATCCCCTTCTTTCCCCTATTTTCGTTGTCGAGACACCTCAACTCTTGCTTCGTGGGAGTTGAGGTCCAAATCAAACGCCCTAGTTCAAGGTTTGGGCATTATCATGAAATTGACTGCTTTAGTCGAGAAGTCGATTCAGTGCTCTGCACTGGAATTAATACCAGTAGAGGAAGTTTGGTGTGTTAGTGTCTTAGTAGTTTATGCTGGTGGAGGTTAGTGGCCCGCCGGTAATGTGAACCAAGAGGGTCTGGTCTTCTTTAGTCTAGATTCCAGACTTGTCAAGAATTTTCGCATTGTATCTTTAAAATTTTTAGCGCCATTGTCGGGGACCCTCTAGGTTATTGTAGAAACGTAAACATTTGTTTCTTTGGTATTTACTTTTCAGTACCTTCTTCCCTCCACCTGTTTGCCTTCATGGGTTGTGTTTTCCGTCTATGCAGGTAGTGCATGAACCGTAGTCAGTCGGGAGTTCTACTTCCATTAGACCAAGTGCTTGAAAGGACCTGTCGCAACTTCAAGAGAGCTTTAAATGCACGACTGGCTACAGAGGAAGCTTTGGCTCAGCTGAACATCAACCAGGAAGAAGAAATGAGTGAACCCAATAATGTTGACAGGTCGGTTGTCCCCGAGGAGCATACCGTGGGATACTACTGGACCGTCAGAGCTGCAGACATGGGGCCTCATCCAACACCCTCAAGTTGCAGCCAACAACTTTGAGGTCAGCACCTCTGTTATCACCATGTTGAAAGGTTCATTGATGTTCCATGGGAAGGCGGGAGAGTGCCCCCAGAGCGCAACTACGGCGATTCCACTAGCTAATCGTTGGAATCAAGATTAATGGGGTCCCGCAGGACGCCATTCAGCTGCGTTACTTCCCTTTTACTATAGAGGGACATGCCAAGATGTGGCTGGACAACCGAACCCCAAGGTCAATCACGACATTCACCAATCTGGCCAACAAATTCTTGACCCGCTATCATCCACCGTCCAAGACAACACACTTGCAGAAGGAGATCACACATTTTGCGCAAGAGGAGGATGAAAGCATTCAGGATGCTTGAGAGAGATACACTAGTCTCTTCCTCAAGTGTCCCAATCATGGTTTCAATGACGCCTTCAATGTGTGCACCTTCTACCATAGTCTCTTTCCTAAAGACAAGCAGCTGATTGACTCGGTCTGTGGCGGGAACATGCTGACCAAGACGCCACCACAGTTGAATCAGCTCTTTGACGAAATGGAGGAGCAGAGCTATGGTTAGGGGTACAGGCAGCATCAACCCTAGACAAATCAATCGATAAATCAATTTGCATTGTGTATCCATCCTTATATCCACTAGCTGTTTTAGTAATTTTCCAAGGGAACAAACCTTATATTTTTTTTAGTCCTTTACGCTTTAGACGTTTAGAATTTTAGTTTTCATCATTTTTTAGACGAAAACCTTTGGGTCTAGAATTGCTAGGCTAAATTTAGAGTAGTGATTTGAATATGTTTATCTGAACCATTTTTCTAATTACACAGAATCTTATTATGAAATAACACTGGCCAAATGCCTAAATCGAAAAATTTATAGAGACTATATTAGCTCCGAATCCAGAGGAGGGCTGGGCCGTGGCTCGGGGTGGCCACCCCTGGATCCGCCACTGGTTCAAATGAATGTTATAGAATCCAATTAAGAAAAATAAGTGATTGAAAAAGTACACTCTCTCTTCTCTGAATCTGTATCAGAGTGTCGTGCCAAAAGAAGGCGGGGGCAGAATTACCAAACCATCCTCTTTTTTGTTGAGAATTATTATGAGCCATTAGATGATATCATGATAGTGAAATGGATGATGGAGTTTTGTAGGATATGATTTTATACCCTGTCATTTCCTCTTTTAATGAAATATATATGCATTATTGTTACCATAAATGGGGAGATACATCTCTCCATTCTCTGCACCTAAAACAAAGAGTAATATTGTCTCCTCATAAAACGTTACATATAAGATATACATGGCAAACTAAACATAGAAACCTTAAACGTGCTTATTATGCAAAGTTGGCAGTTACCAACTTACCATGCATGTCACCCACTTGCCAAGAAAAGCATAATAAGATAGGAAACTTAATAAAACTCATATGGTACATTCTTCAACATCAATATACTATTTCCCACTATATATAAGAGTCGAAGAAGAAGGAATCTGCAAAAGTGAACATAGAAGCGAAACTCAAAGACTACAAATTAAGGAGATATACACTCACTCTGTGAAGGCACAGTTATGGGGAGAATAGCGACGATCGCTTTCGTGGTGATGATGCTGCTGCTGGCTCCTGAATCACGACACTGCCAATTAAGGAGATATACACTCACATCTGTTCTCCAATCTTCTTTGCGTAAAAGTCACGTGCACACATATCAACTTTGTACCACGGTTCGAATCACGACACCGTCATTGATTTAAACAACATTGTTGTATCACCCCTCGCCACCGCGTACTCACCGCTAGATTGTTGATCTCTCGGCGTCGTTGACTACACAACACTATCGAAACTCGCAGCATCGTTGATCTCGCAACATTGTTGACCTCGCAACGTCGTTCTTACCTAAACGGCATCGCTTCATCGGAACGTGGTCCAGATATTCATCACTATGATTTTTTATTCTCCTTCCACGACACTGTTGGCCTCGTCAAATTCACGACCACGTACCAAGACTCAATATGGCTTTTCATTAAACAGTGTCGTTCTCTATTCTACGACACTGTTCGATTTCGCGTCAAGCTTGCAACTTCACGGCGATATTGAATTGCTCGTCCCTCCAAACCAGTCATCAATTTCACCAAACCCACGTTGTTGTTTAGATTAAACAACATTGCTTTTGCCTCATCGACGTTGTTTTCAACTAAGCAATGTCGTTTCAGGTACCACGGCGTTGTACTCCATGAAAGACACCGTTTTCTACTACCGCGACATCGTTTATGTGCAATTTCTTGCGACATTGTTTTTACCAGACAATGTCGTTTCTTATTATAGTGGTGTCGTTGGGGCTTGACTTCTCGCGACGTTGTTTTATTTTACTAAACAACGTCGTTTCTATTCCCTCGCATGATGTTGGCCACGCCACCAGCAGTGTTGTTTTCGGTCCTTTTCAAAACCATCTCCTTCTTCGGTAAGGAATAAAGAGAACTCCTTTTCCAACACCAACACGGCAAAGACGCTCATGACATTGTTTTCTACTCAACAATGTAGTTTCAAGTACCGCAGCGTTTTTGAATCTTACTCGCGGTGCCGTTTAACCCCTCCGTGATGCTTGTCTCTCAACGATGTCGTTTTTTATCATGCGCCATCGAATTAAATGCCGAGACTCATTATTACGGCATTGAATTTCGGCCAAAAATATTTTAGGCGTAAACACTAAGTTCTAAAATGACTCTAAGCTAACTGAAAGTCATGGCCACTGCTCATGATTTCATATTCAAATAAAAGGTTTTATTCTGAGTTTGGGGTTGCTTGAGTGCGACTTTCGGTGTAGCCTATTGCCGATTCTATGATAATCTGGTTGATTTACGTGGGTTTGGAATGGTGTAAAAACAACTGGGAGGGTTGCTGTTAAGGTTTATCAATTAAAAGGATTTTAAAATAATCTAAATTCACAGCCACTGCTCATAACTAACCATTCCGCTTCAACTCTTTTTACATTTGCAATTCATTGCTTCCTTATACTCTTGTTATTTTTGGTTGATTATGATTTGTAACTTCTCTATTATCTTGCTTTTATATGACTGGCGATTCTAGAAAATATCTATCTTAATGTTTTAGGCAAAATACAGCTGTATATCCACAACTATCAGGTTTGTGACAAATATATCCACAACTATCGAAATACACGAAATATCCATTTCCGTCCACTCCGTTAACTCCGTCAGTTAACTTGATGACTGGACAGACGGTGGATGCTTAGTTGGCGTGTTTCTGACCCCACTAAATGATGTGGATTAAAAGAGAGAAAAAAAATTAGGCAAAATACAGTTGCATATCCACAACTATCAGGTTTGTGACAAATTTATCCACAACTATCGATATACACTAAATATCCAAAAATCGGAAGGTTGTGTGACAAATCTATCCATTTTCGTCTGAAACTATAACGACGTGTCAGACGACGTTAAATTGACTAACGGAATGCTGAATCGATGCCCAACTTTACACCGTTATCTGTTAGACCTCGATGCTGCAGTCTTCTCTGTTGGCGATTTGGTTAGATTCAAGCTTTTTTTTGTTTTGTTTGAGATTCAACCTTGGTATCACCATGGCGCCGACTGCATGGAAGCTGCCGGAGTAAAAGGGATGCAATGGTTGGGGATTGTGGTTGGAATCAAAATTTGGGCTTGGGGTAGGGTTATTTGGGGGTGGAGGCGTCGATCGGAGGAGGATAAGTGGTTATCGGGCATGTTTCTGGGTTGGATTTTTAGTCTCGCCGTCTGTGGTTTTTAGGGTTTTTAAATTTTTTTCCTCTTTTAATCCACGTCATTCAGTGGGGCCAGAAACACGCCAACTAAGCATCCACCGTCTGTCCAGTCATCAAGTTCACTGACGGTGTTAACGGAGTGGACGGAAATGGATATTTTGTGTATTTCGATAGTTGTGGATATATTTGTCACAAATCTTATAGTGGTGGATATATTTTTCACAAACCTGATAGTTGTGGATATACAGCTGTATTTTGCCTTTATTCAACTAGCCTATTTGGCATCTACGTGTAAAGTTTGGTTGCTTTTTGGCTAATGTGGCAGGTGAGATGGCATCGATTCGACATTCCGTTAGTCAATTTAACGCCGTCTGACACGCCGTTATAGTTTCAGACGGAAGTGGATAGATTTGTCACACAACCTTTCAATTTTTGGATATTTCGTGTATTTCGATAGTTGTGGATATATTTGTCACAAACCTGATAGTTATGGATATACAACTGTATTTTGCCAATGTTTTACTAAAGTAGAAATCATTTCTAATTTGCTATGATTTTCGCTAAATCCTTAAGAGTATAGGGGCAATAGAGGTATCTTAAGATACCTTCCGAAAACCGAGTCTCATTGTGTTTTTTTTTTTTTTCTTTTTCAATCTTTTGTGGTAGATCTGAGTTGATGTAAAGGCTATTTCTTTACCGATATGCAACGGTTGGAAATGGATTTTCTTAGGGAGTTTAGACCTTACTAAATCTGTACCAGCGTGCCTAGATCTAGACAAACATACTATAAACCACAACAACGTAAACTAACCAATGTATTAAAAAAAAAACATAACCATGTTAAAGATCAACTACATGTTTGCATCGAAAGAGCATAACCACATCAGATCCAGGGCATAAAAATGATTGAATAGATAGATACTTCAGATATATGACTTTCTTGCTGCATGAGTTAAAAAGTAAGCTTGATCATGGCGCTTTTGAGGAAAGAAAGAGTATATGTAAACCAAATTTATCTAGTTATGTTATGTTTTTGTTATGGGTAAATGTCACATTTATCACTGAGATTACTAAATTGTGTCTTGTTTAGTCACTAAAAAAATTTAATATCAATTTTGGTCACTCGAATTACTGAAATAAGTCACATTTAGTCACTCTCCTCTTAAGACTCCGTCCAACTCCGGTCACTCGAATTACTGAAACATGTCACATTTAGTCACTTGAATTACTAAAACATGTCACATTTAGTCACTATCCGGTTAGTTTTCGTCCAACTTCATTAATGGATTTGGACGGAAACTAACGGGATAGTGACTAAATGTGACTTGTTTCAGTAATTCGAATAACCAAAATTGATATTAAATTTTTCTAGTGACTAAACGTGACACGACTTAATAATCTTAGTGACCAAATGTGACATTTACCTATTGAGATTAGATTGTCAGATTCATAGAAGATTCGGAGCTTTGAATGAAAAAGCGATAGGCAAGTAGGTTGCAATATGCTTTTGGTGCTGGATTCTCTTTGGAGGCTGCCCCTATCTTCTTCTGAGGGGCGGTGGGGGTGGGGCCTGGGGGTTGTGGGGAAATGCCGCCCTTGGGATTATGTTAATGAAATGGACGATGGACCTGGTTGATCGAGTTGACCGAAATTGACTCATTGACTTTGATTGATTGGTTGCTAGGTTTAAGCTGCAAATTGTTTTTTTTTTATCCAAGATAAGGCTCCAGGACATGTCCGGACCAAAGAGCAAAATGACACGAAACTGACTCAGATAGAGAGAAGAAAGAAAATACTACCTCAAATGGATGATAAGGCATCTTGATTGCGTCTAAATACGAAAGCAAAGGAAACATCCCCGTAAAACAAAACAAACGAACTAGTATATATATACATGGAAATAAAATATATCCCACTAAATAGGGTAAATACAATATATTATCCATAACTATTAAGTAGCAGGGAATTATAGCCACAATTATCGAAATACAAATTATTAGCCATAACTATTGTTGTGGGTCAAGATTTGGCTAACAGCCCGTTACTGTTTTCACATTTTTAACGAAGAAGGCCATGTCAGCATCGTAAAAAATATGATATGATGACTGCCACGTGAGAGGCAGCTCACCATCGTAAAAGTTTAGTCATCATTACTAACAGAAATGTTAACGAAAACTTAACGATTGGCTAATAATTTGTATTTCGATAGTTGTGGCTATAATTCCCCGCTGCTTGATAGTTATGGCTAATATATTGTATTTGCCCCACTAAATAAAAGAGGGCTCTATCAGAATTACCAAGTACGACAACAAATAAATGTTGTAGCAAACAAGTATAGGTAACAATCAATTTCCAAAGGCCAAAATAAAAAAAATAAAAAACATTTGAAAATTTGACTCTACTAAGTAAGTCAAACAAACAAAAAGAAGTAAAATTGGGGAAAGTAAAGAGTTGAAAATTGTTGGCCCGAAATGGATTGAATTTTAAATTGGGCTCCAAGTGTAGGCTTCTGATTTGAGCTAGGATTTTAATAGTTTCTTTGTTTCTTTTGCAGGTCCTTGGTCTGCTTCTGCCCCAAAGTGATGATCCAAGGAGGCTTCAAGGTCTCAAAATGGGCTTGGCCTCCAAATCTGATTGGTGCCCAAAAAGACAAAACTTCTCTTTCTTTTATTTTTTTAAAAAAGTAATTATTTAGTGTATCCTATAATTTGTAACTACACATATAATTACTAGATAAGGGCCCGACTCGATGATCGGCTCATTTGATCAATTAAACAATAATTACAATTGTAGAATGCGTGACAAATTCTATGTATAAAGGAATTTGATTGATTTAATTATAGGAAAAGTTAAATAATATACATCATAACTTTTCTGACATTCTAACCGATTAATTTTCCAAAATCCTTACTAAAAGAAACATACGCAAAGAAACCGACATCTAAAAAACCAAACAACACTTCGATTTTACTCATCAATATCAAAAGTAATGCAAATTTTTTAGACTTCTCGGAGATTGCTTCACCATCAATAACATCTTCATATCCACTAATAATTGTGCATTCATCCTCTTAAACGACACCCATATCTCTTCATCAAATATGCTCTTTCTTGACTAAATATTAATTATATTTATAAAACATTTAAAAAAAATTAATTCATAAATCCTATCCAACAATCTTCTAACGGTTAGACCTTTAAATCTTTTTTATTTAACTGAACTAAAACTAAAACTAAATCTACAGTTACATGACATGACATGAAACCCACATTTTAAGCCACTTTGGTTTAAACGACAATTATGATGGTAATTTTCCTGATTTCCTTTTAACCTAATTAAACCTAGGTAGATGAGGAAGGAAACTGAAGCACCAATAACGGGACAGTAGGATAAAAAAATGCTTCATCCAAAATCCTAAAAGACCAAGGAGTCCTTCCTTGAATTGCGCGGGGAGTTAGAAATTTCCAATTGCATATGTCCTGGTCGGGAATGTCTATATATTGGTGGGAGGAGGATTTATGCCATTTATATTTAGCATTAGATAATTATTATAATGTATTGTACAAACATTTAATAAAATGCAAATGACTTTTCCAATCCAATTTACTCGTTTCGCCAATCCCGAATAAGATCTAAACCTCTAAGTAAATCTTCCCCACACTAAGGGCTCCGATCACAAAATTAGAAATATTGATCTTTGTTCTACTCCTATCCCATTCGTACCAACTTCAAACCAAATATGGCAACATTAACATAAGTTTGTTAATGTTAATTAATGTTACCCTAGAATCAAATAAAAGCAAACTTGGTAGTCATTGTTGCTTATTGACTCACCACTGCTAATCTCAATCAATTTTATCTTAGAATTCAATGAAAGCAATCTTGGAAATCATTGGTACTTATTGACTCGCCACTGATAATCTCAACCAATTCTATCGAAACACCCACTTGATCTTTTCTTTTGAGCTTTAAGTAGAGTGATTGCCCCGGACAAAATGTGGTGTCTGCAGTTCCTGCTAGAAACATTCTTCCTTTGATATTTCTCGAGGATGAAGACCCTATCATCCTTCTTACCCGTTCCCAGAATCTTCCCAGTTTTCTGATTTTGCTCAACACACCCTTGATCATTAAAAACAGCCTTGCACCCATCCTTAGTTAACTGCCCTCGCGATACAAAATTCTAGACCAATTTCGGAAACATACAACACATTATCTAGCATCACCATACTCGTATCAGCAGTACCCGAACCAAGAACAGGCAAACGAGCTCCATTGGCCACTTGCAATGAGGACACAGAGTTGGGTGCTAAAGATGTAAAATGCATACGAGAATGGGTCATGTGATTAAAGGCGGCCAAGTCGAACAACCAGCAAAAAGAGTTACCTGAAGTGTTACTGGTCAAGAAGGTTGTGTTCATCATATGGGGTAGCAAGTCCTAAAGTGCCTACGCCCTTATACGTCGAACATCAACAGTAGTAAAGACTTCTGCCGAAGATGGTGATGAAGTGGCCGAGAGACATGGAGCGGGCCGAGTAGCAGTTGGAGCATGTGTCGAGCAGCAACAGAGCAATTAATTTGACCGAGAACCCTTCCCCAAGGCAAAGGTAGTTTTGACAAAACTATGATTGTCCAATTTAGCCTGACTCCTCAAGTGTGGCTCTTCTCGAATCAGGTCTCCAAGAGCCTCATCGAGACTGCTCACCTAACGATGAGAACGCAAAGCTCGCAGAGGTTCATATTCAGGACACAAATTCCCAAGAAATTGAATGAATCTCGAACGACATCGCTCCTTTAAAACTTAGTAGAAGCGACAACAACAACTAAATAAGCAGTAAGCATATCATATCTTGATCGCCCTGATGAAAAGAGGCATCAAGACCTGATAATAGGATATTATATCTTGATAGTTAAAGTTTTCAAAGGGCATCAGTGTTCCAAATAATAACTGAGTAAAATTAAGAGGAATGGAGGCTACTGTTGGGCTTATTTGGTTGGGTTTTTAGTTAGTCGTGTTCATTAGTGCAGGTGTTCTGCAGCTTAGTCAACAACAGCATAGTGGTTGTTCATTAGTTGCTGAAATTAAGGGATATGGGTAGAGTAGTGGTGGAGAATTATGTTCGGTAGTTGGCTAGAGTTGAGTATTTATGTAAACAAATTTCATTCAATAAAACTGAGTCTAGTTTGCCGATTCCGTTTTACAGCTACAACATGCGAGAGAATCCAAAGATCAAATTTTATTGGATGTTAAAAATCTCAGTTACCAGACAATGAAATTTAAAATCTTTTATCAACAATCCGAAGGATTATAATTTTTGGATTGTTTACAATCTAGAGATTTAGACTCCAATTCTCTAGACGAGCCATATATATATATGGTTCACTAAATCCTTCTCCTTAAAGGCAGTAGCCATATATAAAAAATTTGATGAAAATTTTTTGATGTCAAAATCTCAGATAATAAATTTTCCAACCATATATATTGATTACAGATTAGGAAAATATATATTTGAAAAAAAATGTAGGAATATATATATATATGGTGGCGTATTCGGCGCACCCACTTTTTTGGGTGCACTCAGTGCACCCGCTTCATAATCATCATTCTGAGCATACGATTCTTGTCAAAATGATATCAATTGTTGCTTATGATATTATGAACAATAAGCACATGAATTTGAAAAAAAATCATTTAAGATTTACTTTAATTTGAAGGATTTAGGATTTAGGGCTTAGGGTTAGGGTTTAGGTTTACAGTTTGGGATTTTGCATTGGGATTCAAAATTGAAGGTTAATGGGTTAGGGCAATAGATTGATTTGTTATGATTCTATGCCATATCATCATGTTAGATTGAGAGTACTGATTAAAGTTCAAAATTTGATGTATTATGGACACTTTTTGAGATGAGTGCACTGAGTGCACCCAAAAAAGTGAGTGCACCGAAGTAGCCACCATATATATATATATATATATATGTATATATATGGGCAGTTCTACGGTGCCCAGGGCAAAATCCGGGGTACGGGTAACCGAGGGCAAGGAAAATTACCAAAAGCATCACGAAGCGCTTATGCTTTATTCATTGGACTTCAACCTAACTGTACCCGGTTTAATGATATCGATTAAGAGGTTAAACCCTATGGATACGACCCGCCGCCCTAACCAATTTCCAGTCTCCCTTCTACGATCCCTCATTCGCCTTGGAGGGTCCCCTCTAAGTTCGAAGTTCGATCATAAGCTGCCTATCAAATCTGAAATCTCCAACAAAATCATCGTTTCGAAACCCAAATCCTTTTATTATTAGATCCACATTCGATTTAGCTCCCTATCCAATCTCAAATCCCCAACATCATCATGTTTCATACGCCAAATCTATGTATCCACATTCGAAGAGAAGATCCCCATCCAATATGAACTCCTCACATAATCATCGTTTTGAACCCCAAATCCTTTTATCCACAAATCGACGTTTTGTTCATCGCCATTTTATTTCCGTGCGGAATTTACTCGCCTATCTCTTTCTAACACGATTACGGCGACCATGTCTATTATTGTGTTCATCAAACTTTTTGTTTGCAAAAGAACCCTTGAAAGAGGTTTGCTAACCCTAGGGTTCATGTCGCTAGTGCTTTGTCATCTTGTCTTAGCGTTATTGTCATTTTCTCGAAACTTCTATCACTCGGTGAAATTAAGGTTTCCTGATATGCAGTGTTCGTCTCGCCCAGAGGATTGAACAAGGAGATGAAGAAGACCTAATTTGATTCGAATCAGATGGAGAGGTCTCCTTAATTTGTGTTTATGTATTAACGGTGCGTTTAGGACTAATTCTAGTTGGACTGGGTCTGATCATTGATTTTTGCAAGCTTTTCAATAAAATTCAAAAGTGGGCTTGTACATGACCCATGACACCTAGTCTGTTGATAATGGATACTGAGTTCCGGATTGTCATTAGGTTAGGCCTTTGATAATTGTCTATCTCAGTGGCGATTCTTTGTTTTACTTATTTTCATCTGCTTCTGCTTCTAAAATCCTGATCATGCATTGAGTTCACGCAATTTAAACATAATTCTGTGTTTCATCTTTTTTGGGATTTGGTAAATGCTAGCGTGTCTCTTTACACATTTAGCGGTACGAGGTAAACTACAATCCGCCCAATTTAACCCTTCATTAATTGAGATCCTATTCCACTCTCTCACCGATTTCCCCTCATTATGCAATGCACTCGTACATAACAAACCTCTTGTAGACTAATTAGAGGCTTGTGGTTGGATACTGAGTGAGGATATTTTTTTAATTTATGTTTTGAAACGAAAGTTAGAATTTCACTTTTGAAGTACCTATGTACTTTAGTTGGCCAAGTATTTTCAAAATGTAAAATTTTATCAGCGTATAGGTATACGATTGTTGTATAAGGTGTTGATGTTAAAGGAAATGGGTACTAACGGCTTAGGGTATTAGGTTGTTGATGGTATAGAGTATATGGTATATGGGTAGGTTATAAGGTGTTGATGGTTTAGAGCATATGGTATCGATTGGTTAAAGGGTGAGGGTAGGTGTTGTCTTATTTTTTCTCGATTTTATATTTTCTTTATATCTGCTTATAAATGCTGATCATGCCTTATTACTAAAAAAACCTAGACATAATTATTGTAGCGTGACACATTTATCAGTACGAGATAAAATGATTTGGTGTGTGCAAGGTAGGTTCCTATTATCTATTTTGCCTTGTTGGTTATCCTTGTTGGTGATCCAGGCCATTAGCGATTCGCCACATATGGAATGAAAATTAGTTAGAGTTATTAAGTTCATCTTTCTTCATTTATTGTTTGATTTGAACCTGCGTGTTTTTGGTCCGAATGATTTTGTAGTGGCGTGGTAAAGACAATCCGTCCAATTTAACTCTTCATTAATTCCCCCTTTTCTTTTCTTTTTTGGTAGAATAATTACCCCTTTTCCACTCTCTCAGTCCCCGCCGAAGTTGAAACAATCCCCTGTGATATATTTATCGTTCATTTTAACCCTTCACTTAATAAGAAAGTGAAATTATGCAAGATGGTCATCAATGTGATGTAGCTTAATTGGTTAATTGTCTGTTATTTGCTTAGTCAATAAAGTAGAGGTTTTTGGTTCGATACTTAGTGAGTATCAATTTTTAATTTATGTTTTGAGAAGCAAGTTATAATTTTAATTTATCAGCGTATAGGTATACGATATTGTATAAGGTGTTGATGGTTTAGAGTACATGGTATTGGGTTAGTGTATTGATCATCTCCATCCCTAAAATACGATATTGTATAAGGTGTTGATGGTTTAGAGTATATGGTATTGGGTTAGTGTATTGATCATCTTCATCCCTAAAATTGAACAACAATTTCTAAACGAGGTCCCTACCGCAACATCATCAATTTTAGCAATTCATCACTTAACAATTTCTATTCATCTACATCCCTAAATTATGCTAGCAATTGCCAAGGTGGGTTCCATTTTATATTTCAAAGGAAACACTTATTATAAATTGAAAGTTGGGGATGGAGATAGAAGAAGGTGTTGTTGGTATACAGTATAAGGTCTTGAAGGTTATGGTATAAGGGAGGAGCAAGGTGTTGATGGTTTAAAGTATATATGTTATTGATTGGTTATGGTATAAGCCTATAAGGTGTTGTTATTGTTGTAGAGTATATGGTATTGATTGGTTCGTGTATTAGGGTTTGGTTTAGGGTTTAGGGTTTAGGGTTTAGGGTTATGATTCAAGTTAGAATAACATAAACCAGATCAATAGAGTAATGTTGGTAAACGAAAAAGTTAGTTAATCTACAAATTCAGACTATTTATAAAAGTACATCCCCATTTCCCACCGTCAATTCCTAAACTTTTCCCTTAATCCGATGGTGAAATACCTTCGATCCTTGTCGCGTGCGTGTCACCCAATCAGATATTGCCGAATTCGGAAACTCGCTTTTGCCCATAACCAATGCTGGCGTTACCAAGGCCGAGGCAGTGGTAGGGAGTGTAATTTTCAGTAAATGTGAAGGGAGGGAAAGTAAAAGTAATTACGAGTCAATCTATAAATTCGTTAATCAGTGAAGGAGAGAGCGTGCTCCGAAACCCGAGTGGCACTCATCTCCTGCTGCTGTTCGTTCCTCCTCCTCTCAATCCCTGAAATGAACCCTTTCTTCCATCTTCTCAATATGAAACTCCGAAAATCAACCCCATCCGCCTCTTCGTCCTCCTATCCCATGCTTTATTTTCGGGTGCAGTGGTAATGATGAGACTTCGTATTATTTTAGATCTCATTTCCTTTCATTATGTCATTGTTAGATCATGACTGTTAAACTAAATCCTTCGTTGTATTGTTTCTCCTTTTCTCTCCATGCAGGGTCTTTGTTAGAGGCAGGGAGGGGAGCAATGACAATAAGTCGCCGTCTGAATATCACCGGAAGAATCATCACATGTTGTTGCGATTCCATAATAGGTGTTGTGGAACCCTACTACATGTGGTGATTCTTCTGCGCGATATTGACGCGTACTTGTTGATCATGCTCCCAAAATGTATACAAGATAGGAAAGTTGCCATATGTATAATAGGATAAAATAGGGAGGGAAAGTACAGCTTTTTGTTTTTGTTGGACTATATGTAAAATTTGTTTATATTTGTATACTATTTTGTTATTTTTTCTTCTGCTTCTCTCTTCGCTTCCATGGCGGCTTCCAAAAGTGTTTGAGATCTTCTAAATCTGCGAGGGATTCTCCACTCCCAATAAAAATACTGTACTTTGTACTATTAAGCGTTTGAGATATACTAAATCTGCAGGGGATCCTACACTCCCAATAAAAATACTGTACTCTGTACTATTAGCGTTTGAGATCTTCTAAAATCTGCAGGGGATCCTACATTCCCAATAAAAATACTGTACTTTATTTGTTGACTACTGACTCCATTTTTAGAAGTCGTTACGATTGGGCCAACCGGATTTTTTGCCGGATTTCGAACTCTGCTCCTCTGTCGCCACATGCTCTACCCATTTAATGAGTGCTCAAAATTAGTGCAAAAAATACGATGTAATAATTGAATAAAAAAAACTAGTGCTCAAGATTATTCAACTGAAATGTTGCACATGATTTATTTAGAGTGCTTAAAATTTGCCTTCAACTGACCATTAATGAGTGCATAAATTAAACGACACCGGAAGAGCCAACAGTCTTCTTATATACCAAACGACTCGGCATAGGAGGACTTCCAGTTTCAGTTCAAGTTTCCAACAACGAGCAAATATATGATCCCAATTGCCACTTCAGCAACTTTAACTATACATCAATTGTGACCGTGGGTCCTACTTAATTTTCAAAGCAATTCAATATTAATTGGTGAGTGTGTTATATTAATTTGAGTTTTCTCTCAAGTTGTTTTTTGTCGTTGTGTTATTCGAATTATGTAAAGTATTATGATTGGAATTGTATATATGTGTGTGCTGCATGAAAATTTGCAACTGCATGAAAACATTCATCAGATGCAAATTTGCAACTTTTGTAATTGATCCCACATCAATGCAACTCACCATCCCACTTTCACTCCCTTGCACCATCAGCTTGCAATTCTCAAGAATTGCACCATTGGAGATGGTCTAAATAAGCAAGGTGTTGATGGTTTAGAGTATATATGGTATTGATTGGTTAGGTATAAGCCTATAAGGTGTTATTGTTGTAGAGTATATGTTATTGATTGGTTCGTGTATTAGGGTTTGGCATTGCAAGAAGAATTCCTAATTTAGCAATCTTGCTAGTTTATAAAAAATATCCTAGGTGTCATTGCAATCTTGCTAAATAATGGTGCCACCTAGGATTCCACTAAATAAGCAATGGGATGGATTGGTTCGGGTAAGACCATCTCCATCCCTAGCAATTTCTAAACGTGGTCCCTACAGCCACATCATCATATTTAGCAATTTCAGTTAAAAGAATTGCAAACCACCTACATCCCTAAGTTTTGTTTGTAATTTCTAAATAAGCAATTGCCTCTCCATCCCTTGCAATTGCCAATTGAGTTGCCACCTAGACTTTGCCAATTGCTAAAGGTTGGTTTAGCAATGGGATGGAGATGCTCTAAGGTGTTATTGTTGTAGAATATATGGTATTGATTGGTTCGGGTTTAGGGTTTAGGGTTTAGGATTTAGGGTTTAGGGTTACAATTACATGTACCAAATCTGTAGATTAATTTTGGTAAACGAAAAAGTTAGTTAATCTACAATGCCAGTCTAAAAGCACATCCCCATCTCCCGCCGTCAATTCCTAAATTTTCGTTTAATCCGATGGTGAAAGAGCTTCAATCCTAACCGCGGCGTGTCACCCAATCAGATATCGCCGTTTTCGGAAAGTCGCATTTGCCCCTAACCAGTGCTGACGTTACAAGGCCGAGGCAGCGGTAGGGAGTGTGATTTTCAGTAAATGGGAAGGGCTGGAAAGGCAAAGTAAATTTATGAGCTCATTTATAAATTCTTTAATCAGAGAGGGAGAGACCATGCTCCGGAACCCAAGAGGCACGCATCTCCTGCTGTTGTCCGTTCCTCCTCTCAATCCCTGAAAAGACCCCTTTCTCCCATCTTCTCAACCCCGAAAATCAACCCCATCCGCCTCTTCGTCCTCCTGTCCATGCTTTATTTTCGGGTGCAGTGGTAATGATGAGACTGCGTATTATTTTAGATCTCAGTTCCTTTCATTATGTCATTGTTAGATCATGACTGTTAAACTAAATCCTTCGTTGTATTGTTTCTCCTTTGCTCTCCATGCAGGGTCTTTGTTAGAGGCAGGGAGGGGAGCAATGACAATAAGTCGCCGTCTGAATATAGCCCAAAGAATCATCATATGTTGTTACGATTCCATAATAGGTGTTGTGGAACCCTACGTCATATGATGGTTCTTCTGGGCTACATTGACGCGTACTTGTTGATCATGCTCCCAAAATATATACAAGAGGGGAAAGTAGCCATATGTATAGTATAAAAGTTGGAGGAGGGAAAGTACATTGTTTTCTTTTTCAAGATTTGTACTTTTAGTGTTTGAGATCTTAATAATATATCGGTGAGGGATCTTTCACTCAATAAAAATACTGTAGTTTATTTCTTGATTACTGCCACCATTTTCAGAAGTCCTCTGTCGGCGCATGCTCTTGTCATTTCACGCCCAAATTACATTTCATAATTTTAGTAGCCAAAATTAAGTAATTTAAAAAACAAGTAAAAAATCCGATCTAATAATTCAATAAAAAAAACGAGTGAGAAAAATAATTCAACTGAAATGTTGCACATGATTTATTTAGGGAGCAACCTCCATATCGAATTCAATCAAATCCATCCGAACTAAATAAAACGACACCGTAGAAGGCAGTAGTCTTCTTATAAACAAAAGAGACACATAAATAAAACGACACACAAGTAAAACGACACCGCAGACGGCAACAGTCTTCTTATAAATCAAATGACGCCGCTTCAAGCTGATACTGGCAGTCTTCACATAGTCCATTGGTCCTAATCCGAATAGGATAAGGACGTCCATCTTCACTTCAAGTTTTCAACAATCCTTAGTTTGCTACTTCTTGTAACAGGCCTCTTCTGCAAAATCGATAACGACGATTTTAGACGTACAAAAATATTGGATGCAACTGCATTGTGTAGACACGAACAATTATATCTTATTCTTACCCTAGGTTGCTCATAATCGTCGTCATCGTCATTTTCATCATCGTCATTTTCATCATCGGATGGCCCAGACCCAGTACACGTTCTTGCATTATGATTGGTAGAACCACACTTACTGCAATGCTTTTGCCTTCTCTTCTGTACTGTTTCCGACTGATCTTGAGTGGTGGGAGGATCAACATCGGTGTCATCGCCACCGCCACCTTCTTCCAAAACACCATCATTCGGGGCATCACCGTTTGAGGTTGGCTTCACATAGCCAACAGGATGTGGGCATCGGGTCCTATAGTGGCGCCATTCACCGCAATTGCTACACTGTCGTGGTTCTCCTTTCTTCCTTTTAGAGTTTTTAGCCCCCGAACCTTTAGCTTTGACTTGTAATGGATCCAACAAAATTTCATTCGCCTTCGGTCTATTAATGCCGGGTATGTCCACGTTGCCAGTGTCCACCATGTCCAACTTTTCACATAATGATTGAATTCCCTCACAAGCAATCTTGAAGCACTCACTAGATTTTGCCCCTTTTAACATTAGTTGTAAGCTGTGTTGTTGAATAGTACCATACCTGATTGACACAAGATTTTATACAAAGTGAGTAAAATTAATGTTCACCTAGCTTCGAACCAATATTAAAAAAAAATTAAAAGTGATAGTCATGGCAAACCTCAATGCGAAAAGTTGCGATTCATCTAGTCTGCCCGGTTCCTCCAAGCTCTCTAGTGTCTTCGGCTTCTTTGACCATCTTCGACGTACTAGGCCTTCAGGAAGTTCCAGTATGCTCTCTTCTTTCAGTACAAAAATAATATGACGACATGGTATTCCCATATAATTGTAGTGATTACAACTACATTCCATTGCAAAGGGTTCAACTGCGTACGTGACTTGAAAAACCTTATCGCTGCCAGACACCTTGACCTTGTACACATGCTCAATTTCCGATCGCTCTGTCTCCAACCTTATGCAACATGCCGACTTTTCAACCTCGTCTCTGAATAAGAAGAATGCGTTCTTTGTGAAAACCGCCGCTCCACTCTTCTGAAGTGAGACTAAGACATTGCTTGTGATGGTTCGTTCTCGATGAATGGATTCAAAATCAGCATGACGCTCATTCTCCCCCATATCCCTAGTCCAACGATCAAAGTGAATAAAGAACTCAAGGAGATTTTTATCCTTCTCGATATAATTGGCAAGTTGAGAGTTCAGTCCTTCACATCTTGATGTTGTACTCAAGCCTGCGAAGAACTTCGAACGCAAATATGCATACCCCCATTCATGTCTTTGATCAAATAAATTGGAGACCCAATTGTTGTGCTGAAGGGAGCATTCCTCAACCACTGATTTCCACTTTTCTTCGAATTCTGAAGGTTCCCAGTCAGCTGACACAAAATGCTTCCATCGGGGCAAAAAAGTAGGATGATTCTTCACATTTCTGGTTATAGTCTTGTCTATATGCCAGGAACATAGACGATGTGTTGCATCGGGAAATACTTTCTGAATAGCATTACGCATTGCTCTATCCCCATCTGTAATAACAGTCTTGGGATCTACACCGCCTAGCCTTCTCTTCAAAGCTCCCAACACCCAAATATAATTGTCCTCTCTCTCGTTAGCCAAGAAAGCACATGCAAATACGCAAGTTTGCGAATGGTGGTTGACACCTAAAAAATTTCAAACAAAGTTAGATTATGCAAACTTCTAGGGTTATTTTAGCATGCTCGGGATAATTCTATGTGTGAAGGAAAAGTACCTGAAAAAATCACGAGAGGCATCTGGTAAATGTTCCTTTTGTAAGTAGCATCGAATGACAGTAATTCTCCAAAGCATGCATAATCAGCAACAGAAATACTATCGGCCCAGAAAATGTTAATAAGCCGGTCGTCGTCATCCTTCTTTAGTTCAATAACGAAATGCTCGTCCGCGCTGCATTTAGCTTGCAGGTAGGCTAGGGCTGTTGCGACATCACCTTCACTGATTTGTGCTTTCCTCTCTTTGTCCACATAATTATATGCATCCTTCCTCGTGTACCCAAAATTGTCGTAGCCTCCTGCTTCTGATACGGCCAGATTCACAATTTGAGAAGTTTTCATACGTGCAGCTCTTCTAAAATTTATCGCTGCTTTGACTGCATCACTCATACGACGTTTCCCTTTCATGTAGTGTCTATATTCTCTGGGGATCGTTTCATGTGTGTGTACATCATCAAACTGGTGCACATACCACTTCCCATCGACATTGTGTTGTTTAACACGCATCTTGGCTCTGCAGTTAAATCTGGTCTCCCCTCTTGCTTCTCTCTTTCGTTCTGTGCTCTTCATGCGCCTCTTTCCCTCGCCAGAGCATACATAGTCACGCCATATCATAACTTTGTTCTTATCACGACCAATGTCTGATTTTCTGATGTCGAAGCCTTTGACTAACCCGTAGTCCATGTAGAAATCATAGGCTTCTTCTGTATCATCGAACTTCAATTTTTTAATATCTTCAGGCTGTAGAAATATGAGATCGGCGACATTATCTTCCTGGGTGGTGTGACTGGTTCCGGCACCAGCGTTTTCTTGGACTCCCTCCGACGTCAATACTAGGACTCCCTCCGACGTCATTGTCACGACTGGAAATTTTGGGGAACCAAGGATGTAGATTACAAAACCCTACTGGGAATGATGGCCGAATTAATGATTCAATGGGCCACTTAATAATTATCCCCATTAATAACACGATTTGTGATATCTTATATTTTTGGTAGGAACGAGTTGAACTTTCTGTTCTTTATCTTAGTGATTTCTTTACCATTTTTACAAATAACGAAAATATTTAAAATGAAAAACCTTTCTTAGTAAAGCCAAACGCCAGCTGACTCTAGCTGTGTACTACGTGTATGGGGAAGGATCAAATATTAATATGAGCGAATATTTACTAATAGCACTCAATTCTTTATTCAATCGAAAAAAGTATATTTTTAATTTTAGGTTTAATAACTACCCATGTTTATCCCAAGTTCATGTACCTTAGAGTAAACCCTAGCTATTTTTCCGCGGGAAAAATATGGCGCCACAATTTATCCTAACCTTGTATATATAATTAACTTTCATCGATAGAGCAGTGGTTCCATATCCTTCTTTGCCGCGTTTTTGAGTACAGAGTAAAGCTTAGATTAGAGGCACAACATGGAAAATAGGAGAATTACTCGCTCTTCGTCCAAGCTTGTGGTATGTATAATAGCTCTTTTTACCATTGAAATTCATTCTAGTTAATTTATTAATCGCAGGTTCACTGTCATTGTAGGAGACAGCCGAATTTGTGACTCCAACAAAGAAACCAAGGATACCCAAAGGTGTAAGCAGTCCACCCACTCCTGCTTCAGTCATCGTTTTTATTTCGGACGATGAATCTGACTCTGAGGTCACACCAAAGAAGCCAAATGGAAAAAGTATTTGTCTACCTTCTGTTGACAAGGTAATAAAGGTGTCATGTTTGCCATTGAAGTGTTCTTTGCCGTTATTCTGTCATAACGAATGCATTTCAACTCGTATTTATTTGTGGCCCCTATTCCAGGTTGTTTTGAAGTTTAAGCTACCTACCGCTATGGAATACGATGATGAGCAAATCCAGCTTGCTCACTATATATTTTTAGCCCATCTGCCACCTGACGAAGTATTTGTCAAAACCTCTAACAACTCTTGTACGAGGAAGTCATTGTGGTCCTTAAGCCCTCGCTCGTTCGTAGATGCTGAAGTAATCCACGGAACTCCAAAATTTTGTTTTGTTTGTCCACTATCAATGCTTTCTACGTAGAATTATTTTATAACAACTCGATAGTATCATGAAGTGTTTTTTGTCCATGTTATATTAGGTTATAACAGCGATGGCCTGCCACTTGACTCTAGAAGAGTTGTGGACAAATTCTAAGGACGAAAAAGGAGTGTGCTATCTGCCTGCTGAACTACAGGTTGTGGTCCGATTATACTTAATGACAATTTCCTCTCACCAAAAAAATTACAACACATGTTTTTTTAACGTGAATCATATTGTGTTGACAAAATTTCAATTGTGCAACTACGACATGGGCAGGAACTAGTGATTTCATGTGGAATAACACCCAAGATGGCATTAGACCTATACGAATCAAAATTCCTTAGTCGAACCAATATGGTGAACAAGGTAAACTGTTCGTCTTAATAAGTATTACATGGTTTGCAGTTTATTTTTTTAATACGTGTTGACAATTTCCGCATATGTAGGTGTGTGTTCCGATGAGAGATAATGCCCATTGGTACTTGGATGTCATTAAGTTGGACAAGGAAGAAGTCCATATCTTGGATCCACAACCAAATGAAGACCGCAATTCCTTTCGACTACAATCTGTTCAAACAATGGTAAATTTGTGACATTGTGCCGTTATAACGCAAAAAAATGTAAATAACTCTTTCTAAGTACAAACGTTTCTTAATTTGTACAGATGAGCTTTATGCAAGGCTTGTGGAAGATTCTCTATCGTGAACAAGGTCCGGGATTGTCGCCACCAAGGATTGCGGAGTTTTCGTACCCAACTCCTTCAAAGGATCAAAAACAACTTCATCGGTAAGTATGCCCATTTTTTTGTGATATTAAACGACGACTTATCAACTTGGTTCTTATCACGCAATGCTTTTATTTTATGTAGGTCTGACAGTGGAGTCTGGGTATGCATGTGGATGTATGGCGCAAGCTGGGACTCCTCTTATATTTGGGTAAAGACAATTCTAATTCGCATATTAGAAAACCACAATTGATTGTTATTTTTGAATCATGCGGTAAGCACCATGTTTGTTTATATTGATAGCCATGCACTCAAGTGAGGAGGATGCAGATCGCTTTGTACCTTGTTCGAGAGCCCATGAACTACATAAGGCATATGGTGCTCACGGAAGCAAGAATAGTTGCACCTCAAGTTGAAGCTGCAGTGGAAGAGTACAAGAAAACCCATGAAAAGAGGAAAAACGAAAGAGAAGAGCACAAGGAAACCCAGTCAACGAGCCCAAGAACAACCTGATTTTGCGTTTTAGTTTTCAAGATGATGGACAACAGTTATGTTTTTTTTGTTCTCAGGATGATGGACAACCGTTTTTTATTTGGTTCGGTGAATGCTTATTATTTTTGGTTTTTATATTTGGTTTTTGGTTTGGTTTTTGGTTTGGTGAATGCTTTGTATATTTGGTTTTTGGTATTGTGAATGCTTGCTATATTTTGTTTTTGGTATTGTGAATGCTTTCTATATTTGGTTTGGTTTGGTTTGTTTTTTCGTTGAAATGGCAAAGGGACTTCACCAAAATTCCAGCTTCCAACTTGTGAGTGAGGTTGCTTCTGTTCAAGGCTTCAAGCCATTGTATCTTGTAGAGAGGTTTAATTGGGATCATGTATAGTTAAACTGATTGGCTCCCAATCGTATAATTAAATTTGAATTCATGTATGGTAACCCAAAAGGTAAAACTGATTGGCTCCCAATCGTATAATTAAATTTGCATTCATGTATAGGTAACCCAAAAGGTAAAACTGATTGGCTCCCAATCAGTATAAATAATGACCAAACCCAGTACGAGGCAGATAGAAAATTCTTATGTAATTAATTTAATGTTCCTAGGATATGGAAAGGCTTCCATGTAAAGGATTGAAAGTAGTGATTTACATTGATCAGGAGAGTGGCTTAAGTACCAACTCTTGAACAGATTGAAGCTACAAAGTAGGAGCCACTAACCCACTAACTAAAACTAATGACGTTACTAACTAATAATAATAACATTAATTATTTACAGAAATTGAATTTATGCACAGCCCTTATCATTCCATTCCTTGAATTTCCACCAACGATGTTTTCACTCCCCTTTTAGTCAGAGAATTCATTGTAGTAATAAATACAATAAAAAGGCATACATAATTAATGGATTCTTTATTGTGTATAATTAAAAGGATATTTTACTATAAACGAAGCATGATAGATCCACAGGGGGATAAAAGAAGCATGAGCTTTGATGAAAAAGGGGGAAAAATCACCATAGATAAAAAATCATTATAATCAACCTAATTGGAACTGCTTAGAACAAAAGCGGATTAAAATCTCCCCCAATGAAATTCATTTGCAATTTCATAGGTAGTCCCTACTTCCACTTCTATAATTTTGAGAAAACATTGCAATTTAATCAATAGTCCCCACTCCTGGGCCAATTTCAATTGCAACCAAATTTGCACCCTTGCAATAGCTTCTCACATCATAGCAAGTGTAGGATGCAATTTCACCTCCTTGCTTAGGGATGACCATTACTGCATCTCGTCACCTGTCTTAGGGTAATTAGCCATGGCAAATTCACAAAATACTGCATGCATAGAAAAATATTTGTCTGGATAATTAAAAAAATGGGAGACTTTCCTAGTCAGATGATGTACTGGCTCCCCTCAGTACCTGACAGTTTTGAGTGCTGGAGAAAAAGACTGGAAAAAAAAACAACGAAGCCTTACAGTAAACTTCTTAACAAAACACATCCAATGCTGGCCCCTTCACTGCTCCACCCCGCCCTGCATCAATCGACTCTCATGTAAGCCGAGGATGTTTGCTTGAGGATGCCTCAAGGGTCTCTTCATGCTCCGTATGCCGAAGGTCATAAAAAGTATTGGTCACTTCGACGATACGGTAGACTGGCAAATAGGCGGAATGGTCCTCCCTAGCATAAACCCCCCATATCCATCCCAACCCTTCCAAGAAAGGTGGTCAAGAAGGTGGCATATGGAAAGGCAGTGTACCAGTTTCCCCCTCTAGGAGCAGCCTCAACCATGTTCAGGCACATGAGAGATGCAATAGGGGTGGGCGTTCGGTCGGTTCGGTTCAAACCGAACCGAACTAGTATATGCCAATTTTCTGAAATCACCACTACCCCAACCGAATTCGAACCGAGCTATAATTCGGTTTGGTATGGCCGAACCGAATTATAGATCGGTTCGGTTTGGTTTTCCCACCCATAACCGAAAAAGTAACTGCTGCCTTTTTTTTGTGCTCTGCCTTCTGGTCACTTGAAATTTGGCAACATGGCAGCTGTAATTGGACTTTGAATTTGGAGTGTGGGCGGCGGCAAGTGGTGGCTGTCGACGGGAGAGAAGGTCTGTGGGAGGAGGCGCCAAGTAGTTGTGGTAGACTGGGAGAGATGGAAGGTGAGAGAGGTGAGTCGAGAGTCGAGACTGTGAGGCACGAGCAAGAGGCCGTCGGGGTCGGGGAGACGCCGTGACGGCCGACGGGGACTCGCCGCTAGTGGCTGGTGCTGCTTCGACAATCGACAGTAGGGGAGGAGAGGAGGCAGGAGGAGGGGTTGAATTAAAAAAGTAGCTGGCTGCTTCCTTCCTTCCTTTCTTTTCCTAGGGTTTTTTCGTCTGTGGGCTGGGAGAAAGGGAATTGAAAATTTGGAATTGGGCTTTAATTAGGGCTTGGGGCAAGGAGGGTAGGTATTGGGTTTGGGTTTTAGTTGGGTCAAGTGTTGGGAGTAGGCTGAAGTCAAGGTTGGGTTGGGCCACTTTTAATTTCGGAAATTCCGTCGGAAGTTCGGTTTTTTGGTTCGGTTTAACTAAAGTTGGCTCCCAAAATGTGTTATATTTCCATCCGAACTCCGAACCTAATAAGGATTAATTCGGTTTCGGTCGGTTTTTGTTCGATTCGGTTCGGTTCGGTAAAACCGAACCGCATGCCCACCCCTAAGATGCGAGGTTAAGAGGAACACCTCTTTGAGCTTGCACAAGGATAAATACGTCAAGTTTATGAATTATCGAATGACCACTGTACCTTGGCATGAAGCAGTTGACGATCATCCAATGGAGGAATCGAAGAGGATCTGGGAGGAAAGAAGCCTGGATGCGCCCATTCGTCAGTTTCGCCAGTTCAACTTCGAACTCAAAATCGTACAGCCGAAGATCGCTTCTGCTATCAATGTGGTGTCCTGCGGCGGGGAGATCGAGGATTTCAGCAAACTGATGAGGATGGAAGCAGGCTTTATAACCTAGGAAGACCGACACGAGATGAGAATCTGAGGGACCAGACAGCTCTAAATTATGGTAGAACTTCCTCACCACATGCGGGCAGTAACTGGTGCTTCCTCGACTCCGGAGATCAAAGAACTTTTCCCAACCAAGATTTTTAATTAACTACTTCGCTTCTTGAGGGAAAGGGGACAGATGGATGAACTCGTACTCGGCCACAATAGATGTCTTGCTCGTGAATGAAAGATAGTCTGCGAGACTTGGGGTGGATCGGCAGTCGTCGTTTGATAGAGTTAGTATGTCCATATCCGCAAACGATTTGCCTTTGTTTGCCATGGAGTCAGAGGAAGAAGGAACAAGGGAAGGTGAAGATGGAGGAAAGAGAGATTGTAGGTGTAAGAAAAGGTGATTGTGGGGGTTGAGTGTGGAGACGTGTGATGGAGACGGTTGAGTCTGGAATGTCAAGAGTTAGAAGATTTGGGAACATATGTAGTAATGATGATGTTAACTCGTGTAGGTTACACTAGGGTAACTAAAGCTAGTTAAACTAGGGTTGGCGCTGATACCGCAGGAGAAAACTAATGGGCTCGCACGTTCCAGGCCCACTTTTGAATATTGCATGGGTCATGTACAAGCCCACGTTTGAATGTTATTTAAAAGCCTGCAAAAATCAATGATCAGACCCAGTCCAACTAGAATTAGTCCTAAACGCACCGTTAATACATAAACACAAACTAAGGAGACCTCTCCATCCGATTTGAATCAAATTATGTGTTCTTCATCTTCTTCCTCAATCCTCTGGGCGAGACGAACACTACATATCAGATCAGGAAACCTAAATTTCACCGAGAGATATAAGGTTCGAGAAAATCACAATAACGCTAAGACAAGATGACAAAGCACTAGTGACATGAACCCTAGGGTTAGCAAACCTCTTTCAAGGGTTCTTTTGCAAATGAAAAGTTCGATGAACACAATAATAGACATGGTCGCCGTAATCGTGTTAGAAAGAGATAGGCGAGGGGAAATACAATGGCGAAGAAGAAACAAGACAAAATTTTTTTGGGAAATTCAATCTACGTCGAATGTGGATGCAAGTAATTGGGATTCAAAAAGATGATTAAAAAAAGGGAGTTCAAATTGGATGGGGAGCTTCTCTTGGAACTGTGAAGGGGCGTCCCTCCAAGACGAGCGAGGGATCGTGTAATTGGTTAGGGAGAGTGAAAATTGGTTTGGGCGGCAGTGGGTCTACCCAATTGGGTTTGCAGTCTTAATCCATTTAATTTAATCGGGGCAGTTAGTTGGACTAGGATGAAAACAAACTTAACGCGGAAGGAGGTTTTTTGTAATTTGTTTAGTTATTTAGTGGCGCAGTTAGGTTTAACAAACGTGAGCCGTGGAGATTGAAAATGAATGGTTAAGATCGGCCAAGGTACCCGTACCCGGATTTTGCCCTGGGCACCGTAGAAGTCACCATATATATATATACACGAATTATTTTACCATAAATATGGAGATACATCTCTTGATTCTCTGCACCTAAAACATACAGATTTATTGTCTCCTCATAAAACGTTACATATAAGATACGATATCCACGATTTTTAGTGATACAAAATAGTAAAACTCTAAATATATCACTAACTTTTCTAATACAAGATACAATCCTTACTAACAACTCGTCTCCTCATTCTTATAAAAAAAAAACACGTCTCCTCATAAAAACTTACGTATGATATTTACATCCGTCAAACTAAACAAAGAAACTTGGAACGTGCTTATCATGCATAGTTGGCAGTTACCATGCATGTCACCCACTTGCCAAAAAAAAAAGCATAATAAGATAGGAAACTGAATAAAACTTATATAGTACATTCTTTAACACCAATATATTACTTCCCACTATATAAGAGTCGTCTAAGAATTAATCAACAAAAGTGAACATTAAAATCGAAACTCAAAGAATAGAGAGGAAATCTAAACACTTTGTAAGTCATAGTTATGGGGAGAATGGCAATGGTGGGTTTTGTGGTGATGGTGCTATTGCTGGCTGGTGAAGACAGTACTTGTTCAGCAAGTCCTTTTATTGACTGCTTCAATAAGTGCTTAAAGGATTGCTCCAAGATCTTTGTTGATCCTTGCATACAACCATGCTCAAAGGAGTGTGGACCTGACAAGGTCATCGGCCGGCGTCAAGAAATTCAAGGTGAAATACACAAGAAGAACAAATAATGTGAGGAGACCAAATGAGTAGAGGACTTTATTACTACTCATTATATGCATTATCCATGTTTGTTCTCTTGGTTTTGAGTTATTTTCGACATCGAATAAAATGGGCGATGGGCGCTCATGTATGCCGTTTATTATATTTTTTCTGCATATTTTTATACAATCCCTAATCGAAACTGCATGTCAAGCGTAGCTCTCCGCCTCCCTTCGTCTTTTTCCGATAGATCCGGCCGGATTAAAAAACGAACAAAATAAATAAATAAATAACTCTAAGAGAGATCAAAATCCCAAAAACACAATAATCAGAGCGAAAAAACTTCATGCAAGCCAAAACCTCACATAAATAAACTTTTCTCTAGTTGATTTAGGATGGTGTGGGTTGTTACTTGTGGTCGCAGTCGTTTTTTTTTTTTTTTTTTATGGGCAATATCAAAAAAATTTATTGAAGCTCTATGTGTCCCCTGTGAAAATAGGAGAAACACATCTGGACCATTACAAATCACAGCATTTACACTGCTACTACTGCTACTAGCACTACATATACACAGCAAACTAAGATGACAAGAAACCTAACCTAACCTACACTTCGTTGTTTTACTGACTAAGAACTGCTCTGCAATCTGTATCCAAAGCAGCATTTCCACATCTGGCCAACTCAATATTCCTGCGCACTGTCCGGACCAACTCCATAGACTGCATAGTTGAAGTACCATATACTCTACCACAGCGTTCCCTCCAAATCAAGCTCACAACCAGATTCCAAACCAGTCTACCAACCATTTCTAAAGCCTTCTTCCCCTTGAAAGTTCGTACAGCCCACTGCAAATAATCCTCATAACCATTCAACTGAGGACTTATTAGATTAAGCATAAGCATACAGTTTTTTAGAACCTGATACGTGTAATGGCAGCTAAAAAACAGATGGTCCCTATCCTCTGCTTGAGCCAAACAGAATAGACAGGTTGCACTGGCTACTTTCCCCCAACTCTGCAGCTGTGCAAGTGTTGTGATCATGTTTCGTGTTATAATCCAGCAAAGAAAACTGTGCTTTGGAATCAAATATCTCCCCCAAACCAACTGATACCAGTCCACTCGAGGTCTAACAGGTTGCAGGTCTTGCCAAACCTGCTTCACAGAGTAAATTGTCATTCTCCTATCCTTCCAATACACTTGTGTACCCCAGCATCTAAAAAATCCTTCCACCTTGTCCCTAACCTTTAGTAGTCTTTTCCATATCCAAGAGGCAGTGCTGCATTTCCCCAGTTCCCATAGAGTTAAGTTCTTGATTCTATACATGTACGTCCAAGCAACCCACCATGATCCTTCCTTTGCTAGCAAACTCCATATGTGTCTTGTTGTACAAGCCACATTCCAAGTTTTGAGACATCTAATACCCAACCCCCCTTCTTTCTTTGGTACTGCCAACAAATCCCAGGCCATCACAGCCTTTTTCCTCATGGACTCATCAGTTATACCCCAGAGGAACTTACTACATAGCTGCTCTATCTCCTTAATGACTGACATTGGCAAAAGAAACACATTCATCCAATAAAATGACAGGCTACTCAATACTGAATTTATGAGCTGTAACTTCCCTGCATAGCTAAGCAATTTTGGTTTCCAGCCAGCAATTCTCTTTGTGATTTTTTCAACTAACACCCTACAATCACCCTTGGTCAGTTTACCTGCTATTAAAGGGACTCCTAGGTATCGAACAGGTAATTCTGCCTTTTGAAAACCAGCCAATTGAGCTAATCTTTCATGATCCCCCTCTGCAACCCCTGCACTAAATAGCTGACTCTTCTCTGGGTTGAATCTCAGACCTGATAACCTATAAAACCTGTCCAATAGGCATTTCACACTCTCCACTGCCTTAGTTGATCCATTAGAGAAAAGTAATAGGTCATCAGCAAACACAAGGTGAGTGATGCCTAGTCTCTTACACCTAGGATGGTAAGGGAACTCTCCTAAAGCTGCTCCCTTGTTCAGAATACATGACAGGACTTCCATTGCAATGGAAAAAAGGAAGGGAGACAGGGGGTCTCCCTGACGCAGGCCTTTTTTAGAGGGAAAATAACCACAAACTCCACCATTCACACCAACACTCAACATTGGGGAAGTGACACATACCTCAATCCAGGATATAAACTGTGCTGGGAGCCCCATTGCTGTCATTACTATGAACAGAAATTGCCAATCAATTGAATCGAACGCCTTCATTAGATCGATCTTCATAGTGCATCTAGGGGAAATGTGTTTCCTGTTATACCCTGCAACCAGCTCTGATGCCATCAGTATATTGTCACTGATGCTTCTTCCTTTCACAAATGCTGACTGATTCTTGCTAATTAACTGGGGAAGGACAGTAGACAGCCTGTTGGCTAAAATTTTTGCAATACACTTGTACAGCACATTACAACATGAGATTGGACAAAACTGCTTCATCTGATCAGCCCCCACCACTTTTGGAAGCAAAGCTAGCACTGTGGAGTTAATTTCTCTGGGAAGGAAACCTGTAAGAAAGAATGAGCTAATTGCACTGGTTATATCCTCACCTACAACTGACCAAGCTGCCTTGTAAAATTCAACTGAATAACCATCTGGACCAGGGGACTTATTAGTCCCCATTTCAAATAAAGCTGCCTTTATTTCTTCCTTAGAAACAGCACCACAGAGATGCTCAGTATCCCCAGAGCTTACTTTGTGAACGTTTTTTTTTCCCCACTAGAGGAAGAAGTGGGAAACTTTCGCAGGGGAGGAAAGAAACCGATCAAGAAGAAGAGAAAATGCGAGGGTAGAAGGACATATATATGTATTCGTTCGGCGGTGACGGGGGTCATCGACGGCTTGATACTCGTAGTTGCCGGAAGCCATCTCGATGCGGAGAGACGAGGGGTATTTGATGGCGAAGAGTTTTAAAATAAAATATTTATAAGTAGGTCCAAAGTGATGGATATCATGCCCAATCCACCATTTCAAATTAAAAACAAAATCAAAACCCAATTATACCTGTTCAAATCCTATCCAATTCCAAACCCATATAGAATAAATAGTAGATGGATCAAATTAGATTTGGACAGAAATACTCATGGGTGGCTAAATTGTCATCTCTAGTCCCGAAAGCCGCGGTGCTACGAGTGGTGATTGAAGGGAAGAACATAAGTTTTCAGCTGGTGGAATCGTCGGAAATTACGACGTGGAAATGGGTAAAGCGCTGGCACTACGAGAAAGTGAACATACCGCACCGCTTTATTTCCAGTGGTCGCCACAACCCCTGCCGCATTTATGCGGATTTACATATAGCAGCAACCCAATCCATCGGTTTCAAAAATCCCTGAATAAAACAAATATAAAAATACGAAAAATTCCAGAAAGGCTACTCGTCTCATTCTCTACTCTGTTCTCTCCAAATATAAAAGAAACATATGTTCCAATGTTTCTGGCTCTACCCAACAGATTGGGCACTTGGGGTGCACATGAACTTTCTTCTCAATTAGGGCTTCCGTAGTGGGCAGGATCGGTTAAAGATTTGACAAACAAACACCTTCAATTTAGGCGGAATATTGGCATCCCACAAGCCAATAAAATTGCAGAATGAATAATAAACACACAAAGTAATAGCAGAGCTAGTCAATGGGTGTGCCGCTTGGCCCTATTGAACATGGACCTTTAGATATTATGTTATCAACTTGTAGTATATAATTAATTAATTATTATTATGAACTTATGATGATATGTTTAAATTTGTTAATAAATATTAGTGCTAGTCATTTGTTATTATTCTCGTGCATATATATAAATGAGGCATGTATATTCATCGTTAAAGTCTTATGTGTGTTCTAAAAGCACTATTTGTATATTATATGACGCAAGAAATCCTTAATGGATTATGAATGATGATGATAGAAAATGATTTCTCATAGAATATAAAATTTTAAGAGTTAATAGAAAACTCTATTTGAAATTATTATTTTAAATAAGGATGCTAAAAAAATATTTTTATTATACTTAAAAACGTTGGACCACATCTTAATTCTATAACAGAACAGTGACATGCGCCCATCTATCAAAATTCACTAGTTGTAACTTGAAAATAATAGTAGACTCATAAAAGGAGACAATTAAGTCAGATGAATCCGTTAAAATTCTTGTCCAAATCAGATTTGAGTTCCCCTTCTAACACGTAAGCCATAACATTGCCCAACATGGGTCCAAGATAGGGTCAGTAACCACTGGTTACTGACCTACCAGTAATCACACGGGAGCCGTAGATCTGGGGATGAAGCAATCGTGTGGCTGGGCCGGATGCGGCATGGAGAGGGGCATCTTTGTCCGTTTTTGTATTTTTAATTTTTTTTATTTATTCCGCATTTCAATGGCTGACTTTTCGATGAAATAAAGAGAATTGTCTTTTCTCTGCAACTCAACTTTCTTCCTTCTCTCTTCCTTTTTTCAATCTCTTTCCAGATCCTTTCTGTTTTTCTATTCCTTCTCTCTTACTTTTTCTCTCACAATCTTCTTTTCAAATCTAGATCTGCTCTCTTACTTCTTCATTTTTTTCTCTAGCAATGGACGATTAAAAATTGTAGCCACTCTTTTTCATTGCATTTCTTCTCTTCATCAACTCGTTGGCCTCAATTCCGATCTTTCTCATTTTTTTGGCATTTTGGTGTTCTTGATTGAGGAAGAGGAAATGAGAGGCATCAGAAGACGATTTTTTCTCTCCCTCCTTCTGTTTTTTTCCTTTTAGCTAATATATATTGATATTATGACTCTATACCATATGGTATTGGGTGGTAACGAAATATATATTGATATTACCACACTATACCCTATGGTAATGTATGGTATTGCGTGGTAACGAAATATATATTGATATTACCACACTATACCATATGGTATTGTGTGATAACGAAATATATATTGATATTACCACACTATACCATATGGTATTGGGTGGTAACAAAATATATATTGATATTACCACACTATACCATATGGTATTGGGTGGTAACGAAATATATATTGATATTACCATACTATACCCTATGGTAATGTATGGTATTGCGTGGTAATGAAATATATATTGATATTACCACTCCATACCATATGGTATTGTGTGATATTACCACACTATACCATATGGTATTGGGTGGTAACGAAATATATATTGATATTACCACACTATACCATATGGTATTGGGTGGTAACGAAATATATATTGATATTACCATACCATGTGGTATGGTCTTATTTAATACCAGTAAATACCATATGGTATAGACTGGTAATAACTGGAAAAAAATTTTATGTCCAAAAAATATCAAAGTGGATATCATTTTGAAGAGCACAATTAATCTGATCTAACTGTGCAAAAAAAAATTAAATTCCAACTTAAAACGAGTGAGGAATCGTTCGTTAAAGATTAAGAGAAGAAAAATTAAAGATTTTTCGAGGAGAGAGAAGGAGGCGCTGATGTGGTCCGGTCAAAAGTCATCGTCAGCAATAAATAGGAGTAAGTGCAATTTTACCTTCCTGCCCTTCCGCATTTAATTTAAATAAAAAAAGAGATCTGACACATGGAGATCAGAGAAGGAGTTACTGATGGGTTACTGACCCATCAGTTACTGACATGATCTGCTCCCCCAACATGCACAGAAAAACCAGATATCCACTTACTTGCTGGCTGCTGCTACTCGATCGCGAGTCACTCTAGCTGAGATGGCTGATACACTAGAAAGCCTAGCCCTTCAATACTGAGTTAATAATTATTGGGCCTTATCCTCGTCAGCCCAACTAAAAATAGTTCTCCCGTACTGTGAAATCGAAAAATATATTTCCTAATCCTAACAATCCTATATGGAGGTTCCGGTCCGGAACCTCCTTAATCCCCCTTTTCCTGCTCTATGCGCAGTTCATGGAGGGTGATATTGGTAAATGTGTGCTATTGATTGTCCTGGACTAGGCCCATTCTTCTTTTCATTACAAGCTTGGGACACGGAAACAATTGTACTAATTTTATGGAGGAATTATATGGGGTTGGTTAAAAAAACGCGGGCGGCTATTTTGTAGCTTTAAAGTCGAATTCCAAACACAAAAAAAAAAACAAAAACCAAAATTAAGTACCTTATTTAGCTAATTTGAAGGCTAGACTCTAGAGCATCACTTTCACCCCTAAACTTTCACAATATAGTCATGTTGGTACATGAAAGTTACTTTCGATCATACCAGTACACGGAATTCAAATTTTTTGTCATTGCGGTACATCAATCGATTCCGGCCACGAAACTGGCATGAATACCAGCATTATTACCGACATGATAAATTTACAGTGTTTAAATAAAATGACGTTGTTTTAGTAAATGAAATTAACAAAAAAAATTTATTTATAATTTATTCCATGAATATTTATGATTTAATAAAACGATCATTTGGTACAATTTATGTTTACGTAGTGGTTGTATTTACTTTTAAATATAATTAAAATTTTCTCTATATGGAATAAAATAATTATTATAGATTACACTTACTTAAAGGGACTATTGTATTTGTCTCTATACGATGAAATGTTTTGCAGACAATTAGATCTGCTTCTGTACAATCATTGCATAAATGAATGATATATTTTATAGTAGCAAATAGGAAAATTGTCTCTGAAACTATTAATTTAATTTTATATCATAAAATATTTAAAAGAATATTCAGATACAGAGACAAATAATATAACATACCGAAGCAAATAATATATATGCGTTCAAAGATTAGATATAGAGACTAATACAAAAATTATTTTTAATTATTTGTCTCTAAAACTTAGTTTTCTTGTAGTGATGACACTTTCATTTTGACAGCGGTGAAAAGGATGAAAGGAGTCCGAGACCCGACACTGGAAGACTCGCTGGCAGTCGAGTTCGGTTTCCACTTATCTTGCCAACACCATCTCGCCTCGCCCATGGTGGAGACAGACTGTCATGTTGTGGTAACGAAGCTGGGAATGGCGGAGGATATCCAAACAGAGATAGAAATTGTGCTTAGAAACATAAGAAGATTGGCGGCTGAATCTGAAGAAGGGCGAGTACAATATGCTAGTAGAAATGCTAATGAGACGGCGCACATTATGGCTCATTCGAGAGCGAGATGAGACATTGCAAAGATTTGGTTTGATAGACCATCGCTGAATTTGTTAGATCAACTAGATAGGGACAATGTAACTTTGTTCTCGTCTTAATAAAACTGAAACGCAGGTTCCGATAAAAAAAAACAAACAAACCCAACTCCATGAAAAAAGAAATGCAGAGTATAGATTTTGTTTTTATATCCAAGATATATTCCTTTAGAAAAAGAGAAATTCAGACCGTCTATCTTCCCTCTCCCTGATTTAGATACGTATATAAATATCTACTCATTCACTCCCAAGATTAATACAGCTTTCCTCTTCTACCGAATAGCAAATCTCTCTCTCTCCTCTCCTTCTCCTTCTCCCACTCGCCCTTTCTCTCTCCAGAAAAATGATAACCGGCAAGGAATTCTACCAAGTCCTTTCCGCCCTCGTCCCCTTATACCTGACAATGGGGCTCGCCTACGCCTCCGTCCGGTGGTGGAAGATCTTCACCCCCGAGCAGTGCGCCGGCATCAACCGCTTCGTCGCCGTCTTCGCCGTCCCTCTCCTCTCCTTCACCTTCGTCGCCTCCAACAACCTCTACCGCATGAACTACCGCTTCCTCGCCGCCGACACCATCCAAAAAGCCTCCCTCCTCATCCTCCTCCTCCTCCTCTCCAAAACCCCTCTCCTCCGCCGCCGCCGCCGCCACACCACCGCCTCCTCCTCCTCCTCCTCCTCGTTGGACTGGGTGATCACGCTCTTCTCCCTCTCCACCCTCCCCAACACCCTGGTCGTCGGAATCCCGCTCCTCGCCGCCATGTACGGCGACTTCACCTCCCCTCTCATGGTCCAGATCGTCGTCCTCCAGAGCATCGTCTGGTACACCATCCTCCTCGCCCTCTTCGAGTACCGCGCCGCCGTCCGCTTCATCGCCGACCAGTTCCCGGCCCCCGGGACCGCCGCCAGGATCTCGTCCGTCCGGGTCGACCCGGACGTGGTGTCGCTGTCGTCCAGCGGCGGGAGGACGGTGGTGGGGGCCAGCATCGCTGACGTGGACGAGAGGGGGAACATCCACGTGGTGGTCTCGAGGCTGTCAGCCAGCAGCACCGCCAGCTTTTCCGTCTCCTCGACCAAATCGCTCAAACAACAACAACAGGCGGCCGCGGCGGGGGCGATGACGGTGGTTAATAATAATAATAACAATGCGTCGTCGTATCGGGAGGCGGCCGGGGCGGGTACCTGCCCGCCGCGGGCTTCGGATCTGACGGGCGTGGAAATCTGGTCCGTTAGATCGTCGCCGAGGAACTCGAATTTCGTGGAGGAGGACGGAAATGTAGAGATAAAGAATATGGTGAGCGGGAGAAAGAGTCTTCAGCAGCACCACTATAAATCCGGCGGCGGAGGAGGGGGGTCGATGTCGCGGCCGCCGCAGCTGCTGCATATGTTCAGTTGGAGCGGCACCAACAATACGTCGTCGTTTCCCGGGTACTACTACTCCCGCAATAATCTCAACGACAATTATAATAATTCCAATATTGGGATGAAGAAAAACAAGGTGGGGAGCTCGGACGGGGAGGTTGAGACGCGGACGGCGGGGGTTCAGGGTGAGACCAACGGCTGGGATCATATTCACATCACAGGTGCGGTCAAAGCTGTTGACTAACACCGTTGGGATTTCTTTTTTTTCTTTTTGTCTTTCTTTCCTAGTTTTAGGTTGAGAAGTTGGACACGGAATTAGATGAGTTTTGGTGATTTAGTTAATGAATTGAATTTGATTATGGCAGGGGAGAGGAAGGTTGACGTGGTGGAGGAGGAGGAGGAGGAGAAGGGAATGGCGCCGAAGGGTGTAATGACGAAGCTGGTGCTGATTATGGTGTGGAAGAAGCTGGTTCGAAACCCTAACTCTTACGCGAGCCTGTCCGGCGTCGTTTGGTCGCTTCTGGCGTTCAGGTGGAATTTGACGCTGCCGGCAATCGTGAAGAACTCGGTTTCCATACTGGCCAACACAGGACTGGGAATGGCGATGTTCAGCCTCGGTAGTACTATTTCCATTGAGCTAGCTCCTTTTGATTCATTCATCGACCACAATCACGTGTCATATGATTGATTAATTAATGGGGGATGGGATGATGGATGCAGGGTTGTTCATGGCGCTGCAGCCGAAGGTGATAGCGTGCGGGAAATGGATGGCGTTGTTGGCGATGGTGGCTCGGTTTCTGCTGGGCCCAGGGTTGGCGGCTGCGGCCGCTCTTGCCGTCGGCGTTCGAGGTGTTCTCCTTCAAGTTACAATCGTTCAGGTGCGAGCTGGGTTCGATCGGCCCTCGATTTTCGTAAAATGATAGCTGTATGGGCCGGCCCAGTTGGTTGATTTTGGGCTTTTATGTGGTATGAACTTGCAGGCTGCACTTCCCCAAGGGATAGTTCCGTTCGTGTTTGCCAAAGAGTATGATCTCCATCCGGACATCCTCAGCACCGCGTAAGTAACTTGCATTGCATCCGGATCTTCATTATTAGTTATTAGTTATTAGTTATTACCCACTCGACATACATGTATTCTAACGTCTAAGCAACATAATCAAAATGCCTTGAGCAATATTGAGAATTTATTGGTTAGGGACGGGTATTTGTTGTGATAAATAAATAAATAAGAAGAGAAAAGGTAGGAGAAAAAATCTCAAAATCTAGATTATGAATCTCTCTACGAGGTTTGATATCCCTAGATTTTAGAGATTTGAAATTTCTAAACATAAAATCTATGATACAAAAAGTAGAAAAAAACATAAATTTCTAGTGAATTTATGAATTTAGTGAATTTAGTGAATTCATGACACGAATCATTTTCTCCAAACGAGCTTTTAGTGTGATGGTTGGAGGAGAGGGAGATTTCCTTTAATAGCTAGATGGGAATACAATGCTACTTTATATGTGGTACCGTATAGTTAGAAATTGTTGGTATTTTTAGAGTCGGGTTCGTTTGGATGGGAGATTTGGTTTTGAAGGTTTTTGTAAGAACTATTGATTTAGGTGTTAACGTCTAGGATTTCGCAATTGAGGACAATAAGGGAATTGGAGGAATTAGAGAATTAGATATTAGAAGAATAGATAGGAAATTATTTTATGAATAAGAGAAAGAGTGAGGGTTTCGGCGCGGAGGATAGACAGAGAGATAAGGACTCCTGAATTATTGTTCGAAATTTTCTTAATGAACAATAGTCTCCACAATTACAGAATATATAAGTACACTATTACTATTAACTACCTCTACTTTCACCTTAACCAAAATTCTCATTTATGATTATAAAAAACGTCTAAATGCATCCAAAGTATCAAAACAGAAATAACCCAACAAGAAATCCAAATAATGAAATATCCAAAACGGGATTACCTGTGTACTCTGTCATCCATCTTTCTGACCTGCCAAATTGGAACCTCATCTTCTCCTTATGCACCTTCTTTTCCTTGCAATTATCATGTGTTTTGAACCACTTGTATGTAGTCTACAATCACAATCCTAATTCCTATATGCTCTTGATCATTGAATTTGGGAACTCAATGGTCGAAGTTTTGATCCCAAAAATCATATCATCATCACCCTCATAAGCAGAGTTATATCCTCCATACCTCCTATCCAAGAACCGTCCTAGTGCCCATTGTCGTGGTAATTGTGCCTCTCCTCATGCATTAGTGGGTTGATGAACTCCCATTCGTCCTCCTTCTCCAACTGGCAGATTAGATTCCTCTTCAACCTAATCGAGTCCTCGATCCCTACTCAATCTCCACTGTGCGCTTGGGAGGACGGTTTGATGCCACGATCCTAGGGGGCCGCCTTTTTTTCCTACTTCCTGTTGATGTCTGATTCAGTTCGAACCATTTCAGTTCTACTCCGACCTGGTTTGATACGACCTATACGATTCGGGTTATACTAGCATCGTTCTATCCACCCGCTGCCCAACCGGCTCGTGTGGTAGGCTCTGCCCATCTACTCCTCCTCGTGGGTTCTGGTCGGCCCGCGCCACGCTTTGTTCAACGAGCTCCACTCGTCTTCCACTTGGACCCAGTCCAGACGCATGTAACTAAGCCCACGCCCGTCTGGTGCTTTCTCTTCAACATTGGGTTCAGTAGCCCATCCCCATCTCCCAAGCCAATCGAGTCGTAGCCTGACATCTTGACCTTTCCACGACGGGCCGGGGCCGCAATCTCCTGGACAGTTGGAGTAGGTAATAGGCACGGAGCATACTCGTTAAAAACCATTCAATCCATCCTGAGCCATTCAAGCAAATGGATCGAACCGCTGTTGTGACTAATTTGCAACTCTACTGGTTCAGCCGCTGATCCATTTTGGTCCTTATAGCAAGGGAAAATACGGATGAATTTAATATATATAACTTTGATTTTACTTGTCTACAATCGGTTCTACCTTAAAACTAGACTTTAACAAAAAAGGTATAGTCTACGATTACAACTAAATTATGCATTTTAACTCATAAAATTTGTCCTTATAAAGTGTTTACTGTTTAGATGAATGTTATTGGATAAATTTGTGAAGTTGAACCAAATAAATTCCCTTTAAAGTACAAATAAATCATAAATATTTTTTTTTCTTACATTCACACGTTTTCTTATTACATTTTGCACAATTAAAAACTAAGAAAGAAGCGAATCAATCAAAATAGAGACATGTGAAAGAGATATTTTCGAGCTTGCAAACAACAACGGCTTTTCCGAAAAATTAACTTTATAAATTTTGACATTAAATGCATCTTATACACTCAATACTCAATAGATGCCTCCACAAATATATATACACTAATTTTCTATATAATCTCTCTTTCCCATTTCATACTTACTGCTACTCTTTTTTAGATAAAAAAAGGATGTGAGTTGTGACACATTGAATTGATATTTTTTGCAGGGTGCTGTGTGGAATGGTGCTAGCCTTACCCGTCACCATAGTCTATTATGTGGTTCTTGGTCTTTGATCTCCCAATCAAGTAGGTTTGGCGGGGGTGTGAACTTAATTTTGTAGCGTAATTCGCTAAGTCTAAAGAAAAATAGTTAGTGGAATTAGAGAATAGGAGTAGCAGAATCAAAAAGATCTAGCTCCAATGCTAAAGCATGCCCAGAAACTCCGTTTTATAAGTGCTTCTAAAGATTGGACAAAAGTAAGTCTCGTCGTAGAGTTACCCCTTAAGACAAGTTCCCAAACAAGTGGTTTGGATCGATAATCCATCACTAACCTAATTAAGGCATTTCACCTCATTGAAGAGATTATTGAGTTGGCATCCTCAAACTACACTGAGTTTCGTTAGAAATAATAAATGGAAGATTGGCAAAACCCTTCACCTACAGAAATTTGATGGACATATTCAGAATCATAGACTCGATAGGTTGATGATTGTCTACAAGCAGTAGCGTAGTCACGATTTAAATTGAGGTGCGTTCGAAAAGAAAAAATTATAAGATGACAATGTTTCGATTTTTAGAAAGACCTACACGTATATTTTCATATTTCATAATATTTTCTAAAAACATTGATCATATTCAAGATTGAGATCAAAGAAGGAACTTGATGATTATGGATTTGAGAAGTCGAGAATAACATCAGAGTACTAGAGCTAGAGTTTTATTTTAATTTATGTAAAAATCATAGTATATTGTATGAATTATAATATTTTAAAGGTTGTGAGAAAAGAAAAAAACTTTGATGATTTATCAATTTGAGAAGTCAAGAATAAACAATTAGAGGGGTAGATTTATTTAAATTATGTGAAAATCATAGTGTTTCATATGAATTAGAATATATGTTTATATATGCACATTTCAAAGAGTATTAAAATTTACACAAATAATTTATTAATACCACATCAAACATTTGTAAACATCCATTTGCAATATTTACAAAGTATGTATTAAGATTTAAAAAATGGTTTCAAAGTCATTTACATAGTGTATGCTATGCACCTAGGGCTGTCCATTTGGTTTTGGTTTTTTGGTTTTAACCAAAACCAAACCAATTGGAAAGCTAATGGTTTCAGTTTTTTGGTTTTAAACCAATAAGCAACTTAATGGTTTTGGTTTGGTTAAAACCAAAAAACCAATAGAAACCATTAAGAAACCAATAAGAATAAAATTATTTATCAACAAATATTTTTTTTTTGTTTCTTTTGACACGCATGCCAACCAATAATTTGTAATGACCATTTACCATTATTATGACGTTTATTCAATAAAAAGAAGGGAAATAGGAATAAATATGAGTGTATGAGTACATATTGGTTTTTTGGTTGTCCAAACCAAAACCAAAACCATTAAGGCCCTTATTGGTTTTTGGTTGCCAAAAACCAATAAGGACCTTAATGGTTTTGGTTTTGGTTTTTGGGATTTGGTTTTTGGTTTTTGGTTTTTCATACTTAATGGTTTGGTTAACCAAACCAAACCAAATTGACAGCCCTATATGCACCCAGAATTATGCCTATATGCTATATCATAGATGCCTCATCTATATTTTTTTAATATAAGTTGTAATTGATTGATAAATTTGTAAACTGATAATAATGAGACTGAAATTTAAATCATTTAAGCATATTATTTCTCATAATTTTTCAAATTTCATTCCAAAACTAAAATAGGTGTCGAGCCAATATGAGTACTAGAGGCTAGAACCCACCAATCTTCCCTTTCGCTCCGCCCTTGTCAACAAGTGTGAATTTGTTAGTTTTTCTGTTACAAAAAATCTGCTTTTGCTTTTAACACATACTACATTTGATTTTTGGTGATAGTTTAGGGGAGATTGTTAATTTGTTACAATGTATGCATGGTAGCAATGCATTATTTATTTAGTTTATTACTTAAACAATACATTTAGGGGTGATAATCGGTTGGCGGTTATCCGGTTTGACCGACCACCGAACCGAAACCGGCGGTTATTCACCGAAACTGACAACCGAAAACTGCTGGCGGTGTCGGTGTCGGTTGGGGATTTCAGCCGAATTTGATAACCGGACACCGACGGTGATTAACCGACAATAACTCGGTCAACCGTAAATAACCGCGGAGAACCTCGTCGCCACAAGCATAACCCCTCTACCCTTGCTCGCTACCACCACCAGAGCTTTGCTCTGCCCCCAGCCCCATCCAGATGCTTCTCAACCCTCAACCAGACTTCACCGCCCCACCTCCTCCTTCCAAGCTCGACCTCGTCGTCCCAATCTCCCTAATCCCGACCTCGACGCCCCAACCAGACACGCACCAGCACCAAAATCACAACTCTCATCCAAAACCCTCTATGAATACAAATAGATCCAAATCCCTCCAGACATGCAACGAACCCTAACCCCCAAATCCCAAATCCCTCCATACATGCAACGAAGCCTAACCCCCAAATCCCCAGATGGAATATTGAATCAACGACGGCAAAAGAATTGGAGATTAAATCCGGGTAGGCTTCTGGTCGATCATCCTCCCGCCTTACTCATCCTCTCTTTGCATCGTTCGCCGTTTGGTTGTTCCTTCCTTTGCCTGTTTCCGCCGCATCGCCGCCCAGCCTTCCTCATACTCGATCGGTGGACACCATGAAGAAGCTTCCGAGTAGGCAGAGAAGAAGAAAAGATAAAAGATTGGAAAAGTTTTTTCATTTGATTTGTAGAGAAAAAGAAGATTGAGAAGAAGAAAAGAGAGGGGATTTTAGGTAGCAGAGTAAGAGATGGGGAACAGAGAAGACGGAAGAGAGAGGGGTGAAAATTTGGTACACTTAAATATTAATTCCCCCTTCCCTTTTGTTTAAGGCTTGATATTGCGGTCTCTCGGTTACTTGTTCAACCGAACCGACTATCTGCGGTTGCGGTTGCGGTTAACCGATCAGAATAATCGGTGCGGTTGCGGTTGGTCATTTTGGCACTTTTCGATAACCGATTAAACGATAAATCGGTTCGGTTTAACCGCAACCGAACCGACTATCACCCCTAAATACATCCATTGTTTTATTGATGTGATAGAACCTATCACTCAAAATGAGTGATAGTAATATATCTACAAAAACTTGAGATTGTTGAGATAGTTTTAAGGAGATTGTTTGATGTGATAGCAACTGCTTTCGTCAAGAGATCTGTTGTTTGATCTTCAGAAAATAGGTACCCCACTTGTATCATTCCCTCTGCAACCAACTGTCTTCAGTAAATAGGTACCTCACTTGTATCATTCCCTCTGCAACCAACTATCTAATGTAATGAACATGAAACTCAATATGTTTTGTTTTGTCATGCAATACAGGATTAACAGCAATCTGTATCGCACTGTGTTATCCCCATATATCCGTATTGGAGCTCGACAGTCAACGCCCAATTCTCCTAGAAGCCGACGAAGCCAAACCAACTCAGAGTTTACCTCAGACGTAGACCGATATTGTGCTTCAGTAGATGACTTTGATACACGATCCTACTTATGACACCTCCATGACACAAAGGATTGGCCTATCCTCACACGCCAGCCGGATGTCGACCTCCAATTATCTAAACACCCAGCATAATCTGCATCAGCAAATGCTTCCAGCTCTGGTTCACCCTTCGCTGGAAAGAATAATCCAACATCCTGTGTTTGCTTCAGGTATCTCAAAAGTCAATGAACAGCAGCCAAGTGAAGATTAGTAGCCACCATGACATACTTACTCACCACCTGCACTACATAGCAAATATTCGGTCTAGTATGAGTCAAATAAATTAAGCTCACTACTAAGCTTTGATAAACCGATTGATACTTGTCTTCCATCACTTCCCCTCATCTCAGCTAAGCTTAAGGTTCTGTTCCATGGGAGTGGAACACGGAACACAATCTGCAAACTAAGAGGACTCCAAAAGATCAAGCATATACTTGCGTTGAGAAATGAAGAGACCATGAGATGAGCGCTTAATCTCTAGCCCCAAACAGTACGACACGTCCCCCATTTCCTTCAAATTAAAGGCACTCTGCAAAGGCAGTGACATCTCGGATACCACCTTCATCATTGCTAGTGATTATCATATCATCAACGTAAATCAAAAGAACAACAATACCATTCACAGTAATACGTATGAAGAGTGACAGATTATTCTGACTCTAAGAGAACCCCGTATGCAGAATTGTTCCGTGAAACTTGTCAAACCAAACTCGAGGCGCCTGCTTGACACAATAAAAAGAGCGATTCAGCCGACAAACCATGGTGGAATCTCCTTTATCATAGCTAGGAGGTCGCTCCATATATACAGTATCCTTCAAATTGCTGTGAAGAAACGCATTATTCACGTCAAGTTGAAAAAGAGACCAACCCTTCATTGCCTCAACCGCAAAAACACACCTGACAGTCTGCATCTTCACTACTGGATCAAAAGTCTTGTCATATCGATGTCGTACTCTTGCTTGAACCCTTGAGCCACCACACGCGCCTTAAACCTTTCAACCTCTCCATCAGGTAACATCTTCAAAGCATACACCCATCGACTTCCTATAACAGACGTGTCCTCTCGTCAGGGAACCAAGTCCCATGTGTGATTTTCTTCAAGGGCATCCATCTCGAACCGCATCGCCTCATTCCATCTCGGATCAACTACAGCCTGAGAGTAACGTGTAGAATGAAGATGGGAGTCGTAGAAAACCCCACGAAATCATGCATGCGAACGGGCGGTTGTCCCAAGAGAGGAGGGCAAGTTGGACGAACTCGAGGCTTGGGGGACAATAGGAGAAGACGGTCCGGAATCTGATTTAGAGCTAAACTGAGCCTCGGGTCCTGGCGGAGGCAATGACTCCAGCATAGGAGTCTCAAAATAAAGCGTAGATGTGAGGAACTCCAATGAAGTAGCCGAGCTTACCTCAACATGAGAAGAAGAGTAGTAAATTTCGGTCTCCAGGAACTTCACATGATATCCAATGCGCATCCGCCGACCAACCAGGTCATAACAAAGATACCCTTTGTGTTTGTCACTATACCCGACAAACACACAACGAGTCACCTTGGGAGCTAACTTGTGACGTTCTTTTTTGGGTAACAAGACATAGCACGTGCAGCCAAAGACTCGCATAAATGAATAGTCTGGGAGTCTCGAGTAAAACATCTGAAACAGAGATTTATGAGCCAGTAAAGGTGTGATCTGTCGATCAATCTAGTACACAATTGAATTCACCGCTTCCACCCAGAACCTAGTCGGAACATGTGAATGGAAGAGAATAGCACGAGTCAGTTCCAATACATGTCAATTTTTACGCTCGACCACACCATTTTGTTGAGACATAGCGGGACACGATTGTTGTGGAAGAATTCCTGAAGACTTAAAGAACGAAAGAAGGTCATTAGACACAAACTCCTTGCCAGGATCGGAGCGCAGTATCTTCACCATCTTACCAAACTCTGTCCGAACCATCTAAATAAATTCCTTGGCCACTGGAAGAAGCTCAGATTTCTGTTTCAGAAAATACACCCACATGTACCGTGTAGTGTGATCAACAAACAAGGCAAAATATCGGAACCCCAATCGAGAAATAACAGGTGGTGGCCCCCAGAGATCTGTGTGAACCAAGTCAAACGGATCATCATAAACAGTATCACTGTCGCAAAACGAAAACTGAGAGGTCTTGGCCTCTACACAACTCTCACAATCCGAATGAGGATGACCCAGTCAATGGTGCCATAAGTCCCATACAAAATTCCCATGAGAAACAACCAAACTATAAGCAGAAAGAGAAACATTGTTCTTATTTGAAAATGAATTCAAATGACACAATTCATGCAGTGCCCCACTCGCTGCCTCCCCTCGATGACCAGTTGGCGTGTTGTAGCTCGAAGTCCCCAGCGCACAGCCCACATCCACAACGCCTCCACTAAGATCATCGAGGACAAAGGCGCGTCCCTCCTTACTTCCCCGCCCGATCACCCTCCCCATCGTCCGGTCCTGCACAACACAATCATGTGAGTCAAACATGACGTGACAACCATCATCAGTCAGTTGACCCACGGAGACCAAATTAGAACGTAGTTGGGGAACGTAGAGGGTGTTGGGTAAAGTAATTTGCCATGTACTCGAACCAATAACAGGGATAGCCGCACCATTGGCAACTTGAAGATGCATAGAACTCACAGGGTGCAAACGATCAAACATAGTACGATCATGGGTCATGTGATTAAAGGTCGTGGAATCTAAGAGCCATCGAGCGGACTTACCAAAGGGGACAATAGTAGCAAAATCAGAAGACAATGCCTCCTGTACGACATCATGGACTAAGCGACATATCAGATCGGGAGACAAAGATGGCGCCAAGTTGCACCCAGCCGACGAGCTCATCGTGGACTTCTCAAGTGTGACAGGATATGCAGTCCCATGCGAGGACGAGGATGATCCAGAAGCCAGACGGAGCTTGCCTCGCCGAATGAGAGTGGGACACTCGAGCACGATATGACATGTACGCTTGCAGTAGTTACAAAAATTCTTCTTCTTGCAATGAATCTGAATGTGACCCGGCTCGCGACAGAAGTGGCAAATGAGCTCACCAGTATTCGACTTAGTGAACTAAGGTCGGGAAGAAGTCGCAGGATGTCCCACAGCAAAGGCGGACGCAGAGTGAGAACTATGACCATCAATCTGAGACTGGCTTTTCAACCGAGTCTCTTCATGCATTAACTCAGCCACAATATCCTCAATGCGAGTAACATTTCGATGGATCAGTGATGCCTGAATTGGCTCAAATTCAGACCTAAGTTTGGCAAAAAACTGTAACACACGAGTCTGAGCTCGTTCAACGATCACAGGAGCGGACGCAGTCGCAGGAACAAGATTAGCTGTCAACAAATCATACTCTGTCCACAAATGAAGGCAAGCATGATAATACCCACTTATATCACGATCCCCTTGCGCTAACTGACCAATCTCAATCTCTAGTTCAAAATGTCGAGAGGGATATTCTGTGCATAAGCAGAGCAAATATGAGTCCACATCTCGTGAGCCGTTTGAAAAAAGGAAGGACTAAGAGCAGTCGGGAGGTCGACCGATCCCAATAACCATGTAATAAGTTGAGCATTGGCCTGATGCCAATCGATCACATGATTAGCGGCAACATCAGCCACAAATTGCTTGATTTCCCCTGCCATAACAGAAAGAAGCCTCTTGCCAACCGCAAAGTTACGAAACTGAAATTCCCAGATCACCAAGTTTGTGCCATCAAACATAATCAAAACAGAATCCATTTTGGACAAATCCATATGAACCAAAGCTGCCACAATCGAGCGAGAAGGAGAGCACTCGAAAAACAGAATGCAGCAAACAACACAGCTACCACAATTGAGGGAGCAAGAGAGCCCCCTAAACTAAAAGGCAGCAAACAAACACTAATCTCCAGCGGACCCTTAGCAACAGCAACCCAGAACCAAACCCTTCGGCCAACTGACGCAAGCGAAGAGAACCCCAACTGGGCAACCAAATCGTGGAGAGGAACAACACTAACCTGAGAGCAGAGGCTCTAATACTATGTAAAGAATAGCAAACGAAACCGAAAGAACACCAGGATTTTAACGTGGTATCCCTGATAGTACATATGACTAATCCACGGGAGAGGTCGCACTCTCCAAAGGGTTTCACTATAATCAAATCGGCTTAATCTAATTAGCAGATGGAAATTGGCTATATATATATATATGTATGGTGGCTTCTATGGTACCCCGGGTGAAATCCGGGGTACCGCATACCTCGAGTATGGAAACTCTATTTAGACCTCGAATTACCAGGATTTTTGTGTCTGATATTATACCCTAACCCTTAATGAGTGAAACGTAGGTCATAACTATCTAAATCATAATCTATAAACCCTAAGATGGTGCATTCCTTTTTGTGCCTATATTTGGATGAATCATAACCGTCGATTATTGTTTCTAATTAAATTGATCTTGGATTATAAGATTGGGAGAGTTAACACCTAGATTTTGATCTTTAAGTGTTAGAGTATAGTATCATGTCCGAAAGATAGGTCAATTAAAGGTCTAGATAGTGTTTGCATACTCAAGGTATGCGGTACCCCGGATTTCACCCAAGGTACCGTAGAACTCGCCATATATATATATATATGGGATATGCATGAGTGAGGTTATTTACATAGACATAATAAACTTAGGTAATTCACAAGTGGGTACCTAAACTAATAAACTTCAACAAATCCACCAATTCATAAATTCACCAATCTATTTGATCCATAAATCTATCAATTCAATTCACCAATTCATTAATCCAATATAATCGCTTAAATTATAATTCAATCCTTGCATAGAAGTAATTCATTTGTTTATTACGTAAAATGTATTCAGTCTGAGTCGAAGAAACTCGATACTCGTATTCCACGTCCGACATCCTCTGTTCCCTGCCTTATACGTGGCTACCTACACATGATTAACTGTCCGGAGAGGTTGGGAATCCGGCGGTTAACGTAGCCAGGCAGGCAGCCTCCCAATTCGCCTCCATCGACCTGAGTTTCTTCTTTGTACCCTGTCCGGATAACGACGTGTGTCTGATGAGAACCAAAAGAAAATGAAGGACAAGGCAGCACCCAGCCGAACAGAAGAGCACTTTATAATTTATATACACAATTCATAACACGCGCCTGGCCAGCTGCGCGTGCTCCTGGAAAAAGCATTTCCACCACCACCGCCACCGCTCCCGTCCACTGACACGTTAATCTATGTAAATGCTATGTCTGGCTGGCTGGCTGTTCCCTCCAATTTCTTCCTCTTCCTTTCCCATTCCCCCCCTTTCCTTTTCATCTTTGCCCTTTTCTGTTGGGTCTTCTCTGTTTCTCCCTTTTTCTTTTCCCTCTGCTTTATTTGATTTCTCATGCAAAATAACTTTCACTCAGTGGTAGTCAAGTTCAACTCAAAGGTTCACTCGGAGGAGGGACCCGTTTTTCGCATTGCCCAAATGCCTTTCTCCCTCATTCCGTTGTGCAGCTTTGGTGATGGATTGGTGCGGGAGCTACATATAATTACTAGTTACTACACAATTGGTTTGGACTTTGAGAGGATTTAATGTTAATTAGAAGTCAAGAGTATGTTTGTTTTAAATGAAAGTTGATGTTATTCGAGAATGAATAAAATTTTCAAGAATCGTTAATTTTTGGAGTACATATATATATTGTTTTAATATTTTTTTTCTAACTTCCAGACACATATTACAAATCGATAATGACAAAATCAAACATTGTTGGTCATTCAATCCTTATAGAACCGAAGCTAATGATACGTAACATACAGTTATTTGCTAAGTATTGTTGTGTGTGCAAACTTCTATATGTAATGACCTTTAAATTTGGACAACGAACAAGCCATAATTGGTTTGGCCAGAACAAAGCCTACTAGTGAAGTAGAACATGAAGTTCTCACGTAAGGTCGCGTGAATAGTGGTCAGGCTAATTTAGATACTTTAATTCATTAGTGATTAATGTTAATTGGACAGTGGTTAGGGTAGGGGTAGTCGAAAGTTACGGGGCATAGTAAATCTCATTAAGGAATGAGAACACATACTTATTCCATATGACCATATTCATGTGCATATTAGTTTTATCACTAGCTAATGAGTAGTGATTTTAGTATATTAGTGATTAATTGTTACTTGGCAACCCTCAAAATTGCAATATCTTAAATATCGGTTAGAAGTTTGGTATCAGTATTTGGGATACACCAAATATCACATCGAATTTATCATTATTTGGTATTATCGATTACGAGTTAATTTTTTTAGTTTATGATTGAGATTGATATTTTATTTATATTCAATATTCGAGATATACGATTGGAATTGATATATACCAAGATATCGAGCAACCAAAAATTTAAACATAATACAATGAATCTTTCCTTAGCTCAGTGAACCTCAAAACCTTCTCAAATAAATACAGGCCACAGTTTCCCCTTAAACCAAAATTTATAATTAACTATGTAATTCTAAGAAATTAGTAATTCTTCTTGCCTTATGTTTATGCTCATGATGAAATCTTTTAGAATAAATTTTTGCTTAGGTGTATTGATGAATAATTACAGTGAAACTAAACTAATATTTAGAGAACTATGAGTGATTTAATAATACTGAAGTATAAGTTTAGTCCACTGTACGTGTGATCGTAAATTTGTAATAATAAAGGTCTATTTCTTATTGACTTGTGTTTATGCTCATGATAAAATATTTTAGAAGAATAAATTGTTTAGTTATATTGATAAAGGATTTAATGAAACTAAATAGAGATTTAACGAATTATGATTTGATAATATTGAAATATAAGTTTAGTCCATTGTACATATTACTCCACTATATATATACAGTATACAAAAATAGAAAGTGTCAAATATTTTATGTTCAATTCAACCCACTTATCTTTTTATTAATGTATCGTTATTTAATTTAGTATTTGGAATATCCTGATACATGCAAATTGAAACATTTCGGATAGAGATTGATTTTGGTTATTATTTAGTATATTTGAGATATCAATAAACCAATTTCTCCTAGTCATACCAAAAACTGCAACTAAGTAACTTTTAATTTGTCATGTGTAAGGGGGAAAATCATGCATAAGAGAGAAAAAATTGTTTTAAGATAAATCTTAACGAACAAGGGCTTGGTCTAGTGGTAATACCACTAGTCTAGAACCTGGAGGTCTCAGGTTCGAATCCCTTAAGTAGTACCTTAATCACAAAAAAAAGAAACCTATATCACCCTTATAAAAAAAAAATCTTAATGAAAGTGAAAACTTGCCTAATTGACATTGATTGTTCGTAAGTAAACCATGACTCACATCTCAATTATTTCTACCTCTTCCCTTGGGAGCGGTTAGCTTGCTAACCCTATAAAGGTTGGAAAAATGACACTCCTGATATTAAATGCAATTTGTAGAATTTAACACTCATATTAAATACATATTGGGAATTCAATACCTCATATTATTTACTTTCTTGTTTTCAAATTTAAAACTAGACTAAATACATTTCACTGTCCCTCTCTCTCATTCTTCCTTTCCAACAGGCTCCGACTGCCACACTTCTCCGATGAAATCCCGCCGGGAGACTCCCTTTAGCCACCTGCAAAAATATAACACTACATTAAAAAAATGTACCGCTACACTGATATATTGTACCACTGTACTTAAACTCAGATATGATATTTGTATTAGTGCAATTTAAACTCAGATATGAGATTTGTACCAGTGCATTAATATCGCTACGAGTGCAGTGGTATCGCCACCAGCGCATTGGTAACGCTACCAATGCACTGGTACAAAATATCATATATGACTATATGAGTTTAAGTGCAGTGGTACAAATATCATTGCAGTGGTACAAATCAAATCTGGATAATCGAAAAGTCAGATCAGGAAATTGAAAACTCACTGGGAAAGGGTCGCGGGGGAAGAGGGCGGCGCAGCTACAGGGGATGGTGGCAACAATGACGGATGATGGTGAAGGTAGGACGACAGTTCCTGGAGAGAGGAGGGTGGTGGTGGTGGTGGAAGGCGCTGGAGGAGGACGTCGACATGAGGGATGCTGGCGGCGTAGGGGGAAGGCGTGGAGGAAGACGACGGAGAGAGGTGATGGCAGCGGTGGGAGGAAGAGGAAGATGATGAAAAAGAAGAGGGTGATGGCATGGTGGTGGCGGCATGGAGGAAGAGGTTGGAGGGATGGTGGTGATGGCGGCTGCAGGAGGAAGAGGAAGATGAAGAAGAAGGGAGAAAGATAGAGATGACTATTTCTTCCGAGAGAGAGAGAGAGAGAGAGAGAGAGAGAGAGAGAGAGAGAGAGAGAGAGAGAGAGAGAGAGAGAGAGAGAGCTTGTTACTGGTGGGTCTGTGGCTGTTGTCTGGTGGGAGGGAGCTTGTTGGTGGTCTGGGTATGATGCAAGGGAGATCGTTTGAGGGTCTGGGTTCTGGTGGGAGGTAAGGTTGACAGTGGACCTGAAAGGATGAGATTCTATCGGCGGTTTGGTTGAGACTGTCCGGATCAGTCGACACAAATTTTTTTGACAATCACATGTATCACGCCAGATCAGGCGTTATTTTTGGTTTGGTTGGTCGATCAGGTAAGGTATAATAATCCATGATAGCTTGTATTTATGCATAATAAATAACAATTACGAGTCGAACACGTATCATGTTATGTTCCACTCGTAATTTTTTTTAGTAGGATATAAGGCTCGATCACTGCAGTAGACAAGGATATTTATGTGGATCACAGGAGACACAAGCGATATGTGCATGACCTAAGTCAAATTGCGTCCTCCCAACACGAACTAACTGGGACCTCGCTTGACCTTTCAGCAATCAATTTTTTATTCGCGTCATACATAAGCGAACCATGTGAGTCGGCTCACTGTGAACCTCCACTCAGTTTGTTAGTGCAAGTGTGATATTATGATTTTTCTTTGTAAGTTTAGTATTTTGGTGTGGAGGAAGAAAATAGTATAGCTAACATTCAAATTTTAAAATTTTAAATATGCAAATTAAACGGCTACAAATAATCAGCAAATTAAACACCGTAAATTAAACTGCTTAATCGTACTCTTGCACACTGATTTTATATTCATTGTCTTTTCTTATCAAAAAAAAAAATATTCATTGTCTTTTCTTATCAAAAAAAAAATATTCATTGTCTTCGCTTTAAATCCAGCCGATATTATGTGGGTAGATTGATTGGTGCTTTACAGAATTACACCCGTCGCTAACGATAGGGAGAGATGCAAATAATTGGGATATCAGTCAATGGTTTACTTGCGAGCAATCAGCGTTAGAGGCATGGAACCAATAGAAATAGAAGTTATAATAATAATAATAATCTCATTTAATTTGCGCGAGAAATTCCAAGCCTATTACTCTATGGGACTAGATACTATAACAACACTCCTTTTGTTGTTATTGTAACAACACTAGTCTCCAACCAATAGGAAGCTAGGATTGTGATGACTTTTTATTAGTTGAGTTGACCTAGTGTAAAATCAAAGTAGGGGTATAATCGTCATTATGAAAAAATAAAATTTAAAAAAAGTTAAAAATAAAAAAAAATAATTTTTTTTATTTGCTGTCCAAAATTTTGGTCGCCGGAATTTGGCCACCGGTCGCCGGAATCTGGTCGCCGATCACCGGAATATGTTTTTCATCGCCGGAATATGCTATTTTCTCATCGGAATATGCCACCGTCGCCGGAATATGCTTACCGGCTTCGGAATATGCTTACCGGCGTCGGAATCTACTCATCGGGGCCGGAATATGCCTATCGGCGTCGGAATCTGCTCACTGACGGTCATCGGAGTTCGGTCAACGAAGTTCGTTGACCGGTTAACGGTCAACGAAGTTCGTTGACCGGTTAACGGTCAACGACCATCGGATGCTATGGTCTGCATTGTGAGATTTATGGTTTGGTTTCTCACATTTTTGTATTCCTTTTGTGGTTTGGTTTATCGCGTTTGTGGTTTGGTTTATCGCGTTTGTGGTTTGCATTGAGAAGTTTCTGGGTTGCTTTATCGTGTTTGTGGTTTGCATTGAGAAGTTTCTGGTTTGCTTTCAAAAAATTTGTGTTTTGCATTGAGGGGTGTGTGGTTTGTTTTAGGAGATTTGTGGTATGCATTAGGAGGTTTCTGGTTTGTTTTTTTGTGGTTTGATTTACTGTGTTTGTGGTTTGCATTAGGAGGTTTCTGGTGTGCTTTCGCAAATGTTGTGGTTTGCTTTGTGAGGTTTGTGGTTTGTTTTAAGAGATTTGTGGTATGCATTAGAAGGTTTCTGGTTTGCATTAAGAAGTTTCTGGTGTGTTTTCGAAACTTTTGTGGTTTGGTTTGCGAGGTTTCTGGTTTGTTTTAATATATTTGTGGTCTGCATTAGGACGTGTTTGGTTTGCTTTGTGTGTTTTGCTTTACCGTATTTATGATTTGCATTAGGGGGTTTCTGGTGTGCTTGACAAAAGAGCTTTGACAATGTCTCAAACTCCATTTCTGTATAATTTTAATTATCACTCCCACCATGCTAGCTGTCACTCAGCAACCCACTGCATAAATAAGTGCATAAATAAGGAATGCAACACATTGATTAATAAATCATCAATTCCACATAACAAACGAGAGGAGAGAGAAAGAGAAAGAAAGAATTAGGGCTTCTTCGTATTTCCAATTTTTTTATTGCCGCACGCCTCCTTCCTTCTTTCCTTTTCCCCGGCGTTCCCTGTCGTCGGTGCTTGCTGCGTAATCTCTCTCTCTCTGTCCAAAGAGGGAATGTGGTGCGGAAGCCATCTCCATGTCCAAGCATTCCAGCGACGGGAGCTCCACGCACCGCCACTTATCGAGGCGGACTCCTCGACACGACAGTTTCCGTCACCTCGGCGCGTGCATCTCGATCCACGGCTGATGTTGCCACGACACCACCACGACGACCTCCGCCGCTGCCTCGAATGCGCAGTCGGCCAGCTCCAGCTTCTCCAGGTTCGGGATCGACGCGAACAGCTCGTGCTTGTTTTCGAATCACGGAGGCGGCTGCTAGATGACGCAGCGGCTGATGCGGAGTGACAGCGATGGTCGTTGCTGAGAAGATGAGTGGCGACGGCAACGGAGCTGAAGAAGGATATCGCCGGCGTCTGCATGAATCGGAAGGAGATGTGGCTGGCGGAGAAGATAGATTTGGTAGGTAGAAGGGAAGATCAGATAGATAGACGATAGGAATTTTCTATTTATTTTAATTTTGATTTTTTGGTTAATTTACCTTTTTACCCTTAATGAATCTTGTTGTACTATAACAACATCAAGGGTGTTGTTATTCTATCCGCACCCTACTACACACTTCCCCGTTCCCATCTCCTAGAAACATGCAACTCCATAAAAAGAAGAATGCTCTCTAGCAAGCTCCATAGTCCACACTCCACGGCATTGTCATTTGACTATCCACAAACTATTAATAAATAAATCAATCAACCGCACAAAATTCCCCCATCAGAATTCTTTCTCAATTCTCGCCCACCACCACCAGTACTATCTATACAACTGTAAAGCAACCGGAGAACCCAAATTACATACAACAATCTTAAGCAAACTCCAAAATCAACACGCCCTCCATAAAATAAAATAAAATAAAAACTCTTCCCACGAGGCAAAGCCAGCAAAAAATGTGCAACCGAGTTATAGTCTGGTAAATCGACTAATTATATATAACTAGATTTCTTGGAGAAGTATTCCAGGGTTGATAGTGAAAATGATGTATTGCGAACAATATGTACAAAATGTTTGTTAAGAAATTTTATGTATTTTGGTTTACGTTGTTTGGCTTTTGTAATTGTTATTGTAGAATTTAATATATATATATATATGTTGTTATTGTAGAATTTAATATATAAAAAACATATTATTGGAACAAAAAAATTCTAATAATCTTAACCAAACTATTTCAATAATTCACATAAAAAATAGGGTTAATACCTTAGTTTGGCCCGAACTATACACATACTTTCTACTTTGGCCCGTGGTATTGGAAATTGCTATTCTGGCCTGATCTATGTAGCAAACTTCCTCATTTGGCCTGGAGGCGGGTTTGACCGTTAAATTATACGGTCAAACTTGTTGACCGTTAGTCAATGTCCACCTCACCTGCCACGTCAGTTTTGAGGACATAAAAAATATTTTTCTTTATTTCTGAATTTTGTTTTCATGTTCCTTATGCTTATACTGAGATGGTATGTACTTGTGTGACTTCGCCGAGCTTCAGGGTTGCTTTTAATGGGGGGTTATGTGAGCCATTTAATGCAGCTAAGGGGGTGCGGCAAGGGGATCCCTTGTCCCCGTATCTGTTTGCCATTTCAATGGAGATTTTCTCGTGTTTGTTGCATAGGGCAGCTATTGATAATCAGGTACCATACCACCCGAGGTGCAAGAAGTTGGGAATTACGCATTTGTGTTTTGCAGATGACCTGCTTGTCTTCTCCAATGGTTCAGTGAGGGTTGTTGCAGGGATTCGGCGGGTACTGGAGGAATTCTACCATCTCTCGGGTCTTAAATGTAATCCAGAGAAGAGTCAGCTCTTCTGTGCGGGTATTTCTGATGAGGAGAAGGAGTTTATATCGCAATGCACAGGTTTCCCACTTGCTCGTCTTCCGGGTCGCTACTTGGGTGTCCCCTTAATATCGGGCAAACTTAGTAAGCTTGACTGTCAGATTTTGATTGACAAGATTACTGCTCGGGTTAGGGGTTGGCAGGCGAGAACTCTAAGCTATGCGGGGCGTGTTCAACTGATTTCTTCTGTCATATCGAGTGTCCTACAATTCTGGATGAATGTTTTTATATTGCCGGTTGCTATTTTGAAGGAAGTGGAGCGGATATGTAATAACTTCTTGTGGGGGGTAGGTGTGGGAAGTAGCCGTCTCAAAGCACCAGCCTCTTGGTCGTTTGCAGTTATGCTCAAGTCAGAAGGTGGCCTCGGTATTAAGGACTTTAGAGTTTGGAACAAGGCTTGTGTCATCCGACATTTGTGGGCGATTCTTGCTTGTAGTGGCTCTATTTGGGTAGCGTGGATACGTACTTATAGACTCAAGGCCAAGACACTATGGGAGGTTTCAGCTACTTCTGTAGGGTCATGGGTTTGGAGGAAGATATTGAAGCTCAGGGCCATTGCGGGGAGATTTATTTCTGGTGCTGCTGACTCACTTATGTGGGATGACAAACCTATGAAACGCTATTCGGTTTCCACAGTCTGGCGCAGTATTAGGGAGGCTCACCCCCAGGTGGGTTGGACGGAGTTAGTTTGGGGTAAGTTTCTTATTCCGAAATATAGTGTCTTGGAGTGGATGATTGTGCATGGTTATGCACCCATCAATAACCAAATCTGGACCCTTCATTTAGAAAATCCAGATCTAAGGATGGAGAATTAAAGACTATTTTTATTTTCACTAGTTTTCTTAATTGACTCATATCTTTTTCGTTTTAACTCGGATTTTAATTTTTTTTGCACAGATGGAACGAGTTCATCGTGCTCTACAAAATGAGATCAATTTTCAATATTTTTTGAGGAAAAAAAATTCTGGCCTCTCGGTACCAACTGCATACCATATGGTATTTTCTTCGTTTTTCATTCGTTTTTGAAAACGTTTGCACAGCAGGGACGAGTTCATCATGATCTATTGGATCTACAAATTTCTGGGTGAACAAATTACGAGACCAAAAAATACCACACAATACCATACAATACCACCCTGGTACGGGGTGGTATTTTATGGTATTTTATGGTATACAATGTTAAAAGTCGTAAATGACAATTAATATACTTCTACTATCATGTATTCAATCATCCTACAGTCTTGGTTTGTTCATACCACCATGGTACGCTTTTGAACCCATAGGTATGCTCTTATTTCAATACCAGTCAATACCATATGGTATAGACTGGTAAAAAATGGCTCAATTTTTTTTTGTTCGAAAAATATATAAAAGTGGATATCATTTTGAAGAGCACAATTAATCTGATCTAACTGTGCAAAAAAAATTAAATTTCGACTTAAAACGAGTGAGAAATCGTCCGTCAAAGATTAAGGAGGGGAAAATTAAAGGCTTTCCAGGAGAGAGAGGATGCTGATGTCATGCTGATGTGGGCGGGTTACTCATAGTTACTCACCATAAAGTTACTGACCTGATCCATTCCCTGTGCAAAACAAGATTACCACGGCGGATAAGCTAATCAGATGGGGGAAGTCTTTACCTGGTATCTGTGTTTTGTGCCCGGGAGGGATGGAGGATAGGGATCACCTGTTTGGGAGTTGTTCGTTCTTTCAATTCTTACTGCATGCTGTATTCTCTGAAGCGCCCTCTGTTGGGTTGGTTGACTGGAGTTCTACCATGGCTTGGGCGGCACGCTCGTGGACTGGAAGCTCGGATCGTGTTCGGGTTGGGCGTTTGTTGTGGAGGTTGGTATTGGGGCATGTATGGAAGGAGCGGTGTCGTCGATGGTATGGAGAAGGTGGAATTTGTACGCCTCATCAACTCTTGTCTCGTATCAGTTTTGAAATCTATTGTATAGGATCTTTGAATCCGCAGATTATACCACATATAGAGAGTTTCTTTCATAGTTATAGAGGTTGAGAAAGTTTTGAGGTGATATATTGGTTGTACAGACTGGTTTTTTTTTAGAGGATCCCACGTTATTGGGAATCCTGGAGCTTAATGAGAATTTTTGATTACATAAAAAAAAAAATTTGTTTTCATGTCATTTGCTAAAAATGGGCCCTTTTTCGTTCTTTTAATTAATTGTTTTGATTTATTATTTTTTTTAATCGAAAGAGAAAAAAATTCAGAAATAAAAAAAATAATTTTTTATGTCCTCAAAGCTGACGTGGTAGGTGAGGTGGACATTGACTAACGGTCAATAGGTTTGACCGTCTAATTTGACGGTCAAACCCGCCTCCAGGCCAAATGAGGAAGTTTGCTACATAGTTCAGGCCAGAATATCAATTTCCAATATCACGGGCCAAAGTAGAAAGTATGTGTATAGTTCAGGCCAAACTGAGGTATTAACCCTAAAAAATAGGCCTAATGCCAGAAAAGGACCCATAGTTTTGGATTTGGGTCACTTGTACCCCTATGTTTATACTGCGTCACTTATGTCCCAAAGTTTAGAGTCCGTTAACTTATTCCGTTATTTTTGACGGTCAACCATTGACCGACGACATATCAATAAAAAATAATTATTATTTGCCAAATCATTACAGAATTACTAAGGTAAAAGTAAGTAAAGTAAGTAAAGTAAAAAAGAAAATTAAAAGTGGCATGGGGTTTCAATTTCATCGACCCCAATTCTCTACTTTCCGCCTTCGAGAAAAGCTCCCCAACCCTAGTCGCCGCCAGCCAGAATATTCACCGCCGACCATCCTCCTCGTCAATCCCTTCAGCCACCCATTCAAGCACCCCAAGCTCAAGCCCGGTCTTTCAATCCCTCCCATCCTCCTCTACTCCTCCGTTGCCGACAGTAGTGCTGCCATCCTTGAGAGGGACCAGATCCAGATCGAGCGCTAGGAAGGCATAACCAGATTGATCGAGCAAAACCGAGGTCGCGGCGCCGGAAAGCAAAAGCGATCTCGAGAAAAACCCACATCCACCGGCGGTTGTCGAAGATTATGCGGGAATCGTTGATGGCTAGATTGTCGGATCTTCACCGAAAACAGATCGTCTATTGAACCCATATCGGGCTTCTGGACCCATCATCGACGGGTATTTGCAAGAGGAGGAGGATCGCGGTGCGACGATAGTCGCTCGAAGGTTGCTCGTTCTGGGACGTTGAGCTCTATCCGGCAGCGGCGACTGTCACAAACAGAGAAGAGCGGGGGGTTGCTGAGATGGGGTGCGTCGCAGCGGAGGGAGATGCTGAGATGGGGGTGCGATTTCAGGGGACTGTGGGTTTTGGCAGTGGCGGAGGCAGGATTCGAAACTACCCCTGTCCTTTTTTCAAAATATAAAAATATAAATATTTAATAATTAAAATTAATAATATCCAAATAATTCATTAATAGATAAAGAAATAAGCGATTAATACAATTATTGTTTGCATAAACAACCACGACGAGTTTTCATATTATGAAAGAATTACAAAATACATTAATTGTTTACACTCTTAAGTGAGCCTCTTTCGATATTCCCACTAAACAATCATTAACAAACTGATCATCAATTCAACTTCGAAACTTGTTCTGAATATATCAATCTAAAAATGTTCGTTTTACGTTCGGAGTTGCAACTGGTAGTATCAAAACTAATTTCAGAAGCAAATAAACTGACCGATATAACCTATGCACTTTTGTCTCCACCATGATCTGAGATCATTTATCAATTTCTTTCAATCCAACAAATCTCTCATCAGCCATAAAATCATTATAATACCCAACAATCTGTTGTCGAATAATAGTGTCATGAATGAAACCAATAAATTAATTATTCTTTGACAATTAATGAACAAGTAGTGAATTATAGTGTAATGGCAACATATCCTTATATTACTTGTAGGTGTTGAATTTATTCTCCGTACAAACATATATAGGATTATTTTTTTCCCTCCCATAATTTGCCCCTGTCCTGGGACAAGGGCAAACTGCCCTCCCTCCGCCTATGGGTTTTGGGGAGGGATGGGAAAAAGGCAGGAGGGTCGATGTAGAGAGCGGTGCTCGGTGATGGCGGGGGTGAATTTTTTCTTAAAAAAATTGTTTTTTGTCAAGCTGGTGACATGGCAGACACGTTGGTACAAAGTCAACAAAATATTGACAGACGTTTGGTTGACCGTTAAGTCTAACGGTCAACAAAATGTCAGAGGACTTTTTTGACATGAAGCTTTAAACTTTGGGACATAAGTGACGCGGTATAAACATAGGGGTTCAAGTGACCTAAACCCTAAACTATGGGCCTTTTTCTGGTATTAGGCCTAAAAAATATGAGATTTAACTATCTCTAAGTTTAAGTGATAATTATTATCACATCAAACTAGCAATGATTGTAATGTTTATGCATGAAATAAAATAAGTAATTATAAATCATACTAACAATCTCAACTAATCTATCACCAAAATCAAACAACCATTCATCATTTTGTTTTGTTGAAGTTTCCTATATAGAGATTTTGTCCACCTGTGTATTGTTTTGCCGTAGCTCAATTCAGTTTTGTATGACGAGGTACAATCAAGATGTGGTGTGCAGTGATATGATTGAGAACACTCAATTTATATACACGAAATTTTCAATTCCAAGTTCAACGCTCTTCACTAAAAAGTTAAATTTACAACTTACATAAATTTACTCCGGTGAAATTTTAAGTCAAAAAGTTTTACATATTAAATTGTGCTATATTAACTCGAATTTATTTATCGTATGATATCGTACCATCGCCCATCCGCCATCGGCATTCACTTTGACATAGAATTGTTTGGAATTATAAAAATTCGGATCATGATTCGTGAGCAGAATCCAGTCTCTCGTGTTCCACTCAATTTTATCCTATACATGTATCAGAATGAATATATCGTTAGTAGTATCGGGCCCCGCCATTAAAAAAAAAAGTGGCAGAAGCAACAAAAATGGAACCGGATTAATCAACAATCCTCTCTCCCCACGGATCAGCGAGAAAAAAAGCTGACGAGAATCGGAAACAAGACGAGCAGAAAAGAGAATTAGAACAGAGAGCAACCCCCAGATTCCATTTGCAGCACGCACCAAACAACAAAACGAAAGCGGCCCGGGGAGCAAAGTAAGGAAGAAGGAGAAAGCCCAAATGCCTTCCAGAGCGATCCTATCTTCTCCACCGCCGCCGCCACCGTTCTCCGACCACCACCACATTCCACGGCCAAGCTTCCTGCTGAAGAGCAGAATCCTGTTCCTATCCCTCACCATCTCCGCCACCGCAGTCATCATCTTCACCATCCTCTGCTTCCTCTACCACCTCTCCCGCTCCTTCCTCCACCACTACCACTACTTCCGCTCCCGCCGCCGCGCCCGCACCATCCCCTTCGACGACTCCCCTCTCGCCGCCGCCAAGCTCAGGCGCTTCACCTACTCCGACCTCAAGCTCGCCACCAACGACTTCCACGACTCCTCCGTCATCGGCCGCGGCGGCTCCGCCACCGTCTTCCGCGCCATCGCCCGGGACGGCAAGCTCTACGCCGTCAAGCGCCTCGACTCCGCCGCCCTCACCCTCAACTCCGAGCGCGAGTTCCAAAACGAGCTCCACATCCTCGGCGGCCTCAAATCCCCTTTCCTCGTCACCCTATTGGGCTACTGCGTCGAAAAAAAGCACCGATTGCTGGTCTACGAGTACATGCCCAACAAGAGCCTGCAGGAATGGCTGTTCGGCGAGGGCAATTTGGGGATGGAGGTTCTGACCTGGGAGAGGCGGTTCAGCGTGATTGCCGACGTGGCGAGAGCGCTCGAATTCCTCCACACGGGGTGCGACCCTCCCGTGATTCACGGCGACGTCAAGCCCAGCAATGTCCTCCTCGATTTCGACCTCCGGGCCAAGATTTCGGACTTCGGGTTGTCCCGGGTCAAAGGGGAACCCGAATTCGGGCCCGATTTGTTCACGAGCCAGGATTTCGGCAAGAGCCAGGAGCTTTCCGGTAATTTGACGCCGTTAGAGAGCAGTGCTGCGAACAACGAGGTTGTGGATTTCGCGCTGGCTCTGCAGGCTTCTTCGTCCTCGAGCAAGGGAGGTGGGTACGCCGTGAACGGAATGAAGTTCAACTCCGTCAGCTATAACGGGGTTTTTGCAGTGGAGACGGGGAAGGGAAAGGAGGTTTCTGCTGCGGCGGTGGCGGGGGAGAATGGCGGAGATGATGAGCATAGCAGGGAGCTCAATTGCAGCGTCGATCAGGAGAATCAGGATCAAGATCCGGCGGAGGAAAGCGGGAAGCAATGGGGGAAAGATTGGTGGTGGAGGCAAGACGGGAGTGGGGAACTGTGCAGCAAAGATTATGTGATGGAATGGATTGGCAGCCAAATTTGTCCTTCCACTAACCCTAATTGGGAAGACCACGCGGCGGCTGCAACTCCGGACGCTCCTCCTCCTCCACCTCCGTCGCCGCCAGCTACGACCGCGGCAGCTACTCGGTCGGATGGACTGGTGGAAGAGGAGAACTTTAAGGTCAAGAAGAACAAGAACAAGAAGAATCAGAACAGGACGATGAAGGAATGGTGGAGAGAAGAGCACTTGGAGGAAATGTGCAAGAAGGGGAGCAACAAATTGAAAGCCAATAATCATATTCAGTTCAAATGGAAGAAAGGGTTCAAGATTCATTTCCACCGTCGGAAGAAATCGATGGAGAAGAAGCAAGAACATCACTTTGAAACAGAGTTGAACGGAGGGGAGTTCAGTTTCAGGGGAGCGTGGAGGAAGAAGAAGATGAATCGTAATACGAATCAGAATGCCGCAAACGGAAGCGAAATGTGGAGTGGGGATTTGTTCAGCAGGGAACTGAGCAGCACAACCACGAGCATGAGAGGGACATTATGCTACGTTGCGCCGGAGTACAGCGGCGGCGAGAAATCCGATATATACAGCTTCGGAGTTCTGATTCTGGTGATAGTTTCAGGGAGAAGGCCGCTCCATGTTCTGGCTTCGCCGATGAAGCTAGAGAAGGCGAATTTGGTCAGCTGGTGCAGGCAATTGGCACAGTCTGGTGGGTTGGATAATGTGTTGGAGCTTGTGGATGAGAGGTTGAAGGGCGAGTACGATAAAGAGCAGGCGAGTTTGTGCATAAACTTGGCGCTGCTCTGCCTGCAGAAGATGCCGGAGCTGCGGCCGGATATTGGGGATATAGTGAGGATACTGAGAGGGGAGATGGAGGTTCCGCCGCTGCCGTTTGAGTTCTCTCCATCTCCACCTCCGCCTTCCAAGTTGTTCCACAAGTCGAGGAGAAAACAGAGGGCTAATGGCGATAACAACACTAGTACAGAGTAGTTGCTAAGAATTGGTGTGTAGATTGGCGTGAGGGATATTTCATTTGACCATTCTTGTATGTGTAAATTGAGAATTGTGTGTTGGATTTTTTGGGCTTTCCATTCCATCTTTTTCTCCAAAGTGTTTCGGTTCATCAAATGATTCATCGGTCTTTGTGGGTTGTAGCTATGATACAGAGGACACACCAGAGCAAAGATTCTGCATCTCCATTGTTGATGATGCTCAGCCTCTGCCTTCAGTTTGTAAGGTCGATCACCTTTCACATTTGGGTCATGTAGAAAATTTGTTACGGCCTAAGGCCGATAATGGACAGCTATTTTTCAATTAAGAAAAAGATTAAAGATGGTTACTTCAATGACTACAATTCCGACGTTGAAGGCTACGACTTAAATTTGAAGACGAAATAAGAAAAAATCTTATTCGTGCTATTACAACTATGACGTTGAAAGGAGCACTTCTACTATGCTCTAAAGTATGAGTGCTTTAATGTACAAATTGAAGTTGTACCATAACGTTAAATGTATAAATTTAGGTTGTACCATAAAGGAATTTGTATCCTTATGGTGCAACTTTACAACTTAAAGTTGTGTCATCACATAAATGTACAAGTTCAAGTTGTATCATGAAAGAATTTGTACAAAAGAGTATAAGTACAATCTAAAGTTGTACCATAATGTTAAATGTATAACTTCAAGTTATATCATAAATGCAAAAACCTATAGCACCAATGCTATATAGTATAATAAAATTTCTCCGTTAGAAAGTTGATAGTCTAGTATGAGTTACTCTAATTATGAAGTGCTACTATGGTTGTTACTACAAGCATACAACTACAAACAATAACTACTACAACTGCGTGCCGGATGGCGGCCCTTGACAACTCTCCTACTGTTATCCTTTCGGACTGCAAGATTTTGGTGGATGCGCTTAAAGGTGATGAATCAATCTGGCCATGGCGGTGCTTTGCTCTTCTCTCTCATGTGAAAGAGCTGCTCCTTCAATGTAGATGGATTCATATCTCTTTCACCAGTCGTCGAGTGAACAAATGTGCCGATTGGGTCGCTCGTAATGCACGTTGTCTTTCTCTTCCGCCTGATTGGATCTCGGTCCTCTCTATTGTGGCACCTTTGCTGTAAACCCTCCTCTTTCGGGATTGAATGAATGAAATCTTTATTCAAAAAAAACTACTACAACTGCGAGTCTGCGACTATGACACTAACATCAATGTCTCCAACTCAAATCTTAAAACTCTTAATAGTTGGTCATTTCCTGCATCTAAATCATTATGCTAATAATCATTGGGATTCATCCTTCCTCCACCATGCATTGGGGATGTAGGGATCCTCTAATTGTTTAGCCATTCCATGGTCAGAATTGGAAAATTTCAAGGAACGTATGCACATACCACGAAGTCTTTACTGGCATCGGCATTCGGCAATGATAAGTAAAACATTTGTATAATTTGGAGGCAACAAAATTCAAACCCTCCATTTCTCAACTAAACACGCTGTGGCTGTCCTTTTCAGGAAAGCGTTTTCAAATGATATTTGAAAGGATCCATGTCAAGCTTTCTGGATTACGTTTCGTTAATGCTAAAAAGAGGGGATTATGTTTCGGCTTTGTCTTTATTTTTTTCTTTCTTTATCAGTTTAGTACCCATCTTTTTATATTTCACGATTTGATACATTAATTTTAAAATTTTAACATAAAATATCATTGAAAAATTATATTTTGGTACCTAACCTTTTTTCTTATGATAATTTAGTTTCCAAATTTTTTCAAAAAGTTATTCGGATTCAAAAAAATCGCTACGATCGGATACCCAAGTGCAAAGTTACGTTCATTTGAAGTTTTGGCCGAAGTTAGGAGTTGATGAAAAAAAAAAAATGGACCAAACCGCCCCTTAGCCCAGCGGTTTTCACTTTTCATAGAAAACCGCGCCCCCGCCCAGCGGTTTTCGTGTAAACCGCAGGGTGGGGTGGCGGTTTTTGAAAAAGGGTGGTATTTTTGGAATTTTTTCGGGTTGGATGGTATTTTTGGAATTCTTTTTTTAAACAGTGGTACTTTTGGATTTTTTTCCCTTCTTTCTTGGAGATTAACACCAACAAAGTTTCATTAACAACACCACTTTCCAAATTTATGGTAAAAGATAGGTGGGTAATCGTCTTTTCAAGGTGCTTTGAATCCTCCCATGCTTTTTATTGTCGCCCATGTTTCCTCCCGTGTGATCCCTGATTGCAGGCGATCCTTTGTGTCCTTCTAAATTGTTTTGAAGGTTGTCGGCAGCTTGGCCGCTAGGCCGAACTCTACTCGGAAGAGGGTAGCATAGAAATCTCTAGCCAACTTGCAAAGATAATCTTCCTCAAAAACCAAATTTCCTTGGTCGTCTTTAAGGCCACATATATGATTGAAACTCCTCCTCTTGAACGTGGATAGGTGGTAGTAACACATATTTCTATCGCCTTCTGCCATCCACTAACAACTGGATTTTTGAAACCAGAAAAGGTGTTCTTGCCATAGAGTGGATCCAAGCTCATGACTTACTTCCTTTTATTTAGCCTCGGAGTAAGGGGTGCCACCCCTCTCATTTTCTTCCTCCAATCTTCGCAGTTTCCACACAAGTAGTCTCTTGCGATGGAGAATATGGCCAAAGGTTTTCCTGTTCCAGACCTGCAACTCGGTGGTGAGAGCCTTTGAGGACTGATTGAAATTCTCTCCCTACGACCAGTGATCCTTGAGAACTCGACCAAAGTCATGGGCTAGCCAGGCCTACAAGAAGCAGAAGGGTTTGTGCCCTGAGTTGGTAGTCTGTGCATCCCCCATCAAGAGAATTGACCTATGGTCGGAACCCACCTTCTTAAGATGGCGCGTTATCGTCTGCGGGTGTCTTGTCATCTATTGCTTATTGCAAAGAGCTCTATCAAGGCGCTGGTGGAGAGCCCCTTGCGCCATGTGAAGCTAATGTCTAATAATGGGGAGGTGCTTTGTTGGATCCGCCCTTCTTCAAGGGTCCTTTACCCAACATTGGGGAAGTAGTAGATTGGAGTCCGAGTCCATTGCTTACTACATGTACCACTTGTCGGATAGGGACTTCAACCAGGCCTTTTAGTGGTATGATTTTCTCATGCCTAGCGACAGTCATAGGCTTGGTCGACAACTCGAGAGTCAGTCCTCTAGTATCGACCAGTTGTCCACTCGATGAGGAGGATGGAACACCAATTGAAAAGGTAGTAGCCGCCGTGAATTGCTTCTCTGGTACAATTATCGAAGCACTAGGAATGGCCTGTGCATGTTTCCCACCTGTTGCTTCCTCCTCCTCCATTGGTGACAAATCCTCATGACTATTGCTGTGAAACGGGACCCTGTCGGCTACATGGCGTTCTTCCCATGTAAATTCGAGACTAGCCGTTCCTCTACATGAGCAGTCTTTGTGTCTGATTGTTTGTTCTTTGGTTTCACCATAATCTATTCTCCTATGACTTCTTCTATTGGTCAGCTGGTGGAGGTGTGGGTAATCTTACCTCTGGAGACTCCATGGGTGTTTTCCTCAGCATCGGGCATGTGGTTTTTGAGTGTCCATATACCCCACACTTATTTGTAAGACATTGTGGAGTCCCTCGTATTCCACGTAGTATGTTCCTCCCACGATTTTGAACTATCATAGAAGAGGTTTCATTAGGTCTATCTTCATGCAAACTAGGTCGAACTTGGTCTTAGCTCTCGGGGTCGTTGTTCGGTTTAATGAACTCGGTCGATCCGCAAAGCTATTCTTTCAACAGCTGCACGATTAATGAATTCTACTGGTAACTCTCGCAGACGAGCCCACACAAGGGTAGTAGCTACCTCCGCAAATTTTGGATTGAAACTCTTCCTCCATGGCCTCAAGTGATATAGTGATTACGAATTGTTGGGGGTGTACGAATGAGAAGGCCTCGATATGTGGGTGAGGCCCATTAAGAGGCATGGGGTCCAAATAGTCTGAGGAAAGCTAAGCTCGCTTAAGACGAGTGAGCCGTGATTGGCGCCCATGGGTTTAGATCGGAACAGCAAGTTGACCTGAGCGAGTACTTGCGCGTTAGGCGCCTAGGGTGCGCTTGGGAGTTGTGCGCATCTGAAGAGGGCGCCCGAAATCACCTTCGGAGGGAGCGCCCGGAATCACTCGCATTAAATGTAAGGGTGACGTGGAAATCCGTACAGGAAGGTCCAGGTAAGCAATGATCGGCTATAAATAGCGAGGTTGGTAAGTATTTACTCAATTTGGCTTCTCTCACTAAAATCTTGCATTAAAAGCACTTCTCTCACTAAGAAAGATACTGACTTGAGCGTTGGAGGACTAACGGGCCACAAGGCCCACCTCTGTGAGTGCAGGCCTAATCGCGAAGGAGTCGGCTGGTACGAAAGGGAAGAGGGAAGATCGAGTGGGCATCAACAATTGGCGCGCCAGGAAGGGGGGAACGCAACCAGAGGTGCGCCTAGTTCCAATGGAAGAGGGTGGAAGTGAGATTGAGGAGCAAGTCATGGGGGAGGCGTCTCAAGAAGCAGGAGGACGAACGCCTAGCCTGGGGGAGGATGAAGGAAGTGAAGGCCCGCGCCCGGGTTCGGATGAAGCCTCGGTGACTAAGAAGGAACTGTTCAAAATCATAGCCGATCAGGATGAGGCCATCGGGATGTTGAGGAGAGAGGTGGAAATGCTGAAAGAGGATGCCCCAAGCCCCGGGGCAAGGAAGAAGGAGCGTACGATGGAGGCAGAAGGGGAGTCCAGCTCACTTAGGCGCCTAGCCAGCATGAGGCGCCTGGCCGACTACGGAGATTCCGAGGGGGAGAGGAATGTGTGGATGCAGGGGCGCCCGCCTCGACAGTTTGTGGTAAGGCAGCCTTTGGCCAGGAGCATGCTCATGGAGCCCGCCAGTACCAACATTCCACCGCTTCCCACCTATGATGGTACGGCGGACCCGGATGACCACCTTAACAGCTACTTCACCAAAATGCAGCTGTACAACAGTTCGGACGCGACTTTATGCAAGGTGTTCCCCTCAACGTTCTCGGGCGTGGTACTAGATTGGTACCATCAGATCGAGGAGGGGCGCATAGAATGCTTTGAGCAATTCGCGGCGATGTTCCTGGAAAAATTTGCAAGTAGAAAGAGGCGCACACTGACCGTAGGCTCCCTGTTCAAGATCAAGCAGAAGGAGGGGGAAACTTTGAGGGAGTTCTATGAGCGGTGGATCCCGGTGGCCATGGCAGTGAGAGACGTGCAACCCCCGGTGCTCGGGGTCCTCCTTGAGGAGTGCACCACCAGTGAGGAGCTTTGTCGGGCGCTAGCTAAAAGGGATGTAGTGTCAACGGAAGATTTGGATTCTAGGGTGCAGAAAGTTATAGTGTTGGAGGAGGCGCTAGCGTCAAGACGGGCCGAACGGCGCCGCCCTAAGGGTGAGGAAGGAGATGGAGGACGAAGGCAGGCGCCCGAGTCTAGGCCTTTCTATGGAGGGACATCGGTCACGCCGGTGCGGAGGAGTGATCAGGGGCGTCCGGCGCCCAGAGCGAATCAATTCACGGAGCTCAACGACTCGCCGAAGAACGTGTTGCAATATGTGAAGGATAAGGGGTACCACGTGAGATGGCCAGGGCCTATGAGGGGGCAGCCCAACCCACAGAATTTGGATCGATTTTGTGACTTCCATCGAGAATGGGGGCACAATACAGTTGATTGTCACCAGTTGAAGACTGAATTGCAAGGGTTGGTGGACAGGGGCATGCTCAACAAGTTCGTCAAAAAACCGGAAGAGAGGGTGCATAGGGCATATGTAGCCCGAGCGGGACCCAAGGAGGATCTCCCCCCACCTCCATTCGAGCTGGATCAAAAGAAGGCGCCTGAAAAGGTGAGGCTTACGGTGGACACGATTACGAGCACCATGGATTTAAGAGATAAGTTGGAAGCTAGCAGGCGCCTAAGAGCGGCATCGGTTGATCGGCACGAGGGGGTGTGCATTAGCTTCAACCAGGAGCCCGACGAAGCCTATGGGGTACCTTCCTTAGAGGCGCTGGAAATTCAAGGGATAGTAGCGGGGTGCACGGTGAAGAGGATGCTCGTAGATACGGGGAGCTCCATGGACGTGCTGTTCAAGGATACGGCAACACGCATGCATTTGTTTCCTGATTTGATACGACCGTCGGACTCGATGCTAGTAGGGTTCTCAGGGGCGCCTGCGAAAGTCATCGGGCGCGTGCGTCTTCCCGTTACTTTGGGCGACGAAGAGCAGCGGGTCACACATGCTATCGATTTTGGAATTGTGGACTGCCCCTCCCCCTACAATGCAATACTCGGTAGACCCCTTTTGGCTTTGTTCAATGGGGTAGCGTCCACTTGTCATCAGACATTGAAGTTCATAGCACCGAAGGGAGTAGGCATCGCAAGAGGAAGAGGCGCCCCGATTTATACTATGCTGAAGAGCGTGCGGCCGCGTAAAAGTCAAAGGATCAATGCGATTACTTCCGAGGAGGCGCCTAGAGCGGAGGCGGCCGACGAAGAATTGCTGATCCCCTTAGATGAGGGGGACCGGAAAGGCAAATCAGGATTTTGGTCCAGGCGCCTTCCGAAATGGTTGAGAAGTTGGTCGCTTTGTTGAGGGAGTTCGCTGAGTTATTCGCTTGGAGTGCTAAAGAAATGCCCGGGGTGGCGCCTGAGACGGCTGTGCATAGGTTGGCGGTAGAGGAAGGGAGGAAGCCGGTTCAGCAAAAAAGAAGGAACCTTTCTCAAGAAAAGGAGGCCATGCTCAGGGTGGAAGTGGATAAGCTCCTAGACGCTGGGTTTGTCGAGGAGGCAGCCTACGTTACGTGGTTATCCAATGTGGTGTTTGTCCCCAAGCCGGCAGGAGACTGGAGGATGTGTGTGGATTTCAGGAGTCTCAACAAGGCGTGCCCGACGGACGCATACCCGATGCCCCGCATCGACCTGCTAGTGGACGCCATGGCTTATCACGAGATGCTTAGTTTCCTCGACATGTTTTCCGGGTACCATCAAATCCCCATGGCTGAAGAAGATCGGTTGAAGACCGCATTCATGACGCCCTTTGGGAACTTTTGCTATAGGGTCATGGCATTTGGACTAAAAAATGCGGGCGCCACGTATCAACGCATGGTGAATACGGTCTTCCAACGACAGATTGGGCGGAACATGGAGGCATATGTGGATGATTTGATAGTCAAGAGCCACAGACGGGGAGATCACCTAGGAGATTTGAGGGAGACCTTCGAGACCATGCGCCTTCACAATCTCCGGCTCAACCCCCTGAAATGCGTCTTCGGCGCAGAGGCAGGCAAGTTTCTGGGCTTCATGATCACTAAGAGAGGGATTGAAGCAAACCCAAAGCAAGTGGAGGCCATCATCAGACTCGCACCGCCAAGGACGCCTAAGGAGGTACAAGGTCTAGCGGGGCGACTTGCAGCCCTGGGGCGCTTCATACCAAGGTCGGCCGACAAGGCGGCCCCCTTCTTCAGGGTCCTCAAGAAGGAGGTTCGCTTCCAATGGGACGAGGCATGTAGCGAAGCGTTCGAAGACCTGAAGCGCCTACTGGCGGCGCCCACGGTCATGACTGCACCCAAGGCAGGGGAGGTGCTGTATTTATACATTGCGGTCTCGGACGTGGCGGTTAGCGCAGTACTAGTGTCAAGAGAGGCGCCTACGGGAGAAGAGAAGTCGGTTTACTATGTGAGTAAGACGATGGGCCCGCATGAAAAACGGTATGCACCTATCGAGAAGGCCGCCTTGGCAGTCGTGACCGCCGCTACCAAGTTACGCCCGTATTTCCAGGCGCATGCCATCGTTGTGCTCACCAATTTACCTCTCAAGGCTACCTTGGGCTCCATGGATGTAGCTGGGCGCCTTGTTAAGTGGGCCGTGCAGCTCAGCGAGTTTGACATTAGGTACGCGCCTCGACCTGCCATCAAAGCTCAGGGGATTGCCGATTTCGTGGCGGAGGGAATAGTGGAGATTGAAGGGGTCAACCAAGAGACGTGGCAAGTTCAAGTAGACGGGGAGGCGAGCCGCATGGGCGCCGGGGCAGGAATAATAATTATTAGCCCAAGTGGGGTCATGCATGAGATTGCTCTGCGGTTTTCAGAACTTAAAACCAACAACGCAGCCGAGTACGCAGCGGTCGTGGCAGGGCTCCGCATGGCAAGAGAATTGGACGCCCAACATGTTAGTGTTAAGTCCGATTCAGCCCTTGTGGTCAACCAGCTCAATGGGGCGTTTGACGTAAAAGAGGAAGCCCTAGAAGCCTATGTCCAAGCAGTCAGAAGAGAAGGCGCCTGGTTCAGAGAACTGGACTTCGTGCACATCCCAAGAGAAGAAAACGCCCATGCAGATGCATTGTCCAAACTGGCCACGGCTTTAGACTTCGCTGAGGATAGGAAGGTTATCGTCACAAAGGAGGTTCCACAGGAATACATGGTAGCAACCGTGGGGGGTTCCATGGAAACTGACGGTTGGATGGCGCCCATCCTGGCATACCTGATGGCCGGTACAGTCCCAGAGGACCCAAAGGAGGCATGGAGGCTTAGGCGCAAGGCGGCTCGGTGCTCCATAATCGGGGGGCGCCTGTACAAGAGATCCCATTCAGGAACATATTTGAGGTGTTTAAGCAAGGAAGAAGGTCAGGCGGCACTGGAAGAAGTCCACAGCGGTACTTGCGGAATGCATGCTGGCGCTCGTAGTTTGGAGAAGACGTTGCTTCGTCAGGGATACTATTGGCCAACAATGTGAAAAGATGCCAAGGCCCACACGGGCGCCTGTCACCAGTGTTAGATCCATGCTAACGACATTCATATACCCGCTGCCCCAATGCAGGGTAATACGGGCGCCTGGCCTTTTGCTCAGTGGGGTATGGACCTTCTAGGTCCTTTTTCCGAAGGCACCCGGACAGCTGAAGTATTTGATTGTCGCCATTGACTACTTTTCGAAATGGGTGGAGGCAGAACCCTTGGCGACCATTACGGAAGCACAAGTGCGCAATTTTACAAGAAGGAACATTTTCACTCGCTTTGGGCTGCCGGAGTCTATTGTCACCGATCATGGCAAACAATTCGATTGCAAGCAGTTTGTTGAGTTTTGCGATGCGCAAGGGGTGGTCCTTAGGTTCTCATCTGTAGCATACCCGCAAGCTAATGGGCAAGCTGAGGCGGCCAACAAGAGCATCCTACATGGGTTGCACACTAGGCTCCTCGGCGCCAAGGGGCGTTGGGTGGAAGAGTTGCCAAGTGTTCTCTGGGCTCACCGAACGACGTTTAAAGTGGCCACTGGTGAGACGCCCTTCGCGCTAACATATGGAAGTGAGGCGGTGATCCCGGTCGAAGTCAATATTCCAAGTTTCCGGGTGGCGAATTATGAGCCAGGCCGAAATGAAGAAGACAGGGTGGCTGAGTTGGACCTCTCCGATGAGAGACGTGAGGTGGCGTCTGTGCGCCTGGAAGAAATGAAGAGGCAGGTGGCTCGATATTACAACAGAAAGATGCGCCCTCATGGCATCTCCATAGGCGCCTTGGTTCTCAAGCGAGATTTCAGGCCCTGTGCACAGGAGGGAAAGCTGGCTCCCAAGTGGAAAGGCCCGTATCGAGTGAAGGAAGTCATCGGAGCGGCTACGTTTAAGTTAGAACATCTGAATGGAAAGCTGGTGAAGAGAACATGGAACGCACAGAACTTGCGTGCGTATTGCGCCCAACTGGGGGCAAGGAGGCTGCAGTGTGAGAAGCAAAAGGGGAGCGCCTGTGGGGGTAAGTTTGTAGTGCTGTGTAACCAAAAGCGCTTGTTGTGTTCAGCGCCTCGTGTCGTGTAATCAAAGCGCTCGTCGTGTTGAGGCGCCTCTATTTGTGTTAATGAAAAGACTCCCTAGTGATTCCCTCTCAACTCATGCGCCCAAGAAAGAAATGCGCCCACGATAGTAAAGCACCCATAAATGTGCCTGAAACGAATGCGCCCGTAAGAATTTGCGCCCACTTAGTAAAGCACCCATACATATGTGCCCAAAATCATGAAAACCCGCCATTTGAAAGCGCCCATGAAAGTAAAACGCCCCAATTAAATAACGCGCCCGAGGAAAGACTTGGAAAATTCTCATAAAAGGCACGAGAAACAATTAGTGCAATAAACAATGCGCCCTGAAAGATAATGCGTCCTAAAAAGAGTTTTGGAAGCACAATAGTTGACAAGGCATAAAGGGCATACGCCCAAGCAAAAGTTTATGAAAAAGCAATGCAAATCGACAAGCATCCAAAGAAAACAATAGTACATCACAAAAGAGGCGCGCCCTCCCTACTCGGCCTCCGAAAAATCTCCCATGGACGAATCGCTCTCTTGTGGCGAAGGCGCCCCTCCCTCTCCCGCAGGCGCCGAACCATCCTCAGCCGCCTCCTCTTTCTCCTTTTGCATCTCCTCAATAACAAAGTTCACGAGGTCAGGGAAGTTGACGGTGATGTCGGGGTACTCCTGGTCGAGCTTCCTCTTGACGAGCACCAAACTATCGAGGGACGCCTTGGCAATCAGGTCTTGCCCTGCCTCAGAATTGGGAAAATTCTTAAGAGACGCCTTGAGAGACCTCTTTTCCTCCCGCGCACTCCTCAGCGCCTTCTTGTAATCCCTGCGGCGGTAAGCGGCCGCCTTTACCTCATCCTGGAGGGCGCCTCTCTCCTCCTTCAAGGAAACAAGCTCGACATCACGGGCGCCCAGATCTAGGGTAAGGGCCTCCTTCTCCGCAGTCAAGGCGCCCAGCCTTTGCTCAAAATCTCGGCGCTCTTCTTCCATGCGGGTTGCAAAGTAAGCGTCCCGTTGGCGGCGCTCCTCCTCCAGCGTGCTTTGAAGCGTCGAAATTTGCTTTGCCGCCTCCAGTTGCGCCTCCTCGCACTCTTTCACAAGTTGCTCGCGGCGCATGGTAACGTTGTCAAGGTTGTCCTTCATGGAAGACAAGGACGCCCGGGCCTCGTGGCACTCCTCAACCGCAAGGTCTGTCTTCCGGGCGCCTGCCTCGGCAAGAAGGAGCATCTGCACAAATATAAGACGCCCAAGTGAACAATGTATACGTTGCAAAAAAAAAACCCCCCCGCAAATGGAAAATGTGCAAGTCAAACAAAGGCGCGAATGAGCAGACCTTGGCTCCCATTCGGGCGACTTCAGCCCATGGATGATCCTCCGAGATCGCGGAGGGCACCTGTAGAAGTTTAGAGGCTGAAAGAGCCAGGCCCATGGCGCATCCACGATCCACTGCCGCTCGTGGAGAACAAGACAAGGCAACACGCCCCATCTCAGTGCGCCTGGGCTGAAACATGGGGGGCCTCCCATCGGGCCCCAGTAGGCGCCCTTCCACGATGGCATATCGTTGAGGGTGGGCATCGCCTTGAGTCGCGGCGCCTCCCTCTCCTTCGTCGGCTCTATGCCGCTTTGCTTGTGGAGCCAGTTGGGCGCCTGCCCTCTTCCCACGAGTGATCAAGGGCACTTCATCCTCTTGATCATCCACGTCCTCGACCACAACGCGGTCTTCACTGCAATCCGCGCCCAATGGTGTGGACGCCTCGCTTGATGCCCTAGTGGGCTTCTCCCCGGGCGCCTTTCCCTTCCCTTTATCCATAGGCGCCGCCAACGGTTGAGGAGTGGAGACCGAGGCAGGTGAAGACTCCCCAAGGTTGGACCCTCCTTGTTGAGGCTCCTCCAGAGTCATCCTCTCATAACGACTCTTAATCAAGTCAGCAATGCGGCCAAATCTCGTACCTGCAAACAAAACCAAGGTTTAGCTAAGACGCCCAAAAGAGAATGCAAAAGGCAAAAAAGGCACTCAACACACCATCTGCATAATATTCCTCTAAAATAGGCGCCCGTGCATAGGGGTGGAAATCGGTACGGTATCGGTATCCCAATCCCAAATACCGAAATCCCGAATACCAAATTACACCGTAAAGTCAATCCCAATCCCAATCCCTAAATAATTTCGGTATCCCAATCCCAATCCCTAAATATACCGGTATCCCAATCGGTACTTCGGTATCCCAATCGGTATTATCGAATACGAAATTAATTACCTTTACAATTAATAATTAAATATATAAATTAGATTTTATTGTTTAATTTAGAGAAAAAGACTAAACAAAGAGCCTTGAATTAGGAAATTATTAAGGAGAATGGAGGAGAGGATACATCTCAAGTTCTTGTCATTGGTAATCTTTAATTCGACGAATTGGAGGTTGACAAACGACTATTAATAGTGATGGAATGATCTATGTATAATTAAATGACACTTTTGGTGGTTCAGGGTCGTATAGTAGTGAATGAGAGAGTCTAGTTGAGAGGATAAAATACACACTAGCTTATATTTCGGTATTGATCGGTATTTCGGTATATACCGATCCCAATCCCGTAATCCCTAATACCGAATAACAAATGAAATTCAATCCCAATCCCAATCCCAAAAAATAATTCGTGTATTCGGTAATACCAAATATAGACAAATTCGGTACGGTATTCGGTATATCCCAAATACCGGTACCAAACTTCCAGCCCTACCCGTGCACTAGTGGGGCGCAAATTTACAGGTGAGGCGCTTATTAGTGCGGCCCCATCTCGCTCTTCTCGGCTTAGAGCAACGGCAGCGTTGAAGCGAACATCAGTACCAAGCTCCCAGTCTGTCCTAAAGGCGCCTCCACTTTCAAAGAAGTAATCCCTATGCGCCTTCATAAAGAAGAACCCTGTGAACCATGTGCGCCCCAATTTAGGGCACTTCGTCACGAAATGGGCGCGCAATTTTTTCCGCCGCTTCAAGGACAGACAGTTGTCCCGGGGCGTCACCGAGAAAAAGTGACGGAATAAGTTGAAGGTTGGGCGCACATGGTGAATTCGGCACTTCAGCTTGAAGAGCACAACAATCAGTATTACGGATGGAGATAGGCGCCCGATCGTGCACTCGCAGTACTCCAGAATGCCCTCCAATATGGGATCTATAGGAAACCGGAGCCCGAACCGGAAATACTCCTGATATATACCCAACCAACGGGGCCCACACAACCCTACCCTGGCCATGGGTGATGGAGGCGCATACGTCCAGGTGCGTGGGAGCCCGAGCCCATCGATCAAACTTTTCATCCAAGGCGCCGAGATGGTGGAGTTATGCTCGGGCCCTGCCACATTTTTCGGCAAGCATGTCGTCTCCCAGGGCGCATACTCCGGCGGCCAGGTGCCTTCCTAAGTGGTCATCTTGTACGACCCATCTTCCGGCACGTCGTAGTTCGATGAAGGCGTCGGTATGGGTGACAATGCGGGCGCCTCCACTAAAACAAGTCAAGTAGGCGCACAACCGTTGGAGCAGTAAGAGGCGCCTCCATCGCAAAAATTCACAAGCATTCACGCAAAAAAAAAAAACCCCGAAAGAGAGAGAGGCTTACCGGTTTTGGAGGGGCCGCCCTGATTCTGAGAAGAGCCCGCGGCGGCGGCAGCATCGGCTGGGAGAGACATCGCGGCAAGTGCGATCGAACGCTAAAGCAGAAGAGAGGCACATCAGAGAGAGAAACTAGAGTGAGAAGGCAAATTGGGGGCGAATGAAAAACAATGCTGAGAATCAACTTACATTTAAAGAAAACCGGAGCGCCTCGAATATCGTGCCGACTGCCACATGGCCAATTCACAACCACCTCGAATATCGTGCCGGTTGTGATGGGGGGCAGGAGAGAATGAGAGGCGGCTAGGGCACAAGGCGCCGGGCAGCAGGCGATGCGAGGCGCCTTCGCCAAATCGAGAAGGCGAGGCGCTTTGAATCGAGGAAGAGCGACGCCTTTGTTATGTCCGGACGGCTAGGGCGCACGACGAGAGGGAGAGCGATGCAGCGTTTGTCATATGCTCAGGGCGGCTAGGGCGCACGACGAGGCAGGGGAGGTCTTGAATATGGCACGAAATCGATGCGCCCGGGAAAGAAAAGGCTTCTACTAAGAAACAAAAGCGGCGAATATTGGGCGCCCCAAGGAAGAGTCAAATAGAGTGCTAACTCTATGCGCCCGGGTGCGAAGAGAAGGCGCCGACTAAGAAACAAATGGGTTGGATTGTAGGCGCCTTGAGGAAAGATTGAAAGCTGTATGACCGCGCAGGAGCCCGGAAAAAGGTTGGACGAATACTAATAGTTGGGGGCACTTGAGTCGGGGATGCCTGTGGCACGCTAGGGGCGCCTATGCGTTTTAGTAGGGTTGAGACGCCTATTCTAAAAGGGCGTCGGTCACAGCAAAGTGGGGGGCAAGCAGCTGGCCCGATGAAAGTCGGAAGGAGAAAGAGTAAAAGCCTAATAGTTAGGCCCTCAAGGAGTCCAAAGCTTGAGCACCTAACTGGGGGGCAATTGTTGGGGGTGTACGAATGAGAAGGCCTCGATATGTGGGGGAGGCCCATTAAGAGGCATGGGGTCCAAATAGTCTGAGGAAAGCTGAGCTCGCTTAAGACGAGTGAGCCGTGATTGGCGCCCATGGGTTTAGAACGGAACAACAAGTTGACCTGAGCGAGTACTTGCGCGTTAGGCGCCTAGGGTGCGCCTGGGAGTTGTGCGCATCTGAAGAGGGCGCCCGAAATCACCTTCGGAGGGAGCGCCCGGAATCACTCGCATTAAATGTAAGGGTGACGTGGAAATCCATACAGGAAGGTCCAGGTAAGCAATGATCGGCTATAAATAGCGAGGTTGGTAAGCATTTACTCAATTTAGCTTCTCTCACTAAAATCTTGCATTAAAAGCACTTCTCTCACTAAGAAAGATACTGACTTGAGCGTTGGAGGACTAACGGGCCACAAGGCCCACCTCTGTCAGTGCAGGCCTAATCACGAATGAGTCAGCTGGTACGGAAGGGAAGAGGGAAGATCGAGTGGGCATCAACACGAATCATTCACGAGCCACCCATGGTCGCCTGCCAGTAGTCTATCGGGATCTTGAAGCGAACGACATAGAAGTCATAAGATAGACTGAATATCCATATGTTACCCGTCTTTGCCCATAGCGTTTCCAGGCATTTCGACAAGATTGGGAACGGGAACGTGTGTCCCAGAAATTTGATGATGAGTGTTGAGCTCCAGGTCCTTCGATATCTCAGTTTCTCCTATTTTGTGGTGTGGTTTGTTGCATGTTCTTCTGTAATTTGTGGTTTGCTTCATCATACTTTTGGTGAGACTTGGGACGCGGAATTAACGACCATAGCCATACGCGTGTGCCCCTTAACTTTTAATTTTTTTTTTTTTGCATTTGAAGGAGACCGCAACCAAGAAAAAGAAGAAGGGATTACAGGGGGTAGGGGGTGGAAGAAGTTTGAACCGCGATGCGGCGTTCGAAGGTATTGCCTCGACAGTCATCTCGAAGAAGGGCCGCTAGTCCGGGGGGTGGATTAGCAAGCTCATGCATACCGTAGGGATAGACGAGACTGTGCTTCGAGAGCCAGTCTGTGACTCTATTCCCTTACCGATATACATGGGCGATGCTAACCAACTAGTCCTGTCCTAGTTTCCTTCGGATACTAGACAAAAGAGTAGCGTAGGGGTGGAAATGGTCATCTCTGTTCTGAATGAGCTTCATGGCCAACTGTGAGTCTGAATCAACTTTGAGTGCTCTATATCCAAGTCTCCAAGCCAACTCCAGCCAATGGTTGATTCCTCATATCTCCGCAAGAGCAGCTGTGGGACAGTCCCTGAGAATGTGAAGGATTGACTCAGGCTGGCTTGTGCACCGATCACAACAAGGATTCGACACAATTTTCCTGCTGTGCCGGAGGACATTGGTAGCAATCTTCCCCAACAGTGTCTGCCACAAGAAAGCTCTAATCTGCTCCGGAACCAGAATTCGCCAAATGGTCTTCCAAATCTTCTCATCCGGGTTCGAGAGGTCTTTGCGTGAGCAAGGTGAAGGCCGATTTGGTGGAGAAGCGGCCATCTACAGTTGCTGACCAGAAAAGCCGGTCCTCCTCTTGGGAGAGCTTATCAACCGCACTCAGAATTTTATGGTAGATCTCGCTCGGAAGGAGGTTGCTGAAGAGCACCGTTCGCCAACTCCCGTCATCACAAGTGAACTAGGCGACTGCTGCCTCCTCCAGCTCCGGTGGAATGTCACCTGTGGCCATCTCTTTCAAAGGAACCTGTAAAACCCATGGATCAAGCCAAAATTAGTGCCTTTACCATTCTTAATATTCCACGCACACCCATTTTTTAGAATGGGAGAAGCTTTAGAAAAGCTGGCCCAGGTAAAGGAACTTCCCTTGACAGGCCGGAGCATGTTGAGACCTTGTCTCTGTCTTTCATATTTCGCTTGCATCACTCGAGTCCACAGTGTGTCTTTTTCTTGGACCAGGCGCCATCCACTTTTAGCTAACATGGCAAGGTTAGCTTGCCAAGTTTGTCTAATGCCCGCTCCACCTTGCCATTTCGGAGTTGTCATCTTTCCTAGGCCACCAGGTGAATTTTACTCTTGTCTAGCTCATCCCCCCACATGAAATCCCTATTCAGCCTGTCAATTCTCTTGCAGATGTTGTTGGGAATCACTTCAGTCTGCATACTGTAAACATGCAAAGAAACAACAAGAGATTTGGTTAGGGTGAGTCTTCCTGCGAAGGAGAGGCGTTTAGCCTTCCAAGGAGCCATCTTCTTCTGGATGTAGAGGATGAGAGATTGGTATCTATCCCTACTCACCCGCCCCCGGATCGCCTGGATGCCAAGATATCGTCCCAAGGCCACCTTAAGAGGAATCCATGTCTGGTGACTCAGTCTCGTTGCCCTCTACCGATGTATGTTTGGGGAGACATAGAGAATTGACTTGTCGTAGTTGACTTTTTGCCCAGAACTATAGCAAAAATCATCCAAGCATTGTTTCACGATCTGGATCTTCCTAGACTCTGCCTCTGCAAAAAGGAGAAGGTCATCTGCAAAGAAAAGATGTGTGAGAGGTGGACCATTAGCAGTTAGCTTAATTGCTTTCCACTGCCCACTGTTAACTGCTTCATCAATCCTGTGCGATAAACGCTCCATACAAAGAACAAAAGAGGTAGGGTGAAAGGGTATCTCCCTGAAGAACACAGCGCGACGGAGTGATAGGTTGAGAGAGCTTGACATTCCAGAGAATCCTCATTATGTTCTGTTCCACACAGGTTATAATGCAACTTATCCAAGTACTGGGAAGGCCAACTTCCTTAAGAGTGTCCCTTTGAAAGTCCCATCTTAGTCTGTCGTAAGCCTTCTCCAAGTCGATCTTGAAAATCATTCCTCCTTTCTTTCCTCTCTTCTTTTCCAGAGTATGGAGGACTTCCTGGACCACAATGATATTGTCTGTCGTCTACTTCCCTGGGATAAAGCTACTTTGTCTGGGTGAAACAAGCTTCTTCATGATGGACTTTAGTCTACAGGTCATAGCTTTGGTGATAGCTTTGAGACTGACATTGTTGAGTGAGATGGGGCAGAGCTGAGTGACCCTCTCTGGAGTGTCGACCTTTGGTATCATCACCAGGGTGGAGTCCGAGATGCTTTCCGGAAGAGAAACCGTAGAAAAGAAAGATAAAGCCATGCCTGCCAACTTTTTCCCCACAATCGCCCACATCTGCTGGTAGAAGACCGCATGATATCCATCAGGCCCAGGAGCTTGAAACTGCTTCATCTCAAAAATCGATTTATGAATGTCCTGAATAGTGAAAGGGAGCAGAAGTAGAATCATCTCCGTCTGGCTTAATGGAGGGAACGCATGTTGCGACAGCTTATCTTCATAAGGGAGATTCTCCTGCAGGAAAAGGTTAGAAACATAATTGAAAACTAGAGAGGCCAAGGTTTGAGGATCGGTCACCCAGTTCTCATTCACATCCTAGAGGGCTTCAATCTTATTTCGATGCCTTCTGATGTTGACAAGTTGAAAGAAGTAGGTAGTATTACGCTCCCTATACTTCACCCACTTATCTCTAGAGCGCCGAAACCAAAGGATCTCTTCCTGCTCGAGAATTCTGTTCAACTCCACCTCAAGCTTTGACCGAAGCTTGGCTAGCCCAGGAGTGAAGGGACTCGCCAGTCTGAAATCGACACCTTTGATTCTAGCTAACAGCCTGTTCTTCTTACTGTGGATGCTTCCAAAAGTATGCGCATTCCAGTCCTGTAACTTGTCTGAAAGAGTAGCGATCACATTGGGAAAAGGGGTGTTGGGGTCCCAGGCTGCTGAGATAAACTCTCGCAAACTGGCTTCTGTTAACCAAGCCGCCTCGAACCTGAAGGGCCGGTTGCTGCTGCTACCTCCAATGCGAGGGGAGATAGAGGTCAGAAGAGGGATGTGGTTGGAATGGATCCTAGGTAGATGTGTAACCGTGGAGTTTGGAAAGGTTTCATTCCACCACAAGTTTCAAAGACTCCTATCTAGCCTGCTGGCCTTAAAAGTGTGTTGTTGATCCCCCCTAGTCTAAGTGAATCTTGGTCCAAAGAACCCCAGGTCAATCAGCTCCGCCCGATTAATTCGTCATTGAAAATGCGACATCTCCTCATGGTAGAGGCCGTTGGAGAGGTGTATTTCTCTTCCAGGTTGCGTATGGCGTTGAAATCCCCTGAAAGGAGCCAAGGGAGGTCGATCCACTCACTTTGATGAATGAGATTATCCCACAACAACCGTTGCTCGCTTGATCGAGGTGACGCATACACCGCAGTTAAGACCCATGGTTGCTTGGAAGCTTCTTCAATCCGCAGAGAAATATGATGATCGCAGGCAGAGATGAGCTGTGTTGAGAACCTCTTGGCGTCCCAGAACACCCAAATACCTCCGCTTCTCCCATTCGCTTCCACTCGGATGGAGTTCGGATATCCCAGTTTATCACAGGCAGCATCCGCGGCCGTGGCGCTAATTTGAGGTTCAAGGAGAATGACAAAATCCGGGCGGTAGGTTTGGATAACTAGTTTCAGAGAACGGATAAAAGCTCTGTTGTAGGCACCTCCTACAGTCCAGGAAAAAATATTTAAATTAGAGCTAATAGACATCGACATGATAACAAGGAAAAGAAAGGAAAGGGAGGGAAAGAGCAGAGGGAGAAGTTTCATTGGTTGAGCGCGCCAGGGTTGACGGGTCTGGCATTTGCCGTTAGACCCTCCAGCTGTGACCTGGAGCTTCCTCCAACTGGCTTGTCCGGCGCCTACTTAGCGGCACTTGTCCATGCATTAATCTCTTGTAAGGTAAGAGTTGCGATTCTGGTTCTTGATTTGGATTTGCGATCCTTCTATGACAAACATGTGTCTACTTTTATAAATCCATATTAATTGTGGTCAACTTCTTAAAATAAAAAAATTATTTAAAATATTTATACTGACCGGAACTAGTATTTATATCGATGGTTGCAACCTAACCTAACCTTTGCCTAATGTTTACGGTCAAAGATTCTTTCCCCAATCTCAGGGTTGCAATTATTTGGTAGGACAACTTCCTTGCGGGCATTTGTTTGCATGAATATGATTGATTTTACGAACTCATTTGGTGGGAAAGACCTCGTGGTCCAAGGCTTGGATATTTAATTGGTTGAAGTTTTAAATGTATAGTAATAGTAATAATATAATTGGGTTTTTTATATTTTATATATGTTTCTTTTCTTTTATTATAATAAGATGAATACCTAACTTCATTTTCATTCGAAACTAATTGGGAACTCGAGTAAAGTATCAAATGAACTCTCACTAGTGTCGAGAATTTGAAGCAAGTTAAATTTTGGTAGTAGCTCAAATCCACTTTATTATGGATAAAGTAATTTGATAGTTTAATTTTTTAGACATATTTAAATTTAAGTTTTTGAGGTGTGAATCTAAATTTAGACCCATATCCAAAAGAAAATAGATACATGAAGTTTTTGTCTTTTGTTTTTGAAAGAAACAAAAAAGTGAAAACATCAATATTAAAGGTTAGAATTGGGTTGAAGGCGGTTAGTAGAATAGTCTATATTATCTTTTTGCAAGTACAATCATATCAAACCAAATAGACTCATTTTGGTATGACCCAAATGTGTTGATTCAAATTGGATAAAATCAAAAACCAAAACCATTAAAAGTGCATATGAGTTCATTTGAGTCCTACTCCTATCCATTACTATATGTAAAGCTGAAGTTTTGTTACAGTTGCATAAACATTTCAATTTTGATACCCAAAATTTAATTAAATTACTACTTAGTCACTATAATGTACATTTTATATTTTGATACCCCAAATTTAATTTTAATGTAAAATCATAGAACAATTATGTTTTGGTGTCTAAATTTTATGAAATTTTCGTACTTACAATTTTTTTTAATTTACATATTGGTCCAATTTTAGATTTCACTTGAATCCATGAATCCAATCCACCAATCATTTTGAACCAATCCCTGAATCCAATCCACCCTAACATAGAAGTATAAATTTAGTTTGTACCACACAAGATATTGTATTACTCAACTGTAGAAGAAGATTTGACCATTTTATATTTGCTCATTACGTGAAACATTAAATAAATGATAAAAGAGAGACGACTCTAAAATATTGCAAGAGCGAATTTATAAACTCATTTTGCACATTTATGGGGTACTAAACAAACTTCTACTATCTACATGTAACAAAATATGCAACATCTACATAAGCACGTGTTAATAAACTGCTACGGTGAAAAGGGTTGACTGTTGTATTGACGGCCAAATAAAAGAATTGGTCAAAACCTCTCCATCATATACTTCCTCTTCGTTTCATTTTTCACTCGTCTTCCATAACCTTAATTAGTAATACTATTTTTATGTATTTTGATCACAAGTATAAACGGGTCCATACACGACTCACCAACAGTCTAGAAAATGCAATCCACCATAGCATAAAAGTATAAATTTAGTTTGTACCATACAAGATGTTGTATCACTAGATGTAGAAAAAGATTCAACCATTTTATATTTGCTTATTACATGAAGCATTAAATAAATGGTACAAAAGAGACGACTCTAAAATATTGCAAGAGCAAATTTATAAACTCATTTTGTACATTTACAGGATACTAAACAAACTTGTACTATGTAACAAAATATGTGGCATCTACATAAGCTAGCGTCAATAAAAGAATTTGTCAAGACTTCTCCATCATATACTTCATCTTGGTTTCATTTTTCACCCGCCTTCTATAACCTTAATTAGTAATACTATTTTTATGTATTCTGATCACAAGTATGAATGAGTTTATACACGACTTACCAACATTCTAGAGAATTAATAACTGAACCATGAACCACTAACTTTTTCAACTCAATGTCGAGTTCAATTAAAAATAAATATATATGATTATTACTTATTAGAAAGTCGTCATTTTCCACTATGAGATTTGAAGGTGTGAAATTTTAAGCGAGTTCAAGTTTGTATTCCTTTTGCTTCTCTCAAGAGTTTTTCTTTTTCATCCGAGCTAGAATTGTCAACAATTTTTTTATATAAGGATGAATAAATTGCATTAAAGGGATAAAAACAAAGTCCAAGTCAAAGGAAACAAGAACAAACCAGCAACACAAGGTGTGCAAGCCAAAATGCCGACAATTATACATAGAATGTTTGGCTAGATATCTACACATATCAAATAAGTTTCCATTTTTCTATAAAATAGTAAATAATTATCATCTTAAATACATCACCATAAAAGGAATCAAGTCTCAACTATGCAAATTACAATTCAGTACCTAAACTTAATAGATCTTTAAATTTATAACCTAAAATTATTTTTTGGCATATAAGTTCTCAAATTATTGATGGAACATTACTTTTTAGTACCTAAATTTTTTGTGTATTACATTTTTCTACCTAAACTTTTGAAGTTCTACAAATAGGTCTAATTTTTGTATATGTAATTAAAACACCTTCGAATAAATGGGTATCCATACCCAACTCATACACATTTAGATTATGAAAGTGAATACTCATACCCTACCGAAACCCATCTACAAACTTCCAACCCCATATACGTTACTCATATCCTACACATAATCAACTTCCACCTAATATCAGTATGGATTATGAAAATTACATCAAATTATTCAATAAATTAATCTATTGTCATTCCTACCTCCAACTATTTACTTGGGTGATGCACTAGAATAGGGCAAATTACATCAAAGGTCACCTAGTTTACCAAAAAAATTCACATGTATCACCCGAAAATTTTACTTGGGTGATGCACTAGAATAGGGCAAATTACACGTTTGACAACTCAATTTAGATATTATTATATCTCAAGTAGTTACACTGCTGTAAGGAACCCAGTATCAGTCTACTTAACAGCCTACACTCAATTAACAGTATACATGATCTCAGCTAATAACAGTTACTAACATCTACTAACAGCAAACTTATCTAACTTTGGAAACCAACACTTCTACCATCAACAAACAGACCCACATTTCCTTCTCATGCTACCTCCATGAGACTAACTATTCGTCGCAATACTTCCTGAGCAGTCACTCCTGGCTCACCATTGCATTCTTTCTTCCACACCTCTCCCTCCAAAGCATACTGACAGCAACATTCCAAACCAGCCTGCCAATTTTAACCATAGGCTTTCACCCCCTAAAAACGAACTCATTGCCCACTGCAAATAGCTTTCAAAGTCATTACAGTGTTGGCAAGCTTGATGTATTATTGACATGCTGCTATTGAACACTTCACAGGAGAAGGAACACTAGAAGCATAAGTGCGATCGTGTCTCTGAACCAAGCCCACATTACAAACATAGGTCATCCACTGACTTTCCCCACTGCTGCAGTTTATCTTTTGGTAGAAAGTCTTATCTTTAGTCACAAGATAACACCAATAACTAAGAAGATTTTATTTTATTATATTTAAATTCTTTTGGGTCACATCTTATTGCTGCAATATGGGCATCCAAAATTGATTATAGAATTGACTTTAGGGCGCTGATATTCCACAAGAAGGGAGGAAAAAGAAGAAGAATTCAGCTCAATTATTAATCTGAAACATGTGGTTGCCATCGTACACATGAACAAAATATCAATGCTTTGCATCATTAAGCTTAAGTAGCAGACATTTGGTTCACTGGAAGGTGACCGAAACAAGGCGAAAATGGCAACCACTACTCTGGAGGAAGACGCTGTAATTCCTGCTGCTCCTTGTTATTGGCTCGCGGAGCTAAAGCATTTCGACGAAACGAAAGCTGGAGTCAAAGGGCTGGCCGATGCCGGAATCACTGAGCTCCCTCGCATCTTCCACACGCCGCCGCACCTTCTCGACAACAGGGCATCCACGGCTTCTTCACCCGATGATCCAAACTTCGTTTTCCCAATTGTAGACCTGACAGGAGCCGAGGATGACCCCGAAAGGCGAAAAAAGATTATCGAGCAAGTTAGGGATGCATGTGGGAAGTGGAATCCAAGGGCTTGAAGTTTGCACAGGTCTGAAGACAAGAATACCATGTGCTTAACAAATGGGGGTCACCGGGAATCGAACACAAGACCTCTCGGTCACAGAAGGCTCTGATACCATGTCAAGAACCAGTTGATCCCAATAACTCGAGTTGTTGGGAGATGTTCAATCGTGGATCATATACCACAACACTAACACTTCCAACTGGTGAATCATGGAATCCCGGAAGAGAGTGTACTGGAAGAGATGAAAAGCAGGGGTTCGTAGGTTCTATGAGCAGGACGTTGAGCTGAAGAAGCCATTCTGCCACCGCGACCTGTCCAGCAAAATTGTTTACAACAGCAACTTTGACCTGTCCAGCTGCTAATTGGAGGGATACTATCATGTATCAAATGTCCCCTGACCCTCCCCTCCCCGAAGAACTGCCCTCCAGCTGCAGGTAATGAGATTGTTCTTTTCGATGGATCGTGATTGTTTGGCCACAAAGTTCAAACCCAAACTACGATGGATCGTGCTTGTTATAATATAAAATACCCACATCACGCTTTGCTGCAGGGAAATTCTGATTGGTTACTCCAGTGAAATGATGAAACTGGCGGATTTGCTGTTTCAATTGTTTGTCCGAAGCTCTGGGTTTGGGAAGAAATCATTTGAAAGAGCTGGATTGTGCAGCAGGATTGCACGTCGTGTGCCATTACTATCCAGCTTGTCCGCAGCCTGAACTGACCTTGGGTGCGACCAAGCATCAAGATGATAGCTTCATTACGGTGCTGCTACAAGAACCATGTTGGAGGTCTTCAAGTTCTTCATCAGAATCAATGGGTTGATGTGCCACCTCTACCTGGAGCTCTGGTGGTTAACATTGGTGATTTACTCCAGGCAAGTTTTCTTCCATCCTTAATGTTAATCCTTATTTTGCATTTATTTATACTCATGATTTCATTTTCATTTTCTTGGTTGCTGGGGTTTTTTGATACAGCTGATATCGAATGACAAGTTCGTAAGCGTGGAGCATAGGGTGATTAGTAAGAGCATTACACCCAGAGTTTCTGTAGCATCCTTTTTCACCACTGGGTTTTCGTCGAATCCTAGAAAGTTGTTATCAGAAGACGATCCTCCGAAATAAAGGGAAACTACAATTGCCGATTACGAAGCTCATTTCATTGGGAAAGGCCTTGATGGAAAACCTGCATTGCAGCATTTGAAGCTCTGAAACTTGCCATCTTCAACAGTGTACTGTAATTTGTTTGTCTGGTACCTTTCATGTAAGTCCTGGTCCTTGTGAAATTGTGATCAATTTCATATGCACCATACTAGATAGTGCAGAAGTACGGATATGTTTTACTAAATAAAAGAGTCTCTGGATAAAGTTATGATGAACAAACAACACCACATTCTTCTAAATTTAAAACCTGCGGTAGCTACATCAGAGAAGCCAGCATTTCATTCCAGATATCAGGGACCCCAGGGAGGCACCAGTGGCTGCAATCCGACGACAGCTCCTTTTGTAGTCGCTTCTTCTTGTTCTTCTCCTCTTGGGTTGTTCTGTACACCGAAGGATGCCCGTCTCTCCGCAGAGCCGACATCGATGTGATGTCCTGCAAATACACTGGGAACCTCATCTTCTTCACCACCTCTTTCACCACCACCACCGGTTCTGGCACATGCCTGTGGCTCATGTACGGCAATGGCTTCTTCTGGTTGTAGCACTTCCACCCATTCTCCCTTTCCATTTTCACTATAGGGTTAGCATTTTGTGGGTTTGGTTATCATAGTATCGAGCACGAATTGAAATTTTTACCTGTTGTGTCTAGGAGACATGGTCCGAAAAACGACTTTGGTTTTGCTCGGATCGAGATTGAGGTCGATCCATTTCGCCCATGTTGTCAAGCCCTTTTGGTAAGCAACCATTGGGTTCATTTTTTGGTACATCGTCTTCCCTACCATGTAATAGTCCCACCTTGCAACAATCCATTTTCAAACAAGCACTCATTAGGATTTAACATACACTATAACCACAAAGTGATGCACATGTCTGCATAAATGCGTAACTTGTCTGTCTTACTGAATTACTTACGAGCTCCAAGCCTCGGAATGAGTCCACCAATGAGCAGAGTCGAAGACGAGGAAGTCGACATTTCTCCAGTATCTGGCATTCTCTTCAATCATGTCCAGATGCAGAATCCGCTTGTTGCCAGACCCTTTCTTCAGCTCCACCAGCAGGGGAGCCCAGCTGAACTCGATCGTTGCGTCGTAATCCTGTAATTGTTCCATGATTCTCAAATCGGCTTAGTTCAAAGGAAGTAGCCAAAGCATGAATTAAGGCACTATCATCCTAATTCCTACCATAGCATGGAAGGCCATGGAAGGGCCATCATAGGACACCAATTTACGGCCAGTCGGAATAACCCCTTGGACCAAACACACCAGAGATTCCCACTGATTCCTCATTATCGAATCACCCACCAACATTACTCTCTTCCTCCTCATTTTCCCTAGAAACTTCAGGGCATCAAACCTGCACATGTTGTACGAAAGTATGATACCGTATCAAGAACCAGTTCGTAACAACAACTCCTAAACCCAAGCAGTTACTTGTAAACAATCAAATAGAAAGTGCAGTGTGAATTTTGGGTGTACCTTGGAACAGAGCAGCCATGGGGCTTCCACCTCCACTTCTGGTAGTCGGAATCAGGGCGACCGTTTTTCTGGCAGGTGACGGCGGTGGTGAGGTAAGGGCAATTGGAGTCGTAAAGAGGATAGGATTGGTCATAAACCCATCTCCCAGAAGTAAAGTCACATGCCCTTTTAGTAGAAGCCGATGAGAAGAAGCCATGCCTGCTGGTCTGGACAATGTTCACGTCATCGGCCTCCTCGTTCTTGTTCATCCCGCTGCTGGCGCTCCATCCGTCTTCGATGCCGAACTCCGACGACGAGTTGGCGCCGGAGAGGGGAGAAAGAAGGATGGTAGTGGAGGTTATGATGAGGATGGTGAAGAAGAAAGGCAGGGGCTTGCTGGTTTCTGCTGCAGCCATGTTTTTGCTTGTGCACTGCACACCATAAATCGTTGGTTGGAGCTTGTATGGAGGACTTGGGAGTGGTGAAATAAATTTTGAGTGGGGAGTGGTGAGGGAGAGCAGTAAATATTTAATGAAATGGGTTTGTTGAGTGGGAGGTTTATGATTGTGTCTTTCCATGATCAAAGCTAAATTAGTAGAGCTTGATTCATGGAGAATGAGGCATACATTCTTGAAGCTTTCTTGTTTCTACTAAAGGTCTTTCACTCATTGTTCACAATGTCGTTCCTTTCACTAGTTACCTTTCATTATTGTACTTTGCCGGAGAGGAATTGATTCGTATAACAACAAAAACAGGTTGGGGGTAATTATGTTTTCCATTGTAGATAATCCAAGAAAGATGGCGTTAGATAATAGAAATTATAAAGCATTAAATAATTGTAGTTAAGAAAGAACCGAACTTTGTAATGAAATGACATGTTTGTTCACTAAATAAGTAACCTTATTGAAGGTCCGTGGAATAAACTGAATCGATATAGAGGAAATTAAAAAATAAAAAGATAAAAATGACTGGACTTCATCCAAACGTTCCTCCTAGCTATGAGCACTCTCTGTCTATCCATTGTTAAGACCGCGAATCATTAATCACATATATTTGACAAAGTGATATTTCAAATAAGAAAAATGTATGTTTTTTATTCACTTTTTTTTTATATATATGAGTGCAATTGAAACTATAAATCCGATGTCAAGTGCATCAAATCAAGGCAATCTTAGATATTTGGAATAGAAAGTATTTAAATCTATGATCTATAAAACCGGAACCATCATCCCTTTTCATTTTTTCTATATTGTTCCTTCATGATTGTAGAGATACATCTCGTATTACTATTTACAAAGAGGAATAACACACAATTTAAACGGAAGGATTAAATGTAACTTTAAGATCTAACTAAGCCACCTAAATGTAAGACTTTATTAACTTTAAGATATAAATCATTTTGGAAAAATAAAAACCAAAACCAAGAAGGATTATTGGTATTATAAGTTGTTTAACCATATATTACACGAGATGGGTCGGGTGCACCACCTTGACTTTGCAACACACTAATGAAAAATACAAGTAATAGGACTGCAGTGCATGGAGGGTAAATTACTCAACTGAATTGCAGACCTCCTTTTCTTCAAATAGCATTTCCAACATTCAACTCAAGTCATCTTATCTTAACATTATAACATCTATACAATAATTAGTAGCATCTAATATCTTAGGAAACAAGTAATATATATTTCAAATTATGACAACACATTGTGAATCATTATAACACAAAATTAATTTTGGTATATATTTTTCGTTGGACCCGCCTTAACACAAAATTTGACCGAGTTACTGGCTACACAAATCTACTAATTAGCTGGTTGCAAATCAGTTTATATATAGCCGAGAGTACATGGAAAAAGGAAAGCGACAGAATCAAATGATATGATAGAACCCCTCCCCAATCCATTCTTCCAATTTGCTTTACCCTTTACCTAACAGTTGAAATCATGGATCTGAAAAATAAATGAAGGAGGAGGTGGTCAATAAGTAAAAGGGGGGGTGGTTGCGCCGTGACTGGCGGGCGTTGTAGGCCACCATCCCTTGCCATCTAATCCAAGGACAACAGGTTTCCTTTTTTAGCTTCCAAACGTTAAAGAATGACAATAGAAAGCTTCCCCAGTAATGGTAACTACCATTACCCACTCTGTTGTTGTTGTTGTTGTTGTGGCATTTACACCTTCCTTTTGATGTTCTCAGGAAGAATGTAGTGGAAGCACCAAAACCAAACCATCAATGGCAAACAGCAGTAGCAGTACGATACCCTCCCGCTAGGGGCTCAAGTTATTCGACTTGTGGCTACTAGCAATTTGACTCGGATTATCAAAGTTACAAGGTTCTGAACCTACCAAGTACAATCTTGCCTGTAAATTCCAAAGATTGGTGCAATGACATTGGGGATGAAGAGCTCCATCCACCCTAAATTTCAAAGTTTAAGACCACAATCACCTGTAAAACAATTTGATAGTTGTATTCTCATCCAGTTTGTATTTGATCGATCCGTAAGTGCCCATCAACACCCTAGTGCCCAAGATAACAGTATTCAAATGGAAATTACTTCGTGTTTGCAGAAATAGCCTGCAAAAGTTGACAAGCTCGTCCAAGTTACATAGGGAAAAAGAGCTAGAAGGTAGGGGTGAAAGTTTGACCCTGAAAACCCACTGACCCGTCCCGACCCTTCCCGTCCCTGAGGGTCGGGACGGGTCAGTTTGTCTATAGGGTCAGTTTAGGGACGAGTCAGCTTGACCCTATAAGGGTCGGGACGGGTCCCCTGTGACCCTTACTCCCTTAGCAACAACAAATATCTCATAACACATTGGATCTCTTCGTAAAATTTTTAAAAGTTTAGGTACTAAATTGCAAAATAAAAAAAATTGGGTACCAAAATGTAATTTTACCATCAAAATTTAAGGACTTATTTGTAAAACAATAATTGTTAGGTACTAAATTGTAAGAAAAAATAATTTTGGGTACCAAAACGTAATTTAAAAAAAAGTAGTGTGTAAATTAGGGTCGACCCACTGACCCGACCCGTCTCATCCCGTCCCATCCCTTGAGGGTCAGATAGGGTCAAGAAGGAGACAGGGACGAGACGGGTCAATTATACATCTTGACCCTTTAGGGACGGGTCAGGGACGGGACAGGAACGGGTCAGGGCAATTTTCAAGCATTATTTGGTGTTCATCGGTTTCGAAACAACCATAATCTTCTGTCCATTCTAGTGATATGAAACTTGTAGAATCTCTTAATATTCATGCAGTGGAGACACGATGCATTAGAAGAGCAAATTTACTCAGACGGAGACTTGCCTGATGTATTAATGGCTTTGCATGTTCCTCCCATTCAGAAATCCACCTTGAGTCCCCTGCTTCTGATGCCCCATTTCTCAGCGAAGCCAATGTATTGCATTTGTCAGGAAATCCCTCAAACAACATCTATAAATATTTTAAAAGTCGTCAGGCTAGCAAGAAAATAATAAAATAACATCAATCGCCCCGTACATATAAGTTGAAAGTTCAAAAGTACATTTGCATTTTATTCGTTGATACTGAATTTCAAGGCATCACCCATCTCTATACATCCGCTCATGTTGCTTATGACAGTAGCATACAGAAAGAGGAGTTCATAGGAATTACAAGTTTCCATTGGATGTGATGTCCTTGATCTGTGTGTGGCTTGATATGGTGATTTAATCAATTCATAATTAACATGGTGACTCAAATGGATTCAAAGCTTTTGGTATGTTAGTCACAGTTAACTCGAAGAAAACGCTTACGTACCAGAAGTTGATCTGCTAGCTCAGAAGATGATGAAAAGAGGAGTCCATTTTTGCCAACTTCCACCAATTCGTGGATGCTGTGGTCCATAAGATAATCAAAAGAAGACAGACTTCACATATGAACAACTAGTGGATTCCTCAAGTAAAATCGGAAGAATGAAAGGTAACTGTAATTTACCAAGAGTAGGCAGCGGCACACACAGGCAGCCCACAACCAAACATATCTACAACCTGAAAGCCAGCAGAGAGTTTAGAAAGTAAATATGTGTTGAGTTGACACAAGCGCTCCTATGTTACACAAGGAGTGAAAATAGCGGAGGGAGATTATTGCAGGTTGAAAATAGTGGTTACAAGACATTTTACTTTGTTTGGGAGATTTGTAACAGTAACAGGATGGTGAAAAGTCAGGTTAGAAAATACTAGCAGAGCAGAGGTAGTTCTCAGCTGACTAACAATACGCAAGCATTGACCCTCTCCTTGCTCTTTATTCTTTTGTTAGAAAGGGGGAAAGTAATATATATTAAAGAAAACAGTAAGATAAACTTTAACCTCTAATTGTCAATCCAGAATATTAGCTTTACCTTCATTGGAAGATCCAATCCCGAAGATGAAGTGTGCAAGCACACACCAAGATCAGCAGAACCTGTGAATATAAAAAAATAAGGCTATTAAGAACTGAAGTATACATACAACCCCTAGGGTTGGTCTAATGGTAATGTAGGGATGATAACATCCACAGCACAGTCAGTTTAAACCTTAGCGCCATTATTTAAAGAAAAACGACTAAAGATTCAATACAAACAATTGAAAAAACAAAAAAACGTCGAAACAGATCTTGTACCTAGAAGCAGAGGATAGTCCTCAGCTGACAACCACATTGTACGAAATGCAACATGCTTCAGCCGCAAGCGCTTTATCTTCTCTTCATACTGTTCCTTCTCCGGCCCTTTACCTTCATGTTTCAGTCATATATCCACATTTAAATGATGGGAAAAGGTTGAAGATTGAGAGCTATGCTGCTACACAAATTAAATAATCACTTAACCTGTAATAACAAACAGTAGCCTAGGGTACAAAGTCTTCTTTCCTTGAGCCATCTCTTTCCAAAGAACCTCTTCATCAAGACCATCATCTTCATTCAAGATTGCAGTAACTCGTCTATCATACATAACAGCAGCTTCCAACAGAATGCCAAAATCTTCATCAGGTGTCCTGTAATAACCCCTCTAAAATGAATATCTTCGAAGGATTTACATTTGAAAGTAAACATAAAAGTTCCCACTAGACAGAATATTGGATTATATTGAGCACAGCCACATGATCAACAAGTTCAAATGAGCTTAGCATAGTGATCTGCTTGGGCTTCTGCACATTACTTCAATCATATCCTTCCCTAACAAGTTAGGTAAGACATTCTGCATACATATTATCAGGAGTCTACAACTACTTACCAGCTTGTACTGCTAACAACAAGTGCCGGTCGATATGGTTTAAGAAAAACATGACCATCAGTCATCGTGGTAAATAGAGTTTCCTTTACACCTTGGTCTTCTAATGCTAAACTTTCTGCAAAAGAGGGGGCAAAAAAAAAAAAAAAAAAAAAGATTAAAAGAAGGGTGAAATGTGTAGAGGCATAGAAGTGAACCTCATCGGAAATGGTAAGAAGTCTCTGATTACCAAAGCTAACACAATCTCGGATGCTAGGAAGCTGAGTGATACTTTTACCTAGCCTGCAAAACAACTGAAAATGATGCACTTCACCTATGAAGCAAGAGTTAAATTTGTCACACCAATAAATTTCTGGAAAGAAAAGTAATACCTTGTGTTTTTCTTCGATTGGAGTAGGATGAAAAAATTCTGGAGGCTTATCATATAGAACTGTGGCACTGTTGGCTCGCAAAACAAAACAGTAGCAAATGACTTACCAAACGATGATGAAAACGAGGATTCAGAAAAACTGTGGGAGTTTGAGCTGACCCTTACTTAATTCCCCAGTTCCGAGCTAATTCATGTTGCATTGCCTTTGTTACACACAGGGAACCATTAGCCATCTTACCAAAATGCTGTTCAAACCTAAATGAATGACATAAGTCAGTACAGGAATAAGTGTAAGAGCATCATTTAGCAATATGCCGAAAATGCCTAAAAGAAAAGCGACAAATTACCAATGATATACTGCAACAAATCGACTATTTCTTCCCACAGAGAGAGCCATCAAGGTGTATCCAAAGTTGTGCCAGTCAATTATGAATGAAGAATTCCGAAACCAGCTTGCCCATTTCACTGCCATCAAGGTTGGTACGGATGGTGGATTCTATTGAAAAAGTATTTGTGAGAATAGGATTGGTTTTAATTTTAACAACATGAAAGGACCGTCAACAGCAACAGACTAAAAGTTAACTTGGATTGTATGCACGGTTAGGAAAATTAACCCATCAGCAAAAGTAACGTATGTAACTCATATGTAATTGGACTGTAAGATCATACAGATATTGAGACAAACTTCAAGACATCTGTACTTGTATTAAGCTAGAAACAGAACTTCATGATAGAAGAGAAAAAAACCCTTACACTATCAACCTAAAGTGTAAACTCACCTGAACCAGGAAAACATCAGGTCTTACAATTTTGATGCAGAGATACCAAAGCAACATAAGAAACTGAATCAATGGCTTTAGTAGAAGAACCAAAGGTTTAAGGACCTTTGGCAGGCCCTGAAGAAGTATAGGTTTCTGCACGTCGAAAGCATAAATACAAAGCAAAGATACATCAGTTCTATTGCAAGAAATAGGAGGCATTGTGTATGTTGACTAATATATCCTGATCTAGCAAAAGTTTCCATTTGTACCATGTTGTGGACATGGATAGACTTGTGCTCCACTACTGCAGCATGTGGCACAGATCCTATCATTACAAAATAAGTTATGTGTTAATCATTTAAAGGGCTGAACAACAATATTGGCTAAGAGGTTTTACATGCATCTCACCAACTAGGAAAACTGAACATGGTTTTTCTACGCTTCAAGCAACTAGAGCATTCATAAATACCCAAAAAAATGTTCAAGAGAATCAGAAGTTAACCAGGCTAAGGAAACACAATAAACTTAGCAATTAAAGAATATGTACTGGTGTTGGAACACTTGTACGCCTGTTGTAGAGGACAGAAATACCACAAACATTCATGGTTAAAGGAAGAGAGACATTTGAATGAATGATTCAGAGATACATAAACACGAAAAGAAACAAAGATACCAATTCTGATGGTTTAAGCTAATTCAGAAACAAAAATCTGATCACACTCAATGACCTTCACTCCCGCCAACCTGAAAGTCATCCCAGATCACTAAAGCCCTCAGTTTTCCTTTAATCAAGTCAATTCAAAGTATTTAAGTTGGGTTTGATACCAATTCTGTGGCAGAATACTTTGGGAGATAAAGAAAAACATGTTTCCCATCAGATCCAAAGAACATTTTTCTGGAACGTCCAAGGAAACTTGGTTTCATCTTTCATAAGCCACAACCTACACATGCTAAATAGAACCAACGAAATTTTCAGTCTTCTTCAAAGAAGGGTATAAGATACCTCCATATCCAACAATGTCAACTTCAAGATTTGCCTGCAACACCAATAAAGAACTTTTTCAGATAAAATAATCATGCAGCATTGGCAAAACCATTTGAATGATACGAGATCTGGATACCTGGTTAGCAAGAGAAAGGGCATGATATTGCATTCTAGGACTGCGGCCAATATCACCCAACACAACCACACAGGCTCGACCTCTCTTGTTGCTCATCTTACCTTTTCCCCCGATCTCTTTCTGAGCCTTAAACTATCTTCTCGTTCAAGATCGTTACTTAGTTCGTCTGAAAAAGAACAGTTCGATTGTTAAGAGCTAAACAACTAGGCATTTCTTCCGAGAATCGTAAACTGGAATGCATCAATCCGATAGTACATCACAGAAAGCAGGAATAAGTAAGGGAAAATTGCTGGCAACCAAGTCACTTCAAAGAATGACAATTTTAACCCATCAAAAGATATAGACAAACTGCAATGCAGTATTTCATTCAGTTCGAGTAAGCAGTGCCTAGCTGAGAGCCAGCAGTTAGCATCAATAGAACTGCACCTTCCATGGCGGAAGAGGATCGTATCAGAGAACTTTGAAACGAAAACCAAGCATTGATGTTGAAAGTTGAGAAGCATGTTTTGAAAGAAAGGCGGAAATGAATCAAACGTTGATTTCACAGACGGGTAGTCATCCAATTTATACGCAATTCTCACCAAAGGGCAAGCGACTACAAATATCGCCAGCGAGTATTAGAATTAGAAAAGAGCGCAATTTTTTTCATTGCCCGGCGGTAGCAGTTCTGATCAAGAACGGAAGAGAAATCGGAGTGAAATAGAGAAGAAATTACTGCGGTAGCGGAGCAGGCGGTGGTTGGAGTCCTAATCTCTGACTACGCCTGCGCCGTAGATCAAATGCAGCCGACGGTAAACAGAGAGCGCGGAGAGGAGACTAGCCAGCCAGACGTTAAAAAACACGACTCCGGCCGTCCCGGTGGAAAGTAACTGGGCCTAACTATAACTTCGGTAGTCAACCTTTGACTAGAAAAGCCCAAAATCAATCATCGACTAGGTTCGTGGGCTCATGGGCTCGCCTCTCCGCTTCCCTGCCGCCGGCGCCGCGTGTCTATTCGTCCAAAACCCCGCAAAAACCTCTCGCAACTCTCGCGTCTTTATTTGCGCCTCCTTTCCCACAGTCCCTCTTCTCAGCTGTGCTGCGCTGATTTTCTGCTGCAGAAGACGGGAGAAAAAAATGGCAGCAGCTTTTGAGAGCTTGGGCGACATGTACGATGTGGCGCTGAAGCCTCGTCTCCTCCACACGCTGATGACCGAAGATGTTCCCGACGAGAAGGGGCCGCTTGACTCGTCCAAGTTGTCGAGGGTCGTGTCAGTGATTAAAACGCACAAGCTCTTGTCTGAATGCTTCTCGGAAACAATGGAGGAGAAGCAAATTAAGCGGTGGAAGTCCGCCGTTGAGGACTGGCTCAATCGGTTGATTTCCCTCCTGGATAGTATAAACATGGTACCTATCTTTTGAGTCCCAAACTTCCATTTGCAGACTTTTCTGTTTGTGCATCGAATCTTTACTTAGTGGGTCTGCGGGTCTCTGGTTTCCAATTACTAAAGTTGGTTCATTTTCACCTTTTCCTTGGCGAGTGAAGTAATGAATGACTGCTTATTGTCATATTATTATCATTGTTTTCCACTTAGGATACCTTTTCTGTGTTGCTCCCTGAGTAAATGGTTGATTCTGTTTTAGCCAGATAAATGTTGGGCTGGGATATGTTTGCTGGGAGTAACAAGTCAAGAGTGCAGCCCTGAGCGTTTCTCGGCATCATACATGGCCTGGTTTGACAAACTTCTATCAACTATGCAGGTATTGTTTGTCTATATTCTCTTTAGCTGCAAAAGTTGCAAATTTGGCAGTTTCTTTCTGAGATGTTGGTCTTTCTTTGTTTACTGGCTTCTGTTGTTAAACTCATAAGTAATACATTTCCCATTATCCTATCAGTCATCTGGTGATTCTCAGTTTCTAATGGTGGCTTCTTGTGCGTCCATGTCGGATCTGATTACAAGGTTCTTTTCTTCTTCAGAACTATGTTCTTACTTTTCAGCAGCTCTCTTAATCTTGACGCTAGGATTCATCTGATTTAGGTTGGCTGGATTCCCAAAATTGAAGAAGGATGGGACCTCTTGTGCTGGGAAACTCATTCAACCACTTCTGAATATGTTGAAAGAAGATAGTACAGACACTGTGCAGGTCGGGACTTTCTAACGAATATTTAAGAACAACAATGAAATATCCCCTAAATTACTCGTTGTCTCTGTGGAAAATTATTATGCAGTCTAGAAATTGTTTAATATGATAATGGTTTCAGAATATTGTTCTGAAATTTTTGAATAAAAAATTAGCATCCTTTATGTTCAGGCAGCTGACATAGTAATAGCAATAGATTCAGGAACATACATGTCGATTTATGGCTGGGTACCATTATGCGTGGTTGTGAGCTTTCTAAAGGGACAATTTATGCCCAATCTACTGCCTCGTGGATTTATGATCTGATTCTAGGTTCAGACGCATTACTGAGCACATTTCAGCTGGTAACTCTGTGCATGTTGGCTGTGGCTTACAGGAAAGGGCATTGCATCTGTTATGCACTATTATAACTTCATTTCCAGCTTCTCTTCCTCGCTATTATGATAGTGTAAGTCTCTGTAGCTTGTGAAAGCTTACATATTTTTCAGTTATTTGCTGCAGTTATGAACTTATGATAATGGATTATAACTGTGCAGGTTGAAGCTGCAATTGCAACAAAAATATTGTCAGGAAATGGCAGTCTTAATTTGCTGAAGGTGCCCCTCATTGTATTATAGTCTTCTTCTGGATCTTGGTCGATGTTTGTACCACCAAAATTTTGCATATCATTATGAAACTAACATCTTGCATGATACATATTCTGTTCAATGTTTGCATCCAGAAGCTTGCCTATTGCCTGGCATTACTTCCAAAATCCAAAGGAGATGAAGATAGTTGGTTGTCACTACTCCGAAGGATTCTTATGTTGTCAAATGGTTTCTTAACTGATGGCCTCCGTGGGTTTGAAGACAGTATGTATTACTAACATGACGCTTTGCTCCTTCTGCTTGGATATTCCCTAAATATCTGTTTTTGTGTTGCAGAATCTAAACAGGATGAAGCTGTGAGATTGATGTTTCTACCAGGGAAGGAAACTCCAAAAACGATATGGGGTCATACGTTGGTGGAAGAAGTCTCAGGCAAGGAAAAAAGGATGTCAAAGTTATCCCCTGCCTTGTTACTGATGTCCAGCTGTTCCACCATGCTTACCAGTTCATACCCTGTTCAGGTAGTGTTCATTTATAGAGGAGAGCTAAAGTGACATCGATGCATCGTTCATGACATTATGGGACACGAAAAAAGAAAAACACTGTATCTTATATCCTTTTCAATTTACAAGCAGGTCAATGTTCCAGTTCGGTCATTGTTAGCACTTGTGGAAAGGGTCTTGATGGTTCATGGCACATTGTCAGATTCTATGTCGTCCTTTGTGATTGCAGCTGAACAAGAGTATGTGTGTTCAGAGCTCCCAGTTCTGCATTCATATGGCCTAGACCTCCTTTCTGCCTTAATAAAGGGCATGCGAAGGTAAATTACTATTTTTGGACACAGTCAAGTGGAAGTTACCCTCGCCCCGCTTGACTTAACTTTGATGTTACTTATTTTTCCCTTAAACAGCTACCTTGTCCATATAGACTATCTTGAATCTTGATTTTGTTTACCGCCTCCTATCTGTTGAACTAATACAATTTATGTGTTTTTCTTTGATAGTCAACTACTGCCACATGCTGCATATATTGTCCGACTGGTGAAGGAGTATTTTAGAAGATGTCATCTGCCAGATTTAAGGAAAAAGGTGTATTCAATCTCACAGATGTTGCTCATATCCATGGGTGTAGGTACGTGAATCTCTAAAATTGCTTTTGTCAGTCTTTTGTGTGGTAAGTTTTTTTTCCAGAATGCAGCTTATCTGATGCAACTTGAGAAACTATACACTACTGAGCTCTACTGAGGCGTAGATGAGAGACATCAGAAGTGTCGTCTTGAAACATCTGAACATTATATGCAGTGTTAAGTTCTTTTTCAGGCTTGGTTTGATAACTGGCCCTAAGACGTGTATTGCTTTTTAAGCACATTTATATTTCTAGATGTTCTTTTCTTATTGTGTCATTGAAGTTCAAATCTACCTTCGCAGGACCTCCATGTAGTTGGTTGTAGGTAACAACTCCAATTTTATGATCACACAAAATTAATTGAATTATGCTCATTAGTTGATAAGTCTATTCCAATGTTGCTGCCATGATGTTTCTATGGACTTTTTACTGTGATCTAATAGTGAAGTACCGAAATTCATACCGGAAAACAAAAAATAACTAAAGCAGGACTTGACGGAGTTACTCACTCGTTTTTGCTTATATAACTAAAACCCCAATATGCATATTGCATATGTATTCAACCTAACAATGACAATGTAAAACTGCATGTTTGACCATGGACAGGTATTGCAGACTATCTTGCACAAGAGGTTGTAAACAATGCCCTTGTTGATCTGCATTCTGTTGCTCATCACACAATTGGTGCTAGGTCAAATGCTTTTTCTGAGGCATCATTGCAGCCTTTCCAGAGGAAAAGAAAACACAATGCTAATGGAGTGCTTGAGCAGCAGCAAAACACATCCGCATTGGAACTGACCTTACTTGATAATAAGTCAGGTGCAATGCCAGTGAAAATAGCTGCACTTGAGGCAATAGAAGCACTTCTTACCGTGGTACTATTCTTGTTCAGCATCATTTCAGCAGTCTGTTAATATTAGGTGGCCATGTAAATGAAATGTTAGTTCTAGTCTTCACTGCTAATGGTGGGTTAGAAGATAGTATGACCTCAATCCAAGTCAAATGAGCTGCAACTATTTTCTTTGAAGCTCAACTTCAAGCCGCAGTATCTTTTTTCACTTTTCAAAGAACTCAAAGACGGCACAGGTCTAGGATTTGCTTAGTACTTGATGTAGAGCTAGCTCTCAAAACTAACAGCCTCATTTGTCTTTGCTTCCGCCATGCTGTATGTTTTTTAGTTCCCACTAGGCAGCAGCATCATAAACCAGTAAATACCCTTAATATGTGGAAATGTGCTCATTTATTAGGTTTCGTTGGTACCAAAATGTGAAGCCTTTCAGACACTTTTTGTTTGTTTTTGTTGGCAGGGTGGTGCTCTTAGATCTAAGTCCTGGGGTTCAAGTATTGATAATCTCATAATGAACATAGCGAACAATTGCTGTATAGGTAGATGGGGGAACGAAAGGAGTTTCTTGTCAGATGAACACACTTCAGTGCATTCAGATTTTCAACTTGCAGCATTGAGGGCACTTTTGGCATCTCTCCTTTCCCAATCTAGCACTCGCCCCCCTCATTTAGCACAGAGTCTTCAGCTTTTCCGCCGAGGTAAACCTTCTCTTTGGCCATAACGCAATGCATCAGTTTAAATGATAGTAGAAAGTGTTTGTTTTAGCTTTTGTTGAACTTTTTCATAATAAGTTTTAGTAGAATGAAAGAAAAGTGTGTATCGGTGGATTTTAGGAAAAGCTGAGTTGATTGGATGAGGTATATTTTAAACAGGTGACAATTTCGAATGTGAAATATTATTAGAGAGTTGACGTTTAGATTTGAATAATTTGTTTGAATTAAGGGTAAATAGTCGTTTTAAGAAAGTTCGATTGAAGAAGTGTGTTTGTTTCAACACAAGCCAACTTTTCCCTTTTAATTTACTTATTTCTAAGCCGAAACAAACACGCCCGAAAAATTATTAGCTGACAAATTGCCTTATGGGTGTTTTCTTATCTGTCATTGGTATGATTCTCCAGGAAGACAAGAGACAGGAACAAATATCTCTTACTTCTGTGCCCATGCACTCTTAGCCTTGGAAGTGCTCGTACATCCTCGCGCATTGCCATTAATAGATTCTCATTTGAAGAACTCCCATGATGAGGTGGAGGAAAACACCATGTACAGAATTGATGACATACTACACCAGAGGTGGATAGACGGAACCAAGGAAAACGAGGGCTCACCAGACAACGTGGAAAGACAAACCAACATGGAAGAAACCCCTTGTGAAACACTCTCCACAGTTCATCAATCAGGCGAGAAAACTTCTGTGGGCAATGCAGAGGCTGAGATAAGGCCAGGCAATGATGAGATGATGGTGGATGTAAGACAGCCTAATAATGAAATAGCTCCAGGAGATAGAACTTCTGTGGGCAATGCAGAGGCCAAGAAGAGGTCAGGAAATGATGCAATGATGGGGGTTTTAGGAAAGCCAAACAATGAAACAGCACAGCTCCAGGACTTTGCTTCTATTGGTTCTGCTGAGGATGATGATTCTGTTGCCCCGGGGGACAAAAGTACCGAGCTTGATTACAACAGAGATGTAGCATTGGCGTCTCCAAAGAGGGCGGCTGCTATTGGTGTTGATGTTGAATCAGATAATGAGTCAATAGATTCAATGCCAGATATTAAAGATGTTGATCCCGATTCTGATTAGCATTGGTTAATGGAGTGGGTTTAGGCTTTAGAGATGAACCTCAGGAGTTGAAAGGCTCGTTGTTTTCCTGTTTCTGTAGCCTGATGAGAGGTGGATTGTGTTGTTGCAAGGATGGTACTAGACTTGATGTGCAGAAACATCATCGTAACATAAAAATTCGACGTCAAACTTTGAAGAATTCGAAATTGCTTACTCTCTCAATCTCCATGCGTCAAATGGAAAAAGTCCCAGAGGAGGTTTACCTGCCAGGGTCCCAAGTCATAATTGACTACTTTATGGAGTGGAGGTTAAGTTAGCATATCGGGATTAGTATGTGGGTTAAGTTCAAATAGAACACATGAACTCCACATATCATCACAAGGGCAGGATGATTAATATGTTTGATAGAATTACAATGTGAGATTACCAGAATCCTTAACATTCTTATTAGCTTAGGACAATGATGTATTTACAAAGCGATAGATGGTATTATTAAGAACAGATACATACTTTAAAAAACTGACATAAATTACAAATGGAAATCAGAACCTACTATATCAATAGGGAAAGCTTTTTTAGCCACACGAATGACTACTTTCTTTTCTGAATGACCAACAATTCAGACACCAAAGTACAGCTAACAACATGTAAAGCTATAGAGCTTTTTTCAAGAATCGACGGCCACGAAAATCACCTCTTACACCTGTCAAGAACCAGTTGATTCCAATAACTCGAGTTGTTTGTTGTTGGGAGAGTTTTAATAATGGATCTTATATCTCTCATTAACACCCCCCCCCCCCCCCCCAAACGAAAGTCAGCCAACTCACAAATGGGGTGATAAGGGCTTTCGTTTGCACATGTCCTAAACACGAGAATACTTGTGCTTCACTAATGCGGTCACCGGGATTCGAACACAAGACCTCCCAGCCACAACAGGCTCTGATATCATGTGAAGAATCAGATGGTCCCAATAACTCGAGTTGTTGGAAGAAGTTCAATAATAAATCTTATACCACTCACTAACAACACCTTCGCCAACTTTATTAATGACCACCTTCGCTTCTCTAATTTTGGGCCTCGTAGATGAAGGTATCCATAGCGAAATCCTTGTAGTCCTTGAGCGGCTCCAAAGTCCTGACCACGTAGCTCATCTTGGGCCTATGACGGGGTCGGAGACTGAGGCACCGGTAGGCCAATGTCGCCGCCTTCCTCGCCCCAGTTTCCGAGTACTGACCATCGAGCCTCGGGTCCATGATCCTGCTCATTCTCCTCGGACTGCTCAATATGGGCCTAGCCCACGCCACCAGGTTCTGCTCTCTCTGCGGCCGAGCCTTGTCCACAGATCTCCTCCCCGTTAGCAGTTCTAGCAACACCACCCCGAAACTGTACACGTCACTCCTCGACGTCAGGTGGCCCGTCATGATGTACTCCGGCGCAGCGTAGCCAGGAGTGCCCATGACTCTGGTCGAGACATGGCTTTCGGGTCCTTCCGGCCCGTCTTTCGCCAACCCAAAATCGGATAGTTTCGCAGTATAATCGGAGTCCAAGAGTATGTTGGAAGCTTTGAAATCCCGGTAGATCACCGGCTTCTGGGAATCGTGAAGAAATTGGAGTCCCTTGGCAGCTCCCAGCGCTATCTTCATCCTCGTTGACCACTGAAGCGACGCCCCATGACCTTTCGAAATATAAAATTAAGGGTAAACATAATTTGTTAACCAAACCTATCAAACTTTACAAATTATTAACGAAACCTTTCGAAATATAATATATAAGCCAAATCTTTTGTAATTCTTCAAATATTAGCCATTTTCTGTTAATATCATGATATGACAGTGATATGATGTGCAATTATTATTACTATAGTGGTAAGATCATTATATAACAGATATGATAGTGATATCACTACAACCAATTTTCTTCTTCCCCCAAACATAGCAAAATGGATATTATTTTGTAGATCTTAATAGTGCGTCATTTCTATGAAAAAAATGTAAAGAGTTAAAATGAAAGAGATATGACACGATTAAGATAAACGAGCTATTATAAAAAGGGGCTTGCTATTTGCCGCCAAACAAATTGCTATTTGCCGCCAACTAAAAAAAAAAAGTATATATGTACATCTTTGGTTAAGAAATTTCACAATCTACAACATATCCAACTTTCAGAAAACGTATTGAATCAGAAAAAATCGACGCTCGCCGGAAAAGTCGCCGGAAAACCATCGGGAAAGCCTATCCTCGACGTCAACTGCGGACACGCATCCATGAATCATCACTAAGCAGGTGCGTCAACCTCCCGTCGTCCTCAATCGTCGGAAAACAAGTAAGTTTACTTTTTCCGGCAAGTTTTTCAATTTTCCGGCAATTTTTCTAGTTTTCCGGCGAAAAACACGGTGGGCCGAAAAAAATTTGCCGCCGGGCCGAAAAAATCTTGTGGCCGGTGCGCCGCCGGACCAAAACTTTTTTGCGGCCGGCGCGACGCCCGGCCGAAATATTTTTTCGGCCCGTCGTCGCCCCGGCCGCAAATTTTTTTCGGCCCGCCGTGTTTTTTCGCCGGAAAACTGGAAAAATTGTCGGAAAATTGAAAAACTTGCCGGAAAAAGTAAACTTACTTGTTTTCCGACGATTGAGGACGACGGGAGGTTGACGCACCTGCTTAGTGATGATTCATGGATGCGTGTCCGCAGTTTACGTTGAGGATGGGCTTTCCCGATGGTTTTCCGACGACTTTTCCGGCGAGCGTCGATTTTTTCTGATTCAATACGTTTTCTGAAAGTTGGATATGTTGTAGATTGTGAAATTTCTTAACCAAAGATGTACATATATACTTTTTTTTTTTTTTTGGTTTGCGGCAAATAGCAATTTGGTTGGCGGCAAATAGCCGTTACCTATAAAAGGGGTATAAAATGGTATTTGACTAGTAAAAAAACTTTCCTCTCTCATCTAAGATCCATGCTATCAGCCAAATGAAAAACAAGGAAGGTAACATTACGAGTCCGCCCATCTTGCCACCCTTCCTTATCCGTGTGCATTTTTTGCCATTAGATGAAAAAAAAAAACAGACAAATAACATTTGTATAGCCAAAATTTTGGTGTTTGTGACAATAATAGCTATTTTTTTGAAATACACAAAATAAACAGAATTTTGAAAATTTCAGGATAAATATAGTTATTTGCATTACAAATTTTAATGATGTTAGAAACTCCTTCAGTTAGGTTAACGTTAGGCTGACTAGAATACCAAATCAACGCACACATTAACGACAACTCAGTCGTTGCTGACACGTAGATGTCATGTGTTATTTTAATTAAAAATTCAAATGAATAATTTTAATTTTAATTTTTCTATACCTTCTCCGCCGACCTCTCCTTCCCGGCCAATGGCTTCTCCTTCCCGGCCTCTCCCCTCGAAACGAAGATGGCAAAATCATTATCCATTCTTCCAGCATCGCCGGGAAACATGAAAACCCTAATCATCATCTCAATTCCTCTCGCCTTACTCCTTCTAAACCTCCTCAAAACCATATCCCAGTCCCCTGCCGCCGCTCCAGTGGCCGTAACCCCCGGCCCATTGCGACGAACATGAGCGGTGGCCGGTGGGTGGGGTTCTCCTAGGTGATTAAGGTGGGATTTCGGCTGTCGAATTGATGAATCTCGGAGGTAGAGGTGGCAATTGGATCGGATTCGTGGATTGGATTTGTTGATCCATGGATCAAATGGATTGGTGGATTCATGGATTGGATCCAATGGATTGGTGGATTGATCCATGAATCCAAATAACATCCAAGGCTTGGACCAAAATGTAAATTTTGAAAAGTTTAGATACTAAAATGTTATCATGAAAAATTTTAGGTACCAAAATGTAATTTTCCAATGATATTTTTTCATATAAAAATATAAATTTTAGGTACCAAAATGTAAAATATAAAAAATATAGGTATCAAATCGTAATTTGCCATTTGTATACATGGATTGATCCATGAATCCACCAATCCAATTGGATTTGGATCAAATGGATTGGATTTAAATGGATTGGATTAGGTGGATAATTTGGTGGATGGATTGGATTGGATTCATGGATTTGGATCCTAATTGCCACCTCTACTCGGAGGCGAATCCGGGAAAGCTTTGGTTGTCGGATGATCTGTCGAACAGCAGCCTTCACATTGTTATTGACAAAATGTCAATAGGGATGGCAATTTACCCACCCATGGGTAATTTTGCCCAAACCCAAGTAGACCCATTTATTATGGGTGGGATTTAGGTGATGTGTGTATGGGTTTGGGGTTTGTATATGGGTTTGGGTTAGATATGGATATTATCTAAATGGGTATGGGTTGGATATGGATATCCATTTACTTGAGGGTGTTTTAACTACACATGCAAAAATTGGACTTATTTGTAAAACTTGAAAATTTTAGGTACCAAAATGTAAGACCAAAAAAGTTAGGTACCAAAACGTAATTTTACATCGATATTTTGAGGACTTATATGCAAAAAAATTAAATTTAGGTACTAAATATGCATATCTATTAAGTTTAGATACCAAACTGTAATTTGTATTTAGGCATGGGTACAAACCCAAATCCATTTGTTATAAACCCAACCCAACCCAAAGTAAATGGGTATGGGTACAAACCCATCAAACTTTACCCATATCCATATATTTAGATTTCATGTCCAACCCAATTGGGTTGGATAGTAAAATACCCATGGGTATAGGCAAAATTGTCATCCCTAAATGTCAATGAATTCTACGTCACATTGAATGTGACTGACAAAATGTCGTTAGGTCAGTTATTCCCTTATTTCAGTCACCTTATTAAATAACATTATTAAAGAATTGAAAGAAAGTAGCTATTTTGTGTATTTCTCAAAAAGTGGTTATTGTTGGCAAAAACGTAAAAGTTATTGTAACACCTTAGGCGAATCCTACATCGACAATACATGGGAGAGATACGTGGTTCATAAGTAAGAAACCGGCCTTAACTGACAAGACGCATTTTGGGGTGAAATGGAGGAGTTCTTGTGAGAACTCCGAAGTTAAACGGGCTCAGTGTGGAGTACGTCAACAATGATGGGTGACCTTATGAGACCTTGTGAGAACTCCGAAGTTGAACTGCACCCCAAGTTGAAAACTGTGAGGTCGAGACCCAAAACAGACAATATGTTCATCGAGAAAAGGTTCGGGATGTTATAGTTATGACTATGAAAGTTTATTTTGCAAAAAAATGTAGAGCTAGAGATGAGATTTTTGTACTGTATAGATTTTCTTATCTTTTATGCTCATTTTGCATCAAGCCAATTGCAACCCTTGTCACTATTTAAAATCATTGAGCAGATGCAGGGAAGGAGCCAAGATTCTTGATTAGGAGGGGCGAGATTTTTTTTACAACATACTTATAGTGATAAGAAATTATATGACAAATTTTTAAACACATACAAAGAGCTTCAATTAAAAAGCCAAAGTTTAAACCCCTGTTCTCCCAGCCAAGTCCTCATTAGGTGAATATTATTGCCACTACGACACAAACAATTATTGTGTCAATTACTTACCCTTTTAGATATTTAGCACCAAGCTGGCTCTGTCGCTGGGCAGATGCATAAACACACCCAACTTGCCATTTACCACTTTCCCCAAACATAGCCTAACTCTCCCAAGCAGTGTTTTTTTCATTGTTGTCGAAACCGGACCGGACAGTGATCCGGATTAACAAGAGGTTTAAGGTTTATCGGATAACCGGTGATTAACCGGTATGAAACCGGTGATAAAACCGGTGGCATATAAAATATTCAAATAAAATAATCATGACTTCATGTGAACTCTAAAAATTAATACTAATTTTTAAATTCAGAATTTTATATTTTATTTACATATTCAATTGAAGAATGAAATATTAAAATGTTAATCAAAATAGTAATAAATAATGATTTTTTGCTTTTTAGAGTTTGACCGTTGGAGTTGGCCAAATGAGAAATTAAATGGGGAAATTGACAAGAAGAGGAAAGTAAATAAAATAATAATTTGAATAAAAAGTAATTAAAGTAACAAAATGATGCATTCTATCAATATTGTTCTTATTTGGGGAAAGGAATTAAGAAGAAGCAGAAGATTATAGGTAACGTGATTGAGTGCTAAAAAAAGAAAAAGGAAAGTTGAAAAAAAGGAAAAGAAGCATTATTTTTATCTTTCCAATTTTATGTCGATTCAAGACAAAAAAAGGTAACTAATATTTTTTTATTATAAAAAGTAAGTATTAATCCCAAAACCGTCGCTTCGGTTTAGGCGGTTCTGACGGTTAGCCGGATGAACCGGTTAAAACCCGGCCGGCCAGTTTCCTTATTGCTTAGAAGGAGTCGGAACCGGGTGAGTGTCCGGAGCCGGTTAGCCGCGGTCTGACCGGCCGGTCCGGCCCGGTTTTGATAACACTGGTTTTTTTAACCAATGATTATTAAAAAATAAACTCTCTCAAGCAGTATATGTTATTATTATATAACAAAAAATTAAAAGGGGGGGACAGTAATTACGTGTGAAGAGATGATTCTCTAGGCTGCCACATGGCATGTACTGGTAGACCAAGAGCCGATGCTCCTCTTCGCGGCAGTAGCCAATCAGCTTCACGAGATGCGGGTGACTCAGCTGACCCAGAAATATAATCTCGGTCTGTCAATACCCGTAGCAATATAATTATATACCAAAACCGGTTGCTGTTAATCAAAGCCATTTTTATTTATTCATATTTTTACATAATTTCTAATACAATCCTCTCCTGTATTACCATGGAAATAAAACGAAAGTGGAACATAATAATTTAAAAAAAGCAGCCTTTGTATTATTATAATTGTAGAAGGTATTCTTTGAGTTTATTACAATCATTCAAAAATATTAATCCAATGTGTAACATGCTATTCACTTTTTTTGTAACTGAGAAGTAAATATTCCATAATATTTAATATAAAATAAATTTAAATATCCAAATTAGCTCTTACAAAGGAGAATATGTAACTTGAAGAGTTTATTTTGTAAGGAAGTTGTTAACCATCATGGGCATGGCGTCTTCCAACAATTCGAATTATAGGGACTAGGTGGTTTATTATATGGTATTAGAGCAGGTTTGTTTTTGAGGTCACGTGTTAAAATACTCCTGACTACCAATATTAACCGTTGTCTTATAGCACATGGTATGAATGGTAGGGATGGCAAAAATATCCGTAACCGTGGATATCCACCCGAATCCGGCCTAATTGGGTAGGGTAAAACCCGAACCCAAAAGACATTTAGTGGGTACGGGTAAAACCCGAACCCGAATATTGCGGGTAATGGGTGGGCATGGGTTTCTAACTATCCAACCCGAACCCGCCCGATTATACGCATGCATGTGTATTTTCTCTAGAAATAATTATTATTTTTCTCTAACATATTTTATATTTAGCATATAAATATAATATTTTCATGAAATTGTGTTGTTTTAGTTAATTTTCTTCATTCTAGTGAACTATTGTCGTACTTTTCCTCTTACTAATGTGAGAATACGTGTGAATGTTAATATATTGGTTGGAGTTATGAAGAGAAACTATTATCCATGGATAACCGTGGATACCCGAAACCCGAACGGACATGGGCATGGTTTTAATTTTCTACCCGTTTTACATGTGGGTATGGGTATGGGTAAAACCCGAACTACTTTGGGTAGGGTAACGGATATGCACTATCCGTCCCCGACCCGACCCATTGCCATCCCTAATGAATGGTCAAGGCCATGAGCTTTGAAGTAAGCAAATTAATAATGATCATCTAAAAACAAAAACTTTAATTTTAAGACCATAATAAGGCTGGATACGTACCAACCACTCACGGTGGCCCTGGAGGCCGTCGAGATCGAGGAGCTTGACGGCAACCGGCTGGGCCTTCAAGACGCCTGGCCGGAGCTTGTCGTCGACGAAGCCCTTGTGGACCGGGCCGAAACCGCCTTCGCCGAGGAAGTTGCTGCCGGAGAAGCCCCGCGTGATGAACCGAAGCTCGGCAAGGGTGAAGACGTGGAGGCCGCATGACCCAGCTGGCAACGAGTCCGGGTTGCTAAGATCCGAAATCCTAACCCGGCCTCGGAATGATCTCAGCTTCGCCACTTGTTTCTTCACGTTTAGGACCGACGAAGCTGATGATAACGACGGCTGTGGCTGCTTCTTTTTGCTCTCGTTCTGATGACGTGCCGTACGGTCTCCGAATAAGCAGCAGGAGAGGAAGGAAACACGCCCAGTTTTGTCCGTCGCCATTTTGAAAACGTAAGTCGCGTACGTATATATGGTTTGGTAATGAGTTATGGTCTCGAGGGTGGGTCGTTTATATATAAGAGGGAGCTATTTATGTGAAAGATGTGATGGTTAGTATAAAAAAAAATGACTATTTCTCTAACTATGTGGTATAATTTATAGCATTCATTATCCAAACTCTCCCAACAATTTAACTTATTAGAACCAACTGCCACCAACTTCTTAAGTTATTTCTATGAGTATAATGTAAGTATGTGGTATAAAAAAAATACTATTTCCAGCCTATATGAGTGATTTTTTATTTGAGGGGCGTGTTAGTATATGTGGTATAAAATCCAGTATCGAACCTCTCTCAACAACTCGAATTATTAAAACCAACTGGTCCTTGACATATAATACCCTATCTTCATTTATTTTACATAATTAGTTTGTCAATGCGTTTCATATTTTCTTTTATTTTTGTTTGGATTTCGAATTTGTAACATTTCTAGGGAAAATTAAATTAATTATGATCCACAAGATAACTTTAACCCATGTCCGTCGAGAATGATTTATACGTCAAATAACAAAATTTTATATACCTCTACTAGAATAGTTTCATATAGTTAGTACAATAGCCTCCATGGTGAAATTTGCCAAGTTACCTCCATTAGTTACTATCTGGTCGGAAAGCGGAATGGAAGAATTTTTGATGATACGCAGAATACTTTCTCATATTATATATCGCATTAGTTTCCGTACGAGATATCAGTTACAAAGCCGTGACAAGATTTTCACAAATATGAGGTCGCAGTTATAAATCAATTGATCCTGTAACTTGAGTTATTAAGAAATGTTCATATATGAATGTTACCCGCTTCCACATATAGATAGCTCGGGCAAGAGTTCATCATCAAACGTTTATTAGTTGTATTGTAATATTTTGTTCGTATGGTATCATTTCATTTTCGTCCTCTGCTTATGGGTTGCGTCCCTATCGGTCGGTGTTGTGATGTAAAGAGAGTCTAACTAACACTCTCATTTTTTTTTTATATCTTTGTCAATCAACAGTATAATTTATAGTTGAAAAGTAAAACCGCCACCCCCATTCAAATTTTCCTGTCCATAGAGTGATTTTAGGAATCTGATGTGGCAGGGTGTTGAGCGGGAAAAAAATATAACTCCCTGCCAGATTGCAGAACTAGGAATCGTCCACTACCCACCTTTTTCTCCTGGTTTCCCACGTTATCATTTAGTTATTATTTATTTTTCATTTAACTTTCGTTTGGCTGAAATACCACCTTTTCTACTGGGTTCCCACGTTATTCTTTCGCCTACCCGCAGGACAGGAGGAGAATCAGTTTCCATCGGAAAATTCTGGTAAGAGGGCGTCACAGTTTCGTGTTCAGCGGAGGAAGGCGTTGACGGCCGGCTGTTGCTGAGTTCATGGGAAGACGACCAGACATTTTGGTGGTCAGTGGCGGAAAGCAGTGACGGCCCGCTTCTGCTGCGACTGAGGAGATCGCGTTTGGGAGTGCAGCGAACTATCTCCGTGGCGAAGAGGTTGTCGACGATCGAGGCTTTCCCTTCCGGCGAGAAGCACAACTACTGCCGCCGCCACCACCGTCTCCCCCGCCGCCACGAACCCTGCTTCTTCTTTCTTCTCTGCTTTAGCCTCTAGAAGGTCGCTACAAATCGCTCCAGCTACTCGCATCCGTTGAGGAGCCATCGCCGCTGGGCTCGACGCAGCTGCTGCGGCCACCGCCGCCATCAGCGAAGCGCTCATCATTCCCTTCTTCTCCCACCCGCTGCCGTTTTTTCCGTTTCCTTCCGCCGAGCACTTCACCACTCTCCCTCTCTTCGCCATCGACGGCAGCCCTGCATATCACCCAATCAATTCAATTTCTTGGTTCCCCCAAGCTGAATTGATAAAAGCCAGAGGTAATTGTGAATTTCAGGGGAGGGGGCGTCAAGAATACTCACCGAGAACTGGAGCGGAGGAAACCCCTAGAGAGGGGTTGCGACGGAGAGATGCATGGATGAAGGAAGAAGCTGTGGTTTTGGCGGAGATGGACGCCATTTTTCACACTCTGACCCTTGGAAGGAAGGAAGGGATTAGGACGGTAGCTGGTTCTGTGAGAAACTACTGGAAGTAGTGAGCTTTGCAGAGGTGATATAATTTGCACAGCTTAATACTGACCATAGAATTTGCCCCCATCACAAAGTTCCATGCTAAGTTACTCTCCTTATTGGATCTTTTAGTTGTGTATAATTCTTGGTTTCGTGATATGGTATTGGAGATATGAGCAGGTGAGGTTTGGAATGGACCAGAGCATTAGCAGCAGTTGGTTGTGAGATGGTATGTGTAAAATGGAATCATGGTAATTACTTGGCTCTACTCATATAGGTAGGCTATATTTGAACCTCAAGGGAAGAATTCTCTTGCCACTTTTTAAGCTTTTTGTTTAGGTTTCCAACGTCAATGTGTGCCTGCTTTATGTCAACATAATCAAGCTTAATTGAAAGCAATACTTCCCACTTTGTTCACTCAATTTTTCTGTGTTTCACGGCTTTCTTATCTAACTTTTTTGTTTCTAAATTGCCTCTATGTTGGATATAACTTGCAGTTTAGGCTATGTAATCGACAACTAATGATTTAATCCATGACCTTCGGAAGAACGGTTTGAGTTTACATTTTCCTTATGTCATTAGTTCTTATAAGTAATTTGTTGAGTTCTTATGCTAATGTACGGTCTCTTTTTTCTTTTTTTTCCTTTAGTAGTTTGGTCCAAGAAATCATGTGATCATTAATTTTTTCTTTAAGATCACTGGGTTCATCGATTTAGTTTGCCAATCAAGCATTTAACCTTCGTTTAGTTCCTAATTGAGAGCGTAAGATCATTTGTATAATAATAGTACATGCCTCCGATACTGTGTTAAGATGGAACTGAAATGAGTTGGATGTAATGTCTTTGTTTGGTCCACTTTTATTCAGTGTTCAAGAAGACGCGATTAATCTCTCGCCTAGGCGCGATTAATAGCTGGGCAGGAGGAAATCGCCCAGTCTAGCTCTGGGCGATTGATCTAGGCACCTGGGCACTCGGAGACGCGTTTTCACTTTGGTGGGCGACGCCCAGAACAACTAATAAAGGGGAAATTGTAGCCTTTTTGTGAAAATCCCAAACCCTATTCTATTTCCCCTTTCCACCCGCTCTGTAGCCTCCCCGAGAACCTGCCCAATCCTCCTGGAAGATTGATCAATCTGCACTCGCATTTGCCGGATTTGGTAGGCTAACTGGGTTGCCGGCGCCAATAGCCTCTCGAAGGCCCAGAGGTTTCTATTTTTTCGTAGTTGCGAACAGAAAGTAGCAAAGAGGGATGCGTCTATCGGTCTATGGTATTAATAGTCATCTTTATCACTATGCTTTTCATTTTATTTGTTGCTTCTAATTATAATGATCAACAGATACGTCAATAAAATATGTGATCGCGTTGACCTATGAATCAATTTGGAATTGTGCAAGTTGTTGAACATAAACACTATTTCAAGAGACATTGATTTATGCAGGTATAACAGCTCCATTCTCTACTAGCAAAAGCAAAGTCGATCATTTGCCTGGAGGGAGGGAAACATCTTTGGGAATCTTCTTGAAATTCCCCGACTTTTATTGTTGATCATCTGACCTTCCAAAAATAGCGATGAGCATAATGTAATTGTCCATTTTTTTGCAAGAGGATAATAGATTACAACCTAATTCACTAATAATTCTTGAGCTTTACGGATGGTATTCTTTTTAATTAATTTTCTTTAGTATAGTTATTTATTGTTGTAAATTTTCACTTCATAATGTCAGTATACGTGTAACTATAAACATAATTGTTGAAAGCGTACTAATATTTGTGGATACTCGAAACCTAATATGCTATGAAATAGGTGACAGACACAAGGACTGTCGTAAATTTAGCATATGTTATACTATCGAGCTAAAAGCCGAGCACAAAGCTAAGAACAAATTTATGGGCACACAAATTTTTGACAAAAAAGTTTTTATTTGTTGGTGGTATATATTTGTTATAAATTTTTAGAATCTTTCAAATGACATAGTAGACAAATCTATAAGTGTTGACTTTTAGATATCAAAGGCAACACCAAAATAAATTATAAAAAATCCATATTGATTTCCGAAAATCATGAATCTTTTTCAGAAACTTAATTTTCACAACAAATGATTGTATGTTTGAACTATAGAGTGCCTTATTTAATTAAAATTTTGAAGAAATAATTGGAATATTTCAGATATGTCCATTATAATACAATTGTACTATCCGTATACATTAATGTTAGCTATTAACAACCACAACTGCTTTTGGAGATATATATTATTTAAAAGTAAATTATTAGTTAATAATTTTGTATTTTCTCAATTAGTACCTGATGGTTGTCGACCATAAAATTTGAATCCTTTATTTGATAAATTTTTATCCCTCCAAATTACTAATAGGGAAAATCCCTTGGAGTTTATAATTAATACTTCAATGCTTAATTATTTTATTTTCATGGATATAATAGAAAAGTAAGTGAATAATATCAAATTTTATGAAGAAATATTTTTTAAGTAATTTATTCTAACAATAGGAAGTGATTTTTTTCTTAGATGTAAAAAATATATAGACAACAGTAAGCGATAGCATGATCAATACAAATACTTATAAACTAACTAATGTTACAATCAATAATTCGCACAAATATTAGTTTCAACCCACTAATAAATTATTTAGACGATCCCAAATTATTTGAAAATATGAAAAAATAGATTAATATAAAAATATAATAAATAAAACTAAATTCATCCGACCAACGGATCGGGTAAAAAGCTAGTTAAAATAAAGAAGCGAATAACAAACAGGCTGTATTATTAGACATCCAGAGAGAGCCGACGTACGGTTACGGGCTGAGAAATAGGGTGACAATTTTGACTTGATTAGTTTTACTCGATATGTTTTGAGGCAGTATTATCTGATCGATAGGTGGGGCAAGAAGAGTATGGGTAGTAGAGCTGGGCATGCAGACGGATCATCCGCGGGTTTGGGCCGACCCACCCGCATTTGACCCGAATTTCATTAAGTGGGTGGGTGTCGGGTTGCGCTGGGAGCCATCCGTCGTGTGGTGGGTGAGTTGTGGGTGGGTGCGCGGGTGACCCGCTCAACCCAACAACAAAAATATCAAAGTAGTAGGCGCTAGAGAGGGGAGAGTGGAGACGTTAGACATAAACTAGGACTGCTTCCGGAGTTTGAACCTCAAAACCAACCTTCCAAATTGCGATCCCCTCTTCTTCCCTTTATTTTTTCCTCTAATTCTAGTGCCTAGATCACTGCTCTTTCCTTTGTGGAATTATTTTTCTTAGTTCCTTGCACCTGATAATTATCTCAATCTGTAGAAAACTCTTTCATAAAAGAATTTCTATCCAATTTAAGAACTAATTCGACATTTTTCGCCCTATTTCATCTTCTTGTTTCCCCATATAACTCTCTTCGCATATTATCATGTCAAGTTGACTCCTTTATATTATATACATTGTGATGTGGGTGAACCCACAAACCCACTCAAATCATCCACCATCCGCCCGACCCAACCCGAGACTAAATGTGGGTGGATGGTGGGTTAAAATTTATCAATCCGTTTAAGCGCGGGTGGGTGCATTTTATGGTCAAAATCCATCCGACCCACCCAATGCCCACCCCTAATGGGTAGTGTCCTCAATTTGAGTTGTTCTGATCCGTTCTATTTTTACCAGTCCTTGTTAAATTACATGTAATTTTACTCAAATTATTTAAAATCAATTGCTAGTGTTTCAAAAATTATTTAATTGTGTTTTGTTAAACTTTTGTCGTCATATAGCCCTTTTCTATGTACACAGTTGTATACTTGCATTGTTGTCTGCAAATTATAAATTCTTTAGGGAATTTTTCTTCTACTAGGCGCATAGCTACAGACAGAAGTGATAAATTGATGGGTGGATTCACGAATTCGAATTTCGTCGAAATAATCTTAGATCATTATGAAAATTTTGAAAGATTTAAGTAGTAAAATGTCATCGTAAAAACATTTTTTACCAAAATGTAAGTTTTGAATAATATTTTCATTAACAAATTGATGTAGGTACCAAATTATAAAATATAAAAATTATATTTAATTAATTTTAATTTTTCCAGCAATCCTTGAATTAACTAGTTTATTTGAATTTTGATTAAATAAATTGGATTAGTTTGATATTTTAATAGATTAATTAGATTAAATTGATGGATCATATTATTTTATATGAATTTTTCTTATTGATGAAAACGAAATCATGAAAATTTAAAAGATGCTTAAGTAAGGAGGAAATAAGCATGCCTACTGTTGGGGGTGTTCGGAAGTGATATAGCTTGCGGTCTGTGAAGAAGCCTAATATGAGGGAGGCGAGTCCTAAAGAAGCCCAAGAAGAAACGAGGCCCGCCTAAAGAAGCCCAAAGGCATGCGAAAAGAGGTCAGATGGGTAAAGTCGGGAGCCTGGCCTTTCATGATCGAAGAGATGCGTTAATTGGGACGCATGAAGAAATGGCGGCATGGACCGGTGCTAATTAGGCGCCTGGCGCATGTCCCGTGGTTGAGAGCATCAAACCAGGCGCTTAGGGCGAGCGAAGCATTGAAAGAGGTGATGACGTGGAAGCCCGTACGGTAAGGCCAAGATGAGCGATGAACAGTTATAAATAGGATGGTTGGTAAGCATTTACTCAGTTTGGCTTCTCTCACTAAACTTTGGGGAAAACTACTTCTCTCTCTAAGAAAAGGGGCTAGCTTGAGCGTCGGAGGATTAACGGGCCACAAGGCACACCTCTGTGTGAGCTGGCAGTTCCGCGAAGGCAAGGAGTACGGTGTGTGGAGGAAGTTATCAGATCGAAGAGGCTTCAACACCTACTTATTTGGAGGATCATTACCGGTTCAGATAGCAGTTAGTTATTTTAAGTTAGTGTTTAATCACTAAATGACTTGATTTGCAGCCCTACATACAAGTTGTAGACAAATACATATCATATATCAAAGTGGATATTATATTTTAAATCATAATTAAAATCTTTTTTTGTGCAAAGTACTTGAAAATTAGAGTTAAAATGAAACATGTATGATCAGTTAAAAATAATTGGAATTACTTATAACAAAAATTAAGAGATAAATCTCTACTGTTAAATTAAGCTAGTTTGCACCATAATATAAATGAATAATTATAAAAAAGTATGAGATAAATCTCTAGTATTAAATTAATCTAGTTTGCACCATAATATAAATGTAAAATTTTAACTCGTACTATAATTTTTTTACAAAATGATATAGTATAAATTGTACCATGTTAAAGATACAAATTGAGTTGGTAGATTAAAATGTTTATGTGAACCAAAACATTGATAATTAAGTATTTTTAATATTATAAATTCATCCGAGAATAAGATGACTCCAAATCATGAATTTAAAAGATTTTGTAGAGAACTCCTTTTTTATACTTATCCGTTTCCTGTAATTAATCAATCAATTATCCTCTTTTGTCTTTATATAGGCTGCTAGTTTGCGGGTGACTTTCCAGTTCCCAGTGGATTCAGACAGGTGAGCTAACAATTTGTCTTTTACTGGTTGTTGGGATAACTAGAATTGAGTATGCACTTTATTCATTATTTTTAATTTAATTTCTTTTCTAATTGGTCATCAACGGTTAACACTTAGGGGTGGGTCGGTGGATTTTGACCATAAAATGCACTCACCCGCGCTTAAACGGATTGATAATTTTTAACCCACCACCCACCCACATTTAGTCTCGGGTTGGGTCGGGCGGATGGTGGATGATGCGGGTGAGTTTGTGGGTTCACCCACATCACAATGTATATAATATAAAGGAGTCAACTTGACATGATAATAGGTGAAGAGAATCATCGAGGGAAACAAGAAGTTGAAATAGGGCGAAAAATGTCGAATTAGTTCTTAAATTGGATAGAAATTCTATTATGAAAGAGTTTTCTACAGATTGAGACGATTATTAGGTGCAAGGAACTAAGGAAAATAATTCCTCAAAGGAAAGAGCGGTGATCTAGGCACAAGAATTAGAGGAAAAAGTCAAGGCAAGATGAGGGGATCTCTATTTGGAAGGTTGGCTTTGAGGTTCAAACTCCAGGAGCAGTCCGAGTTTATATCTAACGTCTCCACTCTCCTCTCTCTACCGCCAACGACTTTGATCTTTTTGCTCTTGGGTTGAGCGGGTCACCCGCACACTCACCCACAACCCAGCCACCACCCGACGGATGGCTCCCAGCGCAACCCGTCACCCACCCACATACCCACCCACTTAACGAAATTCGGGTCAAATGCGGGTGGATCAGCCCAAACCCGCGGATGATCCGCCCGCATGCCCAGCCCTATTAACACCCACAAACATTTTCTTAATGAGGATGAAATTAATTAAAGATACTCTTATAAAAAAATTAATTAAAGATGTGAAACTTGATATGATCCCAAATGGTCCATTGTACACGTTTAATTTACTTGACGAAAAAGCTATCGAAGTTGGGAAGAAGAAGGGCAGAATTTGGCTAAGTCAAAATTCGTGTTCAGGATACATACTTTGGAGGCACGGTTCTCTTAATTTGCTCAGTGGAAATTCAAGTTTAAAAGTTTGTTTTGCAGATAAAGTTTCCATGTTTCCATTGGTATGCTTTTTGGATACATATGATGTCATTAAGGTTGTTTTACAAGGTCTCAAAGTTGCTACCTCAAAACTGGAAAACTGCCAGAAAATGTCTAAGGCAGAAAACTGTGTTGAGATACCAACTTTGAAGGCCTATATCTGGAGTTTGGAGAATTATCTCGGGCTGTTTCAAGTTGGAGGTGAAAGAGGGAGTCTTCTTCTACAGAGGAAAGGAATTGGTTGAGTTCGAATCAACTTGGAAGGCTTTGATCGAGAGGCTCAAAGATGGCATCAAGGCTGTTTGGTTACTTGGAGTTAAAGGCAGATTTTCCTTTTCCTGTTTAGTTATGCTTTCATTGTTTTGGTAGTTTTTTATTCCTTTTCGTATTAGAATGTAATTAGGAGTTTATGGGACGTGTGTAACCCTAGCTAGGCCTATTTAAGCTTTCTATTTCGTTGTAAAACTCAGAGTTGATTGAATAGAAAAGAAACCGTTTGGTTTTGCAAGTTTGCGAACTTGTTTTGGGTTTGGTGGATTCCAAACTTGCTGAGCTTGTGTATCGATTGAATAGTCACTTCGATCGTGGTCGAGCAACTACCCTTTTATACCAATCGAGCTATCCCCAGGTGTGGATTTGTCCTTTTGGTTCCGTTTTATCCAAGTTCGTATTAAGAACGCTTCGTTATTTGATTCGAGCTCAATCGATTCTTCGATTGAGTCGTTAGCTGCGTGACTTTGATAACATACACCCTCCCAGGGGCGTATTAAGTGGTATCAGAGCCCCGTTCAACTCACGGGCGACGAAGAAGATAAGAGGTTCTGTTCTCCAAATTTCACAATCTGTTGGAAAACAGAGAGGAGCAGATTCTGTTTTGATTTTGTTTCGTGGAAGAGCTTGTGCTGGCAAGGTAACTGAAAAATCGACAAAACATGGGTGATAAGCAGCTCGTTGGGAAGGAGATTCGTTCTACAGGTCGTTCTCCCACAGCAGCTCGTCAAGTACCCACCCTTCCTGCAGTTCAAACCGAAACAGATCAGAGGGACTGCTTGTTTCACACACGCTGTCTCGTTGCAGGGAAGTTGCTATCTGTCGTTATGGATCCCGGAAGCTGCACCAACGTGATTAGCGTCGAGGCAGTGAGGAAGCTTGGATTGCTCACTACGAAACATGAGCGCCCTTATTCGCTGTGTTCGCTCAATGAGTATGGCGACGTGAGAGTCACCAAGCAAGCCATCGTTCCGTTTGAAATTGGGTCGTACAAGGACGAGATCCTTTGCGACGTTGCCCCAATTCAAGTAGCACACCTTATGCTAGGCCGACCATGGCAATTCGACCGATCCGTAACTCATGATGGTCGGAGAAATACCTACAAGGTAAGACATGAAGGGAAGCGATTTTTGCTCAAACCTCTGTCAGCGTCAGAAGTTCTTGATGATCAGCAGCAGATGGCGCTGAATCGGGCTAAGGAGAGTAGCGATTCTGATAGCATGAAATACGAGGAAGAGCATAAAGCCAATTTTGTGGCTCGGCGTTATATGCTGACTGCCCAGGAACGACATCAAGTCAGGCAGCACAACAGAGTTGAAGACCTCTGTTTCTCCCCTGCAAAACAGAGCTACGACTTCGGCAGCCCTGCCGCCGCCGAGGAAGGGAAGACAGAGACCGATGTGGCCAGAAACACGTCTTTGGAGGTGTCGGGAAGGACTGAAAAGGGAGTAGAAGTCATGGATCCGGCTGCCGACGGACGAATCGTCCTAATGACGAGCCAAGCAGAGTTCCAGTCCGCCCCGGCGAAACAGAGCAAGAGAGAGGGAATATCGGGTGGAGCTCGGGAGAGTGATCCGAACCAATCCAAGGAAACCAATACACTCCTTTACGCCCCAGGAAGCTCTCCCCTCGGTCAAATGGAAACGAATCCTTCTGTTTTGCAATATCAAAATCGAGTTTCAATGCCTCTGGAAACGCATGAACAAGAAGAAAAATTAGCTGAGTTGGTTGGGAAGATCGCGCACGATTCGACGCCAACGACCGATTCAAAATCATCAAAGGATGACCCAGGAAGCTATTGGGTCCGTCAAATCAGTCCGAAGATAATTGAAATGAAAACCCCCAATTTCGAATTGGATGTTATGGGTTCCCGGAGTTTGAATTCCGACGACGGCGGGAAAACTTCAGGCCATGGTTTGTCGCGTCTCAGGGAGATTCGATGCATAGAATCGATCGAAAAGTGTAATTCGATGATGGATCAAGAACATTCGTGTAGTATATTAAAGAATGGAGGCTCGAATCATTGTAATTCGACTTTTGACGACTTCTCCGAGTTCATCGCAAAACTGGGCAGTACTGTGAAGATTTTGGCCTCGTTTCCAACAATGATCATTGTCGATATTGGCCAGGGATTTGATGTAGATAATCAAGTGTCTTTGATCCTCATGAAATCATCCATGAATACCAACAAGGCAGGAGGAAGTGATGGCGTGCAGGAAGTTATGCAGCAATTGGAGTCCATGTTTGAAGATCCCTTTGAGAGTATTTCTGATCATGTTTTGTCTTGCCGAATCGTACAAGCTTTGAGAGCAAAGCTTTTTGAAGAGGGGGAGACTGATATGATCCCAAATGGTCCATTGTACACGTTTAATTTACTTGACGAAAAAGCTATCGAAGTTGGGAAGAAGAAGGGCAGAATTTGGCTAAGTCAAAATTCGTGTTCAGGATACATACTTTGGAGGCACGGTTCTCTCAATTTGCTCAGTGGAAATTCAAGTTTAAAAGTTTTTTTTGCAGATAAAGTTTCCATGTTTCCATTGGTATGCTTTTTGAATACATATGATGTCATTAAGGGTGTTTTACAAGGTCTCAAAGTTGCTACCTCAAAACTGGAAAACTGCCAGAAAATGTCTAAGGCAGAAAACTGTGTTGAGATACCAACTTTGAAGGCCTATATCTGGAGTTTGGAGAATGATCTCGGGCTGTTTCAAGTTGGAGGTGAAAGAGGGAGTCTTCTTCTACAGAGGAAAGGAATTGGTTGAGTTCGAATCAACTTGGAAGGCTTTGATCGAGAGGCTCAAAGATGGCATCAAGGCTGTTTGGTTACTTGGAGTTAAAGGCAGATTTTCCTTTTCCTGTTTAGTTATGCTTTCATTGTTTTGGTAGTTTTTTATTCCTTTTCGTATTAGAATGTAATTAGGAGTTTATGGGACGTGTGTAACCCTAGCTAGGCCTATTTAAGCTTTCTATTTCGTTGTAAAACTCAGAGTTGATTGAATAGAAAAGAAACCATTTGGTTTTGCAAGTTTGCGAACTTGTTTTGGGTTTGGTGGATTCCAAACTTGCTGAGCTTGTGTATCGATTGAATAGTCACTTCGATCGTGGTCGAGCAACTACCCTTTTATACCAATCGAGCTATCCCCAGGTGTGGATTTGTCCTTTTGGTTCCGTTTTATCCAAGTTCGTATTAAGAACGCTTCGTTCTTGATTCGAGCTCAATCGATTCTTCGATTGAGTCGTTAGCTGCGTGACTTTGATAACATACACCCTCCCAGGGGCGTATTAAAACTAATATTGACGGTACTTATTTTTCCTCTCTTTCTAAAAATTTTTTCTTTGAAAATCTTCGTTATGGGGCCGCACTGCGCAACTCCGGCTATGACCTGGGCAGTGACAGAGCTAGGATTATAGGTTAGTAGGGGCCAATTTTTTTTCTTACAATGAGAAAATTCAACAACTAAATCGGATTTTAAAATTAAATAAAATTTCAGACGTATTTTTTAAGTCTAGATATACTCTATCATATTGGTCTAATTTTATTATAAGAAAATATATTATGTGCAATATTTGATGACTGTAATTTAAAAAAAAAACATAGACATAGAAAGAATTGATACTAGAATAGAAATCGGTGTAAGCTGTTGTGTCTTTTTACTCAAATCACATAGGGTTTTTACAGAGTACAATGACAGACTCCTATAATAACTCTAACACTAATATGGAAAATACCTAACTTTTAAAACTCTAATAAGGAATATAACTCTTCCGAATTACATTCCGGTACTCGTAGTATAAAATAATATTACACGTACTACACATATTCTAATAAGAATAACCCGTAGTTCAAACTGTTGTGGTTCACAGTTACTAAATTAAAGACAAGATACTAAAGCATAGGCGAGTTAGTTAGAGACACAGACCCAACAACTAACAAAATGGGATGGAAAACGGCTTAGAGGGAGATTCGAACCCCTACACTAAGCTTTAAAATTGCAAAACAGTAGAGCAAAACCACTACACCAACTCTAGATTCCCATGTGCACCCAAGTATTATTTAGAATTTTAGCGGGGCATGGCACCTCCTAACAAGGAGATGGCTCCGTCCCTGAACCTGGGCTTCTTTGTTTTCAGTGGATCCAGCAAATCGGATGACCTTCAGGCCACCAGAGAGGAAGGAGGATGGGTTATGTCTTCCTACATAAGTGAAAAAGCGAAGAGAAGAGCATTTGAGGGATACATTGATTGCACATTTCCTCATACCTCCTCCAAGCCAGCTAAGCTTCAACAATGGGCAACGAATCTCTTAGGTCGAGATGGTGTGGTTCAAGTGACAAATTTAGCCCCCATCTAATGGTATTTCCAGTTCCTTCTGCAGCTACCAATAAATGATTTTTTCAATCCTACATCAAGAGCAAGATCCAGGTCTTCTGGTACTAAGGATTCCGATGTGATTGGGTCAGCTGCAACTGTAATCACTAAGGTAACTGTCTAGCCCCTACATCAAATGGGAGCCTATATGTGAGTTTTGTGGTTGTGGTTAAGGGACCATGAGCAAATGTTGGGAGTCATAGGCCACTGTAGCGGCAGCTTGCTGCTTCTAATTCACCAGAATCTTATGGGAGGTTGGTATCTCAGGCTACACCAATTGGGATGAGAACAATAATAAGAACCATTGGATTACTATAGGTGGCCAACAATTAAAGAAGAAGCATGCAACTCTCTCTGTTGGCCCTGCTAAGTTAGGGGTAATGAGGTCAGAAAAAATGAAGGTCTCAGTTTGGAATACTAGAGGATACAAATATAGTGAAAAAAATAAAGTTGGAGGAATCAAAACTATGGCATGAACAAGCAGATGTCCTTTCCAATCCGTCTGCAAATTCCTTTGATGCTGAAAAAGAAAGAAGTAATGAGCTCAGACATTTGCTGATGGCAGAGGAGTCATTTTTTAGACAGAAGTCAAGAGAGATATGGTTACGAGAGGGAGATTCAAACTCATCCTACTTTCATAGGTCGGTTAAGATTCATCAGAAGAGAAACACCATTCGATAACTCCTTCTATAGAGAAATGTTAGGATATATGTTAGATACTAAGGGATTGGTCAAGAAGAAACTCCAAAGTTCACAGGTGGTTGATATCTATAGGCCAGTCACCTTATATAAAATTAAGAAAACTATATTTGAATTCAAGGGTGAAAAAAGCCCTAGGCCAAACGAATATTATGCTTGTTTTTTTTTATGTTGCATGAGCATCGTTGAAGAGGAGATTACTACAACAATCAAGTAATGTTTTGACAAATCCAACTTCCCACATGAGGTAAACTCAACCCTCCTAGCCCTAATCCCCAAGACTAAACTCAACCCGATCTTATTTTTGCCCTGAAGACTTTGGACCCTACCTGACTCTCCAGGCCCAGTCGATCCGACATGTAATCAAGGCCATAGTTACAGTCCTAATTACAAATTTAACATTGATTTCTCTTTTTTTCTTTTCCAATAAAAAAGAATCAAATTGTTCTTACTTCCTCAACCAATGAGCGTGAGCGGGAGAGGGTGCTCACTAACAGTAGTGAACGCTAACGCCGGAAGCTGACCACAATGAACTGTTGCGGAGCGTGTACCATGGAACCGGAGACAGTCATGCATGTGTTGCGGGACTGCAACTTTGCCAGGTTAACTTGGATGCAAAGTATTCCTCCTTCTGAATACCACCGATTTTTTGGAGCTAATTTACAGGATTGGATCAAGCATAATCTAAAAAGGGAGCACACTGGCCTTGACTTCGGCCTTACCTGCTGGTCTCTTTGGAAGGATTGAAAGGATCGAGTCTTTGCAAGCAAGATCGTTACGACTGAAGCTTTTCTGCAGCGCGTCCATGCATGGATAATTGTCGTGAGGCAAGCTTTGGACAAGGATAGGCTCATTCATAAGCCTAATCCGCCCATAAGAACGAATGTGGAGATCTCCTGGCAGCCACCACCTCTAGAGGGGGTTACCCTAAACACGGGGCGCTGTAGAAGGAGTTCATTTAGCTTGGAATGATGGGTTCAGACACGTCAGGCTGGAGTTAGACTCCAAATGCGCATGTCAGCTGCTTCGGAGTACAGACTTCAGTGAACATCACCACACAACCATATTGGATAGAGCATATGAGCTGCTTCATAGATGATGGGAAGTTTCTATCTCCTATATTTACATAGAGGGTAATAAGTGTGTCGACTACCTTGCTAGTTGTGGTCATTCAGTTCCCACTGGATTACATATGTTTTCCTTATCCGATCCTTTCCTTTGTAACTAGATAATGTATAATGTTCAGGGACTCTCCAAAGCCCGGATGGTTTTGAATGAAAGGTAGAGTGCATTTGCATCCATTTTATATATAAAAAATGTGCTCGTGTATCTCAGTTGTACTAAACACACAAAGGAACTCTTACAATTATTTTCATAATCATGTGGGTATACTTATTAGTTATTCTTATTGTAGTCATTAGGATAATTAAGTCGCAAAGTGTTCGGTAACCAAACGCAAAATAAATCATGCACAGTGACCTTGATCAACAATTGCTGATCAGCAAGCCGACAATAAAAGCGAGGCCCCACCAACAGCAGCGAAGAAACATGTCGTTTAATCGTTTATGCTTTGAGAAATAGGGGAAATGGGAATAGTCTTTTTTTTATGAAAGACTTTTTCCCTCTTTTTCTTTCCTATTTTGGGCCGGTAAGCATAATACTTTTCTTTTATGTGCAAAAATTGTTACACGCAAATAGATTGGGATTTCCTACATTAAACTAACTTGAATGCCTTTATCTACTATAACAAATTTGACAAAAATGAATTACCTAGAAAATACAATAGGCATTACCTAATAGTTACGTAGAGTATGGTAATTTTATGTAACAGTTGTAAAAGATCATTGTAGAAATCTTATGTAATGGACGGTTATTTTATGTACTGAGTACTAGCATTGCATTACGTAATGAATACTAACACTGCATTACGTAAAGTGTAAAATCATTAAGAAAGTCTTATGTAACGCTGCTGCCTGCTGGTTTAATGGTTACTTAAGAAATAATTGTTGTTTGTATCCTTTAGGTAATTGAAGATGTTTTTAAGTAATTAATATTTGTTGGGTCAATAGGGACAAGCCTTTTGGAAGGTCATAAAACTCATTAGACCTAGTCCCATTGGGAGCCCTGAATAGCTCGGGCCGAGCACAAGAGCAAGGCCCATATGGACGAAACCAGGCGCATGACGACAAAATAGGAGCATAGGGGCAAATTAGTATGGAAGAAGGAGTCTAAGAGGCTGTCATTTGTGGGGAGTGCTCCCCTTTTTGTAACCATCGGACCCTAGATTTCTGTTGCCAGTAGACTTCCTCTGCCTCCCATTGGCGATTAAGCTCTGTCTCCAAACTTTTAATCGCATCCCAGCCAATTGGATGGATCATTTTAATTCGATCAATCTCTGCCTGGAGAGTTTTAATGTTACGTAGGGAGTTCGTAGTCCCCGCCCTACTCCAATCATAAAGAAAATGGTGGATCTTCTTAAGGCGTTCCCAAAGACAAAACATGGGGGTACCTTAAATTTCTTCTGTCCAGACATAGCGTACCATGGCCTTGACCTCCGGATTGCCAGCCCAGCGGGCATCAAAGCGGAAAGGGGGCGACTACTCTGAACATAAGCCTTGTAAGAGAGGAGAAGGGCACGATGATCTTATCCCTGATCCGTAAAATGTTTAACCAGGGTCTGCAGGAATTGATCAATCCATGACTATGAGCAAAGAGCCATGTCCAGACACTCTTGAATGCAAGCATCGTCCATACTTTTGTTCGTCCACGTGAATTGATCATCCTGAAAACCTGGATCATGAAGGCCCATATCCTGAACAAAACCTCGAAGGCTCATCGATTGAGTCGCATTCCACGCTAATTCACCATCCTTTTCCCCCTCATGAAGAGTAGAATTGAAATCGCCAATGACAGTATAGGGCAGGTGAATATTATCACAAATATCACGAAGCTGAGCCAACTGAATAGCTCTAATTGCCATATCACAGCTAATGTAAACAAAAATCACGACATAAGAAAAATCCACTTCATTAATTTGAGCACAAATACAGAAGTTGGAATGAAAAAACACCAAAGTATCAACCATGGGGGACCAAACAACTACTAACCCTCCCGATGCATCAATTGCATCAACAAAGAAACAAAGAGAAATATCAAACCCTAAACCCCGCATACGACGAGACACTACTCTCCAGCTCGATCGAGTTTCAGAAAAAAATACGAGATCTGGTTTTTTGGAATGAACTAAACCGACAGCTGTTTGGAATGTGAGTGATGGCCCAATTCCCCTCGCATTCCAGGCCAAAAGCCTCATTTATCTGATGAGGGCCACTCTAGGCTGGCTTCCTCCACCTTATCAGCTGATTCTACAAATTGTTTCTTCGGCGCAGAAGGGTCTCCCCCCTCCCCCCTCCATTTTATCCAACCCACGCTTACGATTTCCAATCACTGGGTCCAATAAATTGGTACCGTATTCATTCAGCTGCGCAGGTGGATTAGAGCCATCCTCCCGGGAACTTCCCGCTCGAACATCCCTCACCAGATTCCCAGTAGGGCAAGGCCTAGAGTCATTATCACCCTTAGTTAAAATCAACCCAGCCTCAAAGGCTGCAACCACTTGGTTAACCCGACCCTTAGTGGGCTTGCCGGTCCTTCTGGGATCACCCAAACACGATCGTCTTTTGATCTCAAAGGATTGGACATCTCCCGAGGAGTGATTTCCATCAGATTCACAGGCAGCTTGATGATTTCCTATTGTACACTCATTAGAGTCCGCGGGATGCATTTCCACCTCAATACCCAAAGGCGGAAGCTGCTCCTCTATGACGCAACCATCCCAGGCCTCCCCGCAGCGTCTCGCGCTGCGAGCTTCTTCAGTCGCAAGCTCAATCGACGCGGAGGTTCCTGCTGCATTGCAAAACTCTCCCCATTCTACCCCCCTGCATATCCATCATCTTTGTACATGCTTCCCGCGGGAGGGGAATTGGCAGCTCGAAGCTGCATGGGAGGCTCAAGACCGTCATCCAGTCTCTGTTCAACACATTCTTCCTCTGACTCCTCCTCGAGAATGAGGCGGCGACGACGGGATTGCTCCATGATCACATTCGGTTGCGCAGCAGGCTCCCAATGTTGTGGAGCAGCTCTCGGCCGACCGCCAGCAGGAAGATGTGAAGCATGCTTATTTTCAGGAACGTGTGCAGCCGCCTTAGGAGTTTTTTGCCCCGCGACTTGCGCCCACCGATTTTGACACAAGGTGAGACCTTGATCGGAAATCCATTGGGGCTAGCACGACGGCCAGTACCACCTATCTGACCATCTAAACTACATATGTTTTGTGTTTTAGCGTTTTATCAATTACCACGCATAACTTTTATTTAAACTATTTCCGGCCATTGGTTCGCCAAACCTCCCGGTTTTCACGAGACAATTCTTAGTAGTTGTTAATTATCTATGACTTGCTTAGGTTTATAAAATTCAATTGTCTCTGTTGTAACAAACAATGTGGACATACCATTTTTATTCATGAAATATATCAAGATCCAGAACTAGATGAACAATGCGTTGGTGACACATTTAGAACAAGGATTGTGATATGGTAGAGGGTGGATCAAGAATCGAAGAGAACCTCGAATTTGGACCAAGAATCAGAATTGCACAGCGTCGAACTCTTTTGTGGTTTTCTTCTTTCTTCAATAGCACGAAAATAAAAGATAACTTGCGGAATCGATCAAACAAATTCGAACTCGTGAGAAGGACCAATTGGTATATGAAACCAATCAAACAATCTCGAACCCGTGGATAAGGCCAACCGATATAATGGATATGTGTTACTATTATTATTATTATGTAATTGTACGAATCTTGATTATTATTTTGGTGATTTTTTTATTTCGTTTTAGAGTTGATTTTGTACTGTATGAAAAAGGCACCCCCTTGACCAATATTCTGGCTCTGCCACTGCACGTGCCACCTTACGAAGAGGGCCATATCAGTTTACAATCTAGAGGTACATGCCATTCCAACGAGAGGGACCATGGATGTGGGAAAGAATATGGGAGTCACGTGATCATGCCACGAAAAGCGGATCTCAAAGAAGATTAAAAAATTACTAAGTATGAGAAGGTCATGTCATGTCGCTGGAAGGGCCACAACCATGACTGAGAAGTCCATGATCGCGGATGAAGAGGTCATGCCGCCTCATGACCAAGACTGAATGACCCAAAATATTCTAAATCTGGAAGGTCCATGTCGATTCACAAGAGGGGGCCATAGACACGAGACAAGAGGTCTACCCATGACTGAAAAATATTCTAAGTGTGAGAAGGTCATGTCACCTCACGAGAAGGTCCATGTGCATGATTAAGAGGTCCATGGTCGTGTCATGTGATGGCCATGGACGCGAAGCAAGAAGCATTAGACACGATTGAATAATTCTAAGTCTGAGAAGGCCATGCCGCCTCACGAGAGGGGACATTGACATGAATGAGAAGGGTGTGGTGGTAGAGCATTATATCACTAGTGACTAAGTCCCAAGAGGGTCATGGACATGAGTAAGAAGTCCATGGTCATGAGGCAAGAGGACCACGACCCCATTGTGAGACACCTCATGCTCATCAAAAGACTAGCGTGACACGAGATTTAGAATAAGACCATACGAGGCAAGACACACTCTCACGACAATTCCAAGAAAGGCACCTGGGCGGTTGAGGGAGTAACCGCCATGTCCGAGGAAGCAGGGAGCGGTTCTTTTTGGATTTATCCAATAGGCGGTTTTCTATGACAGTTATCTCCCCATGGCTATATATAGAAGGAAGGGTCGAGAGAGAGAGAGAGAGAGAGAGAGAGGGGTTCCCAAAACCACACAACTTACGCCTATGTAGTTATAGTCGTAGATTGGAGCCCTCGCTAAACCTCCATATGAGTAGCAATAACTTAATTTAGTTTTCATTCCCAAAAAGCATCAATCAAACACTCTCGTTCAAACTTTGTTTGAACAAGTTTGAGTCGTGTCTTAGAAATCGTTGTCCATAAAATTCAAAGGTGCAATCTATCTCAATTCAACGCAGGTGTTCTCGTTGAAAAACAGGGTCTTAGGAGAAGTGTGTCTTCAATCCAAATCGTTGAATTATTTTGGAGAACCATCCTCCTCAAAAATAAAAGGACCTCAGCAAATTTGTCTAGAAAATTATGGCCAAACTGTGAAAGACTTCATTAATATGTTTATTTAACGAATACATAAAAAGTTATTATTCCTCCATATACTCTACTTAATGTATGTGAAAAGTAAATATTAAAAAGTTACAAACTTTAAACTCACCTAAGAGTCAGAGGCTTAGTCTTCTTCATCGTTAAAGTAGTAGAATCACAAGGGGCAATGCTATTGTCAGGGTAGCTCAGGATAGAAAACATCTCTGGAACAAGTTGCAACTCAGTCTCCCCACGCAATTTGCTAACATCCTGCAATATTCGCATGGAGAAGACCTAAATTAACTAACAGAAAAACCAAACGGAGAAGGAAAAGGGAAGAAAAATGAAAGAGAGGGAAAGGATGAGAAGAGATGGATGGCGCTCTCAGGATAGGTGTGTTGTTACTTGTTAGTGAAGCTTAAGAAAGCCTCAAAAAATTTATACCTTGAGAATTGGGTGCGTGAGGATGTATCTATTTCCCTTTGTTGCAATAGTCGTGCTTCTTCTTCCAGCATATATTGCAGTAGTAGCCGTTCCCACCCTCCTCCATTTTCCACTCCCTTGTAGCAGCCATCCTCTTGAATCTGTACATGATCGATATTGATATTTGGGATGTGAGATACTTTCGGCCAATCCTCAGCCGTGCTCCCACTGCTGCATCTTCCTGATAGAATATCGCAGCCATATACCTCCAAAGACTCCAGGGCAGTGAGCTTTGTGAGCCAGCTTGGTAAACACATGAGGTTATGACAACTCGATATCTGCAGCTTTTGCAAGTTCGAGCAATGCTGAAGCCACCTCGGCAGCTTCACCAACTTAGGAACCCGAAAGACATAGAGGATGCGAAGGTTTGGAAGGACAGGGAGTGCCATGTCATTCTCATCATTCCCGTTGCAGTCCTCCAACTCCAAAGCTCCACAATCATATATCGAAAGCTCCTGGAGGGAAGGGAGATGTTGCAGGATAGCTGGAGTCAGAGCAATCAAGTCATGGCAATACAATATGCGTAGGCTTTCAAGAGAAGCAAGTTGCGGCAACAAATCTTGTGGCACAACTCGTAGACCTTTCACGGCTACGAGAGCTAGAGATCGGAATCGAGTGCGCGTTTGGGGAGGAGAAATTAGAGAGGCACTGAATGCACTCAGCAGCTCACTGCTCACATACATTAACCTCACATCCTCAAATTGCACCGCAAAGCATGGAACCAAAATCATTTTTGGGCAGCTACGAATCACCAAATCAGTAACCCGGGCCAGGAAAGGCGACTTTGTGTTCGTAGGCGACCAGCCTATTAGGTTACAGCAATCGTAGATCGCAAGAGACCTGATGGAAGGAAGAAATTGAGAATCATTACTATTCTTATTATTTGAAGCAAGCGACGGTGAAGATGATGGTACCTTCATCCCACTCTGTATGTACTCTAATCTGTCTAACACAGACAATGCCAGTTTTTCAAGAGAAACAAAAGTATCCAAGGATGGCAGAACCCGCAGTTTATCACACTGAATTACCGAGATCCCAACCAAATTCCTGAGAGAAGTGAACCAGCTCGTCAGAAGACACGTCCCACCATAATGCAAGAACTTAATCTTCTTTAAATTGGTATGCGGCTGCAGCGCTTCCAATATTGACCTCTCATGATCAGAACTTCTAGCCGCATTCTTCTCCTCGCGTTCTGCTGAGCTACTCCAACTTAGTGTTAACTTTCGCAGTTCTGATTTCTCCTCTAATTTGGCTGCTTGCGCTTCAGATTTATCCTTCACCCGTTCCAGCCTTCTAATATACAGCTCCCCACTAAGCTTGTTCAATCGCTTCAATTCGTCAAGTCCAACTGCTTCTGTCACTACGAATAAAGATAATTCTCTCAGGCAAGTGAGTTTCCCAATCCCGACTGGCATACTTGTCAAACTCTCACAATCATCTAGACCAAGGTAGGCAAGATTACACAGCTTCTCAGTGTCTCTTGGAAGTTGACGAAGATTTTTACACCAATGCAGAGAAAGCACTTGCAAGTTTATTAGTCTTGTAATTTCTTCCGGAATGGTCTGCATCTTGTTCCCAGAAAGGTCAAGGTACCTCAGATGTTTCAATCTACGAATGGAAGACGGGACAATCTCCATTCCAGCTCTATTGAGACTAAGAACTCTCAGCCTAATCATATTTGAGAAAACCATCTCACATCCTCTGTCTTCCAGCTCAAAACCTGTGAATGGCACATTCATGAGGAAAAATGTTCGCAATTTCTTGGCTTTACCTAAGATAGTTGGAACTTCCCATATCTCGTTCTCAAAATCAAGTGATATGTGACGAACTCGTTCGAGGTTGACATCGCCGCAGCTGAGGCTATCCATTACATTTGAGGCATTCAAGGTGATGATCTCTTTCCCCGCAATTGTGACAGCTAAATCATGCATCTTGCACCATTTTATATTGCCCCATCGATCTCTGCGATACTCCTGAAAAAATGATCTCCATAACAAGTTCTTGACATATTCAATACCGACATCTTCAAGACATGATGATTTATTTGAGTTTATATACCCTTGTCCAATCCAAAGTTGTATCAAAGTTTTCACGTTAATCTCATAATCTTTTGGAAATAAACTGCAATAAACGAAACAACGCTTCAAATGGGAAGGCAAGTGATCGTAACTCAACCGAAGAGTTGCCAACATTCTTCTCTCTTGATCATCTATGTTGATAAGTACTTGCTTGTTTCTTATTGCTACCCAATCATCCACATCTGTTTTACATGATAGAAGGCCAGCCATTGTCCTTATGACCAAAGGAACCCCTCTGCATTTATTCACAATCTCCTCTCCAACCTCTATATATGTTGGACTCTGTCTTACCGGTCCTGCAAAAGCTATTTGCTCAAACAAATGCCATGACTTTTCTGCAGGTAAACCGTGTAGCTCATATGGCTTTAACCCACTGGTTGCCATTGACTCCGCCACATTCATAAAGCGCGTGGTCACGATTACCCTGCTTCCAGCCGATCCCGTGCTCCTCAAAAACCCCTTTAGGCGATCCCAAGTGTTCCTGTAACCAACATGATCCCAAACATCATCCAGGACCAACAAGAACTTCTTGTTATTTAATTTTTCGTGAAGATTGCACTTCAAAACATCCAAGGTGGAATCTTGGACTTCACCTTTTGTCACAGATTCTAGCATCTTCTTCACTAGAAGTTTCTCATCAAAATTTATGGAAACGCATACCCAAATTTTGAGATCAAACCCAAATGTTATCCTCTCATCGTTATAAATAAATTGAGCCAGTGTTGTCTTCCCTAGACCCCCAAATCCAGTAATCGGCACAACAACAACATTCTCTGCATAACTGGACAGCAACACCATGTCTATAATGGTATTCTTATCCTGTTCTCTCCCAACAACCACATCAGGAATAAAGGAATCAGTTTCCCTCCAAATCAAGTTATTAGCAGTAGACTACACAGGACGTTCATTTAAATGAAAATGTCTACTCTCAGCAATATCATCTAACTTGCTCCGAATGCCCTTGATCTGGTGAGCCAATTTCAAACCATATACAACTGGGTTGGAACCTGAGAAGAATAGGCCTACCTCATTCACAATGTGATTGTCATCCATTTGGTTCCTCCATTGAGCTTCAGTGGAGAGATCGTCCAACAAGTCCTCGGCGTCATAAAAGACTTCATTCAGTTGACTAATCCAATCCTGGATCTGATGACTCTGACCGGACTGTTCCTCTGCATCCAACAGAACAGCCTGAATGGTAGACATTGTGCTCTGGAGTCTCGAAATCTCACTTTTAAGACCCCCGAGGAGGGCTACCTGGTCAGCTGCCAGAGAAGCCAACTTCTTCATGACCAACTCTGCGAGAGCAGCAGCCATTCTTGTTTAGGGGAAGTGAGGAGATGAGCAAAACCGAAAATGAGAGCCTAGTTGGAAGAGAGTTTAAGGGAAAGGTGCAAGAAAAGAGATCTTAGATTTGCTGTGGTAAGCAAGTCTAAGAAATTAAAGGGCAAGTCCTATATACATAGGTGGATCTATCTGATGAATCATCCAAGAACCATACACAACGCCCATGTGAATGAATGCAACGACAGTCAACCCATCTTGATTTAAGAATAAGATATTCAGCATTAAGTACTACTGTGCAGACATTGACAGGTGAGGAAGGCAAGCCTTTGCTTTTGGGTGGCGCCAGTGCCATTATGAGTGCAGTAACACATAAATTAATTACTTGACTCAGCAGCAAGAAACTAGCCTCCATGGATCGTATGGTTTCTAAACTTTTCTTTAAGTATAGTTCCCAATCTTTCATTTTAATAGATGAGGTACAGGCATTGTTGATTTAGGGATTTAGGCGGTCTTAGGTGCATTAGTAACGAGTTCGTGTAATTAACAGTGTCCAACAATAATAAAGGAAGAATCCATGTATAGCTCTCGGGGAAAGTCTAAGAATGGTTCTCACCTGAAATGAAGACATTTGATAGCAATACTGAATGGAAGGACTGGAAGCAGAGGAAAGTGCGAACCTTTTCATATCCAATCTGGATATTGATGGTAATCAACCTGCAGTGATAATCATTCAACTCTGTGCTGTTCCAGGTTCTTGAACAGCCATCTATGGGATCTGGATGGTGTCACTCTGCTGTCAAGGCATACATTGTCTTTGTTTCAGCTCTATGGAGAGCATAGAATGCTCTTCTTTCTCCTTGTGGCTCTGCTGTTTGTTTGCTAATTGAACTCCTTTCGGACATTTTAACAAACAGGTAGCGCGCATCCTCATTCCGTCATCGCAAATCCATCCGATTGTTACTATAATCCGAGTAATCATCTGGATACCACCCTCCCCATGTCGCTTTCTGCATCCCATTGTCGTATGGGAACCTAGCTCCGGACAACTTGCCTACGAAAGCTCGCTTTTGAAAACCGCCGCCGGCGCAAACATGTACCAAATTATATAGTGGCTTCCTGTTATCGAACGTGAACTTCCAAGTTCCCTCTGCAGACGAAATAGGAAACTATCAGGTCCGATGATCGGCCATCCTCGAACACGGACTTAGTTTTATAGTTTTCCAGTGCTTGCTCGAGTCGATGCCTTCTCGCCGATTCAACATTTCCCGGCAACCTGTTTCTCTGGTTACCTAGTTGGCTGGTTCACTGGTTTCTCATTGTGCGTTTATAGCTTACATTTTTTTTTTTTTTTAATGTAATTTACTAATTAATGAATCAGCAATGTCAGCGTATAATAACTACATAATAAATTCCGCTCGACTATTTTGACACTACACAACAACAATTAGATTCCCATCTTTCGTCATAATTTAGCTATTTTGAATTTCACCGTTTTTGAACAATCTTGCATCAAACTATCAAACACAAGAACTAGAGATCATGCCAACAAGTGGTCTCTGCCGGTTCTGCTTGTACATCGACCTTAATCCGCATGAAACGAGACAATACCAACTCAGTGATCCTTCTCAGCAAAACAGATGTTGATACTCTCATCCGAAGTGGGTCTTGCAAATCGGCATAGTGAATCAAGCCTTTACAGAGAGGTGAAGGATAATTCTTCGACGCCCTGAGAAGAAATGGAGTAAAGCTTACTACTTCCCGCCACGAAGCAGAGCCCTAAGAACTCCTTCGATCAACCCTGGAACAAAATGCAGAACATGGCCTCCTCCTGGTAACTCATGGTAGTGGATCCATGGAAGCTTCTGAGCAATATACCGCTGTAGAATCACGGGAACCTTCTTATCATCATCGCCTTGCCATAAGTGGACCGAACCTTCATTGTTGGGGAAAGGATTCTCGAGATCCATGGGATCAAACTCCCATTTCCCAAAACCAATCATCATGTCTCGATGCAGGGATTCGAATTCTCCTTGTTGTGTTGCCTCTTTCTGCACAAATGCAAAAGGAGAAGCCATCCATAATCACAAATCTAAATCACAGAAGAAATTCACGCCATCTCACTTTCGTGTTTAGCGAGAGTACAATTCCCATATGCTCGTAGGTGAGAAAACATGAGGGTGTTCGATGAAGCAAAGAAGTCACTTGCCCACTTCAGCTTGGAAAGAATGCATAGTCTAATGCACCAACAGACAAGAATTCAAATTTCTGTCTGCTTTTAACTTCCATTTCATGCAGTCGAGTAAACTCAATGAGGTAAAGAAAACAGACATCATCAACTGAAAATGAAGGACAAAAGAAGTGGATACACAAGTTTAATGTGGTTGCTTCGCACAAACGTGGAGGTGACTACAAATACTGCGTACCTTCAGATCATGCCCACCGCCATACGTCGATACAAGTTCTATATCCTGACGAGACATAGTTTCACGCTTTCTGGAGATGACGCCTGATGAAGGAAACAGTTTCTGAGTGTTCCACCAGTAGGTCAGCCAAGGAGCATGGTGAGCAACACGTAATGCCCATTGATCTTGTGGTAGCTGTAAGTTGTAGGCTTCTTTGCATAGGTCAGCAGGGAAACCAGGCCACCAGTAATTGATAACTGGAGCTATCAAAGCCGCTCCAGCTAACCTACAAGAATTCCAAAATAATGACAGCTTCAGGACGGAGACTATCAGAAGACATACAAAGTAGATAACATGGCAGGCTATGATTTCTTCCACTAAAAAAAATTCTTCAAAACAAGTTAATAAAACGTCCATAAAGTATTCAATTGGCAACTATAGTTTGTTCTTACCTCTGAGGAATGTACTTAAGGCATCCCCAAACAACCTGGCCTCCCATAGATTTACCCATCACATAGAATCTGGAACCCAGCCCTAAACCATCAGCAAGCTCCTCTATGTCAAGAGCCAGACTCTTCGGTGTTCGATTCGGATCCGGGTCACTTTCTCCATAACCGGGCCGGTCAAATGTCACAACATAAACCCCTAACTCTTCAATCACTTCCTGATAACAGGGCATTGCGGGTGAAACAATCCTAATAAGCCTCAAATCAATTCAATCTCAACGCAGATCGTTGTGGGTAAGAAGCAACAAATTACCGGAGTAAGGTTGGTGACAATCATTGGATCAAGCCTACAGGAAGTAAAGCCATGAACAAATACAATCTTATGCTTGGCAACGTCTTTGGGAAGCCCATGTTCCTTGTAGGCCAAATGCCGTCCATCCCTTAGCTTTATCCGTGGCGCCGTCACCGGAGGGCCGCCTGGAGTTCCGCAAATCTTGGGAGGCGGAGGGCGGAAGGCCTGATACGCCGCCGATGTCAGCAACCCAATCAACAAGATCACAGTAATTCTTCATGAACAATAGAAAATCGACAGCATAATTACTTCCACAAGTCTTCACAACCATTGACCGCAAAGCAACGATCATTATTTCGTCTCCACTTTCTGAAGTGCTGTTGTATTTGACACAAGTAAACCACATCTTACAATACATCTAGAAGAGGAAAGAAATGGGGGCACCTGAAAAGCATCGAAATGGAATGCTCGGGTACTAGTTTGCAGCAGCTTTCGAACGGGGCCGTGAGTTCCGATTGGCCGGCGACTTGGGTCGCGGAGATTTAGGGTAGCCGGACCGGTTGGAAGGGACAGTCGACCGGGCGAGCTACTTCCGCGGTGGTACAAGGCTGCGGAGGAGGAGAGCGAGAGATATGGAGAGGGGGAAGATAGGCGGAAAGATGAACGGAGTTGGATCAACGATTGACTTGAATCAAAGATGAAGGGACAGGGACTAAAGCAGCGAGCACCCATAGTTGCGAAGTAAATCACTTTTAAGGCAAGTTATTTGTTGGTCAGACTTCAGAGTTCAGAGACGACTATAGTAGCCCCTACACAAGGGGCAGATCCGGTCAGTTTTACTCACATGTATAATTTTTTATCAGTCAACGAGGAATGAGTTTAGTTGCTAACTCTTAGCATCGTATTTTTTTTTTTTTTACAAAAGATATTCATGCATTGATTCAAAAAATAGGCAGTTACATCCTGGAATTCAACCAGGCCTGAAAATCAAAGAAACGACTCAAAATCGGATACAAAGAGAGGGTCTTTCTAGCCACCAAGTGGGCTACCCTATTACTACTCCGACCTACAAATCGCACACTAAATCCGGGGTAGCTGGAGTCTGGAGAATCTCAGCACCACTTCCTGCAAAATCGCACCTAATCGGCTATCCCTCACATCAGCGTGTCTGACCTTGTCGATGATCACCTTAGCATCCCCTTCAAATCTAACCTCGGTGAATCCATGCTCCAAGCACCACAGCATACCTTCACGGAGGACTAGCAACTCCACCACCATGGGGTCATCAATAACCGGAAATTTGACCCCTTTTACCCAAAGGACTTCCCGAGTAGGGGACATCAGAACCAAACCGCCCGCTGAATGAGACTCACACCTCGTAGCCCCATCCCACATACAAACAACACCAGTCTGCACCATCGGATCCAGTGGTTGATGTATCGGGGGATGAGCAGCTAGGATGACTTTATCCACCGGCAGTCACACCCATTCCTCATACTGCTGGGAGAACTGGCGCATCAACGCAGGGATCCCAAATTGCTTACCCTCAAAGACCACCCAGTTCCTAGAACGCCAGATCCGCCAAAGAACAGCAACCATTGCCATGAAGAGCGTGGGCTGCTAAAGTAAGGCCATCAGCTTCTTAAGGAAAAGGGGAAAGGTGTGACGAGGAAGCCCCTCCCCCAGATACTCCAGCCCCGACTGCACCCATAATGCTCGCGCCACCGGGCAATCCAGAAACAGATGCTCCAATGTTTCCGGACTCTCCCAACACACCGGGCATCGTGGATGCACCTGGACTTTCCTACTAATGAGAGCCTCAGTTGTCGGCAAGATACGATTGAGGATCTGTCAAACGAACACCTTCATCTTGGGGGAAATATTACCCCCCCCCCCCATAATCGAATCCAGCTCGCCCTATCCATCCAGCTAACCGTAGCCTTCCAACGCCCCCACCTCCGATCAAGGGAGACCGCCAAGTGATAAGTCGACTTAACCGAAAACACCCCGTCTGCAATCTCATGCCAAACAAGCCTATCCTCCATATTTTGACGCGGGAGGGGAATAGTTTTAATAATGCGGCACGTGGGTGGGTCAAACCACTGACTAAGCTTGGGATCACACCACCGCCCTTCCTCCCTACAAATTAGCTCGGCCACTGGTGGGTCACCCCCTGACGGCAGGACCATCGGATTGTACCGAGGTGGATCCAAGTGGAGTTGAGGGATCCAGGGGGAATGCAACAGTGAAGCGGACCGCCCATTTCCAATTTGCCATCTTAACCCCATCTCAAGCAACTTCCGACCAAACAGGATGCTCTGCCACCCCCACGACGGGCGGGAACGTGCCTTAGCATGAAGGAAATGCTCATTAGGGAAATACTTACCCTTATAGACTTGAGCCAGCAGAGAGTCAGGCTCAAAAAGGATACGCCACCCAATTTTAGCAAGAAGGGCCTGATTAAAAAGATAATTATCGTTAAATTAAAAAACTAATTTTATGATCAAATTAAATAGAGAGTAGTTTAGTCAATAGATTCTTTAATCCTAATATAAATACAGGTTTCTACCTCACTTCTCTCTCGGCCGCCCACGTCTTTTCCCCTGCTTCTTCGTCAGTAAATATCTTCTTCTCTCCACCAAAAACCGTCTGATCCCTTGCCTCTTCCATCTCCGTCGTGACGCCATCACCCGTGTCAGCCTCGTCATCACTCTCGTCGGACTCGCTTTCGTCGTGTTGCCCCTTCTGTTAGAAGACCTGTGAGCTGAAACGTAAAGAACAATAGGTTTACGTGGTTTCCAGTATTGCAGAGAGCAATACCGACTAGTCCACGGGGTAACGGAGTCTCTTATTCAGCTTAATGATCAACGATGGAGTACAAGGGGAATATATACAACCTAAACCCTAATCCATGCTCTCAACAGGCTACGTATGCATGGAATAATGGGCTAGGGAACCGAGCTTATGTACATAACTGGGCCGAGCCCTATATACACTAACAGCCTCCCCCAAATTGATGCCGATCACGAAGCATCAATTTGCCCGAAAGATACCAATGACGACTGGTGGGAAGAGACTTCGTGAGGAGGTCAGCAATCTGCTCCTCTGACGCCACGTAGTGCACCCGTAAAACACCATCACGAACCAAATCCCGGACATAATGAACATGAAGCTCAATATGTTTGGTTCGCTCATGCATGACAGGATTTACCGCAATCTGGATAGCACTGGTGTTATCTACGAACAAATCCACAGGGGAAGAGCACGACACACCAAAATCAGTCAAGAGACGTTGAAGCCAGATCACCTCGGAAGCCACCTCGGACATAGCCCGGTACTCAGCCTCAGTAGAGGACTTAGAAACCCGATCCTGCTTCTTACAGCGCCAGGAGATGAACGAAGAGCCAAAACGGACACACCAGCCAGAGGTCGAACGACGAGTGTCAATACACCCAGCAAAATCCGAGTCGGAGAAGGCCTGAAGATCAAGCGGCCCCTGGGAGGGGAAGAACAAGCCAACATCGAGAGTGCCCTGTAGATAGCGGAGGATCCGATGAACTGCAGCCAAGTGATCCTGACACGGAGCAGCCATAAACTGACTGACGATCTGAACGGCATAAGAGATATCCGGGCGGGTGGCAGCCAAGTAAATTAAGCTACCAACAACACTCCGATAAGCTGACCCATCAACCAATGGAGAACCAGAGTCCCGATGGAGCTTAAGATTGAGCTCCATGGGTGTACGAACAGGACGACAGGAATCAAACTGGTGATCGGAGAGGAGGTCTTTGATGTACTTAGTCTGATGCAGAAGAATTCCCTGGGTAGAACGTGTAACCTCCAATCCCAAAAAGTACTGTAAATTCCCCAAATCCTTCAAATTAAAAGCTGCCTGCATACCCTGCTTCAGAGACTCAATACCTGCGGCATCATCCCCAGTAACCACCATGTCATCAACATAAAGCAAAAGAACGACAATGCCTGTGGACGAAGTCTTCGTGAATAGGGACGGGTCATTAAGACTCTGACGAAGCCCCAAAGCAAGAATGGTCGTCTGAAACTTCTCAAACCAGGCACGAGGTGCCTGCTTGAGTCCATAGAGCGAGCGGTGAAGGAGACAAACCTGACCCGGTAAAGCATACTTATACCCGGGAGGAGGTTCCATATAGACAACCTCCTTCAAATCCCCGTGAAGAAAAGCATTCTTCACGTCAAACTGATAGAGAGGCCAATCACGAGCAGCTGCAACAGCTAACAGAGTCCGAACAGTAGGCATCTTCGCAACCGGGGCAAAAGTCTCGTCGTAGTCCACACCGTGTTCCTGAGTAAAGCCCTGAGCCACGACCCGGGCTTTATGTCGTTCGATCGAGCCATCAGGGAGAACCTTGATGTTGTACACCCACTTACTGCCAACTATAGGAACTGGTGGAGGTGGACGGTCAACAACAGTCCACGTACCATTTGCATGTAATGCATCTATCTCCACGTCCATAGCATTATCCCAGACGGGATTTCCATGTGCTTGCTTATAACGGGTAGGTATCATCACAGAGTCAACTCCATAGGCATGATAGTCCTGAAAACGGAGAGGTGGCTGGCCCAACGTGGAACGCGACGAACGACGAGGAACTGGCGGAGTAACTGGGGACTCAGCCGCGGAACTAGACGCCGCGGAGGGGGCAGCAGAGCTGGAACCAGTCGAGGCTCCAGGATCCGAAGCTGCTGTAGTGCTGGGCGACGAGGAGGAGCCGGAAGTCGCCGAGGGAGTCGCCGGAGGAGACAGGTCAGGCGAGTCAGGTGGATCAACGTGGGGAGGGTCACCCGCGGGGTCATCATCTTCTTCAGGAAAAATGGGTAGCTGAGACTCGGTTGACAAAAATGACAGGGAAGGACTACTAGACTTGGAAAAGAAGGGAAACTGCTCAAAAAAGGCGACATTACACGTAATCCTAATACGTTTTAGGACCGGATCATAGCATAGGTACCCTTTATGAACATCACTGTAACCCAGGAAGGCACATCGAACAGTTTTAGAAGACAACTTAGGACGCTCTTTCTTAGACAGGAGAACAAAACAAGTACACCCAAAAACCCTAAGACGAGAGTAATCAGGATGAGACGAATACAACGCAAAATGAGGACTCTTTTGACTCAGGACAGGAGTGATCTGATAATTTATGAGACGAACAGCTGTAGCAACAGCCTCAGGCCAAAATGACACCGGGACATGAGAAGCCAACAAGAGAGCCCTCGTAAGATCAAGAACATGTCTATTTTTCCTTTCAACCAGACCGTTCTGCTGAGATACACCAGGACATGATTTTTGACTCAAGATGCCAAGGGACCGATAAAGATCACGCAACGGATGGGAACTGAATTCCCCGCCTGGGTCAGACCGAACAATCTTGACAGGGCGCTCAAACTGAGTTCGGATCATGTTCAGGAATTCCGAAGCAGCAGCAAGCAAGTCAGATTTCAGGCGAAGGAAATATACCCAAGTAAACCGGGTGGCGTGATCAACAAACAAGGCAAAATAGCGAAAACCATGTCGTGAAACAACTTGGGATGGTCCCCACAAATCAGTGTGTATAAGATGAAATGGTTCAGAAATCACTGTCGTACTTGAGGGAAAAGGAATACTAGTGATCTTGGCCTCAATACAACTCGTACATAAATGTGAAGCAACACCATTCATCTTATTTTTTCCAAGAAGATCTTGTTTAAACATAGCCAAAAGACGAGCAGAGTTGGGATGACCCAAACGAGCATGCCACAAATCCCATACATTATCAGACCGACTTGACAAAGAAGAAGACACAGGGAGAGAAACCGAATCACTAGACACCGACGAAACTACTGGACTAGAAGGACTACTGACAAGGGGTAAACTAACTGATGATGGTGTTGATGACCCCGTACTCGAGAGCTCCTCGAGATGAAAGACCCGCCCCTTTTTACTCCCTCGCCCGATCTGCCTCCCCGTCTTCGTGTCCTGTATAACACAACCAGAGGGACCAAACAAAACGGATAAACCTTGTTCTGTAAGCTGGCCCACCGAAACCAAATTGGGAACTAAAGCAGGAACATGTAACGTATTTGGCAGCTGCATACGTGAATTACTAATACTCCCAACACCATTAACCTTTAAACTTTGGCCATTTGCAACATGTAAAGCCATATCATGGATAGGAACTAGGTTTCGGATATTGGTAGCATCACGGGTCATGTGGTTGAAACAAGCTGAATCAATCAACCAAGGTTTAGGCGTACCTGTCATTTGTAGGGCAGCAAAGGCACTACTAATAGCACCAGGCAGAGAGCGCTGGAGGGCAGCACTCACAAGCTGCTCCACAGCGGCAGCATTCATTGCCGACGTCGAGGACTCAGCAACACCAGGAGTAGCATAGACTGGACGTTGCTCCACAACGGCTCGTTCCGTCGACGCCGAGCGTGGGTCGTTGGCGCGCGCGGCAGCCCTTTGAGCAGACTTGCAATCCAGCACAATGTGACCACTTCTTTTGCAGTAGACACAGAAGTTCTTACGACGGCAATGCTTCTGATAATGCCCTTTTTTCGTGGCAATGATGGCATTCAACATCAGCAGCAGCGACCCGCCGTTGAAATTGGGGCTTCTGCACAGCAAAAACGGAGGACGACGCAGTCGTCGTATCACGATGAACAGCCGCGGCAATCACCGTCTCGCCTTCCCCCGGACGGATGTCAAGTTGGGCCTGGGTGCGAAGGCGAATTTCCTCACGTACAAGCAGACCGAGAATCCCTTCAAGCTTCAAATCGTCGCGGTTCAGCAACGTGGAACGAACCGCCTCAAACTCCGGGCGGAGTTTCATGAGGAACTGGCAAAGACGAGTGTGTTGGCGCTCCTCCATGACCTCGGCAGAGGCTTCCTTGGACCGCAGCGACGCTGTCAACAGGTCCTGCTCAATCCACAATTCCTGCGCAGCACTAAAATAGGACGCAACGTCCTTGTTTCCTTGCTCCAGCCTGCCTAATTCGATTTGGAGTTCGAACTGGCGAGCAGTGTTCACCGTGGAGTAGGTAGAAGCGAGATGAGCCCACATACCATGAGAGGTCGAGTGCATACGCAGCCCTAGAGCGATCATCGGATCAACGGAGCCGAGCAGCCAGGAACGAATCCGGGCATCACTCTGATTCCAGCGAGCGATCTCTTGCGCCGTAGCTGGCGCCGTTGGCTTCTGGATCGTGCCATCAAGAATCTCCAGCAAGCCATGGCCTTCAATGAAGACCCGAAACTGAAATTCCCATAGTGCGTAGTTCTTGTGCGTCAATCGAACGGAGAGCCTCTGTGAATCCATAGCCGTAAGCTCTGATACCATGTTAGAAGACCTGTGAGCTGAAACGTAAAGAACAATAGGTTTACGTGGTTTCCAGTATTGCAGAGAGCAATACCGACTAGTCCACGGGGTAACGGAGTCTCTTATTCAGCTTAATGATCAACGATGGAGTACAAGGGGAATATATACAACCTAAACCCTAATCCATGCTCTCAACAGGCTACGTATGCATGGAATAATGGGCTAGGGAACCGAGCTTATGTACATAACTGGGCCGAGCCCTATATACACTAACACCTTCCGCCTCTTCGCTGGCCGATTACCGACGGTAGCCGTCCTAACTACTCAGGAACGCTGCCGTCAATGCCATACTCCCTCGCCGTCGTCATGCGCGTATCGATGTCAATTACCAGATCTGTCCCAGCAATGTCGGCGTCATGTTGGCTCATCTCTGCCAGCTGTCAAAATTGGCGGATCTGTACAAAGTTGGCGGAGCTCTTCCAGTGGTGACAACACAACCGTCACGGCGCCGCATCCATCTCCTCTCCATATTTCACAATTAGATGTACGATAACAATGGGAGTTGTTCCGGATATGTAGTAGTAATTTTCCATATTTGTAGTAGTGTTTTCAGATTTGTGGTAATTATTCTGAATAACAATGGTTTATATTAGTAGCAATTTTAAAGATTTGATTAAGTGTTTTATGGTGTAGTAGTGATTCTTGGGTAACTACCTATTTTAATCACTACACAAGTAATATATATCGCTACACAAGAAATATCCTAAATCACTACTAGTGACAATTAAATTGCTACTAGAAAATTTATAAATCACTACTTATAACAATTAAATCGCTATTATAAAATTTCTAAATCACTACGGATAACAATTAAATTCACAAAAACACTATTATCAACCCCACATTCATAATTTCATATTTATTGACAAAAACTGACTAATAAACAGAGGAGATAGAAAATATTTTTTTATGTTTTATTATTTTAATTTTGTGAAATACCGAACAAACCCTTCATTACTAACCACCGTCAGATTCAACGATTTAGAGTAGTTATCACGATGCTAACTCCTATGAAATTAAGACTCTAACATCTCCCGTTAATGAGACGTACTGTCTAGGATGATGGTTGAGCAAATAAATTCATCCAAATTCTCCTGATGCACTCATTATGTTGTGGGTGGTTCACATATGTGGGTATGAATTGTAAAATAGATGAGTCATTAAGAATTAAATGATGTGAGTGGACTATAGTCAACACACGATCCAACTAATTTTTTAACTTCAAATCATCGAATTTCTAACTGATATTGAACCTAGACTACAACCTTAAAATCACAAAAAATTATTCTTCTCAATTTCAATCAAAAGATCTTCCAAATATATAGTTTTTCATTTCTTCCAAATTTTGAATGAATATTTTTTTCAAAGTTATGGTTATTGAGGATAATTATAAAACTTCTTTTTTTTTTTTTTTTGCTAGAAATCTATATCATATGTTCACTTTCTTTAACATTCCATATTTATTTTTCTTGTTCGTATACTAATTTGGCTTATCTGTTATTGTTCATTTTAAGGGGGTTTGGTGAGTGATTGTGACTCAAGACTAGGACAATTAGTTAGATTTATTTTATTCATTTTTGTGTTGAGGAAGCTTATAATGATATCAGTGGTTAGGTGAAAAGATGGAAAACAGATTACTCATAGCTCAAGGGTTGGCACTGTCCTTGTAACATCCCGTTTCGAAAAAAATCGTATTACTGTCGGTAGAAAATTTCACGATTTAAAATCGAGCGTTTTGATAGTATTTCGGCGAAAATCGGATTATCGATCGATCGAATAAGTATACGTATTAATTATATATATATATATATATAAAAAATCAATAAGCGCCGGGCCATATATATATATAAACATTTCCCCTCCCCGTCCATTAATTCCCACATCATCATCTCTTTCCATTTCTGCACCGAGAGGAAACCGAGAGGGTGCGATACAGGGGAACGTCGGGGGGGAAATTTCCAGGCTCGATTCTTGAGCATAAGTGATCCAAAAATCCGTAAGTAATGCCTAATTCATCTATACATCGTGATTTATCGATTTAGAGTTTTAAAACGAGTTTTTGGTTCAGGAATTTCTTGAATTCCCGATAAGCCAAATTAGGGTTTCGGAGTATCCGGAAGCCGGATTGAGCCCAAATTTCATATACGAGCTTCTTGCAGCGAGGTAATTAATCCTCTGGTTCTAATCCCTGAATTTCGGCTATTATTTAGGTCGGGGTCCTAATCGCTGAATTTAGCTCCGGCCAGGGTTTGATGTGTTTTTATCGAGATTTTGACCCGGAGCCTAGAACTAATATTGACGGGGATACTGCAGGGGATATTAGGACGGTCTCGGATTTTAATTCGGGGTTCGTTCGTGAAATTGACATTTTAGTACGGGAGGCTAGAACCGGTGTTTGAACGACCAGAACTGGTGAGGGATTAGCACTGCATACCGGGTTTGTCGTATCACGATAATTATATTGATGCTTAGAATTGACCTAGGTGAACTAGAATGGCATGATTAGGGTTGTATGGACTTTTGTGCTATATGATGAACCCTGGATTGCTATATGATATTATTGACTTGCCCTAATCGATATGGACCTGGCTTATGCTGATGATTGTGTATATGTTCCAAATTGTGGGCTTGACTGTTGATATGCCTTATGATGGTTCGAGGAGGTGATTGAGTATGATTTTTCATGATTGTTGTATTTGGATGCACAAGTGGGAAAATATATATTCCCTGATGATATTATGATGTTTAAGGAGGATGACTTGCACGAGGGTTTATCCCGAGGAAGTGCAATTATACGACTCCTGATTTACCTATGTTGAGCCAATTATGGCCAGGTCAAGTTCAGGTACAAGTAACGAATTATGATTAAGCAAGATGAGATATGAATCATGTATAAGGATACCAAATATGAGTGTTGTGGTCTCATGGTCAATTACATAGTAATTAGGGCTCCCCATGCTATTACTCCGTTATGATATGTTATGTCGCACCCCTGATGTGGTGTTGACCGTTGATTCATCATGAGATATGACCACACCCAGAGTGGTGCTGAGTCCGATATGACCACACCCGTAGTGGTGTCAGGTCCGATATGACTACACCGGCAGTGGTGGGTCCGATATGACCACATCCACGAGATGTTTGGTCCGTATTCCCGGGAGAGTAATTAGCATGGGAGTAGCCAGGCGCCTATAAGTAAAACATGATAAGATGCATATGCATAAGTCAAGGTGGTTGAGTCTTTTGCCTATTGGGATGTCGGATGGCTGAGGTCTGATCCTAGTGTTTTGGCTTGTTTGCTAGATGTATGGTAGGGGTATGCTCTGTTATGAACTCACGATGCTATGACTATCTCACTCAGCTATGAGCTGACCCTCTTTATCCTTTTTCTCTGCTTATGCTATGTGTAAGTAGATCATCAGCAGCAGCAGTAGATAAGTGTTAGGTGGGAGAGGAGCTAGAGTTGAAGTCAGGATGAGGTATGGTCTTCAACTATTCTGTGCTTGGACTACTACTCGGGATTTTGGCCAGTGATCCACACCTTTTTTGTAAAATGTTTTGAGAACGTTTTTCATGTGCATACTAGCTTCTGATGTAGTGTGAGATATCCACAAGTGTGGAAAGTTGATGATATGTGTATATGTTGTGTAACTGTGTAAGTTGTGACGATTATGGTATGTATAAGTATGGTATGTAGTTGTGTAGTATGAAACTGTGACTATGGCTAAGAAAAGCCAATGGATATGGTTGTGAGTCTATATGTTTGTGATGAATTATTTTGCAGGATAAGTTGCAAGAACTGTTATCCCATTACGCGAGTAATTCATGTCGAAATTTTATTTGGGTAAATTTTGATAATTAATGTAACACCCGAGATTAATTCCGCTGCAATTGTATGAACAATATGATTAGGTAATACGTATAGGGTAGGGTGTTACAGTCCTATCCTTCTAGTACTTCTTTTGCTGAGGTTACATAGTTACACATGCAGCTTGAGGATTTAAGAAGGGCAGAGGAAGGTTTTTATTGGCAGAAATCTCGTGTAGACTACTTGAAGCTTGGTGATCAAGGAACTAGGTTTTTCCATCAATCTGTCAAAATAAAGACTGCTCGAAAGGCCATTCGGAAACTGGTACTTGAAGGTGGAGAGGAGGTAGTGGAGATGGATAAAATTGTAGATGAGGTTGTTGATTTTTATAAGGAGTTGTTTGGTTTCATTGATCTAGAGGTGCATCCCTGCAAACAGTACCTAGAGAATCTTGTACAACTAAAGCTCAGTGTTGAACAGGGGGTTTCTTTGTGTCAAAATTTTACAGCTGAAGATGTGAGGAAGATTGTGTTTAATATGAGTTCCAATCGTGCACCTAGTCGTGACGGATTCTCTGTTGGGTTCTATAAACGTGCATGGGGGATTATTGGGGAAGATGTGACTGCTGGTGTGATGGATTTCTTTACCTCGGGTAAGCTGCCTAGTAGTATCAATTCTAATGTTGTTTCTTTGGTTCCAAAGATCCCCTCTACTTTCAAGTTGAAAGAATTTAGGCCGATTTCTTGTGTGAATATACTATACAAAATTATAGCCAAGCTGCTAGCAGATAGGTTAAAGAAGGTTTTATCTAGTGCGGTTAGTGGAAATCAGTCTGCTTTTATTAAAGGAAGGCGCGTTGTTGACAATATCCTAATGCCCAAGAACTAGTTAGTGGCTATCATAGATCAAATCTCTCTTCTCGTTGTGCTATAAAAGTTGACCTTGTGAAAGCATTTGACTCAGTTCATTGGGGGTATCTGTTTCTTATGATGGAGGTTATGGGGTTTCCTTAGAGGTTTATTTACAGGATAAGAGTGTGTGTAAAAACTGCAAAGTTTAGTATCAGTATAAATGGTGGTTTGTGTGGTTTTTTTTGGTGCTCCAAGAGGGGTGAGGCAGGGGGATCCCCTCTCACCATACTTATTCACAATTGCCATGGAAGGGTTATCATTGCTTTTGAATCGAGCTGTTGCTACAGGGGTTTGCCTTTCCATCCTTAGTGCAAGAGAGTGGGGTTAACTCATCTGTGCTTTGCAGACGACCTCCTCATCTTCACGGAAGGGTGTAGCCAAGCTATTCAGAGAGTTCAAGCTGTTTTACAGGAGCATTTCTGGGCTTAAATGCAATTTGGGGAAATGAGAGGTGTACTTTGGGGGTGCTTCTATGCAATTCAAGAAGAACGCCTTGCTCCTTTCAGGGTTTGCAGAAGGTTCTTTACTAGTAAGATATTTAGGATTACCACTGATCTTCGATAAGCTGCCATCCAGTGAAACTGTTAAGTTGGTGGCTGCCATCACGAAGAAGATACGTTCCTAGCGATAAAAAAGCTTAGCTATGCAGGCCGATTGCAGCTTGTATCTTCTGTATTGATTGATGAGGCCAGAATTAGCTCTCGTGATCAGAGTTCGCGGATTAAGAACTGGTTTCGATAAGAAGACTCGAATAAGAGAACTTTGGTGTGAACTGGGTGGAAATCTCGTGCAACCCTCACGCGGGAAGGAGGCTCGAAGATTATCGTCGAAGCTTGGCCACGATCAGGATGGCGGCTGATCGATACAAGCGAACCAAACAACCTAGACGTCGCTCTAGGATGCTCTCAACTCAAGCTCGGAAACCGGCTATTGTTGCAATTCCATTGAAACTCCAAAACTCCGAATACATCCTAAGCATGAGTTTAAATAGGTAAACTAACTTACAATACAAGTAAATAATGTCCTAAACAAATGTGAACTCAAAGGAAACCGAATCTAATACGAAAAGGAAAGAAATCCCAAGCTGTGAACGAATCCTTAATCCGAATAGGATTCGGATTACTTGTTTCTCCAGGCAGCAGCTTCATTGTCGACACGAACTTCTGCCTCCTCGTTCGAGCCCTTCTACGCGTCAACCAGATCATCCAATGCCACGACGTTGTAGAAGGAAATGTGAACTCTCATGTGATGCCTTACTCCTGCTTCGACCACCCTTCAAGCCCTTCGAATCAAAACTCAAAGTACCCTGCTCGAACACAGTCCATACTTAACCAAATCTGGCAATTTGCCCAGTGTTGAGGTAGCATCTTGATTGACCTGAAACATCAATTTCTGGACTTCCCCTCGAACTCCAAATTACAGCAGCTGAACGAGTAACTCTCCTCGTACAAAACAAGCTCGATAAATCCAATTTCCGTTAATCCAACAGCGAGCTAAGCTTGTACAAAGTTGGTACCTGAAACGGTCAAAAACACTTAAGCAAATTTTACGTTTTAGCTTTGAATCTTTAACGATCAATCCGGAACGACTTGAGGAGGAATTCAGGATTGTATCAAGCCCCCCCTGTTGAAAAAGCTTTGTCCTCAAAGCTGTGATCTTCCGCTCCTCAAAATTTGCAGCAAAGCAATCCCAGATTGGATCGAAAGAGACCCCCTCAAATCGCCATTTCTCGAAATTTAAGGCGCTGTTCTTCAGTGACCAAATTGGGGGTTTTGAATCCCAGTATTCCCAGTGCAATTGGCTACCACCATTAGATTCGTCGAGGCTCGAATCGTGTTTTTTGGGTGGTGCCAGGTCTCGACTCTTCATCGTTTGAGTCGATTCGAGGGTTGGAGCTTTCCCGCCATTGTCGATATTCAAACGCTGCCGATCCCGCTAGCTTGATTCCGATTTGGGCGTTTTGATCACAGGTGTCTTGGGGTCAAATTGATCGATTTGAGAGCTTCCTGGAACTTCGACAAAAGGTTCTGCAGCGGTAGATTGTGTCGAAACCTTTCCAATTACTCCAACCCATTCACCCGAATTGTCGTCGCATTCTTCAGTTTTCAGGGCACGTTCGGGTGAGATTTGATTCGACAAACCAGATGACTTCGACCCACTAGCTTCGTAACTTGAGCATTGCGAGAGGGTTTGGAACGTGTTAGCGCTGGTCTCTGGTGTCGGATCATTGTCCACTAGTCGGGCCAATAGACCCTCTCTCCTCCCCTGCTCCGGCGAGACACAGCTCCGTCGTTGACGCGGAGTTTGCTTCTTCTTGAACCCGGTGAGCATAAAGCGGCGAGTAAGGAGTGTAGTACCGGGGTTATCATCAAACTTCCCCTTTTGTCGTCGTCGGTTAGCCACCATGTGTCGTTGATCGTCTCGCACTTCTTCCGGCGTCAATGGCTTCAACACGAACACCTTTCCCTGGTGTCGAACCTTATACTGGTTTGTTCTTCCATCATGGCTGACACCCCGATCAAATTGCCACGGCCTGCCTAGCAAGACGTGAGCTGCCTGCATAAGAGCCACATCGAATTCCAGCTCGTCTCTATACTTCCCAATTTCAAAGTTCACCTTAGCTCGCTTAGTGACTCGAATTGCTCCGTAGTCGTTGAGACAGTGTAGGTTGTAAGGGTCTGGGTGTCTCATTGTGCTCAATGCGAGCTTGTCGACGGCGTCCTGGCTGATGACATTAGCACAACTTCCTCCGTCGACGATAAGTGTTAGCAACTTACCTTCACCTCACATCGCGAGTGAAACAGGGTCTCCCGCTGACTGAGATCCTGTGAACTGTCTGCCGTAAGAACTCTGAGGTTGACTCCCAGCAAATTTCCATTAGGTGTTTCCACCTCAATGCTCTCGTCAATCTTCTCCCCGTCACTGGTGTCCGACTGTTCGCCATCGGTAACATATTCGCCGTCCTTGAGAATCAGAGTTTTGGGAGTAGGACATTGGCTAGCTTTGTGTCCCCTTCCAAAACACTGAATTCCGCCTGTGGATGAGGTTGAAGGATTGTGTGGAGTTGCTGGTTTAGGACCTTCCATCCGTATCGGAGACGGACTGAAATCCACCGCCGATTCGATTACCGCTTTGGTCACCGGGGCAGTTTTCCTTGACGACCTCTGTTGCTTCTCGATTTTAATCGCAAGATGCAACGCTTCCTCCAGTTCAACAAAAGACCTTAGGTCAATCTCCTGTCGAATTTCTCGACTCAATCCATGGAGGAATCGAGCGATTGTCACTTCTCGATCTTCCCTGACGTCAGCTCTCATTAGGAGTAATTCCAATTCGCGGAAATACTCTTCGACAGTCCGCCCTCCCTGTCGAACTCCTTGCAGCGCCTCGTGAATCTCTCTATGAAAATAGGCGGGTAGAAAATGGTCTCGCATCAGGCTACGCAATTCTTCCCACGTTGTGACCTCTGACTGCAAGTTTCGTCGCCGACGAAGGCGAACCTGCTCCCACCATTGAGCAGCGTATTCGCTGAACTCATAAGTAGCCAAGGCCACCTTATGTTGCTCTGTGTATTGTCCACACTGAAAGAACAGAATGACCTTGCGTTCCCAGTCCAGGTAAGCCGAGGCGTTCATCGTTCCCTGAAACGTGGGTAAGGACAGCTTAATTCCAGGGGGAATTGCTAGTTCATCGTCACGGTTGCTGACTCGCTAAAACACAACTCCTAACAATGGCCAAGTGTAACCAATGAAAGGGACTACAGTATAGTGGCTCAAGTAATAAATATCGAATCCACGGGTCTCTAGAGTTACTATTACTCAGCTTCAGTTCATTATCTAGCAAAACAGATTAAGATGGAAGAACTAAAACTACTCTAGCAAACTACAGTTAAAGTTAATCTAATTACAGGTTGGGAACTCACTTAGGTATGATTCCCCCTAGCCACTAGCCAGATTAACGATTGATGATCTCTAACATGTTTCACTTTCATTCACAATGCGGAGAATCCTGAACTAGACCTTGAGTCTCGACTAAAGGAACAAGGCCCTCTTGAGTCAATTGCCTAGAGGGACGTATCCTTCTCTAGAACAATCGATCAAGACGTTCTGAACTAGACTCCCTCTATCGAATGAGGTTCTCAATCGATACAAAGCAGTGAATCAACCCTTGACTAAAGCAATCGATCCACTACTATCAATCTATGGTGCTCTATTGACCTAATCAGGTATTCGCTCTCATAGGATCAAAGCAGAATCAATAATCTCGACTAAAGCAGAATTGAATCGTGAAAACATGCATAGATTGAATATGAACTCAAGATTATCAAGTCAGAGTACTCATACAATCATCCAATCAAACAAACATAGCTAGGGTTCCTCAAAACCTAAGTGAAGGGAAGTTACTCCATAGAGAAGAGAGAGACTGCAGAAATCTGATCTAGATCTTCAATCTCCATCTCCAAGCTTGATTCCCGAGCTCCAATGGCGAAGAAATCCTCCAAAATAGCTCCAAGAATGTTCCCAAGTCGCTCTCTCTCTCTAGGGTTCGTCCCTTGGGTGTTTGGGATCCAAAACCCAGCTCTCCCTCTCTAGGGTTCGCTCCTTGGGTGTTTGGGATCCAAAACCCAGCTCTCTCTCTCTAGGGTTCGTCCCTTGGGTGTTTGGGATCCAAAACCCAGCTCCCTCCCTTTCCTTTTGCTGAAAATCGGGTTTTAAACAGCAATTCCCGACTCACAAGGCCAGGCCACACGGCCGTGTGGCTTTCCCCAGCTGCCCGTGTGAAGGCTCGGTGATTTCCACACGGCCACGACCTGCACGGCCGTGTGGGGTTCCAGGATGCCCGTGTGGCTTACCCAGCCTCTGTTTAACGCTTCATTTCTCCCTCGTCCGGACTCCGAATCAGTCGTTGTTTGATCCCAGACGCTCGTAGTCTCGTCCTATTCCTTTTCATGACAAGCTTGCATGATTCTTTGTCCATGAAGTGAGGTAGAAATCCATCTTTCTTCAGGTCATGCCCGAGTTTCTTCTCCCGAATCGTCAATTGATCTCTGATTGACTTGAAACTTGCGCCTATGCTTCACTTTATATGCTAGGACCTGAAATGTGACAAAGGAACACAACCTAGCGTAAAATAGGCCAAAGACGCGATAATTCAAGCTCAAACAATCAAGAAACAAAGGGGAAAACATGTGCAAATACCGAGTCATCGGTTGCCTCGCCGTTCCCGAGCGTGGCGATCTCGATTGGGTTTAACCACTACCAGGCGGCACTCCAGTTCCGCAATCCGATCAACCAACGCCGGATTTCCATTGAGAACTTCGTCGCCGTGGACTTCCCTTTCTTGCACTCTGTTTTCCGGTGGCGCGATTGCGTCAAATCGTTGATCGATTTCGCGCTTCAATTGGCCCAATTGAGCCTGGAATCTGGCGTCAATCTGAGCCAAAAAATCCTCCATGTCGAACTGATGTCCAGCCATGGCCTGTTGGATCGATTGATCCCTGCTTTCAACCTGTGACGCGTGCTCTGTTTCCAGGTGCCTTGCAGCAGGGTCGTCGGACACAGGGCCCTTCGACCTCGTCCAACGCATTGTTGCAGCAACGTCGTCCGCCGTTCTGTCCACTGAGTTGAACCAAGGCTCTGATGCCACTTGATGAGGCCAGAATTAGCTCTCGTGATCAGAGTTCGCGGATTAAGAACTGGTTTCGATAAGAAGACTCGAATAAGAGAACTTTGGTGTGAATTGGGTGGAAATCTCGTGCAACCCTCACGCGGGAAGGAGGCTCGAAGATTATCGTCGAAGCTTGGCCACGATCAGGATGGCGGCTGATCGATACAAGCGAACCAAACAACCTAGACGTCGCTCTAGGATGCTCTCAACTCAAGCTCGGAAACCGGCTATTGTTGCAATTCCATTGAAACTCCAAAACTCCGAATACATCCTAAGCATGAGTTTAAATAGGTAAACTAACTTACAATACAAGTAAATAATGTCCTAAACAAATCTGAGCTCAAAGGAAACCGAATCTAATACGAAAAGGAAAGAAATCCCAAGCTGTGAACGAATCCTTAATCCGAATAGGATTCGGATTACTTGTTTCTCCAGGCAGCAGCTTCATTGTCGACACGAACTTCTGCCTCCTCGTTCGAGCCCTTCTGCGCGTCAACCAGATCATCCAATGCCACGACGTTGTAGAAGGAAATGTGAACTCTCATGTGATGCCTTCCTCCTGCTTCGACCACCCTTCAAGCCCTTCGAATCAAAACTCAAAGTACCCTGCTCGAACACAGTCCCATACTTACCAAATCTGGCAATTTTCCCAGTGTTGAGGTAGCATCTTGATTGACCTGAAACATCAATTTTTGGACTTCCCCTCGAACTCCAAAGTACAGCAGCTGAACGAGTAACTCTCCTCGTACAAAACAAGCTCGATAAATCCAATTTCCATTAATCCAACAGCGAGCTAAGCTTGTACAAAGTTGGTACCTGAAACGGTCAAAAACACTTAAGCAGATTTTACGTTTTAGCTTTGAATCTTTAACGATCAATCCGGAATGACTTGAGGAGGAATTCAGGATTGTATCATTGATGGGAATTCTTCAATATTGGATGCATGTTTTCATTCTCCCTAAACGTGTACTCAAGCAAGTTCAGCTAGTCTGCTCTCAATTCCTCTGGCATGGGGGTGAAGAAGGATGAGCAAAGGTTTGTTGGGAGCGTATGGCTAGACCATGCAAGGAGGGGGCCTAGGATTACGTGAACTTGCTGCTTGGACCAAAGCCTACACTATCAGGTTAATATGGCTATTCTAGATGAAAAGTGGAGCTATTTGGGTGGCTTGATTTCAACAATATAAGATCCAAACCAGTAACATTTGGATTGTTAAAGTTAGTCCAAGCAGTTCCTGGATCTGGCGACGTATCCTTAAGCTACATTCGGTGATTCAGTCTCATCTCTTTGGTGAGAAATAACCAAGTTTTTTGGGGAAGATGTCATATGCCTGTGTTTAAGGTTTCTGCTATATGGGAAACCTTGCGTATTAAGTATGAGGTGGTGAATTGGATGAACCTTATATGGAGTAAGTATCAGATTCCTACAAACAGTTTCTTGGCCTAGATGATTATGGTAGATAGCATTGTGACTAAGGACAAGTTGATGAAATGGGTTAAAGTGATTAATGTTTTGTGTGTGCTCTGTAATGCTGAAGTGGAATCTCGAGAACATTTGTTTTTCAAATGTGTCTATGCTAGTCAAGTGTTAGCAACATTACACATGAGTGCTTTATATTGTGACTCTTGGACGGCTACAATTGCAGCAGGTGTAGCTAGTTGCAGGCGGCCGATTGCAGGAAGAGTGGCCAGTCTTCTCTGGTGCTCATGTTATGTTGGGATCTAGAAAGAATGGTGTCGTCGAGTAAATGGTACAATAGTAAAGTCTGTGGAGGAACTTTCTAGAGAAATCATTCTTGAGTTACAATTTGTGAGCAAAAATAATGATAAGCTCGAGGAGGGGCTGCGAGCAGTAGGATTGGTACAGGAGTAGAGCTAGTGTCTTGGGAGATATGTTGGATAGAAATTTGGTGTTTTTTGTTGGTGATTTTTTATAGGGCTACTCACCTTGAGCTTTCCTTCGTTGTATTGGTTCGTCATTTGTACTTTGCAAATGGTCCTTTTTGGGAGTAATAAAAGTAACTGATTCAACAGGGGAAAAAATTATTAGACTAAGATCATGTTTATGAGTTGATTTTTTGTGATTTATGAACAATTACTAGTAGTAATATCGTAAGTTAAGTGATGCATCTTATTTATGAATTAAGCGTTATTTGGTTTGTGGATTTCTTTCATCCTACATTTAGAACAATATGAATTATTTGACATTTTGGAATGTACATTGTGAATCCATCCATAGGTAATTAGGTACAACATGGGTGGGCATGAATCATTTTGTCCTTCATCCACCACATAGTGGGTGGTTCTAAACCCACCCAAATCCACATAAAACCACTCATTGTTCACTCCTAGTTATACTTTTTCGTTGTTTTTTTGTATATACCTCTTAATCCTACTAGACCACGACAACTACTACAATTAATCCCCTAGTAGTAATAATCATCGTAATAATGCAAATAATGAATCCCCTAATGATATACGTAACAGTTTTCTTAAGCAGGCCATAAAATTAAGATCACACCATAAACACAACAAATTACACCACAAAAACTCATAAAGTAGACAAGAAAATGTAGAAAGCATACCACAAAACACGTGAAAGCACATGACAACTCTCATGAATAAAAAGATTAAAAAAACACCAGAAACCTCACGAAGCGAACGAGAAACACTATAAAATACAACACAATGCAAATACAAATCTTCTAGTCCATATCAGGAAGTCGAGAAGTTGCACTAGAATGTAATGAAACATACAAAAAATATGTGAAATCCAACAAATGAGAACGTCGCTTGCACGGAGGAATAGCTTCATCGATAGATCGAGGTTTTAGGTCACGAGTCACGACGGATCGATGATTTTTGTCGATTAGAACTAGATGAGGAAAGGAAATGCAATAGAATTTAAGGTTTCAACAACGACCGACGGCGCTGAGACGCGAGAGGCTGATCATTGCGTTTATAGCAATAAAGAAAGGATTCGGTTTGCAAGAAAATGGGGAGAGAGATTTAATGTTACCCATATTTTGATCGAGTCGGTAACTACCAACATATATTTAAAGATTTATTTTAGTATGGTGCTAACATTAAAGTGTCAGCACCCTATCTAGTCATCTTTATTTTGTAATGATATTGTGGACTGACTTTAGGGGTGTGCAACAATTCAGTCCAAGTACCGGACCAACAATGCATTTCAGTCAGTTTTGATCCAGTCCAATTGTCAATTCGGTTTATTTTTCTTCAGTATTTATAAAAGTCTTTATGCCAAGGACAGGAACATGTTATACTCGGTTTGGTGTGGTAAGTTCCAAGCATCGGGTTGATCCGGTGGGATCGAGAGTGGCTTAAGAATGGGCGGTTCAACTGGTTCATACGTACATAGAAAGGAATAGAGTCACGGACTGGCTCTCGAAACACAGTCTCGTCTATTTCGGTATGCATGAGTTGGATGATCCTCCATCAGATTTTGAGACAATGTTCTAGGAAGACATTTTGGGAATCAGCTTGACACGATAAGCACAACGACATATGATTCTGGGTCATTCTTGGGCTCTTTTTTGATAACGAGGAACACCCCTCCACGATCATCACCTTCAGTGATGTCGTAGTCGGGCCAAATCCCCGGACCTCCACCAGCACTCCAGACAAATGCGGGGTGCCTCCGCGAACACCATGGCAGCGGTGAGGATTGAACCTGGGACCTCTTGATCACTAGTCCACCTCCTTTACCACCAGGCTATGAGACCTTTGGCTCCTGGGCTCTCTTCGTATGGTGTTTTGGTTAAAATGCTTCAGGATAATCGACAATGTAAGAGAGTAATAAAACACGTATTCATGTGGTTATCTAACCCAATGTGTATTATAGCATCCCGAAAACTAGCTTTTAAAGATTTTAATTCACTTCTATGACTTCACTAGAGCTTATATTGAACTTATGATAAAAAAATTCCAAAGCAAAATAATTTATTTGGAAACACAAGAAGAGTACATTGATAGGGCTCAAGATACAGTGCATAACCATGGTTATGCACCCATCAGAAACTAAATCAGGACCCTTCATTTAGAAAATCCAAATATAAGGGTGGAGAATTAAAGACCTTTTTAGTTTCCTTTGTTTTATTAATCGGCTCATATCTTCTTTGTTTTAACTTGGATTTTAAATTTTCTTTTTTGCACAGATGGAAGGAGTTCGTTGTGCTCTACAAAATGAGATCCATTTTCAATATTTTTTTAGAAAAATTTTTTTTTTGGGCCTCTCGGTACCAACTGCATACCATATGATATCTTCTTCGTTTTTAATTCGTTTTTGAGAATTTTTGCACAGAAGGAAAGAGTTCATCATGATCTATTGGATCTACAAATTTCTGGGTGAACAAAATGCAGGAACAAAAAATACCACACAATACCACCCTGGTACGGGGTGGTATCTTGCGGTACACAATGTTAAAAGTCTTAAATGACAGTTACTATACTTCTACTATCATGTATTCAACCATCCTAGAGTCTTTGTTTTTTCATACCATATGTATGCTCTTATTTCAATACCGGTATAGACTGGTAAAAAATGGCTCAAATTTTTTTGTTCCAAAAATATATCAAAGTGGATATCATTTTGAAGAGCACAATTAATCTGATCTAACTATGCAAAAAAATTAAATTTCAACTTAAAATAAGTGAGAAATCGTCCGTTAAAGATTAAAGGGGGAAAATTAAAAGCTTTTCACGAGAGAAAAGGGACGCTGATGTGACGAATGGTGATTGAGTTATGCATGATTATTAATCAGAAGGTTATTGACCGGATCTGCTCCCACTTAAACCATCATCAATGATGCAATTCGCATGCAATTTCAAGTGTGGTCCCTATTGTCACTTTAACAACTACCTCACTCCTCACTTTCATAGCATCTACATCAATGTCATTCACATGCAATTGCATCGTGGGTCCTACTTAATTTTACTACAATTCTATATTCATATTGCCTACATCATTTTACTAAAATATTGTAATGCCTTTTCAACTAAAATTAGTAAATTATTATATAATTAATTACTATAGATAAATATAATTTTAATTTTGAGTTGAAATTGAAAAGATTTAGATAATTAAATTAACAAGACCGAGAAAATAGATTTTGGCCCAATAATTGCACCAATTTTTTATTAAAATGTTTTTTTTCCTTTCTTAGTTTTCAATTTGATTTAAATTAAAATGTTTAATGGTTTGTATCTATTTTAATTTGTGAGTGTTTTTAATTAATCATGTAATAGTTGTTTTGATGTGTTTAGTGTGTTTTTCTTTTCGATTTGTACTGTATGGATGTATTATCTTGAAATATATGTGAATCTTGAAATTTTAATCATATTATTAATCTTATTAACCATGAACTAAATGCATAAATGTATATACATATATATGCATGATAGAAATGAATGGAACAAGATAAATACAAAACAAATAGAAAAGACAAATGCAATCTGCAAATTTTGGTTGTAAAAACTAGAAAGAACCAAAAAGAAAAAGAAAAGTGTTGGAGGTATGACTTAGGAGGGTTGCCCAAGTTCCAGCCCAGGAATGACTACGGGTCCAAATAATGTGCAGGGCCGAGGGTAGCCATTGGAGAAGCCCGGTAGACCGGGCCAAACAAAATTTGAGGGGTTCTGACACGTAACAAGATTGTACATACTGACAGTGGTCCCGGAAGGTTGGCGCCTACAGCCTGTCATAAGTCTGGCAAGTTGGTCGGGGCGTCTGACCTATACAAAGTACGATGCATTTAATGGCGTGCTGACGTGGAGTAGAGAGGTAAAAGCATTGTCTCAGGTTGTGTAAGAATAAATAGTGTTGATAGGTAACATTTATGGGGATCCTTTTCTCACACTAGAAACAAGGAGGGACTACTTCTCTCTCTAAAGGATATCTTGCTAACTTAAGCGTCGGAGGATTTACGGGCCAGACGCCCACCTCTGTGTGTGTTGTGCAAGCAAGGCGCTCGACTGCAGGGGCAGAGTGACGTGGCACGAAAGTGGGGTCACTCCGCCTCAAACGAAAAGAAAGAAGGAAAGATCCAAAAAAGTACAAAAAGTGGGCCAACTTTCAATTGCATCACCACTTGCATGGTGTGCAAATTTGCACATGATGCAAAGCTTTCCACAACAATGCCACCCATCTCTCCACTTTCATCCCAATGCCACCTAGGATTGCAATCCTCCTCATTCCCACTGTTGGGATGCTCTTATAGGTAGGGGTGGCTATATGGTCCAGTCCGGTTAAATTGTCCCAAATTGACCAGGTCCAGTCCGGTCTTTTTGAAAATATAAGGACCAAAACTTGGATTGTTTACAGTCCGGTCTTGACCCGGTCCAGCCCCAATTCGGTCTTGATTTTATATTGAGCTTGTGGGGATTTGAGTAGCCTAAGGCATGAAAGAGTGAAGAGTTGGTTAAGTTTTGTACTAAGTGCAAAGGTTTGTGACCGTTTATGTAAATTATCCTTAAGTTTTGGGTGTTGAGCTCTCTTATCCGGTCTTTATCCAGGTTTCGATCCGGTCCCGAACGGTTTTTTACCTCAAATCCAAACCCAAAAATTAGATTGGATTGTTTTCTATCCGGTCTCGGTCCGGGCTCGATCCGGGTTATACTGTTCGGTTTCGGGTAAAACCAAAAAACCCGGACCAAATAGCCAGCCCTACTTATAGGCCCTAAAAATCCCTCACACAAAACTGAAACCATTCCTAAAAAAAAAAAAGCTCCAATGATGTTTTAATTATAAATACGAATTAGATTCGCTAGACAACAAAAGAAAACAGTTGAATTATCTTAGTATTCACTAAAAAACAAACTACCTTAATTAATACACAATCCAAACTCCAAAAAATAAACAACAAATATTCCGTCATATAAATCGAACAGATTCGTTGGATACAAACATGTACAACAACACCCAATCAAAAAAAAAAAAAAAAAAAAAAAAAAAAAAAAAACATGTACAACAACACAAAAAGTTAAGTCTCCTCCAGGCGACCGGCGATGCTACCAATAAACGAAGCTTACTAACACGTTTTTTTTTTAAATAGAAAAACTGTTCACCTTATAATCATCTTATCTATAAATACCAAACAGAAAAAAGTAAAAGGAAAGCAGAGAAGGAAAAGATCACAAGTTAATTAGTTAACATGTCAATCCAATCTCTACTCTCAATGGCATCGCCTCTCCTAATCCCTTTCCTAACACTCCTCGCCACCTTCGTCATCGCAACCACCACTCTAACCCTAATAACCAAACTCTTCAGCACCAAGCATCCACGTCACCGCCCACCGCCAGGCCCACGTCGGCTCCCGATCATCGGAAACCTCCACCAGCTCGTCTCCGCCCTCCCGCACCGCCGCCTCCGCGACCTGGCCCACAAGCACGGTCCCGACGTCATGCACCTCCAGCTCGGCGAGCTGTCCCACATCGTCATCTCCTCCGCGGAAGCCGCCAGAGAAGTCATGAAGACGCACGACGTCGTTTTCGCGTCCCGGCCTTCCATCCTCGGCGCCGACATCGTGGTCTACGCGGGCAAAGACCTCGCCTTCACTCCCTACAACGACTTCTACCGCAAGCTCCGCAAAACCTGCGTGGTCGAGCTCCTGGGGGCCCACCGGGTCCGGTCTTTCCGGCCCATCAGGGAGAAGGAGGCGGCGGCGCTCGTCGACAGCCTGTCCCGTAGCGCCGCCAAAGGGGAGACCGTGGATGTCGGGAAGGCTCTCTTCCAGCTCACCAGCCGTGCGACTCGGGGGTCGGCGTTTGGCAAGCTGGCTGGTGACGTGGACGGGGAGGTGTTCTTTAAGATGGTCGAGAGGATTGCTGACGTGTTGGGAGGGTTCAGGGTGTCTGACCTGTTCCCGTCGCTGACGTGGCTTCCGGTGGTGACAGGGTTTAAAAGTCAACTCATGGAGATTCACAGGGAGTTGGATCGGATGCTTGACGAAATGATCAGTGAATATAAAGAGAGAAGAGCCGCCGCCTTTGCCGCTGCCGGGAAGGGAGTTGGCGGTGGAGTAGTGGAGACGGAGGATCTGCTGGATGTTCTCCTCAATCTTAACGAAAGTCAGAGCCTTGATTTCAGTTTGACCTTGGAAAATGTCAAAGCAGTCACCCTTGTAAGTATATAAATGCTCAGACACTATCGAAATTTACCCATGAGATCATTACATTTTTGTTTAAATTAACCGTTAATACAAAAATTTGGATGTTATATATTTCTATTTAGACGTTATTAAAATTATATTTATATGTCTAGCTAGAAGCAATTTCTCATATTTATTGTTCCTATCTGTCTCGTGACGAAATATCATTGACTTTATGTACGATTTGGTAGGAGATATTCCTTGCTGGAGTAGAGACGTCAGCCACAGCAATGGACTGGACGATGGCGGAACTCGTGAGAGACCCTAGAGTGATGCGAATCGCACAAGAAGAAGTTAGACGAGTGTATCGTGGAAAGCATGTCGTTGATGAATCAAGTGTCTATGAATTGGAATATTTGGACATGGTTATCCAAGAAAGTTTAAGATTGCATCCGCCACTTCCGTTACTTCTCCCAAGAGAAAGCACCGAGCAGGTGCAGGTCATGGGGTACGATATTCCACCGAAAACAAAAGTAATCGTCAACGGCTGGGCGATCGGGAGAGATCCTCGTTACTGGGGCGCAGATGCTGAGAAATTTTATCCAGAGAGATTCCTTAAAAGCACGAGCAACTACAAGGGGACGGATCATTTTGACTTTATTCCCTTCGGAGCCGGAAGGAGGATGTGTCCTGGAATTTTATACGGAACATCGGTTGTTAAACTTACTCTGGCGAATCTGCTCTTTCATTTCGACTGGAAGCTTCCCGATGGATCGAAGCCCGAGGACTTGGACATGACTGAGCGTTTTGGATCTTCGGCCAGAAGAGAATGCAACCTGTGTTTGATTCCCGTTGCATATGACGCGATGTAATGTTGCACCTTTGACATCTTGAAAGCATGCGATGGCTATATGTATGATTCCCCAATAGTTTGAGAGCACTTCTACTATGCTATAAAGTATTGGTGCTTTAATGTACAACTTAAAGTTGTACCATAACGTTAAATGTATAATTTCAGGTTGTACCATAAATGAATTTGTGCTCTTATGTAATGGTACAACTTTATAACTTAAACTTAACTTGTATCATCAAATGAAAGTACAAGTTTAAGTTGTACTATAAAACAATTTGACAAAAGAGTATAAGTACAATATGAAATTGTACAATAACGTTAAAGGTACAACTTCAAATTGTACCATAAAAGAAAAACCTATAGCACCAATGCTACATAGCATTGTAAAATTCCTCATAGTTTGATTGTTTACAAAGGAGCTCTTCTTGCATTAGTTTGAGAATGAAAGGTAATAACTCTGGTTCTGGGGTGCATGCAGAGGATCGAACGACTGCTGAAGCTGATGATGATCGTTTTACCTGAATTACCCAAGGAAAAGTGAAGTCAATTAGCAAGAAACGGATTCTCTATTTTTCCTGCCCTAGCTCTTATTGTATTGCTCCTTTGTTTCTGTTGTTTAATTAATAGTTAATAATGATTGACTAATGTTCCATATATATAATGCATGTATGAATGTTGTAATTGTCATTTTTATTTGGAAAAATGATACTTCCTATTAATTATAGTTAATTATAGTATTAAATTTGTGTTATATTTAATAATCTTTGCGAATTAAAAATTCTTATTAATTACATTCATTTCTTTGAATTACCATTGCACTGAAAAAAGGAGAGTAATTATTATGAATTTTGAACTACCATTGCACTTGTACACTGATATCATTGCACTGGTAGAACTACCATTGCACTAAAAAAAGAAAGTAATTAATATGAACTTTTAATTCAGATAGATTATTAAATGCAACACAAATAAATACCTTAAAAGCCTATAATTAATAGGGGTGTCATTTTTCCAACCCCTTTAAGGATAGTTATGCTATCTCATCCCCTGTTCTAATGCATGATGATTTCTTGTCATATGTGCTTGTTCTCTTGCGTGTGGGTGTTCTAGATATATTTTATGCAACTAGGAAATTTGTGGGGGTTAATTCCCAATTTTTTTTAATTTATCACAAATATGGCGATTTAAAAAGTATTTACATGAATATTGTGTTTTGAAGGTAGGATAAGGCGAATCTACGTGAGCATAAAAAATAGCCACAACATACGCGAACCCGCCCCACCTCAAGCGGATGCGCTACTATACAATACGTTGACCCGCGCTAGTCTCAAGCGGATTTGATTATTCGCTTTTCCCCAACCCCTTGCAGCAGAGACTCAAAACACCTTCTTCTCCCCTTTTTCTCTGTTGTGCGATTCCGAAGAGACCTTCCCCTGCTTCCACCAAGCTCACACGAATCAGCCAAAATCTTACTCCTCCTACCATCACTCAAGCAAACCCGCGTCTCCTTCTTTCTATTTTCTCTTCCTTCGTGCGGAGCCACTCCAGAACCAGATCTGACTCCGACCATTCCGGCAAAGAGGAAGCGGTCGCTGGCAGAGGAAGGGGGAGAGGGTGGCGAGCGGCAATGAAGGCGGGTACCAAGGTAAGGATTTTCGCCGACGGCGAGATGTTACTATTCTATTTTTTAATTAGTTTTTTTTTTGTTTGTTGCTTTTCAGTTCCTAGGATTATGAAAACGTATTCCATGAGGCGACCACCTACGACAATTGATCCAACTCTGGTCGATTCGGTACTTCTTTAGGCACATGGTCAACATCGTGCCCACTCAATTTTGCAAAACGAGGTAAGTCTTTCATAACAAATTTTCTTTAAAGTTCATTAGCAAGTTAGATTAGATGTTTAGATTTTTACTAGGTGAACTGCAATTAGAATTACGTATGAAATTTTTTGAAATTAGTTTAAGTTTAGATTAGATATATTTTACTAGGTGAACTGAAATTAGAATTACATATGAAATTGAATTAATATAAGTTTTGTGCATTGTAGCTTGTTATCGAGTTTACCAGATTCGAGGTACGACCCGTATAGTCACGTACCATGCACATTATCAGACGTAACTCATCGTGGCGGGCTTTATTAGTGTTCACCGATTGGTCCATATGACTGCTGATCCAGGTTTGATACTGCGCTCGTAGAACGTTGGCGACACGAGACATCGACCTCTCAATTGTCGTTTGGTGAGGTTACGATCACTTTAGAGGACGTTGCGACACTCACCGGTCTACCGATCGACGGTGATCCCGTCATAGTAGACACACCAAATGAGGAGTGGTCAGAGAAGTGTGTGAGACTGTTAGAATGGGCTCCTTCTGATCTTTCCGGCGGTGCAGTTAAGATTGGTTGGCTCAGGGATGAATTCAATCATTTGCCGGCAAATGCATCATCGGAGACTACAGAGCAGTTTGCACGAGCATATGCTCTATCTATGATGGGAGGAGTACTGTTCCCCCATCGGACTGGAGCTACGGTTCATCTACAGTACCTACTCTTGGTGGAGGATTGGCAGAGAGCTGGACGGTTCTCTTTGAGAGCAGCTGTTTTAGTCTACCTGTACAGTGAGATGGGTAGGTCTGTTTTGAACATGACGTAGTCCTCTTCCCTAAGAGATGACCTTGGTGGATGAGTCCCCTTACTGCAGCTCTGGGCGTGGGAGCAATTTCCACAGATAGCACCACGACATACAGAGATGAAGGAGCCTATTACTGAGAACGCATACCCACGTGGTGCTCGATGGCTTCGGACCAACACCCATCAACACGGTAACCAGTTTTACCAGTACAAGTTGTTTTTGACAAGGTGTTGACCATCGTGTTTAGTATATAATATTTCATTATAGAATAGTTTTCATTAGTTTTTGTAGATTCAGTAGTAAAATGTGACCACTTTTTGTGTGTAGTGGTGTTCTTACTAGGCGAGAGGCGAGCAATTCTGAGGTAGTGTGATCCAGTCAAATACGTTTCGAGCAATAGTTCCACTGATATGCTTTTCACCGGTGATGTGGCACCATCCAGATCGCGTGCTCCGACAGTTTGGCATGCTGCAGGATGAGCCTCATCAGCCACATAGTGAGCCTGAGATTAGATATTTCCTTCGCCAGACATCTCGGGGGCCATCGCGTGGGTAGCGGTTGCTAAACGACTATAGTGAGTCTCTTGATTTGTGCCATCATTGACATGAGTATATAGCGGCTATGCCATTTAGTGAGGAGACTTTAGCCTACCACTTGGAGAATCTGGAGTGGTATCGAGATGTTTCCAGATGTACACTCACACGGAGAGCATCTAGAGTGAACGCAGTGGTTAGTTTTTCTTGCTTCATATTTTTGTTTTATTTGTTTGGAAATTCGTAGTTGTGTGAAATCTTGACATTTTAAATTTAATTTTCAGTACGACATCTTAGAGTTTGTTGAGTTGAAGTTACAGGATAGCGCAATCTACCACCGACGAGAGGATGGAGTTGGCTTAGATGATGGCATCAGAGGTTGCTGCTTTAGGTTTGAATGATCGTCGGCATCCTGATGTGACAGTACCTATACAACAACATCCTAATGAGCAAAACCTTGCCAGATGGTCAGAGCGTACGAATCCGAGACTAGACTGGTACGTGCGAGAGCCACAGTTCATGCAGGAGCCTAGGAGGCGTAGACAACGACGTGATCAGTGCAACGTACCTCACCCAATGAGGATTTCATATCGTCAGCGAGTATAGTCTGTTTGACACACTTACAGCTCACAGCCTGTCCAACCAACTCCTCCCTTCTAGCCGCAGTATAGACCCATAACTTCTTCGCAGTTTCAGCCAGGGTTTTCACAGTTTCATTCAGACACTTCTTCGCAGTTTCAGCTTGGGTTTTCACAGTTTTAGCCAGGCACTTCATCGGCCTTCCATCCTTCTCAGCCCTTCTAGCCTTTTTTGGCATTTCAGCCAAGGCCTTCTTCAGGATTTCACCCTCCACTCCGGACGATAGCTTCCATACATCCCACCATGCTGCGATGGGAGGCAGATACATGGCCTCAAGTGGTTATCGAGTAGCCACACCGCATCTCTGGTGGGAGTGACTAGAGGGGGATCCTTCAGCAGAGGACTCGACCATGATGTGGGCTCCGGAGATGTAGCATCTTAAGGGGCAGGGGTTATTCACTAGTGCACCAGATGAGCATCCCCGGTCTCAGGTGCATGGTTTGTTCGGTACACAGGATGATGATGATACAGTGGAGGGAGATCGGACCCATCACGCTGAGCAGATGCTTGTACAGGACAGATAGGCACTGATGTGTGGTACTGGAGGCCATCTAGTGGATCATCGTGGTGGTCGTTAGTGATACTATTATGTATGATGTTATTAGTATGTACTTCTATGGTTATTATGTATTATAGTACTATTGTGGACTATTTATCATTTCATAATGTATTATGATACTATTATTGTCATGTATGATGATATTGTCTAAAATGAAAACTTGAACTATTTATCATTTGATTAAAGTTCAACAACTACTTCAAACAACAACAACTACTACATGGAATTCGAAAGTTCCAAAACCCAAAAGCCCACCCGATCGTTCAAACCATAACAACATCAAACAATAACAACTACTACGAACAACAACGACTACTACATTTGATAAAAGTTCCACCATTATGGTCATCATGTGCTAAGGTCCAACGGAGTTGATTTTGGTCCACCCAATTATCGCATGAAACATTTCTATCACCGGTCATCTTCTTAAATTGCTCAACTTGACGATCGAACTTCTCCAAGCGTTTTTCTCCGACAAACACAATAAATAACCACACGAGTTAGTTATATTCATGACAAAAATAAATAAATAAATAATACATAACAATAAATAACCATAATAATGAAGGCTTACCGACTCGAAACAGTTGATTATACATCATCTTGATTTTAGTATTCCTTTGCAAGTTGTTTGCATAGTTTCGCATGCCCCATCTCCACTCCCAACCTCTTCCGATGCTTCTCATGGCTTCATAGAGTCCCACATGTCTATCTAAGATGATGCAGACATCATTTCGATCGGTCAAACCTTGAAAGTGTCTTATGAACCATGGCCAACTTTCAGTATTCGCGCTCTCCATTATGACAAATGCAATTGGAAAAATCTTCTTTCAACCATCAAATGAGCTTGCCATGAGTAACAATTCTTTATACTTTCCAATAAGAAATGTTTCATCAACAACCATAACTCTTGGACAATTCTTGAATCCATCTACCTAAGGTCCATAAGGCCAAGTGCAATGCTAGTCCCCAAATTTGAGGATCATCCTCATTTTCTCCTCTTTTGCTCCAATGCTACATTCTCCAAATTTGGGGATCTCGCTTTTTTCAGTTTTTCATTTACTTAAGAATATACTTATTAAAAACTTAATATAATTTGTTCATGTTAATTTTTGTATAATAGTGGCCGATTTGTTTTGTAAAAAATTATTGACCTAATTTGGGTTTTGAAACGCTATGACACAACACCAAACTGCGACCAAGTATAATCGCAGAGTGGAGATGCATAATAGTGGTTAAGTCTAATTATCGACCCGAGCTCTAGATCTACTGCCTACTCAGTGAACTCCTATTATCTAGCAAGAACAAGGGAATGTAGTGATTTTAGTGCAAAAGAAACAAAAGCAAGTAATGGTCTGGTTCTTTTCGGGTTCAAAAGGTCATCCATGTATGGTTCCCCCTAGTGTGCAACTTCCCTCCCCCAGATTTGGCGAATGCAATGCCGCCCTTCCCCATTTATTGCTCCCCATTTATTTTCTCCATGCAACTTCTCTAATTCTCTTTGTTTCCCAAGCCTTCTTGTAAGTAACTTGCATATTAAACTTATCTTTCAACTCGCTTGCACAGTTAGAACACTCAGATTTGGTTGGAGACGTACCAAATGCTTCACAGAGTCAGATATAATGTCGACATCAAGATGATGATGATCCGTCGGTTGAGTCGTACTGCTACAAGAATGCATCAACTCGGCCTTTCTCACAGTTCATTCGCTTCCAACATCTCGACGTTCAAACCGCACAATCCAAGCACAATTATCATCCTTATGCTTCAAGCATTTGACCTTCTAGATTAAAGGTGTCGACTCCACCACGACATAGTGAAAGTTTGCATTGTAGTGCGTGATATTTAATCGCTACCTGTGCAGCGTATTTGGAGTGAAATATCTGCCCCTTTTAGAATTATCCTTCGAACCAGCAACAATAGGCATTGGAATTACGCCATATGAATCAGCATATGATAATTCATCGTCCTCTTCATTACCCTGCAAGTCAAAATATGGAGGATAATTAGGCTCTCCTTCTTCTTCTTCCTCCTCCTCCTCCTCCTCCTCTCCATCATCATAGTCATGATCAGATGGCACACTCCATGTCTCATCTTCACCCTGATTCTAACTAATCTCAACATGTATCTCAACACCCAAACAATATGGGTTTTGTGCCATAAAATTGAAAAGCACATTCAACCTATTATCATCCACAATAGGCATCACATAATGAAATAGAACACCATTCTGCCATTCTAGAAGTTTGTAAGTGAAACCTGTGATCATATCACTATCTTGTACTGCTTCGTCATGACGTCGTATCCTCAGAACTAGATTCTCACAAAATTGGTGATATGTGACCCTGCAAGGAACTGTCAACTGAAAGCTTCTACCACCAACGAAATGGACACCCAAATTGTCCTCTACTTTCTTAGATTTTCACCGAACGATTAGTTCAAATCGTCTAAAATCACTACATAAAAAACAAATTCCATAATTACTAACTAAAAAAAATCATAATAGCATTTCAAGAATATAATTAAAAATAAATGTGTCTCTTACCTATTAGCCATCTTTGCAGCAACTAGCATAGCTCTTCTTCGCTTAGCTTCGTAACATCGATTTTTTGTGGTGAGCAACTAAAAGGGAAACCGCTTATTTATATGGTGCTGGAGTGGGTGCGCAAGGCGGGGAAAAGAGAATCCGCGTGAGACTGGCGTGGCTCCGCCCATTCAAATATTTTGGGAATCTTCCTTCTGCGACAACGAATAAAAAAAGAAAAAGCGCATCTGCGTGAGACTGGCGCGGGTCCGTCTTTTTTAAAGTAAAAAGATGTAATGCGAATCCACCTGAGTCTGACGCTTATTCGCTTGCATTGGGCTTATTTTCGCTGCTCATGCGGACTCGCGATTCTTGTCCTGCAAAATACAATATTTGTGTCAATAATTTTAAAACCACTATATTCATGGTAATTTTTTGAAAAAAAAAACCATATTTTGGGAATTTGTGTACATTACCTAAGCTAGCTACTAGACATGTATTCTTTATACCAGCTCCAGCTCTAAGCTCGTTCTTGTTGATCAGCTAGCGCTGGACAATGTAGTCCCAAGTTCTGCTTAATAAAATTTGCAGATTTCGATAAAAAAAAAGCTCTAAGCTCGTTCTTCCCCAAACTCCTTAAATTAAACTTTATCTTTGAAAGTCTTTGTTATGAGAATCAAGCCATCGTAATAATTAAAGTTATTCTGAGCTTGCTTTTCTTTTCTATTTAATTAATTAGCTGGGCATGTGTTTTTTATAGGGGTGGCTATACGGTCCGGTCCGGTTAAATTGGCCCAAATTGATCTGGTCCAGTCCGGTCTTTTTGAAAATATAAGGACCAAAGATTGGATTGGATACAGTTCAGTCTTGACCCGGTCCGGTCCCAATTCGGTCTTGATTTTATATTGAGCTTGTGGGGATTTGAGTGGCCTAAGGCCTAAAAGGGTGAGGAGTTGGTTAAGTTTTGTATTAACTGCAAAGGTTTGTAACAGTTTATGCAAATTACCCTTAAGTTTTGGGTGTTGAGCTCTCTTATCCGGTCTTTATCCAGTTTTCGATCCGGTCCCGAAGGGGTTTTACTTCAAATCTAAGTCCAAAGATTGGATTGAATTGTTTACTATCCGGTCCCGATCCGATCTCGGTCTGGATTATACGGTCCGGTTTCGGATAAAACCAAAAAACCCGGACTAAATAGCCCGCCCTAGTTTTTGAGGACCAAATCTTATGGTTGAATTAAACTTTTATAACAAAAATCATTAGTTGTCTAAAATAGTATTATTTTACTAGTAGTTGTATGAAAATTTTATAACCAAAAAATTAGTCATCATAACAACGTTATTGGTTGACATACAATAAATTTCTCAACCAAATTGAATGGTCACCTATAACACTTAGGGATAGTTTGGAAAACGGGATTTAGAGCGTGGATTCACTAAATCCGTAGATTTTGTAGAAATATTTTTTGTTGCTCTTTGTATTGTGGATTTTACCTTTAGAGATTTCAAATCTCTAAAATCTACTGATATCAAATCTCCCATAATCAGAGAGATTTTATATCTTGATTCGTGAGATTTTTTTTTAATACTTTTTCTCTTTCTTTTATTTATTTATCATATTAAATATATTTATCAACAAAGTTTTTAATATTTTTCGAACCACTCTAATTTATTATCAAAGATAAACATGTTATTGAATATAAATTTTTTATTTTCATTCAATGTTAACAATCACAGTTACCGAACAATAAATATTTTAAAATCTATTTTCAACAATCCGAAGAATTAGAGTCTTCAAATTATTGACAATCTGTAGATTTAAACTCATATTCTCCAAACGAACCCTTACATGAATTCTCTTTTGCATCCAAAATTAAATTGTTACTAGTAGTTACATAAATTGGTTCTGATTAGTATTTATGAAGGCCAATCACATACGTTTCTCAACCAATAGAATTCACTATGACAACCAAATTAAAATTGGTTACAAAAAGTCACCATCTTTTACTATTGGCAGAATTGTTTGCAATAGCCTTCTTTATTGCTACCAGTAATCATTTTAGTTGCATTAGAAATTGGTTGCGCGGCTATAGAGATCAATTGCTGCGGTGACTTGTAAGTCACCATGACTTGGACAAAACGGTCGACCTGTTCACTGATATAGTTGATCTATTTGGATAAAACGGTCGACCTATTTGGACAAAATGGCCGATCTCATTGTTGGAATGGTCGACCAGATGTATTATTTTTTTAATTTGCTATGTTCAACAAACGGTCAACCTCTTCCAATAAAAAGTCGTTCATTATACAAATAATGGTCTACCACTTCCATCAAGTGGTCTACCTCTTTCCCCAAGTTGTCCACCTCATTCAATAATTGGTCAACCTGATGAACCATTGCTAGTGATATCATCATATATAATTAGAGACCAATAACAATAGATATGATTGCTAGTAAGAGATTTAAAATTAGTACAAATGTTGCAAGCATAGATGACAAGTTTCTCGAGTGATTGTTCTCCCGTAGATTTAAAAAAATATTCCACATATTTAATTCTTATATTTGACTTACTATATAGAGACTTTCAACTTTCCTTCAAATTCTAAGTTTTCTTGTTTCTATCCTATAATTGTCTTATGATAGATCAACTTTGTTGCTAGTTTTGTACTGAGGATGCTCAAAAATTAGAGTATATTTGTTATACAATTGTGTCAACTTCAACGTTCATAAATCTCATATAATCTATTTTGTGGATTTTTATTCCATAAGGGTTAAAATAGGGTGTTTAATTTTGTCTTTGCCTATAATTTGCGTAGGGATCTGGTTGCCCACATGTGATAGGATGTTGCGTTACTACAAAACAATTTTATATTTTTGGTCTCCTAATGTCCATTATTTTGCTAATGTAAGTATAAGGTAACTGTCTCATCTGGTCGAAAGAGGTATGTAAACCATTTTGCGGAATCGGTAGGCTGTTTTGGCGGAAGCGGTCTACCTCCTCCAACAAGCAGGTGTAAGTTGAAGGTTAGTGTGTCGTAGGTCGACCCATTGCTAGAAGCGGTAGACCGGTTGCCTCAAGTGGTAGACCGCTTGGTAGAAGTGGTAAACCATTTCCTTGGAAAGTGGTTGACCACTTGGTGGAAGAGGTCGGCCACTTAAAGGTAATTGTGTTATAAGGTTGACCCATTTCCGGACGCTGTAGACCAGTTGACTCAAGTGATAGACCACTTGGTGGAAGAGGTTGACCATTTCTTGGAAAGTGGTCGACCACTTGGTGGAAGAAGTCAACTATTATCTTGAAAAGTGGTCGACCACTTAATAGAAGAGGTCGACTATTTTCTCCAAGTTACGCCATAAGCATACTCAAAATGTATTTATAACCAACTTTGTGCTTTTAGTGACCAAATACTTTGGTTGCAAAAGCCTTTTTTCTTTTAGTGAAGTTTTTCATTGATAGAATATAATTTACTAACCCTAATTTTAGTATTTTACGCATAAAAACAAGGGTGTTAAATACATAATTGATTATCCATTATCAATTTTGAAAAAGTATGTTTAAGAAAAGAAAAAAAAAAGAGCAAATAAGGGATTGGCCTGCCTAATTGTAATACTAGTAGTTTTTAACTGGAGGTCCTAAGTTTAATTTCTTTCCGTAACACCTAACTATAAAAATCAATATATATCATCCTTTAAAAAATGATATGGTCTTAACTCTTACGGTCCTTGCCACGGGCTAATACTTGCCTTCGTATGAATCTTCACCCGTTAACTAACAAGTCGATCTTAATTTAGTCTTGTTCAGCTCATGAGGCTCGCGAGCCAACTCGACTCAGTGGTTTATTGAGCTCAACTCGTGAACGATCTCATTTTGATGTAATGAGATAACTCAACATTGTGGTTAATAAGTCCATATGACTGCTTATGAGCACATCGATCTATATATCTTATGAGTTGACTTCTTGATAATTCATAAGTTTGCTAAACTGTATATCTCATTCCATATGATGTTTAAGACTTTGAGTATGCGATAAAATATGTCTCATTTATAATTTAAAAGCTAAATATGTATCGTAGATTGTTTAGATACACAATTACATAAGATCAATTAATCACATGTATCTAGGGCTGGGCATGCGGGCGGATCATCCCGCATTTGACCCGAATTTTGTTAAGTGGGTGGGTCTATGGGTGGGTGACGGGTTGCGCTGGGAGCCATCCGCCGGGTTGTGGGTGGGTGCGCGGATGACCCGCTCAACCCAACAGCAAAAATATCAAAGTCGTCGGCGCTAGAGAGGGGAGAGTGGAGACGTTAGACATAAACTAGGACTACTCCTGGAGTTTGAACCTCAAAACCAACCTTCCAAATAGCGATCCCCTCTTCTTCCCTTTATTTTTTCCTCTAGTTCTTGTGCCTAGATCACTACTCTTTCTTTTGTGGAATTATTTTTCTTAGTTCCTTGCACCTGATAATCATCTCAATCTGTAGAAAACTCTTTCATAATAGAATTTCTATCCATTTTAAGAACTAATTCGACATTTTTCGCCCTATTTCATCTTCTTGTTTCCCCAGATAACTCTCTTCGCCTATTATCATGTCAAGTTGACTCCTTTATATTATATACATTGTGATGTGGGTGAACCCACAAACCCACCCAAATCATCCACCATCCACCTGACCCAACCCGAGACTGAATGTGGGTGGGTGGTGGGTTAAAAATTATCAATCCATTTAATCGCGGGTGGGTGCATTTTATGGTCAAAATCCACCCGACCCACCCAATGCCCACCCCTACATGTATCAAACACATACATTTATAAAAAAAAAAAAATTAGAGCTTAGTTAATATTTAAAATAAATGAGTCGAGCTCGATCCAAATTCATAACCTTAATAAAGAGTTAATGTTTTAATATATGAGTCGGCTTGACCTCAACTCGACTTAACTCGTTGATAATTGATCCAAACCAAACCTAAACAAAACAAAACTCGACTCGTCTTGTTAACGACCCTAGGCCCAATAACCGAACCCGACATTTTTAGGCTAAAGCCCCCATTCAGTTAAGCACCATAAATATTTATATGAACAACTGGTTATTTTTATGCAGAGACTTCATTATTTTATACTCAAAAAATATATGTTAAACTATATTCTATGTATATCTACGATGCAAGCGACGTGAATGTCACGTTGCAGACGACCTGAGATTTGTAGAGGTATAATCAGTTAATCACCAATCACTTAAATTCGTGGATGTTTCCTCAGTTGGTATGTATATATATATTTATGGAATCTTTCTGCTCCGAAGGGCGCACTATAAAGGGGGCCGTCTGCGCTCTTGTGTCTACAATTAGACGTACGGCAATTAAACAAGCAGCAGCAAATTAAGATAATAGCTAGGGGGGGAGGGAGAAGCGAGGATAAGGATTTTCCAATGGCTAATCATCAAAGCAGAAGGACCTCTCTCGCTATTTACATCATCATGCCTTTGCTTCTGGTTGCCATTTTCTCGACGTCGCCTGGTGATAAGTTTGTCATCGGCGCGGAAGCTGCAGCCAGAGTTCTCGGTACTTTCGGTCAGTTTATATATATTCACCCTTTGCTTATCAATCTAGCTGGCTTTGTTTTTTGTATTAATTAGGCTTAGATCGGAACTAAAGGAAGTTTTAATTGTGGTTTTTTTTTTGGCTGTTGTAGCGGGAAAGATGGCGGAGGAGCATGGGAGGGTTGGTGTTGTGATTGTGAGCAAGCGTGGGGTTATGGGAAGTGATTCACGACCAGACGGACACGGCGGTCCAGCCGGCTGTTGCTAATGCTAGTTCTGTTCTTTGTTTTCCGATAGAAAGATGCTGTTCATTCGAGATGTGGTTTCTCCCCCTCAATGTATTCTATGATATTTTAAGGCCCATTAATAAATTCCACTTAGCGTTTCTTTAATTTCTGGATGAAGGTTAAGTACGAATGCAGAATATATTATCATCTTCTTACTAGAATGTTACTCGGCCCGTTGGCCGGATGCATTTCATAATTGTTATAGACAACAATAGCAATTTGTTCGTTGTTTTATGGACTTGGCCAATTGGTTGGAGTCATTTTGCATATCGCAAAATAATGAGTAGCAAAAATCAAGCGAAATACATTTTTATTTGGTAGCATAAGATAATCCATATTATTTAGTAATTGGTAACATTCAAAAGGATTAACATCATAGTATTTACTAACATCCTAACCATTTCATCAGCTAAAATCCTTAACATAAAAGACAGACTTAGAACCAAGGAGCCAACTCCTAAAAAATTGTTCAAATGACACTTGTATTTACTCCACTTTGATAGAAATTACTGCATATTTTTTTGGCTTTGTTTGGTTTCCTCTCCCATGAGCATATCATAGTCTCCATCAATAACAACGCGTTCAACTTCATTAATGACACTATCACCTCTATATCAATTTTCAGTTTTCTCTTCCTTACTCTCTTGTATTCCAATGATCTCACTACAACAATTTTGGGATGTCTTGACGAAATTTTAATTTGTCATTTTAGGTTTGTCACAATAGAACCTATAATATGACAGAACTAAAATTTGTCATATTAGTTGTGTTTTTGTGACAAAGAAACATTTTGTCATACTAATTTGTCATAATAGACCCATATTGTGACAAAGTTATATGATGTCATAATATTTTGTCATATTACATATTTATTATGACAAATAGTGTATGTCATTATAAGTTTGTCACAATATTGTTCTCGTACTTTATTTCAAGTAACATAATTTTGGTAATGTGACAAAGTTTGATTAGTCAAAACAGGGGTGCTTTTATTCTTTTCCATTTTATGTTCAGATAATGAAAGTGAGAGAGAGAGAGAGAGGACATAGGGCGCGGGACCTAATTCCCTCCAACGCTCCAAAACCATATCCACTCCCAAATTTCGCCGCTCAAAAAACCCTCTGTCAATTGGTCTGTCTTCGCAGTCGCATCGAATCCTCCCCGCAGCAGCGAGCAAGCTCATCGCGTCATAATCGAGTAAGACGACTGTACTCTCTTCGATCACCCTCTTCCACTTCTGTCGCATCGTTTTTAGACGATTGAGAGAAGCTTTCATTGGAGATTTTTTGGGGGATTTTAGGGTTTGCCGATTGTGAGACGATTTTGTTGGGGATTTGGTTGATTGTTTGTATATATCTGCATTTGTTAGGACATGCACCGATCTCTCGTACTGTACTTCCCGTTTTCCCCAATTCTCTCACGCCCGGAATTCGTCAAATTGCCTCCGATAATCGAGCGGCTTGGATGGCGTAGGAAGCCAGATTCGAGTTTCATTTGATAAGAGCTGGTGATTGTTTTGTAGATAGGCTTTGTTTGTATCGAGAATTGCTAACGATTTGGATTGATTGGAGGGCTAGATTTTCCCGAGATCAGCTCGGGTTTGTCATCTTTAGAGCAGGGAAGCTGATTCTCTTTTGCCCCTTTCGAATCTGATTGCCCGTGGTGGTTGAGCAAATTAGCGTTTTAATCTGAATGAAATTCTTCGTCCTGTTTTGTGGATGAACTATTCAATTGATGGTAGGATCTCTTGGAATGATGACTTTTGTAGATGGATTCTTACGAGGTCTATGTAATTTTGGGAAGTTGGGAATTCAGATCCGGTGAAGCTTTCTTGATTTTACTTTTACTCTTCCATGGCTGCTAGCTGGATATACTCCGACTGTTGACAAGTGTTAAATGAAGAGAAACTACCTTTGTCTTGGTCTTTTGTAGAAAAAATCTAGTGTTAATGGAAAGTGAAACATGGAAGCAATAGATTGGGCAAGTTTGAAGAAAGTGACATCTTATCTTCTTCAATGATATGCATTTGTTTGCTGAGTGATCTTATGAATTGATAATGAAACCTTGTGCTTCGCGGTATACCATGCATGGAAGTCGTGTCTGTTTGGTCTTCTTATCGCTTCATACGCAATTTGTATAAGGCTTGCAAGTGTTTGATGTGTGTCCTGATGGAGATTTCCAAGCTTGGTTTGAGTAGTTAAGTTTCTCACATGAACGAGTAATGTAATGCAGCAGTAACCAGAACAGATCTCTGCCCATGTCATGTCCACTCTGGTGTTATTACAGCATCTTTCGACTTGAGGACAGTGTTAGATAGACATTCTGTTTTAAGAATGGAGATGGAAGTGATTAGGTTGATTTGGATAATCTAGTTGCTACATATAGGCATGGGATAAGTCTGAGTGTCCTGTAAATAATTGGGGGAAACGGGATCTTGTTGTTATGGTTCTGGTGTGTTTGGTTCTGGTGTGTTTGTTTCAGTGTTGTGATTGATTTGCTATTGATATTTCGGCATCCTTAATTAGGGGAACATTTGAGATTTATTCTCTTGTTTTCATTTTGCAGGTGCTTGCTCAAGTGAAGTTATAAGGTCAACCTGCATTTTGTGATCCAAGAATCGTCCCAAGGCACAGGTTAGCCTAATTTATTCACACAGACTAAATGGATAGAGGTTGGTTGAAGCAGAAGAATCGATTTTCTGCTAATTATGTGAAGGGTGTTGAGTACTTTCTAGGGGTTGCCAAAGCATGTGTTGATGGTAGTGGTAGAATTAGGTGCCCGTGCAGAAAATGCAACAATTGTTGCTTTAAAACAATAGATCTTGTGAAAGCTGACTTGTTCCTAAATGGGATGGTAGAGGATTACAGTTTGTGGATATATCATGGAGAGGATTCTGATATTGGTGGTAGCGTGGCAACTGATAGTTTAGAGGACACTGGTCAGAATGATATGCATGGTTTTGACATTGAAATGCCTTCCATGTTGAATGATTTGAGTCGAGCTAATGCTGCTAGGTTTGGTACATCAGGTTCTGAATCTATGAATGAGGGTTTTGGGGGAGTGAATCTGGATCCAACCTTAGCTAAACTACTACAAGATGCTAAATGTCCTCTTTATCCGGGGTGTAAGAAATTTTCAAAGTTATCCTTCATTATGAAAATGATGAATAACAAAATGTTAACCAATAGTAGCGATAAAGCATTTAACCTCAATTTGGATCTAATCAAGGAAGCTTTACCAAATGGAGAGAATCTCCCTAATTCGTATTATGAGGTGAAGAGGTACATTCATGACCTCGGGTTTGGTTATACCATTATAGATGCATGTCCTAACAACTGTGTCTTATTCCGAGGTCCTCTCCAGAATGAAAAGACGTGTCCCAAGTGTAAGAAATCTAGGTATAAACCAGGCAAAGGGAAGGATATTCCCATTAAAACAGCTAGGTATTTCCCTATAAAGGATAGGCTACTTAGGCTGTTCATGACAAAGGATAGGCTACTTAGGCTGTTCATGTGAAGATGGAGGAGTGGATAAAGCTGTGTGAGCATTTTGAGTCTGATAGGTTCAAGGTAAGCCATCTGCCATGAAGAATAGATTGAGTCTGATAAGCATTTAATTAGGTAGTTCTGTTATCCTAGGTTAGATATGGATAAGGTGCTAATGAATGTTGTCTTATACGCCGATGCAGAGGCAAAGTGCTGCTAATAAGCGCAATAAAAGCATGCAGACTTTTGCTCATACTACAGGTGGCAAATCATGCAGCCAACGAATGTATGAAATGGTAAGGTTTCTCCTCCATTATACTCCAATACCAGAATGCACCTTACTAACATTCTATAATCTGGACTGTTATTAGGAAACAACCGATGAAGCAAGCAATGAGGCTGATACGGAGAACAATGATAATGAATCTGATGAAGCTGAGGTAGAGCCCAAGGAAATCAGAGTTTATGCCGATACACATAAGAGGAAAAATGGGACTTGGGTCAATGAGCAACCTAAAAAAAACTATGTAAGTGAACACAACCGGCTGTGGTTCTTCCTTTCTTTAATTAGGGGCTGGTTCTAGTACTTGGATGTGTGAAATAGGGTCTGATTGTAGCTAAGTTAGTCATATAAGTGAATGAACTTGGTTGTTAGCAAACCTAGCTACTACTTGGATGTTAGCGGACCTAGCAAATACTCTGACTCCACTGTTGTGTTCATAGGAGGAAATGAAAAGAATCCATGCTGAAGCAGTGGCAGAAGGGAAAATATTATCCGGTGCTGAGATTGTTCTTATGGTGCTGGAAAAAGCACCCAGCTATACCAGAAAAGTCAGCTCGAGTTCCCAAAGAGAGAAAGAACTGGAGGCACGACTGGAGGAGACACTCGCTGTGGGGGAGAGGCAGAGGAAAGAATTTGAGGACCAGATTCATGCACAACAGGAGCAGATAGAAAACCAGCAACAGGAGATACACAGTCAGAACGGTATTATCAAAGGGTTGCAAGCATCACAGGAGACCCTAGCTAAATATGTCGAGTCACTAGCTGCAAAAATTGATGGAAGACAAGTTTAGCTGAAGGTAAAATAATAGTCTCATAAGTTGTACTTATACTGTCATCGGTGTTACTACTCAATTGAATTTTATTTAATAAGTTTTACTCAAACTTTGACCGTTGTATTACGCAGGTACCTAGGTATATGGCAGTAGGTATGTATTTTGGATGCTCAAGGACCTTTGGAAGGCTGTTAGCTTTTGTTATTTATTACTCTCTTTTGAAAGACGAACATATGTCGCTTTGGAAGACTTTGTTTTGGTGTCTGGATGGATGGATCAGTAGGTTTTTGGAACAGATTGTAACTATGAATGATGTAGTTTTTTATTTCGGCAATGAATGATGTAGCTTTTGATACATTTGAATGATGTACCGTTTTCTTTATGGTATGAATAGTATCAGATTTGGAAAATAGGTCGTCATAATAATGCCCACAGGTTGTCATATATGCATCAGGTTATGACAAACAAGTTTAATCAGGACAAATGTCAAATGGAGTTTGAGTTTAAATATTATGACAAGCACATGGCTTTGTCAAAATAGGTTTGCTATGACAAACTATACATTTGTCACAACAACGTAGCAAAAGTGGTAACTATCATGACAAAAATTAATAACATATTGTGACGAAGCATTTCTGTATTTTGACAAAACATTTTGTCATAACAAGATGCCTGTTATGACAAAATGTGCACGGCGTGCCACTGGAACATGTTGTGACAAGATGCCTATTTTTTGTCATAATAGAGCTATTTCGACGAGGTAGTTTTGACCAACGGTATGACAAATATTTTTGTCATAATAGAGCTATTATGACAAATGTAGGATCTGTTGTGACGAACGTCGTTGTCATAATATCCCAAAATTGTTGTAGTGTCTCTTCTTTCTTCTCCTGCATTTGATCGAATTAAGAAAATTAATTGTAAAATATTATCAAATATAAAGCACCATTTTCTCTTAAGTAGAATTTACCTTGTACAATTTATGAATATTTTTCACAATTTGCTTTGTTTCATTATCACCGGTATTATATGAGCTTGAAATCGTAACTATAGGTACATGTTATAAGGAACAATGAACCGGTTTTAAGTGAGACCATACTCACCATGATTGATTGGTTAGAAGTAGAGCCCTGCGTGGCCTACATCGATCCACTCAAAGAAGACCCAGTGGAAGGAGTTGTTGGACTCGAAGAAGAACCCGAAGAGGAAGTGGAGGCCGAGTGACCAGTTGGAGTTCCAGGAGGCGTTACAATGTGATGATCATTCCCTTGATTCCTACCTTGTGGAGGGTTACCAGGTGCAGCGCCAATAGTAGGAGAATCAAAAATAGGAAGCGGCACCAAGAAATCGAGTGAGGAGAGGGAAGTAGCTGTCGAGTCCTTGTAATACATGGTCTGCTCCAAAAAGGTTATGTGACACGAAATGTGCATTCTTCTTTCACCCGGATCATAACAAAGGTACCCTTTATGTTGATTACTATAACCCACAAAAACACACCGAACAACCTTGGGACCCAGTTTATGTCGCGCCTTCTTGGAAAGTAAGACGAAGCAAACACAACCAAAAACGTGGAGACAGGAATAATCAGGCAGCTTATAGTACAGACAATGATAAGGTGATCGGTCACCCAGAACAAACGTGATCTGGCGATTGATTAGATAAACAACAGTAATCACTACTTCCACCCAAAAACCATTTGGGACATGCTATTAAAACAAGATAGCCCGTGTCAATTCGAGAACATGACATGCTTCCTTTCCACTAGACCGTTCTGTTGAGAGACTCCGGGACAGGATTGTTGAGGCAGGATACCCTGGGATACATAGAACTCGAGTAAAGGTTAGGCAATAAATTCACCACAGGATCAGATCTAATGACCTTCACTGGGCGTTCGAATTGAGTCTCTATCATCTGCACGAATGATTTTGCATGATCAACCAACTCCGACTTCTGGCGCAAAAAAAAAATCCAGTCATAGCGAGTCATATGATCCACGAACAAGGCAAAGTACCAAAATCCAATCCGAGAAGTAACAGGTGAGGGTCCCCAGAGATCAGTGTGACCAAGGTCGAATGGTCGAGAAGTACCAAAATGTCATAATTGTTGTATGAATTTTTAAAAAGCTTTATTAAAAAAATCAAATTTTGTAAAAAAATTATAGATTAATTATACAAACGATATGTTGTTTTAAATGCACCTAAAATCCTTGTGCATTGTAGACACGGTTTATCGGATAGATAAAATTTATCCACTAATTAAGTATCTTTATCCAATAATGTGAACTTTCAATAATTGGTTGAGAGATTGTCTTAACTCGAGAATCATGAATTGTTAATTGTTTTATAATATAATAAATCTGAGTGTCTTGGCTGAAAAATCTTGATATGTTATCCTGATTGGATGTGATAAACCTTCACGACATGATTTGTAATTAGAGAAGTGTGTTAAGTATTGAGAATTTTTAATATAAGTATATCGCATACTCGCTTATGAAGTGAGAGTATGAAAAATCAAGAAGATTCAAAAGAGTTTAAGCATATCAATAAATCAATTGATATAAATGATAATGAAACTCTTCCGCTAACAGGTCGTGTAAGAACTTGTGTGTTTCCAGGCTGTTACGGGGCTGAAGATTAACTTAGATAAGTCAGTAATGTTCACCGTTGGAGATGTTCACGAGCCCGGATATCTTGCTGGTATATTTGGATGTAAGTGGAGTAGTGACCCAACTAAATACTTGGGGCTGCCTCTGGGGGACAGACCGAATGGGGTTTCATTATGGAACCCTGTCATCAAGAAATACCAAGATCGGCTACAAGGTTGGAAAAACAAGCATCTCTCTCTAGGTGCAAGATTAGTCCTAAACTCCTCTACCTTGAACAGCATGCCGGTGTATCAATTTTCTTTGCTGAAGGCTCCAAAATCGGCGATTGAGAGACTTGAAAGGATCCAGAGGAGGTTCTTGTGGTGTGGCTCGGATGAGAAGAATAAATTTCATCTTGTGAGATGGGATTTGTGTAAGGCAGACAAGGATAAGGGTGGCATTGGAGCTTTTGATCTGGAGAGTTTCAATAATGCGCTCCTTGGCAAATGGATTTGGAGGTTCGCGGTAGAGAGGGAAAGCTGGTGGAGGCAGCTAATTGCAGTTAAGTATTCTGACGAGAGTTCGGAATGGAAAACGCGGAAATTGAGTTGTGGGTTTGGTAGCTCGGTGTGGGCGAACATCTCTCGTGCAGGTGAGGTCTTCTGGAAAGGGGCCTGCATTGAACCGGGCTCGGGGGCTCATGTTTCATTTTGGCAGGATGTTTGGATTCCCGGTGAACGCCTTGCCGACTCTTTTCCTAGGATCGCTGCGGCTGCGGGCTCCCCGTTGGCTAAGATCTCCGATTTTGTGACTTCTAATGGTGAGAATGTTTTGTGTGATATTCCTTTAAACGTTAATCTTCGCGGGGGGGCTGAGAGGGAAAGGGTGAATCTTATTGAAACTGTGTTGGCTAACTTGCATAGAATCATGTGTAGTCCTTGTAGGGTGGTGTGGTCTCCGGACCCGAATCTTTCCTTTTCTGTGAAAACGCTTTACAGGTTCCAGGTGGAGAACAGGTTCCCGGGGGTGGCGAACTTTCCTTGCAGTGTTGTTTGGAGAGGCTTCATTCCCTCAAAAGTTTGCGGATTTCTTTGGCTCGTCTGGCATAAGAGAATCCTCACTCATGACAATCTGCAGAGACGTGGGGTCGCGCTGGCCAGCATGTGTGCCCTCTGTTGTTGCAGCGAGGAGAGTATAACCCATTTGTTTACGGGTTGTAGCTTCGTCAAGGAAGTTTGGAGGCTTGTGCTGCTCACGGAAACCAGTCTCAGGACCCCGGTGGGGGACATCGTCGACGTCATCAACAACTGGCCAGTGGGATTGATAGAGTGCATCGGCGGAGCCTTCTCTCAAAGTGTCCTTCACGCTGTCTGCTGGTCGGTTTGGAAAGAAAGGAATCAGAGGATCTTCAATCAGGAGGTCTGCCCGGCGCTAGTGGTCGATGGGAAAATCATCAAGGCCTCGCTTGAGTGGATCGGGGCTACCGGCAAAGTTGACAAGCATAGGTGTGTTGAGTGGTTCAGAAGATGGTGTTCGGACAGGAGTGTGGCTCTTGCTCCTATTGTTGACGGCGGTACCTAGCTGTGGAGTTATTCTCTGCGTTGCCGCGCCATTGCTGATGTTTGGGGCTGGGTCTGCTGAACCCGTGATCGGAGTATGGAGGGTGGCTGGAGAGATTAGTTCGATCATTTTTGTTTGGTCTTCCTTTTTGCTTTGGTCTTGGTGACCTGTTGTTCTCTCCTTTCCCTTTGCTCGCTGCTACTGCTACATTTGTTATTTCCTTTGCGGGCTCTCCACTCCTTGTGGAGCTGCTGACTTTTCATTTATTTCAATAAAGTTCATCACCTTATCAAAAAAAAAAAAAAGAAGCTAGTATAAATTAATAATAGAGAGGCCTACGGGGTTTAGGGGCAAAGCCATGAGGTAGGCAGATTCCTTTGGCATATGCAAGGGAGCTGAAGAAAAGTCAGGATAGGAGTTCAAACAAACAGGTCCTAACTCCTAATCATGCTTGTCTCTGAGTTGATTCTGCCACGGATTCTTTCTTAATTAATTCTATCTCTGGAGATATTGTCATCATTATTATTGTTAATGTAAATGAGAGGAAACCACCCAGCTGCAGGCCTTGCAGCCTGGAAGTTTGCTTCTGTTGCTTCTAAATAACGGAATGGTTTCATTCTTTCCAATAAAAATATTGGTGCAGAGGCTTGGAGTTTTGCTTTGACGTCTTGCCCCCGACCGGCAACCTCTCCTAATTCCTTGACTTCACATCTCACCGACAGCCCAAAAGCAAATATTAATTGACAAAGATATTGAAAAATAGAAACTAAGTCAATTTTTAGATTAAGTTCCGATTAACTAGCAATGTGGATCTGAATATGTCTATGAGGCGAGGCATTCCAATCAAATCCATTATTTTCCATGTAATTTTGTCCAAATTCATTGATTATGGGTAAGATATTGATGAAGTAGGCCTATTTCTATTCAATTATATAGGAAAATACCCATAAATTTGAGCAAAATTAACATCTCTAATTCTCATGACCCTCTTTGTGGCTATTTTCAAATCAATGAGATAAAAGTAAAAGTCAGGAACTTACCTTTACCAATCATCCTGCTAAATAAACATTTCTACCTCATGACAAAAACATACTGTTAATCACAAAACCTAAACAAAGCTGTTAGTCAACGTGCAGTTCGTGGCTCACACCATCACCTTTTAAAAAAAAAAAAAAAACAGCATATATACCTCTCTACCCCGCCGCCCCATTTCCCCTCACTTCCTCGTGAAACAAACACTCATATATCCTTCCTCTTTGATCTTCTGCGCCATAGCTAGCTAGCTCTCTCACTCTGTATCACTAACGTAACAAATGGAGACTGATGATATCTACAGAGCTGGAAGCTTCTTGCTGGGCGGAGGAGGGTCTTCGATATGGACCAACAACAACAATGCCATCAGCGATAATGAAGCTTTCCCGACGCCTTCACGGGAAAAAGAGGACGACGAGGAAGCACTCAAGTGGGCAGCGCTGGAGAAGCTCCCCACTTACAGTCGCCTGAAAAAGGGCCTCCTCACCACTCCGGACGGCGGCGCCGCCGCGGAGATCGACGTGGACCACCTCGGCTTCAAGCAGCGGAAGGAGCTGGTTGACCGGCTGGTCAAAGTCCCCCAAGAGGACAACGAGAAGTTCCTTCTCAAGCTTAGAGATCGCATCGACAGGTAATACTAATAATTGAGTTAATAATATCAAGATTGAAACCGGTTACACTTTTTTTTTTTTTTTTCAACTGCTTACACTTGGGGTTAATAATATTCTGATGAAATCGTCAGAAATCAATTAATTGAATGCATAGATAAATAAATTTGTGATGTCATGTGGGGAAACTGATTTGTCCCAACAAACCTGATATTATTCCCTCGCGGTGGTTCACTGTGACAGTGCGTGGGTGACAGAGAAATTAGGGAAATTTCTTAATTTTATTTTACTAGATTAGGTCTCGTGAGCACTTCTACTCTGCTTTAAAGTATTGATACTTTAAAATACAACTTTAAGTCGTACCATATGGGAATTTGACTTTTATGTTGTGGTACAACTTCAACTCTTCAAGTTGTACCATAATTTAAATGTATAACTTTTGTTTGTACTATAAAGAGATTTTACAAAAGAGTATAGGTACAACCTAAAGTTGTACCATAACGTTAAAAATATAAGTACAAGTTGTACCATAAAAGCAAAAACTAAAGCACAAATGCTTTAAAGCATTGTAAAATTCCTCTTCGGCCCGGAATTCATATATCTTTCATTATGAGGAATTTTACAATACTATTATGAGGAATTTTACAATACTATATAGTATTGATGCTATAGGTTTTTACCTTTATGGTACAACTTGAAATTGTACATTCAATGTTATGATACAGTTTTAGATTATACCTACACTAAAATTATCTTACGAAATTAAGACATTAATTCTATGTCGTTATGCAATTCTAATATTTAATTCAATACTAATTAACTGGATTCAAATATATGGAGAGGTTCTTCACCTATAATAATATATATATATATATTAATAATGGATCCATGATATATATTTAAAGAGTTCGAATATACACTTTAACGTTTCACTCAATTGACTTTTGTTTCGTGCTGCAGAGTGGGAATCAAGCTTCCCACCACCGAAGTCCGATTTGAGCATCTGAATATCGAAGCAGAAGCTCATGTAGGGAGCAGGGCGTTGCCAACTTTCTTCAACTTCTTCCTCAGTATATTCGAGGTGAGAATTTCCCTCATGATAATCGATTGTACTTTTTTACTGCCATATTTATGCCTACTCGTAGTAAAAAACCCTAGTCTTTTCCTTGCTATTTGAAGGGCTTGTTCAGTTGTCTACATATCTTTTCCAATGGGAAAAAGCAAATCTCCATCCTCAACAATGTCAGTGGAATCGTCAGACCATCACAGTAAGTAAATAAAAAGAAAATTCCTCTAACGACCACTGTTTTCAGTTGTTGATTAGTAGGGGGAAAAAACCTTTCAACCCCTAATCTTGAATTGGGTTGCTCCACAGGATTACATTGCTTCTGGGTCCTCCAGGTGCTGGGAAAACCACTCTGTTATTGGCATTGGCTGGAAAGCTTGATCCCACTCTCAAGGTGCAATTTAGTTTTGGTGGTTTGAGTCATTGGTCTTTCCTAATTGCAATTGAACCCTCCAAAGACATTTTCTTTCAATAACTCGAAATTATTTGGAGATTTCGTCTAGGTTTCTGGGAATGTGACTTACAATGGCCATGAGATGAGTGAATTTGTTCCTCAAAGGACAGCTGCATATATCTGTCAAGATGATGTCCATATAGGAGAAATGACTGTAAGGGAAACCTTAGCCTTCTCGGCAAGAAGCCAAGGTGTTGGACACCGTTATGGTATGCTTTTTCTTTTCTTGTCCTTAAGTTATCACTTTTGATCGTTTTGATTGTGAAATTCATGAGCTCTTGCACGATTGAGTTTGAATAGAGAAGTTAATTGAGTTGTCGAGAAGAGAAAAGGAATCAAACATCCAACCTGATCCAGATATTGATGTGTTCATGAAGGTGAAGGGAATGCTTACTATATATTCATCATAATAATAGTCATTTTCTATTGTTCCAGCATAACATTTATGTACTTGTGAAGGCTATAGCGACCGAGGGTCAAGAAACGAATGTGATAACAGATTACGTCATAAAGGTGAGTCATATTAAGAAATTATAACATTGTACAATTCAAATTCCATGTTATGGTTTTTTTTCTAGTATGCCAATGCATGTCTTTTCACGCAGGTTTTAGGACTAGAAAGCTGTGCAGATATCATGGTAGGGAACGACATGATCAGAGGTATCTCTGGAGGACAAAGAAAGCGTGTCACAACGGGTACAAAATCCTAGTTAATTAGTTTGCTTCCGAAAGAAGCATGAACTTAATGATATTTGTTTACGTTTTGAACCGATGATAATTCATATGCACATCTGCTAATGAAATTGCAGGTGAAATGTTGGTGGGACCTGCAAATGCATTGTTCATGGATGAGATATCCACGGGTTTGGACAGCTCAACAACTTTTCAAATTGTCAAGTCACTAAAGCATTACATTCATATTCTCGATGGAACAGCTGTAATCTCCCTTCTGCAGCCAACACCCGAAACCTACGATCTGTTCGACAACGTTATTCTCCTGTCGGATGGCTACATTGTGTATCAGGGACCTAGGGTATACGTGCTTGATTTCTTTGAACAAATGGGATTCAAGTGTCCTTCAAGGAAAGGTTCTGCTGATTTCCTGCAAGAAGTAAGCAACTAATAAAATAAGCTATGACAGTTTATATTATTATATTATTTGAATCACAAAATGAAATGCACTTAATTACAGGTGACATCAAAGCAAGATCAACAGCAGTACTGGATGAAAAAGGAAAATCCATACAAGTTTGTCAATGCTAAAGAATTTGCAGAGGCATTTCAGTCATTCCACGTTGGGACGATACTAGAGCAAGAGCTTTCGTCTCCATTTGACAAGAAGAGGAGTCACCCTGCAGCATTGACAACAAAGGTATATGGCGTTGGGAAAATGGAGCTATTCAAATCTTGCTTCGCGAGAGAGCTGCTGCTCATGAAGAGAAACTCATTTGTCTACATCTTTAAGTTTGCACAAGTGAGTTAGATGGATATACTATGATTATCTACTCTCTCTCTTATTGGGATTTTTTTTATATTTTGATTGCTTATTTCTTCCTGCTCTCAAGCTTATATTCATGGGACTAGTGGCCATGACACTCTTTCTTCGGACCGAGATGCATCGAGATTCAATCATTGATGGTGGAATTTACCTTGGGGCTTTATTCTACACGGTCAATGCTTTCATGTTCAATAGCATGGCTGAGATCTCCATGACCATTGCAAGGCTTCATGTGTTTTACAAGCAAAGGGATCTCCTGTTCTATCCTGGATGGGCGTATTCTCTTCCCCCATGGATCCTTAAATTTCCAATCACGTTAATCGAAGCTGGTTCTTGGGTGTTTCTTACATATTATGTGATTGGATATGATCCAAATGCAGAAAGGTCAGAACAACATTTTTACACACCTGCTTGAATAACCCTACTGAGCTAAACTAAGTTCTTGTCACAACTGAGAAATCTTATAAAAGCTATATGCAGGTTGTTCAAGCAATATCTTTTGCTATGTCTTGTGAGCCAAATGGCTTCAGCCTTGTTCCGGTTTATTGCTGCATCAGGAAGGACTATGATTGTTGCCAATACATTTGGATCGTTTGCACTGCTTTCACTCTTTGCATCTGGTGGCTTTGTCTTGTCAAGAGGTGATTTGTTTTGTCTTTCGTCTTATTTCGAAATTGCAACTTTTTCAGGAACAACATGTTATTGATCTGTTGATTGTTTCCTTTTACATAATTTCGATAGAAAACATAAAGAAATGGTGGATTTGGAGTTATTGGATCTCACCAATGATGTATGGACAGAATGCAATAGTGGCTAATGAGTTCCTTGGAAGGAGTTGGAGCAAGGTAATATTACCACTCGGAGTTTCTGTATATATATTTTTTAAGAAACCAAGCTATTAAGCATACACTTTTGGTTTTGACAGATTCTCCCTAACTCGACTGAATCTCTAGGAGTTCAAGTTTTGAAGTCTCGTGGATTTTTCCCTCATGCATATTGGTATTGGATAGGAGCAGGGGCTCTAGTTGGATTTGTACTATTATTCAACTTGTGTTTCACTCTAGCTCTCACTTTCCTTAGCCGTGAGTAAATTCTTCGTTTCCAAGTTCATAATTTCTTTCCTTGGAGACGACACATTATAATCCGTTTTGTGGTCTTTGTAGCCTTCAAGAAATCTCAAACTATAGTGTTGGAGGATTCTCAAAATGATGGAGCAGATAAACTCGGAGTAGTTGTTGAGTTGTCCAATAGTGAAGGTGGTGAAGAAGGAATTAAGACTACACCCACAAAAAAGGGAATGGTTCTTCCATTTGAGCCATACTGCCTCACATTTGATGATATTAAGTACTCTGTTGACATGCCCCAGGTAAGATAATTTCCAAGAATCTAAGAAGAAAAACATATGCCACCATCTTAAGATCAATCCAAAACTAAAGGTTGGAATTTTTTTTCATGTACTGCAAAGGAAATGAAAATTGAAGGTGTTGCTGAAGATAGATTGGAGCTTTTGAAGGGTGTGAGTGGTACGTTTAGGCCTGGTGTTTTAACGGCATTAATGGGTGCTAGTGGTGCCGGTAAAACCACTCTAATGGATGTCCTAGCTGGTAGGAAAACCGGTGGATATATTGAGGGAAACATCACAGTTTCAGGTTATCGTAAGAAACAAGAAACCTTTGCAAGAATTTCTGGCTATTGTGAGCAAAATGATATACATTCTCCACATGTCACAGTCTATGAGTCATTGCTCTACTCCGCTTGGCTACGGTTACCTGTAGAGGTGAACGCTGAAACTAGGAAGGTAAAGTAATGGCGACAAATATTTATTAAAACGAAATTTGCATGGACAAGCTAATTTACAATATTGTCTACAGATGTTCGTGGAGGAAGTGATGCAGCTTATTGAAATGAAGTCATTGAGGCAGGCATTGGTTGGATTACCTGGTGTGAATGGTCTTTCAACAGAGCAACGCAAGAGACTAACCATTGCAGTTGAGCTAGTGGCAAACCCTTCTATCATATTCATGGATGAGCCGACTTCAGGCTTAGATGCAAGAGCTGCTGCCATTGTCATGAGAGCCGTCAGGAACACCGTGGATACTGGGAGGACAGTAGTGTGCACTATCCATCAACCAAGCATCGACATTTTTGAAACTTTCGATGAAGTAAGAAATTAACTTTGGTTATTTACTCCCTGTTCTCTTTGTACTTTCTAATTATGTTGTTTTGATGTACCTGACTTATTTGGCAATGCAGCTCTATCTACTAAAGAGAGGAGGTCAAGAGTTGTATGTAGGGCCTCTTGGCCGTCATTCCAGCCACCTAATCAACTACTTTGAGGTTGCATAACAAAAAAAAATCACTAAACTTTTCACTTCATTAGTATTTTCATTATTTCGTATTAAAGCTTTTCATTATGTCCAGGATATTGAAAGAGTCCCCAAAATCACTGATGGCTCAAATCCTGCAAACTGGATGTTAGAAGTTACAAGTTCGGCACAAGAATCAGAACAAGGAATTGACTTTGCTGCTACCTATAGAAACTCAGACCTTTATAGGTAATCTATCAAATTTAATATGAGATTAAATCTTTCGCTTATAAGAAAGTGAGAAATCAAACTTATGTCTTAGAAACACAACCTGTTATCTTCTTCTTTTCAGGAGAAACAAGGCACTTATTGCAGAACTAAGCACACCTGCCCCAGGTTCAAAGGATTTGCACTTTTCTACAAAATACTCACAGTCATTCGCCAATCAATGTGTCGCTTGCTTTTGGAAGCAGTACTTATCATATTGGCGAAATCCACAATATACTGCCGTAAGGTTTCTCTTCACCATCGCCATAGCATTGATGTTCGGGACAATGTTCTGGAATCTTGGCTCCAAAACGTAAGTGTATATGACAGACAATAATTGAGATCTTGTATCTCTATCAAAGATCTCATATACCATCCTTGATTTCTTTTTGTTATAGATCGAAGAGACAAGATTTGTTCAATGCAATGGGATCAATGTACGCGGCAGTGATCTTTCTTGGAGTCCAAAATTCATCTTCCGTGCAACCTATGGTGGCCATTGAAAGAAGTGTGTTTTATAGAGAAAGAGCAGCTGGAATGTATTCGGCCTTGCCTTATGCCTATGCACAAGTAAAGTTTCCCTCACATTTTGTGACTGCTTAATGTAGTCGGGTAATCGGGTTACTCGTTGTTTTACTTTTCTTTCTTTTTATTTGGCTTCAGGTGCTGATTGAGATCCCGTATGTGTTCTCTCAAGCTCTTGTTTATGGCCTCTTAGTCTACTCGATGATTGGGTTTGAATGGACAGCCGCTAAGTTCTTCTGGTATATATTCTTCATCTACTTCACATTGCTATACTTCACGTACTACGGAATGATGGCTGTAGCCGTGACACCGAACCACCACATTGCCTCCATTGTTTCATCTGCATTTTACTCCCTTTGGAACTTATTCTCTGGATTCATCGTTCCACGACCAGTTAAGTTGCTTCTTTTTCCCATGAAATTTCGTATGAACCCCTTTCCCATTAAGAACCCTTTTTCGCGGATTTGGTATTCAATTTTGTTTGCATTTTTGTAATCCAACAGCGGATGCCAGTGTGGTGGAGATGGTACGCATGGGCGTCTCCGGTAGCATGGACATTATATGGGTTGGTTGACTCCCAATATGGAGATGTTGAAACTAGACTTGATACCGGCGACAGAGTCACAGATTTCGTGCGTGGTTACTTTGGGTTCAGACATGATTTCTTGGGAGTGGTTGCAGCTGTGGTTGTCGGATTTGCAGCTCTCTTTGCTTTCATCTTCGCCTTCTCCATTAAGTTCTTTCATTTCCAGAGGCGATAAAAGAATGTATCACAATTAAAATAGCATGGTTTCTCGTACCAAAAAAAAAAAAAAATAGCATGGTTTCTTCACGTTATTGTCCCTTTTAAATTCATCCATTTATTTATTTTGACGTTGTTTACGCAACAAGCAAGTAACTAGCTCACTGAGTTCCACAAGACTTTTTTTTTTGTTACATTTTTTGTTTCTTGTTTAATTTTGGTATGAATATCTCGTGTTTTGTATCTCATGTAATCTTATGATATTTGTCAATTAATTATGGGCTCAATTTCACAATTGCAGCAAACCAAACATGGTACTCATACATTCTATAAATTTTACAATCACATGTATACAAAAATGAGTTCTTGAAATCCTTATAGTCTACTATAAGTGGTTGGCAGCCGACCGGTTTATCTATTTTGAGAATCCTTCTTCTAAATCACTCTGATGTATGATGTGAGCGAGGAATCAGTGAAACTGAAAAAGACAAGAATGAATTGGGGTTGAATGATGTTCTTTGTGTATACAAATGCACTAGTAAAGCTCGTAAAGGAAGATATGGCAAATCAATCTCAAGTTCTTTGTTTAATTGCGAGTCGAAGTCTCACAGAGAACACAAATACCAATCAATTCAATCCTACATTTTGCTCTTCCGCTTGGATTGAATCGCAAGGTACCCAAACCGAAGAGGTAACTGGAAAAGATAACAATAAAATAACAATAGTCCATGCCACTTTGGAAGGAACTACAGAGTGTCCGACTCTGGCTCAACAGCTAGATCCAACCCGATCCAAACCAGAGGGAAGCAAATCCCATAACCAAGGCCTGTCTGAGAGTCAAACCCACAAAACCCAGAGCCGCCGGAGGAGGAGCAGCAGCAGAATGCGTCTGGTTCGGGCCAAGGCTGCCGGAGGGTGGAGGCGGCAGAGGGTGAACAACCACAGAGACTTTCATCCCATTGAAGCACTGGCCGTTGCCGCAGATGAAGTAAAACCTCTTGGCCTTATCCAGAGGAATGAAATCCTTCCCACTGCTCCAATTCCCCACAGCGCCTTCCGTAGTGCAGTTGTCGTAACCCGTCTGGTTCACTTCGAACACATTGTACTGGTTCTTCTGGTACCTAAACGCTGCAACAAACCAAACGAACAGCAAAAAGATTCCAACTTTAGAAAGCTTGTTGCATATTGACTGTTGATTGAAGGGGAAAGCAGGGGAAGAAGAGTTGTTTTACATATGAGATCTCCAACATAGAAGGTATGGTTGTTAGCCCAGACAGTGTAGTTGACGCCTGGGTTCCATCCTTTGTTGGCGCCGACGATGTGGTCGGTGGCGGTGACGACGGCGATGGCGGAGACGAGGATGAAAAAGGACAACAAGGTTGGAAGAGCTGAAGTTGAGCTGGACATGGCTGGCTGTCGCTTGGTAGCTGAGGGTTGGGGGCTTTCTGAGAGAGGGATGTTTGTCTATTTTGGACCTGGTTGCTTTATGGGTAAAAGCACGAGGAAAGCTGAGAAAGTACAAGGCTTTTTCGACTACCTCTTGACTAGTGAAGGAAACTAGGAAAGGATGATAAATTGATAATGGGTTCTTTTCCAGTTTTCAAGAGGGTTCAAGAAATTTCTTAAGCTTGAAAGAAAAACAGAATAATCAAGAAAATCGAAGAGAAATGGTCCAGCCTTATGAAGGGCTCTCACATGGCTTAGCTACGCTTCTGTCATCCAACTGTACGCAAATTGCCATGACTCAATTGAGCAGGATATGACCGTTGCTGTGCTGTAATATGAAAACCCAAATATATAGAGAGAATATAAAAGTTAGGGGATAATACAGAGTGGAATATAAAAACCTAAACGGGTAACGAGTGGGAGACAAGGATGACCTACCACAACATGAGTGTCGACACCATACAACAACAGATTACACATTGATGTTCCTTCTGTTACAAAACATGGTCCCTCTCCTTTTTAGTTTTCACCTTCAGAGTTCAAACTCAACATATTGGAGCGGTTTTATGAAACTTTTGATTTGTTCAAATGCTCACTGGCTTTCCTCTAAAATTTCAAATAGCTCATTGACATCTACTATACAACACAATCACTGCAATAACTATTAAACTCCTATCCAAAAGTTTCCACATTTGGCATCAAGGGAATTAATACCTTCCCAGGGCATTCACTTTGTAATCCTACCAATTAGACACTCTCAATTGTTAAAGAGATACAGGCAAGACTTTGATCACAGTGGTCTTGAGTTTCTCAGCTACGGAGTTGGACCCCAAGGCTTAATTTCAACATAGGAAAAAAAGGAAGTGAAAGGAATGGTTTTACAGGTTTCATGTTGAATTTCACGAGACCATAATACTAATATGGCAACTGGTTAGTGATAGTACCATACGCCAATATTTCTACTTGTATCACTTGAAATTTCAATTAATTCCCTTCTTAATACTGCTAGTTCATCAGCACAGGAAACCTGTTAGCCACAAATCTAGAGTAAATGCTAAAAAGAAACCGGTACAAGTTCCAGGGTAGTTATCTCAGCCAGAACACGGGAAAAAAAATTAACATTTCAGATATCGATATCAATTATGCTTCAATGCTTAAAGAAATGTGAATTCCGGATTAATAAATGCCATGTCAAACCATTAAAATTAAACATGACGGAGTTTACATCAGGGATTCTGGTCCTCGTAAAATCACACTGAGAGTAAGGAGTCCATGGGAGTACCTCAGGTTTAACAGTATCCTGATAGAATCGCCACCAAGCTAGTCCAGATTAAGCTGGTTAATGTTGTGGAAAAACTTGTGTACAGCCTCCAACATGGCTTCATGCATTAGCTTGATGAGCTTCATGGTGAATAGATCCTTCACATGAACTTCTCCTAGTCAGGGCCATTCAAGCCAAAGCTACTTTCTCAATGGACTGCCCCTCTTACTTCGAACTTTATGAACTTTTCTAGACAAACGTTCCACTGTTTCGATATTTCCAGGCACTGGTTCTTTCAGCATCTTCTGCAATTTCGGATCATCAGTGAACCCTCTTGACCTCATCTCAGCATAATAATCTCTTGCCTTGTTTAACATTCCACACCTACTCAGGCCTTCCACCAACATCTCATAATGTGCTTTGTCAGGCATCACTTCATACAGTTGTTTCATTTCTGCCCAAATATTCAATGCACTCTCAGCTTGCCCTAGCTTGAAGCATTTGGAAAGCATCAATAAAAAGGTTCCTCCAGTCGGACTTAAACCTTCCTTTCTCATTTGGCCAAGCAATTCCCAGCCGATGTTCAAATCAGAACCTTCTATAAACGCATGGTAAGTATCAGTAGTTGGTTTTACATTATCCTCAATCATGTTCGCCAATACATCTTTTGCCTCAACTAGCTTTTTTGCCTCACATAATGGACGTATCATAGAATTATAAGTTGCAGAATCAGGCTGAATTCCCAGATGTTTCATTTTGTCCAGAATTTTCAAAGCTTCCTTGCATAAATTCTCACGAGTTAGAACAAAAATTAGGGAATTGTATACCTCGAGACCTGGTGACCAACCCCTTTTCTTCATTTCTTCATATAGCCGCATTGAATCGAAAAGATTCCCAATCTTTGAGAAGCTGGAAATCATAAGCGTATAAGAAGTTGCATTAGGCACGATGCAACATTTCGACATTTCCCTCCAAATCCTCTTTGCTTCAAGTATATCAACAAAAATATTGCACCACCCACTGAGGATGATGTTAAAACCATCAGTTTGCAATGGGAATAGCTTCTTACTGAGAAACATAAATTCTTCAGCTTCTTCAATGTTTCCATGGTTGCAGAGGGCTTTTAGCAAAGAGTAGAATGCATCTTGGTCTGGGGACATCCTGAACTTCTCCATAACACGGAATGTCCATATAGCTTTCTCTGGATTATTTGCAGCAGCATATCTAGCAAATAGAGGAGAAGTTAGTGTCGAACATCAAGATACCCTTCAAGGATAAAGTTGGAAGCTTAACCGTATCACCAATGTGGTCACTCTATCTCCAAACTCGAATTACACAGAAATTTCTGAACTTGCAGCATAATGAAACTGAAGAAATCCAGATTCTCACCTATCAATCATAACAAGCAACACGCTGCGGATACTCAACGAGGCACGATGCAAATCTCGAATTAAAGTCCAAGCAATGCCGAACTTGTGATGATTTCCCAGAACCCATACCAACAACTCGCAAGCTTTCTCATCAGCACACTTCCGTTTTTCTCCCCATTTGAAGGCCAAGAACGCGACTTTCCAGTTCTCCCTCAACTCCCAGATGACCGAGTACACTAGTTCCAAACTGGGCTTGATGCCGCTGTCATCCAAATATGTCGTAGCCTCTGCTTCAGTGGAGAACTGGGAAGCGACCGTGAGAGATTCGACGAGAGTGTGCTTCGAAGGATCATGGCAATCAATTCTTTCCTGAATCAGCTCAAGAGCGGTTCCAAGATTTTCCGCGGAGACGTGTAGGTGAGACGTGAAACGGCGAGAAAGTTGGAACCGCACACAAGGCGTTCGACGAAATGCCCGACAGAACGGAATGATGGCAATCGACGTGAATGAAGGTGGAGAGGGGGCAGAGGGTGACGGAGGAATCGAGCGAGGGAATGAGCGGAAAAAGTGAGGATGGAGTCGCCGGAAGATCGTTGTATTGGAGAAGAGTGACATGAGAAGTAGTGTAAGGACCCGCAGCGGCGAATCATCCCGGTGGAAACTCAATTGCCACCTGCCAGTGCCGGAAGACGGAAGTTTATGTTTTTTCCAATTAAATGTGAGACGATAATATTCCAAATTTGTAACGCTAAGTCGCTAACCACAATATTCGCGGTTGCATTGACCATGGCAAGGTTGTTAAACCGGTTTAGTACTGGTTTGGCAAGTGAAATAGTATGACTCGTGGTATAATTAGTTTGTGTTGGTTCATACCGGTTTAACAAAATTTCTTACAATGTGAAAATCATTAGCATCCAATGAATTTAAATCATATATAAAACATATTTGAGGATAATTTGCTTACAATCCAACAAATAACATCCCTTTTGATTTTTTAATTCATGAAATAATTAATTAATTAATTAAATTCACTTAAACAACGTCTTTTTGCTTAGAATTCGTTAGTCGATCATGTTAGTTATACCGGTGATGTTCACGCCGGTTTCATGACCGACACCGGTTGAATCTGGTTCAACCAACCGGCATTCCATCGACATGACAATCATGATTCCAGGGTAATTAGCATAAATGGTCACAAACCTTTGCACTTAGTACAAAACAGTCACAAACCTTTAATTTATAACCATTTGATAACAAAACTTTTTACTTAGAACAAAATGGTCACAAATTAAACAGTGTGACCATTTCATACCAGTTCAAACTTTTGTTACCGTGTCGTTGCAAATTAGACTTTTGGTGACCGTTTTGTACAAATTAAGTTCAAAAGTTTGAACGCTCAATCACCGTTACAATTCGCTCTAGTTGTATGGTGGTTTTGTTAATGTATGTGAATGATATGATCGTCATAAAGGATGACAATGAGAGAATTCAATGGCTCACAAACGGGTTCCAGACTGCTTTTTAGTTGGAAAAACTTTGTCTACTTTCTTGGTATCGAAATTTGTTTTTGATAGATTGGTATCGAAATTGAAAGGTCAACTGAGGGCATTCTTATTTGGCAAAGCAAATATGTCGATGAACACATGAGCTGACATCTTATATGTTGTTCAAGTGGTTAGTGTCATATACTTAACGAACAAACTACCCGACCTCAAAACATGACAAACATTTAATTTGTAACGATTCGGTAACAAACCTTTTCATTTAAAACAAAACGGTCACAAATTAAATAGCGGTGACCATTTTATACAATTTCAAAATTTTGTTACCATATTGTTACAAATTAAAGGTTTGTGACCGTTTTGTACTAAGTGCAAAGGTTTGTTACCATTTATGCTAATTACCCCATGATTCCAAGTCTTTTGCTCGTAGCCCGTGGGCTTGGGTTTCGGGATTAGCATTTTATCTCAAGCCTCTATGAAATGTTGTCAAATGGGTTTATATCATGTTGGTTTGACAAGTGAAAGTCTAATAAAGGAACAATCAATATATGTCGATTTTAACAAAATATATAGAAAAAGTGCAAAAATGTTAAAAGTAAATGTATTCCGCAGATACATAACTTTTCTCAAGAAAGTCTCTCCACAAATTACATCCATATTTAAATAAGTTAATAAAGTATAAAATTATAAATAAAATAAAAAATTATCATATTTAAATATAACATTTAATGTCAATATCTAAAACTTTTTACACGAATCTAACAAATAATATCAGCATCCATATTAAAAAAAAAATATTTCATCCTCATATTTAAATTTTTTGTTAATTAAATTTACCAAAATGCCATCATTTTGTTTAGAGAGAAAATTGGACATACAAGTTTTTTTTTTACAAGTAAAAAATTGGACATACAAGTTGGATCACTGATTTTTCAGATTTTGACTAGTATTCACCGTTTTCAACAGGCACTTCATGTTGGTGTATTTTAGTTCAGTCAATTTTGTGACCATTATCGGTTGAACCCAGTTGCATGGAACAACATACCACACCACTGATTGATGACCATGCTCCATGGCCTTCGTAGTTTGTTGTTTGTCAATATATTCATTTTTTTTTTACAATAAAAAAAATGAATATATTGACAAACAACAAACAAGTTGGACATACAAGTTGGATCACTGATTTTTCAGATTTTGACTAGTATTCACCGTTTTCAACAGGCACTTCATGTTAGTGTATTTTAGTTCAGTCAATTTTGTGACCATTATCGGTTGAACCCAGTTGCATGGAACAACATACCACACCACTGATTGACAACCATGCTCCATGGCCTTCGTAGTTTTTTTTTTTTTTTTTGTCAATATATATTCATTCTCTCGCATGAAAAATGCTACTTTTATGCTTTTGCATTAGAAAGTGTTATAGCTTAGTATGAATTCTACAAACTCTCATGCCTTGGTGCAACCCAATGAAGTGTGATGTATTCTTTGGTGGGGTTGATTTTGTAGCAAGACAGTTGACATGGGTTATATATGATTTAAAGGGCCTGTTAGATACCTAAGCTTGCCTCTGAAATCTGTTAAACTTTTTACAGCTCAATGTAATGCATTGATTGATAGGATAACAAGCATAACTAAATCTTGGAGATCTCACAAATTATCTTATGTTGGGAAGCTATAGCTGGTGGATTAAGTACTTTAATCTGTCACACAATATTGGAAGAATGTATTTGTGCTATCGAAGAAAGTTATAGAGAGTATACAGAAAATATGCTCATACTTCCTTTGGTTTGGAGAAGGAATAGGTAGAGCAAAAGCAAAGTGGAAATTACTGGCAATGCCAAAAAAGGAAGGTGGCCTAGGTTTGAAAGAGTTAATTACTTGGAATGTGGCATGTTCTACAAGGTTATTCTGCATGCTACTCTTGAGATGTGGTTAGTTCTGGGTTGTTTGGATAGAAAGATATAGACTAAGAGATAAACGGGGAATTCCATACTTAGGTAAAGGGGAATTCAATAATTAGGTGGGGTCTTGGTTGTGTAGAAAGCTTCTGAGATCAAGGCATTGGTTTCAATATAGAATGGTTGTGGATATTAGGCTAAATACAGGTAAATCGGGTGCTTAAGTATCTTGCTTAAACCATTTTATTGGTTGATAGTAGATTAGCTGGTTAATAAGAGGTTAGTAGTTAATAGGTATTTGAGGATAAATAAGGTATTATGTATATATAATTAATATTAATAATTGATTATTCTCTTTCTTTCTCCTCCCATAACTTTCTCTATAACCCTCACTCTTAAGAAATCCGAAATTAATTTAATTAGATTGTAATATTTAATAAAATTCAAAATTAATAATTTTTTCCCTTTTTAAAATAGAAATTAAAAATTTGCTCTCTTACTTCATGACAACTTGCAATGTAGTATTAACGTTTTGCAATGACATTATCAACGTTTATGAAATAAATCATTATTACTATATCTTATCATTATTAATGATTTCAATATAAGTATCAATTCTTTGCAATTATATTATTAACAATTTTGAATCAAATCGTTACCGTTTTTATATTTTCATCATCAACGTTTATGAATGAATCATTTATTTACAACATCTTTACTAATGATTCACAATATTAAATTATTAATAATGTAACTATATTTTATTAATAATTCACTAAAAAATAATAATGCTCAGCTATAATGATTAGAACCTTAAATATTTCATTACATTAATAACCATTTACATTACACCAATGATGATAACATTATATTAGATTGTTAAGAATGAGCCTAAACCCATTAACAAACAACAAAAAATGATTTAGGAGACGATGATAACGTTTTTGTATATCGTTGAAAATTCATAGCAAAAAATTTGATAGCAGTACCTTGGATTGATAACAATGAACCAATAAAAGTTGATGGTGTAATTGTTGGATATTGTTTCATAAACATTGATACTAACAATAAAAATAAATAGTAAACTTTATCAAGAAATTTATAAACCTGACGTCCAAATTGGAAAACATATGCTTCTAGGTTGATAGAGATGCAACAAATCGTTAATAATATAACAAAAGTTTATTGATAACGAAAACATCAAGAACCAAAACATTATGTTTTTATTGAATACAAAAACACTTATTTTCAACTAAATATAGTCTTTATCAATTATGTAGTGTGTACTTATTAAAGGTTACTAACATAGTTTTATTGAATACAAAAACATTGATAATAAAGTATAAAACTAATGATGTCATAAAGAGTTAAATATAATCACCAAACAAGTCTAATAAACAATTAATGACAACATTTTGGGAGCTCATTTTTTATAGTATCAATAATGATAATGTTGTGAATCAATGATATTGTGAATCATTAGTATCGATGTTGTAAATCAATGATTCATTCATAAACTTTGATTATGGAAATGTAAAATGATAATGAATGACTCAAAATTAGTAATAATATAATTGTAAATCATCAATCAAATATTGAAATCGTTAATAATGATAAGGTATAGTAATAATGATTTATTTCATAAACGTTGATAATGTCATTGCAAAACATTAATACTACATTGCAAGTTGTCACGAAGTGAGATAGCAGATTTTTAATTTATATTTTATAAAGAGGAAAATTTATTAAGTTCAAATTTTATTAAATATTAAATATTAAAATTAAACTAAATTAATTTTGGGTTTCCTTTTTTTAATTGTAGTGGAGAGAGAGGGTTATGGAGAAAGACAAAGTTACGTGAGGAAAGAGAAAAAGAATAATCAATTATTAATATTAATTATATTTGCAATACTCTATTTATCCTCAACTATCTATTAACTATTAACCCCTATTTAACTACCTGTTTCACTATCAACCAATAAAATGACTTAAATAATATGCTTAACCTTTTGGACTTAAGCACAATAACTCATGCCGGCTAAGTGTCACATGGAAAGGGGGAAAAGACTGGTAGGGATGGCAATGGGTCGGGTTGGGTCGAAACCCAAACCCAAATCCATGGGTTTATCTTTGAAAAAAACCCGGGGTAAAACCCACCGGGTTTGAAAAACTCAAACCCAACCCAACCCGTTGGGTATCCGCGGGTTCATGGGTACCCACGAGTTTTGTTGTAAAAAATTTACAATTACAAGTTCTTATCAAAATTGAAGTCAAATATCAATCTCTCAATATAAATTATCCATATATAAAACATCATTCTAGAAAATTCAAGCAAATCACAAATTAACTATACAAATTGTTCAACACCAATCTAGAAAACTCATGAAAATTGAAGCAAATCACAAATTATCCATAAATAACATGTTTAATTGAAAGCTTCTTTCTTTCAATTAAGTTTCTTTAGTCTCCACTGCATAACATCAACTTCATTCTACACAATTAAAAAGAAAAAATTAGACATGTCTCCACAAACATAAATAAGAATAGTTGTTTAGAATATTAAATATACCGAAAAAATTAATTATATGAGTGGGCGGGTACCCACGGGCCGGGTTTACCTAAACCCAAATCCAACCCAACCCGATGAATAGTGAACGGATTTAAACCCAAACCCGGCCCAAAACCCGTCAACACGGATTTTACCCGCGTTGACCGGATTGGGTCGGGTGGGTACCCATGGGTTCGGGTTTTGTTGCCATCCCTAAAGACGGGAAAGATTTTCTGTCAAAATGGTTTGGCAATCTGATAGGATCCATCCACCGATCAAGAGTTTCATGGTACAAAGTTTTATGGAGTGGATTTTTGTTCCCAGACACCACTTTTTTACTTGTTGGTACTCTAGAATAGAATAAAGACCAGAGTACAACTCAAGAGCGGCGGATTCTCTTGCTCTTAATAACTCTGTCGTGTGATTTTGTCGCAAAAAAATCAGAGATCGCTTGCTCTGGAATACAATCTTTTAAACTAAGTGAACACAAATTGATCAGAGAGATTGTTTGCTTCTAACTTCTAAGCAGTGGTGGTCGGTTACTACCACTCGCCACAGCAGTCAGAGAAGGCGAACTATTGGGAAACAAGCATAATTGCCACAACATCATTATGTACACATTGCTACTTCCGGTCAACCTTACAGTCGTCAATATTTACAAATGCAGCCACAACCTTTTTCTTCTCTATCAAAGGTGGGCCTCAGGACGCAGGCCCAAGAGTGGCCGTGGGATTGGGCCCATTGACATAGTTACATGGAACCCCCCGAAATTACAAATATGTGCGGACGCCGCCGGAAACCATAAAATATTCACATCTTTTTCCCACTTCCTTCCCCTCCCTCCAAAGCTCTGATCTCACAATTGTCAAATGTAAGGGTTGATGTGGGAAGTGTAGTCCCTGATTCCGGCCCCTTCCCAGCCCATCCATTCCTCCCACATGTCCCACTCCGGATCCTCCATCCCTCTCAACGGCTCATCTCCCTCTTCTTCATCGGACGGCCCATACGCCGCCGTCGCCGACGACTCGTAGGACCCATACCCTTCGGACGCTTCCTCCCTCAGATTCCTTATCGCAATCTGCAAACCCACCAAAATACAACAATCATAAGAATTTCTCCTCTCTATCAAATTATACTATTGTTCTATGTGGAGTTGTTAGGATAGCATATGGACACGACAGACCATCGGGGGCCTGGACCTAGACGCAAGAAAGAATACTAGTGGTGATGGAATATAGGTCCAAAGTAAAGGAAATAAGGAATAAACTATTGGCCTCGTTGATTCTTTCTTTTACAAGAAGAGGGTTTGGTAATTGATGTTAACATCATAACCGCACCCAGATTTCTATGATATGTGCCCTTAACCAAAACCTCTCCTCCCACCTTTCTCCATGCGTACACGCAATCCGCCTACTACCGGATTACATCCTGAAACCATATCTAAATCGCCATAAATCCAACGATTGAGATCTCGAATAGTACAGTTTGGATGGTAGATAAAAATTGGCATAGACGAATGCTCGACTGTAATGATTATCGTTAAGCCAACCCAACTAAGGCACCTAAGCAATCCGAATTTGACATCATTTTTGCCTTTTCCGGCCATCTATGGAGGACAAGAGCTCAGTCCCCAATTTCACACAGGGTACCCAAAAAAATATATATATATATATATATATATATATATATGCTTATTCTAGATTCTACTATCAATTCATTGGTGCGATTACTTAGCCCACTAATTCGATTATCGTCACATCCCATTTTACCTTGTTCTCTGAGAATTGAAAAATAAGGACATTTACAGAGCCCCTCGGCCTAAAGTCAAGACCTAATCATTATCAATGGTTCAAGGAAAATACAACTAAGAAATTCCCAAGGAGTGAGTGAAGTTTATAGAGGGATTGGCTTACATCGTAGGCTTCATTGATTTGGCTGAACTGAACTCCGCAATTGCTCCCTCTGCACACATCCGGATGATACTGATGAAGAGAAACAACCATGAGATCGGAGATTAGAAGACTAATTTTTCGAGAATGAACGAACAGTGAGTGAAGAAACCAAAAAAAAAAAAAAAGTAAGGTCAGATACCTGGAGAGCGAGCTGACGGAAGGCCTTTTTGACCTCGGATTCGGAGGCTCCAGGCTGGATCCTCAGCGTCTTGTAAGGATCCATCACCGAATAGGAAGACGAAGCAACACACAACATCCGCGACGAGTTCTGATTCCTTCCGGTGACGGTATTGTTCCTCGCCCTTCTCCGGCTCCGGAACCAGGACGTCGAGGAAGATCCGCCGCACCCGCTCCCTCCGATCATTCCCATAGCCGCGGCCGCGCTAGCCATTTCTTTTCCGATGAAATCAAAGCCTTAGAGCTCGCGAACCAAAGGCAGAAGGGAGAAAAAAAATAGAGAAGCAGTGAGCAGAAATGAGGACGAATGAATTGGAACTGGAGGGAAATTGTTTTCTTTCTAATTTCTTGTGGATAATGCGAGAGGAGGAAAAAGTGGGGATGTTGAGATCTGAAGGCGCTGTGGAGGAGGGGACTGTATTTATAATAAAACCCATTGAATGAATTCGGAGGAGAGAACAGGAAAACGGAAAAGAAGGGAAGAAAAGGATAAAAAGAAAAGTCCTTATCCAAAAGTCACCGTCCCGAGTGGAGATGACGTGTTAACACCGTTATGGGGGGAGGAGGATAAGAACGTGAAGGGGGTCAGAATTGTTGTGATTAAAACTGAAACCGACTTTTCTGAGTTTTCCCGCTTTGTTTTGTTTTGTTTTGACTTGCCGGGCAGGCAGTTTCGTGAATTCATTCTTAATTAATAGATTTTTTTGTTTTTTTTCTGTTTTTTTTATTATTATTTTTATTGTTTTTTTTTTTGCATTCAAGGGAGGCCGAGGCCAAACAGACGGGATTACAGAGAAGAAGAAGGGCGCGTCACAACACGACGCTCAAAAGAAACACCCATACAATCGTCAATAAGAATTGAAGCTAACGCTGGCGGTGGATCAACAAGTTCATGCATACCCAGGGGATAGACGAGACTGTGCTTCGAGAGCCAGTCCGCGGCTCTATTCCCCTCACGATACACATGTCCAATGCTGACCAACCAATCCTGCGCCAAGCTCCTCCGAATCGAGGCCAACAAAGCAGCATAGGGATGAATAGGATCCTGACGACTCTTAATCAGAGTGACAGCCATCTGAGAATCTGACTCAATAAGAACACAGGCACAACCTGCTTTCCTGGCGAGCTGGAGGCCATAGTAAACAGCCCAGAGCTCAGCAAGAGTAGCCGAGGCTTCGCCCACTTTAGCAACGAAGCCCCGCACCCACTGCCCATGCTCATAACGGATAATGCCCCCGGCTCCGGCAAGACCCGGGTTGCCCATCGACGCCCCATCCACGTTAAGCTTGACCCACCCACTACGAGGAAAACTCCAGTGAACTTGAGTCACCACCCTCTCCGGCTTGGATCCCTGACGTCCAAAGTTCACTGTTGGGGCCTGCCAAGCTTTATGCCACAAGAGAGCCCTTTGGTGTATGGAGAAAGCAAGCGAGGGAGCTGTCATCGCCTTGTGCAGCCCCTGAAAACAGCCTGTACACCTGTTCTTCCAAATAAGCCACAAAGCAGTACTAAAAAAACTGTTCCAATTCATACCAGAGTCCGTCGCATCCTCCTTGAGAATATTTTCCCGGAACCAATCCTCACAGCTGCGGCTGAAAAATCTCTGCTGTTCCCCTTGCGGAATCCATCTCTGCCAGCAGAAACGAGCGGGGTAACAGTCCCGCAGCACGTGCAGGATGGTCTCTTCACAATTCCCGCATCTATGGCACATGGGGGACTCCGCACACTTACGGGAGTAGCGGAGAGCGTTAGTCGCAATGCGCCCAAGAGACACCAACCACACAAAAACTCTGACTCTCTCAGCCATCGGGAGTTTCCACATGGTTTTCCACATCTTCTCATTCGGGTCATTCCTCGGGGGCAATGCCAGGCTGTAGGCCGAAGAGGTTGAGAACTGACCATTCGAGGAGGCGGTCCACAGAATAGTGTCATCATCCGGGGACAAGGGATCCACAAGGATCGCCGTAATCTTCTGCAACACCTCGGCAGGCAGCCATTCCTCCAAACGGTTGAAGTCCCATCTGCCATCCTCATCGATATAGTCAGCAACATACTCGCCCAGCATTTCCTCCGTCACCGGTTGAAGAGCCACCTCGGCCAAGGGAACCTGCAAAAGCCAGACATCACGCCAGAATTTAGCACCTTTCCCATTGTGAATATTCCACGCACAACCCTTCCGAAGAAGGCTTGAAGCTTTAGTCAAGCTATTCCAGGTAAAGGAACTTCCCTTAACAGGTCGAAGCACTTCAAGGCCCTCTCGATGTTTCCCATACTTTGACCTCATGACTTGAGTCCAAATGGAGTCCTTCTCTTTAAGAACCCTCCACCCTCCTTTGGCAAGCATAGCCAGATTTGCATGCCGGATAGATCTCAGACCCCCTCCTCCCTGAGCTCTGGGTTCCGCCATTCTATCCCACGCCACCAGGTTCAGCTTCCCTTTCTCCTCCTCTCTCCCCCAAACAAAGTCCCTGTTAATTTTATCAATAGCATTGCAAACATTCACAGGCAAAAGTTCAGTTTGCATAGGATAAACAGGGATGGATAAGGAAACTGATCTGGTAACAGTCAGGCGCGCGGCGAGCGACAACTTCCTGGCTTTCCAAGGCGCCAGTTTCTTCTTGATCTGCAAAAGGAGACCCTGGTATCTGCTTCTGGTAACCCGACCATGAATGGTTTGGATACCCAAATACTTCCCTAGGCTGGTAGCAAGGGGAATACCAGCCCTGGTACTTAGACGTTGGGCTCTAGCCTGGCGAATATTAGGAGAAATGTAGATGATAGACTTCGCGAAGTTCACCCGCTGGCCGGAGCTATCACAAAACTCATCGAGACACTGCTTTACGATCTTCACTTGAGAGATTTTTGCTTCTGCAAACAAAACCAAGTCATCGGCAAAGAAAAGATGAGTTAGGGCTGGGCCGTTCATTGACAAGCGAATGGGAGTCCATAGCTTATCACGAACGGCCATATCAATCCTGTGAGACAGACGCTCCATACATAAAACAAACAGATAAGGGGAAAGAGGGTCTCCCTGGCGAACTCCACGGGTGGGTGATATGGACTCTAGCATTTCCCCGTTCCAGAGAATACGCATTCTGTTCTGCTCAACACAGTACATGATACATCTAATCTAAGAGCTCGGGAGGCCAACTTCAATCAAGGTGTCCCTCAGAAAATCCCATCTAAGCCGATCGTAGGCCTTCTCCAGATCGATCTTCATCACCATCCCACCCTTGCGCCCCTTCCTCTTTCTCAGCGAGTGGATGACCTCCTGCACCACCACGATATTATCCATCGTCTGACGACCTGGTATAAAGCTGGATTGCCTCGGGGACACAAGAGATCTCATAACAGACTTCAATCGGCTCGTCATCGCCTTCGTTATGGCCTTCAGGCTGACATTGTTCAATGAGATGGGGCGAAGCTGAGTGACTGACTCCGGTTCTTCCACCTTAGGGATCAGCACCACCGTGGACTCCGACACAGCAGGGGGGAGGGAACCATGCTCGAAAAACGACATCGCCATATCTGCTAGATCCTTCCCGACAACTTTCCAAGCCTGCTGGTAAAAAATAGCTTGAAAGCCATCCGAACCCGGAGCTTGGAAAGGTTTCATGTCAAAGACCGCCTTGTGGATATCCATAATGGTAAAAGGACGAAGGAGTTGGAGCCAATCATCCTGTCCGAGCCTGGGGAAAGCACCCTTCGGAAGCAGATCAACGTAGGGGGAGTCATCCTGCAAATAAAGCTCAGAGTAAAAGCTGAAAATAAGGCTCGCCAGCTCCACCTTGTCAGTTACCCAATTACCACTCCCATCTTTAAGAGCAGCAATTTTATTCCTTCGTCTGCGGATATTAGTCAGCTGGTGGAAATAAGCTGTGTTCCTTTCACCAAACTTCACCCAGTTATCTCGAGACCTTTGAAACCAGACAAGCTCTTCCTGTTCCAAAGTTTTGTCCAGTTCAGCAGCAAGCTTCGAGTGGAGATTTGCCAGGTTTGGGGAGAAATGCTCTGCTTGTCGTCGCTCAATACCAGCAATCCTAGCCAGTAACCTCTTCTTTCTCTGGAAAATGTTCCCAAAGACAGCCGAGTTCCAACCCTTTAGCTTGTCCGATAAACCCTGCAGAGCATCAGTGAAAGCAACCTGAGAATTCCAAGAGTTTTCAATAAAAGTGAAAAAGTCAGCATGGGTTAACCAAGCTGCCTCAAATCTGAAACGCTTAGGCATAGGGTGCGAGACTCCCTGATTCGTCCAAGTGGTGAGGATGGGGTGGTGATCCGAGTTGAGGCGGGTAAGGTGAGTCACTGAAGTCGTTGGGAAGGCTTCATTCCACTCCAGGTTACAGAGACTTCTATCCAGACGACTGGCCTTGTAAGAGGCGGTGTTGATCCCCCTGCACCAAGTAAACTTTGGGCCCGAGAAACCCAGGTCAAGGAGCTCCGCCTCATTTATCCAGTCCCCAAAGCACTTGCATCTCCTATAAGTAGCAGGGGAGGCAGGGCCAGTCTTCTCGTTCGGATCACGGATTGCATTGAAGTCTCCGGTAAGGATCCACGGACAAACTGTTCTCCTGCTCTGGTCAATCAAATGCGCCCAAAGAGGCTGCTGAAGTTTATGTCTCGGCGAGGCATAAATAGCAGTGAGCTTCCAACTCGGCATACCAGCCTTGCTGCAGATCAAAGTGATGTGCTGGTGACCAGCGGATTCCACTTGCATAGATAGAGTCTGCGAATTCCAGAAAACCCAGATCCCCCCGCTTCTGCCATTCGCCTCGACTCTAACCACATCCTGAAAACCCAGCTTGTCACAAACAGCATTCGCCACATCTCCACTGACCTGCGGCTCAAGCAAAATCACAATATCAGGTTTGTGAAGCTGAAGGGTGAGCTTGAGAGCACGGGAGAAAGCCCGACCCCCCGCTCCACCAACATTCCACGAGAGGATATTAAAAGGTACAGAATCAGACAAAGACATAATAGGCATCAAACAAAGAAAACGGAAACAGAAAGAGGGTAGGGGAGAGGGAGAAGGATCTCGAAACGCAAAAAAGGGGGGGGGGGGCGGCTAAGCCGGAGGCCCATTCCCGTCGGACGAAATCAGGCCGACGCCCGCCGCGGAGGGAGCAGGTTCCCGGCTGGCCTCAACGTCTCCAACTTCCTGGGACGACTCCGTCCACTCTTTGATCTGTTGCAGAGTTAGGGAGACCCGTTTATCATGGCCTCTGTTCTTCCGATCCTTGACCGGCGACCACAATTTGAGCGGTTTCATGGGGCTGTGCCGCACTAGAGTGCTCTTTCTCGGCGTCATTTCCCTCTTCCCCTGATCTCCTTTCCTCTTTTCCTTCCTCTGTTTCGTTCGCAAGACCGCAGATGGGACAGCTGGGTCAATTATTCTGGTCGGCGGAGGGTCATAAGGTTGGGCCTCAACAATCACAATTTTTGTGCCCTTTTCCCCTTTGCTTGAAAGGTTCACCAGCCCAACCTGACTAGGCGTGTTCGGCCCATCCTCCTTGGGCCCAGAGGAGGACGCAACATTACCCCTGGAGCTGGCCGCCCCTTTCTTTCTTGGGCTTTCCATCCTTGGGACCGGGCCGAGAATACCCGATGCCATTTCCCCTTCCATATCTGCCAGAACGACTTCCTTCCCTTTTTTGTTTTCCCCTTTCCCTTTCTTGTTCAGGCTTCCCCCATGCGTCGCCTGTGGACTCTGCTTCCGTTGAGGAGATTTGATCCCGGCCTGATTTGGTGGCCTCCCATTCTCTTTCCTCACATCCGCCTCTTTCCTTTCTTGTTTATTGATTATCCCTTCACTGATCCCCTCCGCCTGTTCCGGACGCCCCTGTCTTGGAAACTCCCGTTGATTGCGGCGTGACTTCCTCGAGACCAGCATCCAGGGGCCAAAGCCGGAGACTTCCTCCGATGATGATCCGACGGAAACTGTCGCCGGCGATGGAGCGAAATCCACCGCTCTATTGCTAGCTTGTTCCGGGTAAAGCTCAGGGCAGCTAATCTTTGTATGTCCTATCTTCCCACATTCGAAGCAGACAATCGGAATGTTTTCGAATTCAACCCTCTGCCATTTCCCATCAAGACGGATTCTTGGAATCAATGGCTGTGACAGATCAACCTCGACAGCAACCCTCGCGAATCTCGTACGTTGCTGGTGCAACGTGTGGAAATCAAGCTTGATCGCCCTCCCGATTAGATTACCCAAAGAGAACAGAAGATCCTTGTGGTAGAAGTGAACCGGAAACCCCGGGAATTGGACCCACACCACCATCGTATTTGGGAGTTTGTCTGTGACCCTGAACGCCGGAGTCCATTGTTGAACGACAAGATAGTGGTCGAAGATCACCCAAGGCCCGTCAGAGAGGGCCTTGAAATAATCTTGATCATTCCCCAATTTCACCAGGAAAAAATCCCTGTCCATCGCGAAAACCTCCATGTGCCCGGAGGGCCGCCAAAGTGATCGCAGTCTATTACAGAGGGTTGTATAGCCTATGGATTTCCCGAGAAGCCTGACCACCAGTGATCTCTGCCAAGGAGCACTGAGCTTTGCTTTGAAACCTTCTGAGATTCTGAGCTCAGGTTCCCCATTGAAAGATCCCGTCGTGATGTCGTGTTCCCCGACTGGAACCCACTGTGAGGACGTTTTCCCCGTTTGAGATCCGAGGCCAGCCACCGCCGTGGCATAGGAAGCCTTAGGCAAGGTCAGACGGAAGTCCTTGCTCATCTCGACAGGGCCCCCCTCAACAACCACCTCCTTCTCGATCCTCACTTGATCGACGTCGATCTGCATCTCAGCCTCCGGCTGAGGGATGTCAGGCGGCCGTCCCGGTGGAGCAGAATTCGACGTCGGAGCCATTACTTCAGCAGGAATCGTACAGAGCATTTTTTCACCCCACCCAATTTAGTCTCAAAACTGTCTATTTTTTTTGTTTTTAGTAATAAGTAATAACAAAGTTTGCTACTATTTAATCTTTGGGTAGGGTTTCAGGCAGGGAATATGCCCTCCTTTTTATGCGGGGAATATGCTCTTAACGTTAGCCTTTCCCATTTTGCAATTTCCTGGTTTTGGTAAAGTTGTTTTGCTATTTCCCCTTTATTGCAATTTATCCGTGGTAACACTTGCCACAAATAATAAACCTAATAATTCCAAAAAACAACAAACTGACTTTTCTCCTAAAAATTATAGGGATTTTTTCAGAAATAGCACCTTTAAAAAAATTACAAAAATAGCACCCTGCCGAAAAAATTTACACTAATAGCACCCTTTTTTATGGGCCGCACCTCGGGTTAATGACATAAATATTGTTTTTTTTAATTTACCACCAATATGGCGGATTAAAAACAAATGACACAGATATTGTCTTTTTGGAAAAGGCTTTGGCGGCCACACCGGAGACTCAGGCGCCGCCGCAGATTCTAAAGTTCCTGGCGCTGGCGCCCGAGTCCCTAGCGCCGCCGCGTCAGGCTATTTTTTTTTTAAATTTCCCTCGGGCTCGGGCCCCCCCCTCCCCTCCACCCTTATCTCTTTTCCCAGCCACACACTCCCCTCCCCTCCCCTCCCCTCCCCTCCTTCTTCCCGAGACCACACAACACCCCCCCCCCCCAAACCCTCCTCTTCTTCTTCTTTCTTTCTGCCCGAACAGAGAATCCCCGCCGCAACTGAGGTGCCGGCGCCTGTGAGTGGAGCGCCGCCGCCTGTAAGGGAAGCGCCGCCGCCGCAGGGGGAGAGGCCGGCGAGGTCGTGGCAGCCGTTTGCGCGGTGAGACTCTCGTCGGCGGCTTGAATTTTTTTTTTTAATGGTTTGTGTTTTTTTATTGATGTTTTGTTGTTTGTTTTTGCAATTCCTAGGCTTATGGATCCTTATTCGATGAGATTACCGCCGACGACAATTGATCCAAGTCCGGTCGATGTGACACTTCTTTGGGGACATGGCCAACATCGTATTGACTCTGTTTGGACAAACGAGGTAAGTATTTAATAATTATTCATGTAAAGTTAATTAGCTAATTAGATTATTTTAGTTGGTGAACTGAACTGTACTGTTAGAGAATAGGATTACGTATTAGATTTTTTGAAATTAGTATAATTTGATATTAGATTAGATAGATTAGAATTAATTAGGTGAAATTAGAATTATTACGAATGAAGATAAATTAATATAAGTTTTGTGCACTATAGGCTGGTGATCGATCTTTCCATGCTCGAGGTACGACCATTTTAGTACCTTACCGTGAGCTTTATCGGCCATATCTCGAAGCGGCAGGCTTGTTAAGTGTCGTGCCCCTAGTCCCTATGAACCCCGATGCGAGTTTGATTACTGCACTCGTAGAGCGGTGGCGACCCGAGACGTCGACCTTCCATCTACCGTGTGGTGAGGTCACGATCACGTTAGAGGACGTTGTTACACTGTCCGGTTTGGCGATCGACGGTGATGCCGTCGTAGTTGATATACCAGATGAGGAGTGGTCGGCGATCTGTTTGCGACTATTAGGACGGGTTCCTTATGATCTTGTAGGCGGGGTCGCTGTTGTTAGGATTACGCCATATGAATCAACAACTCCATATTGAAAGTTGCGTTGTAGTGCGTGGTGTTTAATCGCCATCTGTGCAGCTTGTTTCGAGTGAAATATCTGCCCCTTGTAGAATTCTCCTTCAAAACTATCAACAATATGCATTGGAATTACGCCATATGAATCAACAAGTGAGTATTCTTCGTCCTCTTCATTACCCTGCAAGTAAAAATATGGAGGATAATTAGGCACTTATTCCCCCTCTTCCTCCTCCTCCTCCTCCTCCTCCTCATCTTCCTCCTCTCCGTCATCACCGTCACCATAGGCATGATCGGATGGCACGCTCCATGTATCATCTTCTACCTCTCCACCCTGATCCTCACTGAGCTCAACATGTATCTCAGCACCCAAACAATAAGGATTTTGTGCCATAAAATTCCAAAGCACATTCAAGCTATCATCATCCACAATAGGCATTGCATAATGAAATAAAACACCATTCTGCCATTCTGGAAGACGGTAAATGAAACTTGTGATCACATCACTATCTTGTACTGCTTCGTCTCTACGCCGTATTCTTGGAATTAGATTCTCACAAAGATAATGATATGTGACCCTGGATGGAATCGTCATCTGAAAACTACTACCACCAACGAATTTGACGCCCAAATTATCTTCTACTTTCTCCGATTTCCATCGAACGACTAGTTCAAATCTTCTAAAATCACTACAAAAAAACAGACTCACTAATTAAAACTAAACACAATCATAATAACATTTGAATAATATAATTACAAAAATAAATGCGTCTCTTACCTATTAGCCATTTTTGCAGCAGCAACCAGAGCTCCAAAGCTCCTTTGTTTTGAACGATTTTTTTGTGGTGTGAAACTGAAATGAAATTGGCTGGGTTTATATAGGGGGGAGGCTACCTAACTCGCTGATGACTCAGGCGCCGCCACTCTAGTCTCGGGCGCCGCCACCTGGGACAGTTTCTTACCTAACTCGCTGGACTCACCGGCGCTGTCGCCTGACTCTTTGGCGCCGCCGCTGTCTCTTAATCCAAAATATCATCCAGAGCGGCGGCGCCTAAGTCCCAGGTGTTGTCGCCATTTTGTGTGTCCAAAACACAATATCTCTGTAAATACTTCTTAATCCGCCATATTGGTGGTAAATTAAAAAAAAAACAATATTTGTGTCATTTATCCCCGCACCTCTATGGAGCGGTTTAAAATCCTGGACTAAAACCGCATCTTGGCCAAGCGGTTTTAGGTCTGACCTACAGAAACCGCATGGCCGAGGTGCGGTTTAGGCCTGACCTATCTAAACCGCACCATGAAGCTGCGGTTTGCTTCTCCCAAGGGTTCACCGTTGCTTGCAGGTGCGTTCCCCGATCCGTGGCGCGGATCGCTCTGCTGGCGCGCGGTCCGCCCTCCGATCGCTCGCCCATCCAACGGTGTAGAAGACCGTTGCGCAGACTAAGGAAAACGCAGCTTCAGTGTGCATTTCCTATGCTGACGTGGCATGGAACGCATCACTAAGGTGCGGTTTATAAGTAAAACGCACTTATAAACCGCACCTTAGGGGTGCGTTCCATTAAAATTGGTGCTATTTCTGTCAATATTTTCGGATTGGTGCTAGTTTTGTAAATATTTTTGTTAACGTGCTATTATTAAAAAAATCCCAAAATCATAGTGGTATTACCGTAATAGTAGTCAGTGTACTACTGCTTTTTTCAGTAGTGGTATTGGTAGTCATGTACTGATTATATTGTCATGTACCAGTATAGATTTCTTATAGTGATGCTGATTATCACATAATGACCCAATTTTTTTTTATTGATAATAATTTTCATGTATTGGTACTAGTTTTAGTTAGCCGGCTGGAGGAAATACAGATGGAGGCCGAGGAAGCACAACGATGGAGGCGAATAGAAGAAGGTATAGGGAGGTAGAAGTATGAAGTGGAATACGTAGAGAATGGTTTAGTTTTGAAAAACATTTCTTCTCAAATGTGGTTAACATATATTTCTTTTTAAAAAATGGTAAATTTCCACCTTCTTCTTGATTGTATAAGGTGGGCACCATAACCTATCCATGGATTCAGTTATCTTCTTGCTTTCATTGTGTGAAACATTATTAAGTGAATCTTTGAATGATAGATGTATTTAAAAAAATAAGTTTTACATTTGATTGAGTTAACCTTGTTGTCAAAACAAACAAGTGGGCAGTTCAAGTTACCGGCTTGTTGATTGATTTTCCTGAAAGGAATCCGTAGGTCAATTATTATATACCTGGTTATATTATATTTAGTTTTGCTTTCGTTTTCAATCTCATGATAATTATATAATTTAGTTGCTTAGGAAAGATATTATGTCATCCACATAGAATGTACCTAGAAGGTCTCTTCGCATCTTGATTGCAATTTATTTAAATCACGCGCCTACAAATTATGGTGATGATTATGCAACAATTTCACATTAACATTTATCGACATTTCGTCCGCGTAACATTGTCTATATAGGATACAGCTTTAAACTAATAATAATAAGAAGATTTTGTCTTCAGGGTACATAGAAATTAATTTTGTTTTCCAAATTAAATTATAAAACATTAGGGGTAGGTAGGGCACAAGAGGGCTCCTAATTGCCGAGTCACATTACATTATGACTTCTAGGATCTGTTTATTAATTAATTAATATATATATATTAATATATATATAAATGTGAAGTTTGGTTACCATTGCCTAATTATTTGCATTTTGATATCCCAAATTTAATTAAATCACAGTTTAGTCATTATAATGTACATTTTATATTTTGATACCCAAATTTAATTTTAATGTAAAATCATTGAACAATTATGTTTTGGTATCTAAATTTTATGAGATTTTCATACCTACAATTTATTTTAAATTTGCATATTGATTCAATGTTTAGATTTCACTTGAATCCATGAATCCAATCCACCAATCCTTTTGAACCAATTAAATCCAATTCACAATAACATAAACGTATAAATTTAGTTTGTATAATACAAGATGTTGTATCACTCAACCGTAGGAGAAGATTCGACCATTTTATATTTGCTAATTACGTGAATCATTAAATAAATGATTAAAGAGAGACGACTCTAAAACATTAAAAAAGCGAATTTATAAAAACATTTAGTACATTTACGGGGTAGTAAACAAACTTCTATTAACTACATGTAACAAAATATGTCACATCTACATAAGCAAGTGTCAATAAATTGCTACGGTGAAAATGGTTGATTGTTGTATATATTGACGTTCAACTAAATGAAATTCTCAAAACCTTTCTACCATCTACTTTTTCTTCGTTTCATTTTTCACTCGCCCTCCATAACCCTTTCTTTATTTCTTTCTTTGCCTTCTTCGTCTAACCATAATTAGTATACTATTTTTATGTATTCTAATCACAAGTATAAACGGGTCCATACACGACTCACCAACAGTCTAGAGAACTAATAATTGAACCATGAACCACTAACTTTTTCAGCTCAATGTCCATTCCACTAAAAAATAAATAAATATGGTTATTACTTATTAGAAAGCCGTCATTTTTCACTATGAGATTTGAGGGCGTGAAATTTTGAGCGAGTTCCAGTTTGTATTCGTTTTGCTTCTCTATATAGTTTTTCTTTTCCACCCGGGCTAGAATTTTCAACAATTATACATGTAATGTTTGGTTAGGTATCTACACATATCAAATAAATAGTTTTATTTTTCTATAAAAAAAAGTAAATGCCTATCATCTTAAATACATCACCATAAAAAGAATTAAACCTCAACTATGCAAATCACAGTTCTGTAACTAAACTTCATAGATCTTTAGATTTATAACCTTTTTTTTTTTTTTTTGCATATAAGTCCTCAAAATGTTGATGAAACATCATTTTAGTACCTAATTTTTTTGTGTTACATTTTGTTACCTAAACTTTAAAGTTCTACAAATAGGTTTAAATTTTGTATGTGTAATTAAACGCTCTTGAATAAATGGGTATCCATAACCAATTCATACACATTTAGATTATCGAAGTAAATATCCAAACCCTACCCAAACCCATCTACAAACTTCCAAACCAATATATACGTCACCCATTACCTACATATAATCAATGGCCCTACTTTGGTTTAGATAAATATCATTTACAAGCCAAAAAAATTTAAATTGGATGTTGACTGTCATATTTCTCTTCTCAGTCAATATCATATGGTCAAGCCAATATTACTAACAAAATTGCTAAAAAAATTATTTTTACGCTAATAATACTAACAAAACATCATAACGGGACACATAATACATGCTCGTAGGCCATCTCCGTCCGCGACAAGGTGCGGCATCGCTACCTAGTAAAAATTGCAATCAGAAGCAAGATTACTGTTCACTAACTTGATATATAATGAGACTGCAATTCGGGCTTGATTTGTTTATAGTTATTTTTATACTTTCCAGAAGATCCCTACTATACTTTAATTTAATGTCTATTTTTTATCCAAACCTTTTTCATGTTTTTTATATATTATCCAAACCTATTAAAATTCTATTGATTAGCCAAATCTATCATAATGCATCAAAATATTATACATTTTTACGTTATCGTTAATAATTTTGTAACTCTTTTCTTAGTTAAAATACTAAAATTTTGGAATGTTGACCTTCATGTGTTTCTTCCAAGTCAGTATCATGTTGCCAAGTCAATATAACTAACAAAATTGCTAACTGGAATTTAACATTTGGCTAATTTTTAGTATTTCGATAGGTTTGGATAATATAAAAGAATATGAAAAAAGTTTGGATAAATAGACATTACCCTTTAATTTAAAAACATTGGTGGTTTGAGGTACAAATAAAATATATAATAATCTCATTAAAATTGAGATTATATTTTGGGATCAGCATAATTCGGGCTATGGATTTTCGCTTGATCGTGAGTTATTTTTATACTTAATTTCAAGAGCCTTTCTACTATACTTTAGTTGTAAAGCACAATGTACAAATTAAACTTAAATCATAACGTTTAACCTCTTCTTCTTCTCCTTAGTTTGTATCTCAATCATTAAATTGGACATTTCTTCTTCTTCGTGCTCCCAAAACTCTTACTTAAGTTACTAGCCATCCTTAGGGGTGGCTATACGGTCCGGTCCCGTTAAATTGGCCCGAATTGATCCGGTGCCAGTCCGGTCTTTTTGGGAATATAAGGACCAAAGATTGGATTGGATACAGTCTGGTCTTGACCCGGTCCGATCCCAATTCGGTCTTGACTTTAGATTGAACTTGTGAAAATTTGAGTGGTCTATGGACTCAAAGAGTAAGAAGTTGGTTAAGTTTTGGGTGTTGGGCTATCTTATCCGATTTTTGATCCGATCTCAAACGATTTTTTACCTCAAATCTAAACCCGAGATTGGATTGGATTGTTTGCTATCCGGTTTCAGTCCGGTCCGGGTTATACGGTCCGGTTTCGGGTAAAACCAAATAGCCCGGACGAAATAGCCAGCCCTAGCCACCCTCACATGCATACACCATCAATTAGCGATAAACACTAGGGGAGGGCACATGAGTGATTAATCCACGGTTGACATCAATCCACCCGCAAATAGGGCTGGCTATTTGGTCTGGGTTTTTTGGTTTTACCCGAAACTGAACCGTATAACCCGGATCGAGACCGGACCGGGACTGGATAGTAAACAATCCAATCCAATCTTTGGGCTTAGATTTGAGGTAAAACACCGGATAAAGACCGGATAAGAGAGCTCAACACCCAAAACTTAAGGGTAATTTGCATAAACGGTCGCAAACCTTTGCACTTAGTACAAAACTTAACCAACTCCTCACCCTTTCAGGCCTTAGGCCACTCAAATCCCCACAATCTCAACATAAAATCAAGACCGAATTGGGACCGGACCGGGTCAAGACCGGACTGTATCTAATCCAATCTTCGGTCCTTATATTTACAAAAAGACCGGACTAGACCGGATTAATTTGGGCCAATTTAACCGGACCGGACCGTATAGCCACCCCTACCCGCAAATAACATGAACTTTAGTGGGTGAATGATTGCAAATTGATAAATCTCTTACCTACACTTATTTAGGTATGGAAATATTGAGAATAGTAAGAGCATGATGATGATTAGTTTAAATTTTTTGAACCTCATTATGTAAAGAAGGAGAAGGGTTATTCTGGAGTTTGGGTAGTGTACTCTTTTTCCTTATCCGTAATAAGCTAAAATTTTATACAATTATTTTTATTTGGCATAATAAGTACTCCATATAAACAACTCACTTAATTTGAGTTATTTGACACAAGATATTTAACTTGAAAAACATTTAGTTCAAGGATACATATTATTTGCAAATACCGGTTGAAACACGAACTTCCAAGTAAATTTGCCACTCGCTACATTTCAACCGCAAGGAAGTGTGGCCTCGTTTCTGGTATATTAGTATATACTAGCTTTCATTGCCCGCGCTCTGCGCTGGGATATGCGTAACATCAGTTTATAGTTGTTTAATTATGCAAATAAAATCAAGTCGATATTATATATATGATCATTCGTATACACAATCTGCTGATCTTGTATCAATAAAGGCAAATCCAACACAAAATCAAAGTTCTACATTAGAATTATACTGCTATATAAATCTTGAATGAGTAAATGAGCATGGCAAGTAATATATTACAATTATCATTTGGACTCTTCAGGACCTTCGTGGGGAACATTTCAACTTGCACCTCCAAGAAATCATGTATATTCTATTCAAGGAGTCACCATGTGGGTCACAATCTATAAGATTTTCAAAGAGATTATCAGTTCGCCAGATGTGAACTTATTATTTATACATCTCAAAGTTTTCGTGACTTTCTCAAACCAATCGAAAGAGACTTTGGAAGTAGATTTTGCAATCTACCAATCACATCTCACAGCAGAATGTTGGCACGATCCATCTGCTAACTTCAACTGCATATAAAGCAAGAGAAGGAAAGGAGTCAGAAACATAATTAGGCATAAAATCAAATTAAAACCTTTGGAGCACACCAAACTAAACCTCTATCCTCCTGTAGTTTCTCCGTTTAGAGGCACCACATGACCAATCATAATAATTGCAAGTCAATAATCAAAGCCCAGGGGAAAAGCAAAAGAGATGGATTTACTCAAAGGATTAAACTTGATTCTATAAATCACTGACAAATTGAACTCGAAAACAATGGTTTACTCAAAATTTAATTGTGTTATACTCACAAATCCACCATTTTGCAGAAGGAAAATATAGCCGACAAAGCTCTGGAATTTTATGACTCAGAAGTTCAATCGCAATACACCAATCTTTTAACAAAACTCGTATTAGTTGGCGCAGGAAAGGGCGAATCAAATGATCAAGAATATATCAACAACACTAAGTGACAAATAAAGAAAAAAGAGAGGAACAACAATAAATAACCACCAAACTTGTATAGAACCTATGATCATTGTAGGCTTCTCCTCTATCATATACACCGTTAACCAATCAACTCCTACCATTTTCAAAGATCTGGGCCAAGTATAAAAAATTACAGGACAACAAAATTATAAGGATTTGGAAACAAAACATACGCAGAGAGCCTGAAACCTAAGGAAAGACGTCAAAGGTTTCTAGTCCATATAATCGTGGTTGTCTAACCAGTTTCTAATAGAAGAAGATATGATCAATCAAGCGCAAAATTCAAAAAATAAAAGAGTAGAAACACAGTCATGATCGTTGATACTTTGGTCCTACCGAAGCTTGCATTCACCACTGCGGCAACCTATTCAACGAATCACGGATTGCCATCCAGGCAACTAATGATCTTGATGGTTATTCTCTATAAATTGACGACATCTTTTTCTTGTAAATAAACTCGTTGATGGCATTTTATTCAAAAGCGGCCAAACAAATACTTGAAAGGAGAAAGAGATAGAGAGAAAAAATCAAGGAGGAATCAACTCACAACAAAAGCCTGCAAATCCGGGTCACATAATCCCCTTGGGACCGCACAATAGTCGCATTCGGTTGCTCTGAGTTCCGTTGGTTTTTGGAAAATTTATAAGGAAGTGCGTTAAAACCCAAATGTTTATGTATGTGAGAATTGATAATATAAAATCCAACCTTCAAGAGCAGAATCATGATGAGAGATAACCGAGAATCAGAGCTCATCTGAGATGGGAAGGTGGTCTGTATATATCATGAATCTCCCCCGAAAAATGGATTGTCTGAGCATACGAACTGCCAAGAGCCTGCATAGGTGAGAAACCGTGTGAGCAAAGATGAACAGGGGAAGAAAAATCGGAGACCAGCGTTAAAAGAATATTATGCAACTAAAGATTGCAAAAGAGAGAGACGAAGAAAAACCATCAAATTCTCACCTTAAAGCGTCAGGGTTAAGAATCTGGTTCCCGGCGTCCGATTTCGTTGCCCTGAAGTGCAGCCCCTTCAATGTGGATCTACAATCCAAACCATGGAACATTAGATTGCTGGCTTCTTTTGGAACTCGATGGCCTCCTTGGCTGTGAACTCATTACAGATACCCTCCTCTGAAAGGCCATAAAACCCCATGCTGAGAAAAAATCAACAAACAGAGAAAACATACCTTGCTGATTTGGATCTCCTCCGATTCCTCTCTCGGCCTCATAGATTCTCCTTCTACAGTTGATCGCTACAGTTGAGAAACAAAGCAGAGAGAAGTGCGAGAAGGAGAGTGGAAAGAGCAAAATATGAAGAAACTTTTGACCCTTCTCTGAGTCCTTTTGTTCATCAAAAAGTGAAATCAAAGAGAAATAGAAACCAGATGGGGTAGGTTAAATGAATGGTCAAAATGAAGGCTACGTGGCCCTTAAATGTGCCAAACAAATCACAAAAATATCCATGGGAAAATCTCTTCCCTTTCTTCCTCTCTGTGGGGATGTACAGCAGTACAGTACCCCTTCGCCTTCAGAAACCCAAAGAGAGAAACCAGAAGATGCAAGAAAAAATTAAAAAAAAATGGATGGATTCAGTCTCCATTTGGAACCCTTCTTTCCTCTCACAATCTTTGCAGCCAAAGCAATAAGTCAACAACTGGTCTCCATCAGCAATCCACCGTCATCTCCCAATCTCTGTCGCGTAGTCTCTCACCTGCCGTCGAATCATCCAGAAAGCACATGATGCTGGAACGTCTCCCTGTGACCAACGCAAATAGAACTGAGCTCCAATCCGAGGCAATTCTTTTATCTCAGCGCCCTCCAATCGCCTCAAACAACCCATCACTGTTCCATGAATGGCCCACAGTTCCTTCAAGAGTCTCTATGAACAGCACAGAGAGACATACCAGCACCACATAGCTCCTCTGCCCCGTACAGTAAAGCGTCAGATGAACAGGAAAATAAGGTCTATATGAGCAGTAAAACGTATCTAGGTCCACAGTAAATTGTGACGGAAATCCCCATCAGCACTCATCAGGGCATCCATCAGCAACCCTCCAGCACCCAAAAATCATCTGCCCCACAAATGCATCCCTGTGACCAAAGCGATTTTTCACCCAATGTGCTTCAGATTACACCTACCAAAAGAAAGGAAGAACACACCACAAACGACGGTAAAAGAACATAAAGGACCCACCACAACTCAACAACCAATAATAACTCAGTGAATAGGAAATTTGAGTCTGTATGAATAGTAAAAACAGTCTAGATGTACAGTGCAAGGCGTATTGAGCTATTATACTTTTAATATAAATATAAACAAGAGTTACTTTTCACTAAGAATCAACTAATGTTAAACCTCTCGGTCTTGTTTTATTGGCTAATTATTTCTGTCTCTTGTTGGGCTCATGATCAATTTTGAATTTGAGCATCACTATTACTAATTCTCTATGTTATCGGACATTGTTTTTTATTTTGCTTCTATAATATGACTTCATTCAAAATCTTTACTAATAGAGCAATGCAGCCTACGACAGTCTGACAACAATAATTTCGATGAGAGAAGCGATCCACAACTGTTAAAATAACGGTACCCCTTCCTTTCGATTTGATTTCGATACTCGGTGGGTCATGTCCCGCGAAGGGCCTTAGAATCAGAACTATAACCATGATTTTGTATGCGGTGAGATGCATTGGAATCCATGAATGAAGTCGTGTTGTGAAAAATAAGAAAGAAAAAAATCCAGAAAGAAAAAAAATAATGGATTGAAGACACATAATTGGGTAACAACAACCGCATCGTTTGTGTGTGAAATGAGGGATAGGGCAACAAGAACCGCATTGTTTGTGTGCGGCGCCTGTTTTTCTCACCAGGTCGAGATGAAAATGGATCAACCCATGGGTCGACTTGCTGCAAGATTCTCGGGTTGAAGACATACAACATTATTTTCCCGTTAATTTGCGAAATAGGCATCTTTTCCGATTTTCCTTTTGGTTAACCCTATTTTTGAAATTCTAAGTTGAATATTTGAATATTGATGTTATAAAGTTATATATTATTAACCATATATTAAATTTTATTTAATATAATTTATAAATGTATAAGTAATATAATAATTTTCCATACATTCGACCTAAAGCGATCAAACCATTAACTATAAACCGACTTGATCGACCTGATTGAGAACCTTGATTATAAGTGAAAACAGAAACACAAGTTGCCACAGTAGAGTGCGGGTGAACACGTCTAGTTAATTAAATTACAACTTAGTCACTATAATGTATATTTTACATTTTGATACCCCAAATTTAATTTTAATGTAAAATTATTGAACAATTATGTTTTGGTATCTAAATTTTATATTTAAAATCATTGAACATACGACAAACTCACACCATCCATTTCAAATAGGATTTGTCCCGTGGACACACGAGCAATCCAACTCGTACGATTTCCTTTTACTCTTCCCATTCTTACTTCTGTAGGTTTCCCGGTAATAGGGAGATCCGCGAGAACTCTTACCCTTATCTTACCATTTCTTCTGAATTGTCCGTTGAAGGAACGAAGTCACTTGACCAAAGGTTTATCATATGTTCAACCGAAGGGAGAAGGGAAGTTGAAGGCAAGTTACTGTTGCCTAAACAATTACATTTTGATACCAAAAATTTAATTTTAATGTAAAATCATTGAACAATTATCGGTTAGTTTGGCCCTGCTATAGCTTTTGCAGAAGCAGCTTCTTGCTGGAGCTTTTAGAGAAGTATTTTTAAAAAAAAGCAGTTGAGTGTTTGGCTGAAAAACTATTAGAAGTGCTTTTTAATATGAGAGGTTGTATAAAATGACTATAAAGGACTTATAATATAAAATATGAACACAAATTCTAAACAATAAAAAGTAGTCAAAATGGATCTTATTAGATTTATTCTATATTAAATAATATGATTTTATAATATGAACACAAATTCTAAACAATAAAAAGCACTTCTCAAAGCCGGGCCAAACATAGGGTATGTTTTGCTATCTAAATTTTATGAGATTTCCGTACATACGTCTTTTTACTTTTACACATATTGATCCAATGTTTAGATTTCACTTGAATCCATGAATCCAATCGACCAATCCTTTTGAACAAATCCATGATTCCAATCCACCATAACATAAAAGTATAAATTTAGTCTGTACCATACAAGATGTTGTATCCTTCAACTATAGGAGAAGATTCGACCATTTTATATTTGCTCATTACGTGAAACATTAAAAAATAAAATAAAAGAGAGACGATTCTAAAATATTGCAAGAGCGAATTTATAAACTTATTTAGTACATTTACGGGGTACTAAACACACTTCTACTAGCTACATGTAACAAAATATGCGACATCTACATAAGCAAGTGTCAATAAACTGCTACGGTGAAAAGGGTCGACTGTTGCATTGGCGGCCAACTAAAAGAATTGGTCAAAACCTTTCCATCATCTACTTCCCCTTCGTTTTATTTTTCACTCGCCTTACGTAACCCTTTCTTTATTTCTTTCTTTGCCTTCTTCGTCTAACCCTATACTATTTTTATGTATTCTAATCACAAGTAGGAACGGGTCCATACACGACTGACCAATAGTCTAGAGAATTAATAATTGAACCATGAACCACTAACTTTTTCAGCTCAATGTTGAGTCCAATTAAAAACAAATATATATGGTTATTACTTATTAGGAAGTCGTCATTTTTCACAATGGGATTTGAAGGCATGAAATTTTAAGCAAGTTCCAGTTTGTATTCATTTTGCTTCTCTCATGAGTTTTTCTTTTTCACCTGGGCTAGAATTTTTAACAATTATACATGGAATTTTCAACAATTATACATATCAAACAAATACTAGTTTTCTATTTTCTATAAAAAAGTAAATAATTATCATCTTAAATACATCACCATAAAAGGAATGAAGCCTCAATTATGCAAATTACAGTTGGGTACCTAACTTAATAGATATTTAGATTTATAACCTAAATTTATTTTTTTTGCATTAAGTCCTCAAAATATTTATGGAACATTACATTTTAGTACCTAAATTTTTTGTGTATTACATCTTAGTACTAGAACTTTTGAAGTTCTATAAATAGGTATAATTTTTGTATGTGTTATTAAAACACCCTCGAATAAATGGGTATCCATACGCAACTCATACACATCTTTAGATTATGAAAGTAAATATCTATACCCTACCCAAACCCATCTACAAACTTTCAAACTCATATACACGTCACACATAACCTACCCATAATCAATGAGTCTACTTGGGTTTAGGTAAATATCATTTATTAGCAAAAATTTTCTAAATTTTTGAATTGGTTGTTGACCGCGATATATCTATTCTCAGTCAATATCACTAACAAAGCTGCTAAAAAAAATTAATTTTAGACTAATAATACTAAGAAAACACCTTATTGGGTCACCTAATACATGCCCATAGGCCATCTCCATCCCGCGACAAGTGGCGGCATCGACACCTAGTATATATATAACTAGCGTGGCCCCGGCCAGTTGGCCGGAGGAAGGTGAGGTATGAAATTTGATAATGTAATGGGGTGTATAGCTTATTGTTGTTTAGTTTTTTTTTTTTTGGGAAACACGTGATAAAAATAGTGAATTTTAGTAGGAAATAGACATGAATGATACAACAAATAAAAAATCGGCCTTATTAACAAAATCAAGTACATGTTACCTTGTGAAACAATATTGTTTCTGGTAATATGATGAGGTGGAGTAAGTTTTATAGAAACCGAATTCCAGAAAATCGAATAAAAAATCGCCTATCCCGTCGGTTTTCGGGAAATGAGCATCTCACAATCGTTGCTAGCTTTTACTCGGCCTGTTGGCAAATTAATTTGCTTTATAAAACTTTCAACTTGTCGTCATTGTGCCTTCTGGTTTTTGTCAGACCATGATAAAATCTAAGGAAATCAAGAACGAACAACACGATTTGGAATAGGAACCGTCGTTGTCGTATCCCTAGAAAATGGTGGTAAACACAGACTCACCTGCCAAACTGATTTGGATTGAGATTTTTATCGGGTATTAGGGAACCATGTGATTATAAATTAGACTTGATCAAAACGGGCCAAAACTTGAAATTCAACATGTTTGACCGACCCATGCCAAATTCTAATTATTCTTTACTTTTAAACTTTCTATTTGAAAATAAAAAATAGTGAAAGAAAAGAGATGACTTCAATTCGCCATTTGCACATCACTTATTCGGGAATAAAACCATAGAAATTCAAAAGGAACTGAAAATGTTTAGGATCATTTTAATGTTTAAAATAACCAAATAGATCTTTTTGTTTAGTTTTTACTAACAAATACCAAACGATTCCCTATAAAATACACTATAATTTGATCATTATGATATCAAACAATTATATAATATATATTTAAAATGATAAAAATTGGACTAATTGGGTTGGTCGAGGTTGAACCATTGATTAACTTTAAAATACATTATATTTTAGCCACTAGGATATAAAATAATAGCATAATATATATTATGTCAGAGAAAATAACTTGTTTTAGAATGTCAAACCAATGATGTTCATTTGTTTTACTTGATTGCCAAATCCCGTGTAGGTCAGGCCCATTCAACTCTTTTATTTTATGGTTAGCAGTTAGCCCATTAGATACCATGCATTAGTTTATTGTTAAATTTTTTATTTTTAGCAATAAAAATGAGTATTGTTTTTACCTTTTCATATATATTTATCACCACAGAGAAATAAAAGGGCTTAAAGAAAAAAATTGACAGTCCTGGACCCGTTTAAATCCACATGTGTACGGTAAGTTGGCCCGTTCCACAGAGTAAAGAGAAAAAAATTGACACTCTCTATTCTACCCTTCCTACAAACGCTCCTGGAGCAGAGAATTTGAAATGGGGGGAGGGTTTTTTCATCCCTGCTATTATATGTTTTTAATTTAAAAAGATACAACAAATATACTTAGTGTGATTGGTTATGATCCTTGCTTTTCTTTAAAATGGTCATGGTTCGAATCGCAGTACGTGTCTTTTTAATGAATAAAAAAAAAAGTAATTGTGAAGAGCAAAATTTTAACAAGTTTTCTCTTAGACGTTAAAGATAAATTGTGGTTTCTTGAATTCTGGTATTGGGCTGTTGTCCAACTGTTCATCATCGTTTCAATCAGGGGCGTAGCCAAAATTTTATTGAGGGTGGGTCATTTAAGAAAAATACACATGATAAAATAGTTTTGTTAGTTTTTTAAATCATTCATGATATAATTTTGTATTTACAAAAACTTGGTAAATTAAATAGATTTTGAAATTATCAAGAATATCACTCTACATGTATCAAACAATTTTTCATGATTTAGTTACACATTTGCTTTTAACGGTTTTCTTTGTCAAGACCGTTTAGTATCAATATTTCGAGTTGTTGGGGAAGATTTAATAATGGATCTTATACTATTTAGTATTTATCAACACATCCCTACTAATGAAAACCAACTTATACGTGCTTATAGTTTTCTCAAATTCGAATATCATGTGATTAATAAATGGGATCACAAAGATTCGAACACATGATCTCTCGGTCAACCATTCTCAATTAGAAGTTCCCTAAATTTCATTATCGATTTACTATATATTATACTAATTTACTCAATTTTTTCATTAGGAGTCACTGGTTACACTCTCCCCTACACCTTATTCGAATAAAATTATATATAAAAAGTTGGCTATGATTTGGTGGGAATTTGTTGTTGATATTGAATAACTACATCTTTAAATTTAGGTGGATCATATCTTATAAATCATGACAAAAACATTGAATATGTCAATACACAACTTATAAATCATACATAAAATATTTAAAAGGTCAACCATTCTCATTTAAAAATGTGTCATAACCGATTAACTATTATACCTAATTTATCCTTTTTCATTCCGAGTTAGGGTGTGTCCCGAGACCCGCCCTCTAACACACTCCCTCCGCCCCTGGTTCAAACCCAGGTTATTTCTTGAGTTTAAGTTGTGCCCCATTTCTTGCCGCACTAAGAAGAAGATAGTCTTCGCACTTCTGCTGAAATTGAATATCATGTCACTGATGGCAGTTAGTGAACTCATTTTGCTTTGATCGATGGTTGTTTTTATAATTGGATCATCCTACATCAGCTACTACACCTTTGTGTTTTATGACAATCAAGTTGCCTTTATACTTTGGCTATTTTTATTTTAAGATAACATACAAGCACGTGAGAAATGATTGTTACTTTGTTCAAGAGCGAGTTTCTTTATGGTGACATAGTCTCACTCGAGATTGTCACTCGAGTCTGGACTAGTTTTGACATTTATACTTTCGCTTGAGAGTGAGTGCATGTTGTGTTTATTTGAGTTACTTGGTTGATAACTAACTGCGTTAATCCTTTGTCAATTTTTTCCTTGTCCTAGTTGAAAGTGGAAACTCGGTTATCGAAAGGGATTTCAACCCAAAGTCTATAAAGCTTAGCTACGTTGTTCTTGTCGTAGCTGAGCTAGCGTCAAGTACCAACCTTTCTAATTTTCTATGGATTAATCTTGGCCGGAGCTTGACGAACCTTTGCAGTTGACCGGATCCCGTCGGCCATTAGAGAATATACCACTATGAACTATCCATCTTTCTTGCTTTCCATATCAACTAGCTAGTTGACATTATACATTTCTTTACATAGAGAAAGTGAAGTTTGACGAGGTACCTAATTAAACGACTATTTTTTTATTATATATAATTAATTAAATAGCTCTAATGGAAGGTTACAGTTGGAAACTTGGAGGTCATGGTTCAAGACGAAGAGTCGACGGAGAACCTGAGAACCAAACGCGGGTGTTTGTTTCGGTACAACTTCGAATTTATAAAAGAAAATGTCAACCTTTTTGCTTGCATAATAAAAACGGAATAGGGTTGACATTCGCAACGTGGAACATGTAGTGATACATTTTTTTGGGTACTGCAGTTGTCTCTCACATGTTGACATTTGTGGTTTTCGTGCACTATCTCGAGGAGACATTGATTGTCATCCGAAGGCTTTTGTAGTCTTTCATATTTTTATTTTTTTATGGGAAATAGTCTTTTATATTTTGAGATGTATTGAATGTTGTAGTCACTAGAATGATCAATTTTCTTTTCCAATTAGTTGGTGTGGTATTTTTTTTCCCCCCAGTTAGGGTGTTCAAACGTAGTGGTTATCATGATAATCGTTTTAATCGATAGTATTTGGATAATTTGGTTTGGTTGATTTGGATAATTGGTTTGGTTTGGTTTAGTTAATTTTTTTAGCATGTTTGGTTTAGGTGGTTTGGTTTGTTTTCAGACACTCATGACCAATGAAACCAAATTATCCAGTTAATTAATTAGCCATATATCTAATATATATTTTATACACATACTTAATACTTTGCATAACCACTCAAGAGATAAAAGTTCATCCTTTTAGACTCATAAAAAATAAAGCTCAATATTCTTCATATAATGTATATTTGTATTTGTAGAGTGTAAACTACAACGTGTGGACGTCTAATTTAGACGAAACTCATAGATTATGTTTGATTAAAACTTGAAAGGAATGTCTTTTTTTACAACCTATGATAATGCTAAGAGACTAAGTAAATTCACACAAACACAATAATTCATTAAATCCATACTATTGACATATATTTTTGTTAGGGGAATACTTCTATTGACCGTAAGATAATTCTATTAGCTGCAAGTATTTATGTTAAAGGTTAATTAAAACTATGTGTTGATTTTTATGTTAATTCATTATATAAATTGCAAATTAATGCATAACCGAATTTTTTTCTTACTTACTGATAATGTGATGTTATATTGGTTAATCTGGTTACTAATTAACCAAACCAATTAAACTTTAGTTTGGATAATTTGGTTGGTATATTAGTTTGGACGGTTTGGTTATGATATTGAATTCCATGTTTAATAGAATATAGTGTTTTATATGGTTTGGTAATTACTATGGTAACCATTTGAACACCCCTAGACTGCCACTGGTACATATTCATATTTCGTTTCGTCGGTCTATGACTTTCCATTTCTCTATATCGAATCGCGGGAGAGCATGATATGCCATTGCAACTCATCTTGTTACATCTCAAGATGAGAGGAGCTACGATGACCATCATCAAAATTAAACCCTAAATCGAAGCTTGAGTCCCGATTTGGGAGGATTCGTCGATTTGGGTTTGAATAGGGATCCTTCTCTAGTCGTGTTGAAGCTCCTATTGTGAATCAAGTAGAGCTGTGTGGATCCTTCTGTTGACCCGGATGTCATAAACCAACTGATCTCAATTACTCGAATTGTTGGGAGAGCCCGTGTATGGTACTCAACTCTTCCTTACATCCCCTCTAAAAAAAAAGGTCGACTCATGGGTTTGAAATTTGCACATGCCCGCTTGAAGACAGCAGTTAACATTTGGGGTCGTGAGGACTAGAACACTTGACCTCAATGACTAACCAGCTCTGATACCATGTCATAAACCAACTGGTCTCAATAACTCGAGTTGTTAGAAGAGGGCATATATGATACTTAACCACTTCCATATACTGGAGAACCCAACGTATGTGTTTCCTTTTAGGCAGTCAGAGGGGTTGATTTTATTGAGAACAAAATCACTTGTATAGCCATAATTATTGACTTTATGACAATAATAGCCAATTTTTCAGGAATACATAAAATGTCCAATTCCGTCCAAAACATTAACAAAGTCAATTTAGATGCTGACCGGACTAACGGTTTTGCTGACTTTGCGACACTTAATGAAAAAATATTGCCAGGTGGAATTAACTAAATTTTAAAATTTTTATTTTGAATTTTTTAGTACAATTAATAATTTTTTGATAAAAATTATTTTTAATATGATGTGGCATCTAGATGGAATGAAGACGTCCAGTTGGCGATGATGTGTCGTCCAGGTTGCATCCACCTCAGCGACATGTAGAGGTTACTGACAGAGTTGTAACGACGTTAAAGTTTGTAACGAAAAATGGCTAAAGTTGTCAAGCAAGTTTAAAAAAATGACTATATCTGTGTATTTTTTAAAAATTGACTATTATTGTCACAACGCGAATAATTATGACTATAAAAGTGTATTTTGTCAAAAAACAACCGGCTAACAGGGCGGGGACAATACTAGTACAATACACGTCAATTTAATAATGGAAGAAATCAAACCACCTAAATGAGCTTTTCATTTCTTGCTATAGGATTGGTGCCAGCTGGCCTCTCAGATCGGACGACACCAACACGGGCTAAGATTAGGTGACTAGGGGGTCCCTTAGTCACATGACTAAGTGAATCTCCACCCTTCCAACTCATTAAAATCCAATGGCCCATATTAATATAATTTAATGAAGGACAATATAATAATTACATGCTTATTTAATTTATTAATTAAAACAATAAATAAAATTAAATAATATGATATCTTCTCTGCGTCCCCTGACGGGAAACTTTCCCCTCCGGCGTGGTCCACTTCCCGCCGGCCAGATCGCCGATGTTTGTTGTTCCTCATTTCCTTTTGCTGGGGATTTTGGTCCGGCCAGATCACCGAGCTTTGTGATAGAGAGAGAGAGAGATAGAGAGAGAGAGAGAGAGAGATGACGGCGACAACAACGACGACGGTGGATTTGCGACGATCGGCGATGACGGATTTTTCGGCAGCAGTGTTGAATCATGATGATTGTTGACCTATTTTGTAATATTTATAAGTCTAGTTTGTAATGCTTAATCGATTTGGTTTGTATCGTTTATCATTTTAGTTTTTTATTTTTATCTATTGTGTTTGTAATGTTTATATGACTAATTTGTATTTATTTTGATTTATAATATATGTTACACTAGTCTTATACTTAATGTTATGATTTGTATACTTTGTATTCATTGATTAGTAATACAATTTCACTGATTTGTATTATAAGTAGTGTTATTTTGTATTGTTAGTATTGTTTGTCGGTCTAGTTTGTATTGTTTGTATAATTCGTATGTTTTGTATTGTTTGTATGTTTTGTCGTTTTAGTTTGTATTGTTTGTACTGTTTGTAAGTCCAGTTTGTATACTTCGTAATTTTTCATAATACCCAAAACATCCCTGTCACTAATTAAAAAGCCTTCTCATTTTTTAACCGTTAGATTGGCGTGTCCAGATCTAAGGGATAGGAGGGGCTTAATCAAGTGACTAAGCACCTCCCTTAGTCACCTAATACTTCCCCAACCAACACTAGAGTTTTTTCCAGAAATAGCACCTACATGAAACGCATGGCCGAGGTGCGGTTTAGGCCTGACCTACCTAAACCGCACCTTAGAGATGCGGTTTCTGCCTCCAAGAACAAACCGCATCTCTAAGGTGCGGTTTGGCCATGTAGACCGCACCCCCCAAGTGCGGTTTACATGTCAATAATTTTCCGACACCCGACACAGCATGCAGAGAATTATGGACGTAGGGCTGCATGGCAGACTAAAACCGCACCCTAGAGGTGCGGTTTTCAGAATTTTTTCCCTATATAAGACTTGCCGGAAAACCTCTACTCTTCACACCTCTCATTCTCTCTTTCATTTTTCTGTCGTATATCTATATTTATTTAGTGTGTTTTCCATTAAGATTAACTCGTAAGTTTATTTTGTGTTACTTTTTATGCCATTAAGATTAACTCGTAAGTTTATTTTGTGTTACTTTTTATGCCATCTCGGCCATGGAAGGCCTTTTGACTTTCGGGGACCTCCAACGGAATGCACTGTTCCCGACCAAACTGACGGAGGCATCGATCCGGCAAGTGCAACTCCATGGTCCCAAAACAAATAAGAGGAACCCTCGTGCACCATTGCCCGATATGACCGGGGAATTGCTGGAGATGCCATTGAACGATGTTCTCCGGGTATGGATCGAAGACGATCTACAAGAAAGAAATGAGTAACGTAAGATTAATTAATTAGAAAAATACATGTTGTCCCATGAAAAACAAATATAAATGGATCGCAGTATAGAAGTTACCTCTCCTTCCCAAAGTCGCTCAACCCTCCTCCGATACTCCTCCAACTTGTGTTGGGCAAGGTTGTCGCATGTTGTGTGTCCAAGCCACCTTATTAATATGACAAGAATGAAACTACAATAAGATAAAACACAAGACAAAATGTGTTATGACTACATGATGGGGTATGAGAAGTTTACCTTGCTCCATAAGCTTCACCTCTTAGGGGATGATCGATTGGCCAATCCCTGTCTGGACGTTGGGCCGGTGCAAGCCATGGCATATGCTCCCAAGCCCAAAATTGGACGATGAACATTGCGCCGCCAACCTCCCTCATGGCTTTGTTCGACGCATTGCACAAGTTGTTGTAGATGATAGCTAGGCAAGCGGATGCCCAACTATACTCCCCCATCTCCTCCCAACTACTGAAGATGATCCTAAGCCATCCACAACTAAGGAGATTGCTTGATTTCTTGGAGAAGAACACTCCTCCGATCATGCCTATGAGATAGACACGAGCATATCTCTCCTTCTCATCCTCCGGACTTTCCTCGGTTAGGGGGTGACTCTCGTAATGCTCTCTAAAATACTTCGTCAACCATGTAATTGAGACTTGGTGTTTCCTCATTGGTGGCATGCGATCGGTCGCATCAACGCAACCCTTCACCGGTACTTTCACTCCCAAATGACTGTGGATGAAATGATGCCAACCTGGCATACCGTCACAATCCTCGGGGGGATGATCACTCACGCACACCGGTTTGCCGTCGATGGGCAGATGGGTTAGGATGGCGACATCCTTTAGCGTGATGGTGGCCTCTCCTTCTCTAAAGTTGAAACAATGGGTCTCCTTTCTCCATCTCTCGGCTAATGCGGTGATGAGTTGGCGATCGATTTGGATGCCGTTAAAATGCCTAATCGAGTCTAACCGTGCCCTTTTGAGAAATGGCAAGATAGCTGGGTGGAATGGGAGCACATTGGTGGTACCCCTATAGCGGATTATTGTTTGTGAGCCCTAGCAAAAATGTACACGTTAATTATTATTAGTAAGGGTTTTTTTTCGTATAACTAAATTAATTAAATTAAATTATGCGACATAAAACATAATTTTATTATCATAAAAAGACATTTCATATTATCATAAAACAAACGTCCTAAATTAATTAACATAATAACATTGTCAATGAATGATAATTTAAAGAGGTACATACATATTATCGTAAAACAAACATACTAAATTAATTAACATAAATAACATTGTCAATGAATACTAATTTAAAGAGGTACATACATATTATCGTAAAACAAACATACTAAATTAATTAACATAAATAACATTGTTAATGAATAATAATTTAAGTAGAAACATACATATTCAAATGTTTGGTAAATAATTTAATCGTATTAGTTGTTTTAAATAATTTAATCGAATACAAAGCAACACTCGTTAGACTCTTAGAAGAGGTATACATCTTCTTAGAAACGCAGTCTTTTTGACAGAAAAAGGGGGGATCCGATGATCTCTTAATACCTGATTTTCCCAGTTAATGGGAGGATATGATAATCGCTTAAAACCCCATTTCCTTAGACGTGCATCTCTTTATAAAGAGTCGAAGTAAGTGGCGCTATGTATTCGATTAAATTATTGAAAACAACCAACACGATTAAAAAATAAACATAAATTAATTTTATATTACACTAGGCACATTAACAAAATAAAAGAAGGACAAATGGTGAAGAATTGTATGTACCGGGTGATCGTTCCAAACATCCCTTGACCGATGGTTGGGTTGGTCGTACAAGTCGGTTGGATCCACCGGTCCTTGCTCGAGATAATACCGTTGGTTGTATATATCGACGTCCTCCCCAACCTACGAGAAAATAACAACGAGGTTAGTACATAGATTAATTAAAAAACTTATAACAACAACAAAAATTAAACCAAAATAATGAGTACATACCGCTTGAAATTCATCAACATAAGCTCCTTCTCCTTGCCACCAATCGGCCATTATTTCGGCGTAATTCGGACAGAGCTTCGGCTCGACTCGGAGGGTTTTGAGGAAAAAACCTAAGAAATGTTTTCTGATGGCAGATCGGACTTAGCCGCAACCAACAGACCACTATTTCCTAGGCTTTTGGGAGGGGAGGGTTTAGAGAGATAAATTGTAGAGAGAGGAGGAAGAATGGGTTGTGGTGTGAAGAAATGAGAGGGGGAGGGGGGTATTTATACCCATCAGACCACACCCCCCAGGGGCGGTCTTGTAATTTTGCACTAACAGAAACCGCTCCCTCCCGCTGCGGTTTACGTTTCCCTAGGTTTGACCGCATCTCGGGCGTGCGGTCTGGGTGGCTTGGCGCGGATCGCTCCGCTGGCAGGCGGTCTACCGTCAGATCGCCTCACCATCTGACGGTCTTGAAGACCGTTCCGCAGCTGGCGTGGATCGCTGCGTTGGCCTGCGTTTTGTAATGGGGACCGCACCTGCACGATGCGGTTTATAAGTAAACCGCATCCTTCACGTGCGTTTCACCTATAAAACGCATCGTGCAGGTGCGGTCCAAAAAAATAGGTGCTATTTCTGTCTTTTTTTTCATATGTGTGCTAGTTTTATAAATTTTTTTTTTAGGGTGCTATTATTGGAAAAAACTCCCAACACTAGGGCTGGAAGTTTGGTTCCAACATTTGGGATATACCGAATACCGTACCGAACTTATCACTATTTTGTATTACCGAATATCGATTTATTTATTAGGGATCGGGATTGAGATTCATTTTGGAGTGCTATTCGGTATTCGGGATTACGGGATTGGGATCAGTATATACCAAAATACTGAGAAACAGCAAAAGTTAAAAATTAATGAAATATAGCACACAACTTTTGGTCATTCCCCACTCTTTCATAACTCCCAAGTCCACATCCAACTCAATTTGGGCTTTTCAGTTTAAGTCACTCTCGTCTCTTATCTAATCTCTTGTTATTTTCATAATGGGTTAAAGACACATTTGGTCACTGAGATTACAAAATCGGGACATGTTTAGTCACTAGAAAAATTTAATATCAAATTTGGTCACTACAATTACTAAAACTGGACGCATTTAGTCACTCGCCGTTAGTCTCCGTCCAACTCCGTTAATGAAGTCCGTTAAGTGCTGATGTGGCAAACAGAATTGCCTAATCAGCCGGATATTAACCCAACAAAAATAAAACCCGACCCGCCACGTCATTATAACCCGCCACCTCATTAAAACCAACCCAACCCAACCCAACCCTACCCAACCCTTCTTCCTCCTTCCTCCCCAACCCAATTTAGGATTTTCCCCATTAATCTGCCGGCCGCCCTTCCTTCATCTTCTTGAGGAATGTGGATTCCTTCTGTCAGGTGGTTTTGTTTTTGGGGGAAGTTGATTGCTTGATTGATGGATCTGAAACTAGGGTTTTGATTTTGGTGGGTGTGGGAGTGGAAGTGGAATTGAGCTGCTGCTTCTTGTCTTTCTTCTTGAGGAGCTGAGCAGTATCAGCTGTGGAATTGGTGGGCTTCTTCTTCGAGGTGAGTAGAGAATCGCTACTGCTGATGGCCTTGGACTTGGTGGGTGATGTTGATTTAGTAGAGTTGGAGGATTTGGTGGTAATAAGTTTGGTCTGGTTCTTCTTACCACTCGAAGAAGAAGAAGAAGACAGAGTATCTCCGATAGCAGCAGAGTTGGTAGTAGTCTTCTTGGTGAGTTTCATGGTCTGATTCTTGTTAGCAGAGGGAATGGTAGATTTAGAAAGCTTGGTGCTTGGTGTTGCTTGTGATGATGATAGGCTGCTGCTGCTGCTCTTTTTCTTGGGCAGTTGTGGTTGCTCATCGTCGTCATCGCTGTCTAAGGAAGAGGCAGAGAGGAAGAGGGGGGAGGTGAACAAGAAGAAGAAGAAGGAGAGCAAGAGTAGCTTCCTGAATCTCGCCATTGATGGTGGCTGCTAAAGTGCGTGGCAAGTAGTTTGATTGGAAATGGGGAGTGAATGAAATCTGGGTGGGTTTTGGAGCTGGGAATGAAAGAAGAGAAGAAGATCCAATATTTCGGTGTTGGAACCGACACAGATCCACCACTTTTAAGTGGCAGAAAGGAAAAGAAGGTGATCGGATCTGATCTGGGAGAGAGTGGAAGTGGGGGAATATGAATGGAAGTGGGAAATATGGAAGAGCAGCAGGCAGCAGCGGAGCAGGGTCACATGGATGGACTAGCAAGAAGCAAGTAGCAAGAACCAAAGAGCATGCCTGACAGAAGGAATCTACATTCCTCAAGAAGATGAAGGAAGGGCGGCCGACAGATTAATGGGGAAAACCCTAAATTGGGTTGGGGAGGAAGGAGGAAGAAGGGTTGGGTAGGGTTGGGTGATGGGTTGGGTTGGGTTGGTTTTAATGAGGTGGCGGGTTATAATGACGTGGCGGGTCGGGTTTTATTTTTGTTGGGTTAATATCCGGCTGATTAGGCAATTCTGTTTGCCACATCAGCACTTAACGGACTTCATTAACGGAGTTGGACGGAGACTAACGGCGAGTGACTAAATGCGTCCAATTTTAGTAATTGTAGTGACCAAATTTGATATTAAATTTTTCTAGTGACTAAACATGTCCCGATTTTGTAATTTCAGTGACCAAATGTGTCTTTAACCCTTTTCATAATATAAAAAGAAAACGCTAGTATTCTTTGTCTCTCAGCCCCCAATTCGTCAAATTAAAGATTTCCAATGACAAGAACTTGAGTTGTCACCTCTACTCCCTTCTTTCTATCGATGTCCTAGCTCTAGGAAAATTCAAAACTCTTTACTTAGTCTCTTTGCCCTACTCTCTTTGTCGAATAAAAATCAAATCTAATTTATATATTTACTCGTTAATTACAAAGGTAATTAATTTTTTATTCGATAATACCGATTGAGATACCGAAATATTTAGGGATTGAGATTTGGATTGTTATTAAAAGGTAATTTGATATTCAGAATTTCAGTATTTGATATTGAGAAACCGATACCGTACCGATATCCACCCCTAACCAACACATCACAATGCTCTTCTCAAACTCAAGGCCTCAACAATAACCGGACCGGATTTGGGTAAGCTATTCCGCAAGCCCAATCCGAGTCCCGGCCCAAGTCTCACCGGCATTTCTTTGCAGCTTGCAGCAACGTGACGGGAAATACGGAAGCTCCCAGAAGCAGGAGCTGGGGATCATCTTCTTCTCCCGCTTAAACCCTAAACCCTTCCACTCGTTTCACTGCTCTATCTGCCTCTCCTACTGTAAAATAATCGGAATGGCACTAACTCGACATCTGAGGAAAATCCTTCCATCATCTCCTAAATCCCTACCTTTCTCCCAACAAGTTCTCGAACAATGCCACCGCCCACAAAACCCCAATTCGATTCTCGCTGGACTAATTCAATCCAACGCATTGGGCATCTCGCGAACCCCCCACACCAGAACTTATATGTCCGAAATGCGCAAATCCGCCTTCCAGGACAAAATGCTCAGGCTTCTGAGGAACGAGATTCAGTACGAGCTCGATCACTTCCCCCCAAAGCAGGTAAATTTCCATCCACTTTCCCTTCTTCGTCTCTGATATCGATTTTGTTGCTATATGGTGCGTAGAAAATTGTATGTTCTGTTTAATGGGTGATTCGTGAAGTATGGGAAATGGAAAGTAACTGCCCTGTAACGCGACATTTGTAGGATTTTGGGTTCAGAGTTATGTCATCTGTTTATCTGGGATATTGATATCTGCATTCAGATATGGATGCTGAATTTTGACAGCTCCTTGATTTTGGGTTTGGTAGTTAGGTCTCATGAACTTTGTAGTTTGGTTGAGTGACTTTTACTAAAGAATAGTGTTTGAATATGTAAAGTGCTCTAAAGTCGATGCGGCTTAGCTGGTGTATGACTTTTGCGTGCTCTCCCTAGGAGGCTAAATATGTTTCTGTTGTCTTATTAACCTAAGATGAGAAATAGCTAAGTAGTTACAGCAAACGATACGGTCTTTCTGATTATAACAGAAAGAGATATGGGCAACGTGGGTGCAACAGAGAGTAAGCAAGAAATATTAGCAGAGTTATCATGAGTCCAATGTTCATCTGTAGGTGTGTTCATATACTTGGGACTTAGAAGCATGATTGATGTTGAACAAATTCTTGTGGTAAGTAAAACTCAGATATTGAAGCCCACAATCAATCTGGTGATACATACAGGGATCAGAGAATGCTGAAGAGGAATTAGTAGCACTTTGAATGATGTGATCAGTGGTGTAGGGGGTGGATAGATTTAGCTGATACACCCAATTTGAGGAGGAGATCCGTAATTTATTTGTGCTGGCTGAGGAGAAGATATGATGAAGTATGATGAACCTCAATGCCTAGGAAATAAGATAGACAACTGAGGTTAGGTGAGACTTAGTGAGAGGGAAGAAAACCTAGGAGGGACCAAAGAAGAGAATCATCCATCAAGATGATGATAATGTCATCGACATAACGAGCATATCGAATCGAATGGAACCAGCTTTGTAGGTGAATACGGAGGGATCTATGTGAGATGCAGAGAGGCCAATTACAGTGAGAGCAGTTGCCAGACACTGAAACCAATCTCTAGGAGCTTGATGAAGACCACAGATAGATTCTGGAGGCAATGATGGAGATTAATGAAACCAGGAGGTTGCTTCATGTAGACTTCTTGGATGGTGGTGCACTGGTGCCGTGTAAAATGGCATTGGAGATGCCAACTTGATGGAGAACCAATATTTATTTTCAAATCTTGACCCCTAGTTTCAGTTTGTTTAATTGTTGATTCCTGCTGTTATTTTGTTCAAACTAGATGTTTGTGCTTGATACAATATTGTTACAACATCATATAAACAATTCTAAGTGATATGTGCGATGGAGCTTTGGTGTCAGTAGCTGATTGTTTAAGGTTGGTTGTACTCAGGCTAGTTGGTTGAAGATGCAGCACAATATGGTTATTTCTTCCCAACACTTAGGTTTTTGTCTGAGATATCTCGACGTTATTATGTGCATAAGTGACACCTGAAAATTTTGGTTATGGTTACTCAAATGCAGGGTTTTCCATAATTTGTTGTGCTTGGGAGGTGCAATAGCATGGTTCCGACTCTTGAGAAATGTGTATCCAGAAGTTAAATTCCTCTTTTAAACTGTATCAAGCTATTTGAGTTTGCTTTGCAACTTGTGTTGTGCTAATTTGCGAACAGAATATCTCTCTGATGACTGTCAATTTCTGAAAACCTTAATGTTCTGGAACCAAATCTCAGCTCTTGTGTTCTAATTCTAGCTTTCAACAATAACTTTGCAGCCTGTAACCAGTTTTGGCCCGTTCATCCTGGTTGACAAACCAGGGGAGCAATGGATTAGGCTGAAGAGGACATTTTCTGCAGATGAAGATATCAAAGTTGAAGCAAGCATGTTTGATGCTGCTATACCGGCTCCAAAATCAAGTGGTGTTGACTCGAAGGAAAATGTTCAACTTCACATCACTATGGTTGTCAATATATCTAAGCCTGGTGATGATGATGTTCTAGAGATAATGTGCTCTGCCTGGCCAGATACCATTGAAATTACAAAAGTCTTCATACGGAGCACGAAGAATATGCCAGCAAAGCCTTATGTTGGTCCTGATTTCAAGTATGTATAACCGTCTTTGTTATTCTTTTGAATATCTTCCATGCTTTCTCTCTCTCTCTTGCTTCTCGTGTTGGTGATGGTCGGCTGACTTTGTCACAGGGAATTGGATGATGAGCTTCAAGACTCGCTTTACGAGTTCTTGGAGGCAAGGGGCATCGGCGATGAGATTGCAGTTTTCTTGCATGAATATGTGAAGAACAAAGGTAAAACAGAATACATCAGGTGGATGGATACTGTGAAGTCATACATGGAGAAGTCCTAGAGCCGATCAATCCTTAGTAGGTCTATAGAGTTGGTTCAGTTGCAGATTTGTCTTTTGTTTTCGCTGTCCAATCGCGTGATGACTTTGTACTATCGAATCAACTGCTCTTTGTAAGTTTCCTGCTATTTGTTTTGAGGAGTCTAGCTCCAACATTCAAATTCGAGCCATTGGTATAGCACTGCCGAAGTAAATATGAGCAGTAACAGTTAAAACACAGCATTGCTTGTATTCAATCAGCTGTATGAATATATGACTTTTGAGAAAGACTACAATTTTTGGGTTTCTTTTGATGCAACTGAGCAGTCACAGACAAACCCTTTTTGAATTTGCATGCGTTCGGGGTTGATGTAATGTTTTTATTTAAGGTGGAAGTCAATTCTGGAGATGCTGAATCAGAAGTGACAGGAAGCAGATTTTTACTGTTTGTATGATCATCCGTGTGTTAGCATTGTTTGAAAAGCAGGGGACTGTTTAGAAGTTGAAATTGTAATGACCAAGTTAGGGGTGGATGCATTATTGTTGGCATTTTGTATTGTCTCACGTCTCAGTGTTGAACTGAGCTCTCACCTCACCCGGCCTGCCTTTGATGTCAACAATACTATGGTGTTGACAACCAACCAAAGGGCCACTGCCAAAATGTCAAGCTGTTTCTGACCTTATCAGCAAGCAATTGCTCTTGTTTGTATCAAAATGAACATTGACATATCATCGCATCTTGAAGTATCTGCGGATGCAATGGAATCAGACAAATATTTGGTCTTGAAGATCTGCCACAGATCTTATGTATCAATAAAATAATTAAGGCAGTGGATGATTTCTTTGGCCTTTTGCACTCTTACTCATTCCAATTTTCTAATTGTGCCTCTTTTCTAAGATGAGGAAGCTTCGTCCGAACATGTAGTAGGACCGGACGGATACTTTCGAATTTAATACAAGTTCCTTAAGGAATTGGTTTGAACTAAACCATGGCAGGCAGCTAATCTAACTCCAAACATAAACTGACCAAGGATTGAAATACCGTGTCGGACGTCGTACCGAAAAAGTTAGTGGTAAGTTATTTTATGATAAAATCGTCGTTTAACCATGGTTCAACTGTAATATACTGCTAATTACCGCCTACCGATTTTGCTTCCGGTATAAGAGTTTTCTTTAGGGATGACAACAAAACCCGAACCCACGGGTACACACCCGAACCAACCCGGTCAACGCGGGTAAAATCCGTGTTGACGGGTTTTAGGCCGGGTTTGGGTTTAAACCCGTTCACTATTCACCGGGTTGGGTTGGGTTTGGGTTTAGGTAAACCCGGCCCTTGGGTACCCGCCCACCCATATAATTAATTTTTTTGGGTATATTTAATATTCTAAACAACTAATCTTATTTATGTTTGTGGAGACATGTCTAATTTTTTCTTTTTAATTGTGTAGAATGAAGTTAATGTTATGGAGTGGAGAGTAAAGAAACTTAATTGAAAGGAAGAAGCTTTCAATTAAATATGTTATTTATGGATAATTTGTGATTTGCTTCAACTTTCTTGAGTTTTCTAGATTGGTGTTGAACAATTTGTATAGTTAATTTGTGATTTGCTTGAATTTTCTAGAATGATGTTTTATATATGGATAATTTGTATTGAGAGATTGATATTTGACTTTAATTTTGATAAGAACTTGTAATTGTAAATTTTTTACGACAAAACCCGTGGGTACCCATGAACCCGCGGATACCCAACGGGTTGAGTTGGGTTTGAGTTTTTCAAACCCAGTAGGTTTTACCCCGGATTTTTTTCAAAGATAAACCCATGGGTTTGGGTTTGACAAAACCCGACCCAACCCGACTCATTGCCATCTCTAGTTTTCTTGTCGAACTGTCGGTACGTTACAGTATTTTAATCATTGAAACTAACACCAAACGTAATCTAACTGCACTGCGCATTATTTGTACGATTAAAAGTGGAAGGCCAAAACACTGCATGCCAAAGCAAACAGCCAAACAGAGTCGTGTATGGACTTGTCCTTAATTCAAGCCTTGAACTCAGAGGATCGACTTCACATAGAAGAAGATGTGATACACTAGGGGTGGTCAAATGATTATTATGGTAATTACCAAACCAAATAAGTCTAAATTCTATTAATCATGAAATATAATATTATAATCAAACCGTTCAAAGTAATATAACAATCAAATTAAACATACTAAAGTTTATTTGGTTTGGTTAATTGAATAACCAAAATAAAACATAACATCAAATTATCATTAACTGAGAAGAATTTCCGGTTAGTGCATCAATTTACAATTTATATGATGAATAACACATAACAATCAATACATAATTATAGTTAACCCTTAACATAAATACATGTAACAAATACAATTATCTTACATTTAACTCTTGAGTAGTTATATAAAGTATCAAGTATGTGTATAGAATATATATTAGATATGAGCACTTCTACTATGCTCTAAAGTATGGGTGCTTTAATGTACAACATGAAGTTGTACCATAACGTTAAATGTATAAGTTTAGGTTGTACCATAAAGAAATTTGTACCCTTATGTTATGGTACAACTTTACAACTTAAAGTTGTACCATCACATAAATGTACAAGTTCAAGTTGTACCATGAAAGAATTTGTACAAAAGAGTATAGGTACAATCTAAAGTTGTACCATAACGTTAAAGGTATAACTTCAAGTTATACCATAAAGGAAAAAACCTATAGCACCAATGCTATATAGCATAGTAAAATTCCCCATTAGATATATGACTAATTATTTAACTGGTTAATTTGATTTGATTGGTTAGAAGTGTCTGAAACAAACCAAAACCACCTAAACCAAACAAGTTAAAAAATTTAACCAAACCAAACTAATTATTCATATTAAACAAACCAAATTATCCAAATACTACCGGTTAAAATGATTTCCACGACAACTACTACGTTTGAACACCTCTCGATACACCCACCGATCTTGAGTGCCTGTTTGTGATTGAGAATAGCAAAGCAATAACGAGAATTAGCAAAAACATGTGATTTAGAGAGAATGGGGGGACCATTGGGTTCTCAATAATCCAAATTCTTTAGCTTTATTCGGATAACTAATAAAATGAATTATCCCTTTCTTCTATTTTAACTATATAAAAAAATTCCATTACACCCTTTTTTAGCATGATTCGATTTATAATTGTATACATATATAACTAATGAAAAAGTGTTACTATTTACTAGAAAAAACAACTTAATACCATATCGATTAATTTCCAAAAGTGGTTGCGATTTAGAAGACTAAATTAATCATGTTATGATAGAAACCCTGTTGATCTAAGACGTTTAGATAGGGTTATGGAATTGTGGATAGATCAATGATTAGGGATTTGATAGAATAGGATCGGATTGAGAAGAATTAGGGATTTAGGATAGGATTGGGGAGTGGGATGGAGAATTTGGGGAAGAAGAAGAAAATAATAAGAATCGGCCGAAGCCATGGATTATGGGAGAAGAGAAATTAGGAGATAAAGAGAGTTTGGGATTTGTGAGATTTTTCCATAAATAGCACCTTTAAAAAAAAAATTACAAAACTAGCACCCTCCCAAAAATATTTACAAAACTAGCACCCTTTTTTATTGACCGCACCCTTGTAATGCGTTTTACATATAAAACGCATCCTCCAGGTGCGTTTTATATGTAAACCGCACCTGGAGGGTGCGTTCTATTCTGGTGGGCCTAAACCGCACCTTGGCCATGCGTTTTCATGTCTGGCCTACATAAAACGCATGGCCGAGGTGCGGTTTAGGCCTGACCTACCTAAACCGCACCTTAGTGATGCGTTTTATTCCTCCAAGAACAAACCGCATCTCTAAGGTGCGGTTTGACCATGTAGACCGCACCTCCCAAGTGCGGTTTACGTGTCAATAATTTTCCGACACCCGACACAGCCATGCAGAGAATTATGGACGTAGGGCTGCATGCAGACTAAAACCGCACCCTAGAGGTGCGGTTTTCACAATTTTTTCCCCTATATAAGACTTGCCGGAAAACCTCTACTCTTCACACTTCTCATTCTCTCTTTCATTTTTCTGTTGTATATCTATATTTATTTAGTGTGTTTGCCATTAAGATTAACTCGTAAGTTTATTTTGTGTTACTTTTTATGCCATTAACATTAACTCGTAAGTTTATTTTGTGTTACTTTTTATGCCATTAACATTAACTCGTAACTTTATTTTGTGTTACTTTTTATTGTTATTTGTGATTTGTGATTTTTACAGGGTTCAAGAAGGCGCGCCTAGGCGCACGCCTAGGCTCAATTAGGCGCTAGGCGGTGGAGGATCGCCTTGACTTGGCCATAGGCGTTGTAAAAGGCGCTTGTAGCGCTTAGTAGGTAGGAATATCGCTTAGTTTGCGCCTAGTGGAGAGAAGGCATGCCTGGGCGAGCTTAGGCGGTTAAACCCAATACTCTTCGTTTTGTCCTAGAAAATCAGAAAATTGCCTTTTGCCCTAGAAAATCAGAAACACGGGAAGGGGATGACCATGCTATGTATGTATTCGTAGATGAGGATGAAGATTCATATTGTGCACCCTCGAGTACTGTTACAGATGCAATGGCGGGTGAACATAGTGAGCTTCGCAGGAGTGCACGAGTGAGAGAGCTCCATGATGAAGAATTAGAGTCTGAAGAGGAGGAAGAGGAGGAGGATGATGAGGAGATTGCTTTTGAGGATGATGAAGATGAAGTGGTGGCTGGAGGGACCTACTTGGATGATGAAGAATGAACATTTTCCTATGAACTTATTGACTATTGTTTAGTATTTCGACATTTTATGAACTTGTGATTCTAGGAAGTGGTCACTATTTGCTTGTTATTTGTTATGTTAAGTGTTTACTGTTAAGAACTAGGCATTGCTAAATTTATATGCACTTGGATTATATGAATTATTCCAGAAAACAGAAAATATTTGAGAACTTTTTCCAATTATGCTCTGAACGCCTAGGCGCGCCTAGGCTACGCCTAATCAGGCAAGGCGCAAGTCAGGAGCCGAGCGCCTGCCTTACGCCTAGAGCCTTTTAGAACCTTGGATTTTTATGATATTAACTAAACTACGGTTTGTTTGTGTGCAGATGGCATTCCGTCAGTTAACGCTTGGCTTACGGTGGAATGGTTACACGGAAGAGACCGGAAAGGGGGCCACCTACGTCGGTGGCAATTTTCAGAAAATAACGGTCGGTACCAGACCGAAGCTTGAAGACCTCCATCAAATATGCACTGACGTTACTTGCATGGATGGCACGAGAAGAGTAGATCGTATGGTGTACCGATACCCAAACAGAGCAACTGGGTCATTGTGGCATGAGGAATATACCATAACCACTCAAGATGACGTAGATTCCATGCTCGAATTCTTGAGGTCCAACAAATTGGCCAAAGCCGAGATGTTCGTTTACACCGAGCCAGCCGTTAGTGTTGGAGGTCATTCTGGACACGGTCAAACATCTGGTATCCATGGTGGAGGTGAATTATATGACGATCATCCCTACCAAAGTTACCATGATCCTCATTCCTATTTTCAGTACCAAGATGGAGGGCAAGGTGCAGGCCATCATCAATCTTTCTCGTCATATGAAGAAGAAGTTCAATCGGACATCCCCAACCAAGCCCAGTACAACTTCTTGACAGGCAGCGGTAGTTTTCACAACTACCATTATGGAGCTGATGAAGGTGCCTTTCATGAGCAGGATCAGATGGAGGCTGCCACACAAGCACCAGTCAGCGACCCCTCTGATGAAGAAGGAGAGAACAACGTCAGTGCAGACAGCTCAGACCCTCTCGAAGGTGCTAATGATTCAGCACCAGATTCAGATTCAGATAATGCGCATGATGTGACTCCTGACCGTGTACCAGTCCCCTACTACAATCACATTCCAGACGACAATTGGATGGTCGACAGCGACATGGAGCCGCCAGAGGTCCCAATATGGGGCCCACTCACTGGGTTTACGAAGGGCCAACAATTTGGCTCGAAGAAGGATGTGCGGCACGCCCTTGAGACTGAAGCAATGACTCGGCATTTTGAATGGGACACAACTCATTCCAACACCAAAAGGCTCATAGTCAGATGTCGTAATCATCACGAGGGGTGCAATGTTAGGATTCGGGCAATCAACAGCAAGAGACACGACCACTGGGTCATATCCCGTGCGGTCAACACACACACATGTGTGTCATCCATAACTTCCCAAGGCCATCGACAGTTGAAATCCAGGGTGGTTGCTGCGGCTATCAAGCATCTGATTGAGGCTGAACCGGATCTGAAGGTGAAGTCATAATCGCTGACATTGCAAGTCGTTTTGGTTATATGATTAACTATAAGAAGGCGTGGCATGGAAAGCAGAAAGCTATGGCCGCCGTCTATGGTGATTGGGAAGAATCATATGCATTCCTTCCCAGACTAATACTGGCATTGGAGGCGTCTAACCCGGGGACTGTGTTCTCCCCTCGATACCAAGATGAAGATATACAACCCCCAGAGGCAGGTAACGAACGCCATTTTCGCAGACTGTTTTGGGCATTCAAGCCTTCTATTGAGGTTTTGGCTTTTGTATCCCTGTGATTACTGTGGATGGTACATTCCTTACCGGCAAGTACAAGGGCACTCTCCTGATTGCAAGTGGGGCGGATGCAAACAGACAAGTCTTTCCTTAGCCTTCGCCATTGTTGAGGGAGAGAATGCTGATAGCTATGGATGGTTTTTCCGACAAATCCAAATCCACGTCACCAGGAGGACGAACCTGACAATAATCTCTGATCGGCACGCCCGACATTAGAGCAGCCATCTTAGGCCTGGATCCAGCCTGGAATTGGTCCCAAAGGTGGTGCATACGACACTTCAAAAGCAACTGGAACCATCATTTCAACGGAAGAAGCTAGCTGATAATTGTGGTGGATTGGCAACCTCTCTATTGCTCTCAATTAACAATATCTTGTAATATCGGGAGTGGTTGCACTTGTTAGACTCTTTCTAAAGAGATGCATGCCTAAGGAAATGGGGTTTTTAAGCGATTATGATGGTCCTCCCATTTCCTGGGAAAATCGGGTTTTAAGCGATCTTCGGATCCCCCCTTTTTCTGTCAAACAGGCTGTATTTCTAAGGAGATGTATACCCTCCTAAGAGCCTAACGAGAGTCTGACCGTGCATTTTGAAATTGTACTAAATTGAGGATAATTGACTAACAGACGACTTTTCTGTGTGTTATTCAGCGGTTGCATACCAGGAGAAAAAATTTCAAGAGAAGTTGCAAAAGCTGCGCGAGTTATGCCCTGAAGGGGCACAGTGGCTGGATGGACATGACCTATCCATGTGGACATTTCATAAAGATGGAGGGAAAAGATGGGGAATTGCCACAACCAACTCAAGTGAGAGTGTTCAACTCTGTCTACAAGGCCGTCCGTGCACTGCCAATCTCTGCCATTGTGGAGATGACTTTTTGGAAAACGAACTGCATGGTTCGTGAACCGTCTCCACTGGGCAAGACAAACGAGGCACAGGGAAAGGTCCATGCCTATAAAGTCACTGAAATAATGGATAGTGACAATCGCAAGAGCAGTCGACATAGTGTAACCGTTATGAATCGGGCAACTGGTGAGTATAGCGTGACGACCAGACATCGGGAGGATGGTAGACGGGGGGGGGGGGGGGGCCACCGTCACGAAGTTTTGGTCAATTTCAGGACCAAAGTTGGTGAGTGCTCATGCCAGAAGTATCATGGGAGAGGATGGCCTTGTTCTCATGCAATGGCCGTAATTAAAAAGAGGAGCAAAGACCCCCGTCACTTCGTTAGTCCATTCTTCAATATCGACTCACTCAAAAGCACCTACGGACGGAGTTTCCGTGCATTGCCTGATGAAGCTTATTGGCCGGTGTACGAAGGGAAATTGATCGTCCCGCCATTCGGACAGAGGCGTGAACCGGGGCGCCCGAGGAAAAAGAGAATTCAGAATGAAATGGATCAAAGTGGAAGACCACCACGAGTCCCAAGACGGTGTTCAGTATGCAAAGTTCCAGGACATGATAAACGAAGGTGTCCAGGACCGATTGGTCCGCAAAATCCGGGTGATGATGTCCCGGAATCAGCTAATGCGACATAATTTTCGATTATCATTCGTCAAGCTATTTGTAACTCTTACGTTGCATTTAATTGTGTATTTTTGATTGAACGAATTTGGATTATATCAAGTCAAGAGGAATCATGATAATAACAATTTGATGAAACTCAACGAAATACGATTGATGGAATTAAAGGGAATAGTTCAAAGTACATAGAGATAAAAATAAACTCAAAATACATCTCAAGGAAGTCCACGAGCGGATGCGGAACCCACAGTTTTTTTGCTCCTTGTACGTTTGCCGACGGGAGTAACAACGGGTGGTGGAGGTGGCAAGTTTCGAGCGGCCGAGGTAGTGTGGCGCTCGTCTGTGCTATGTCGGCTGGGAACCGGCACTTCCGGGGTCGAGCGGGCGACATCGGCGCTCATACGGTGAGGAGTAGGAGGCCACTGCTGATGAGGAGGTCAATTCCATGGGGTGAACTCGTGTTGGCCTGTCGTGGAGGAGCCATCATGCCAAGTCCCAGATGATGTTTGGCGGGGAGATAGCCGGGAATCGTAGTATGCTCCGTGGGGATCGTAGTATGCTCCGCGAGGATCGTTGAATGAGATCGGGGTGGGAGATAATGGGGCTTGGTGGAAACTCTGAGAGGATTGATGGTAGGTCGAGCGGGGATCGTAGTATGAGCTTTGGTGGTGATCGTTGTGGAAGAAGGGGCGGAAATCTTGGGATGAAGTCGGGCCGGCATCTTGTGAAATAGTCGGGCGGGGAGATGGGGCGGAGGACGGGCGGGGAGCTTGGGTGAAACTCGGTCCGGCACCTTGGGTGGAACTTTGTCCGGCACCTTGGGTGACAACCAATGGGGGCGGCACTCTCCACCCCCCTAATGGCGTTACCTCGGGCTCGATGGGCCTTTCCCGAACCCTCTTGCTCTTCTTTCTCTCGTATGGTGGTGGAGGTGCGGGGACATCAAGTTGTACCGGAGGTGGTGGGGGTGCGACCGCGGGCGGATATCTACGATGGTCCCGGCCCTGAGCTCTGATACAACCAAGTAGACTGTTTGCAATCCTCCTGATGAAGCCCACATCTTCATTGCCCAACTCATTTCTTCCGGTAGTAATATCTTTAATCCGCTCGACCCCATCAGCCTAAATAAAAAAAAAATGTTAGAAAGAGATTTTAGGAACCAAGTAATAAATCATAGTATGTTTAGACTGGTTATACTTACTAATGCACCATCGGCCGCACCCTCCGGAGTCATGTAACGAACCGATGTTTGCCGATATTGATCCAAGTATGGGTCATGATACCCCATTCGGCCCACTTGATTTGGAGTGACAATATCCTGTAGTTGTCGGTTCTCCCAAATCGCGATGAATTCCCTCAACTTCGTGGGCCAATCGCGAGTACCTTGCCGACCATCTCGGCCATGGAAGGCCTTTTGACTTTCGGGGACCACCAACGGAATGCACTGTTCCCGACCAAACTGACGGAGGCATCGATCCGGCAAGTGCCACTCCACGGTCCCAAAACAAATTAGAGGAACCCTCGTGCACCATTGCCCGATATGACCGGGGAATTGCTGGAGATGCCATTGAACGATGTTCTCCGGGTATGGATCGAAGACGATCTACAAGAAAGAAATGAGTAACGTAAGATTAATTAATTAGAAAAATACATGTTGTCCCATGAAAAACAAATATAAATGGATCGCAGTATAGAAGTTACCTCTCCTTCCCAAAGTCGCTCAAACCTCCTCCGATACTCCTCCAACTTGTGTTGGGCAAGGTTGTCGCATGTTGTGTGTCCAAGCCACCTTATTAATAAGACAAGAATGAAACTACAATAAGATAAAACACAAGACAAAATGTGTTATGACTACATGATGGGGTATGAGAAGTTTACCTTGCTCCATAAGCTTCACCTCTTAGGGGATGATCGATTGGCCAATCCCTGTATGGAAGTTGGGCCGGTGCAAGCCATGGCATATGCTCCCAAGCCCAAAATTGGACGATGAACATTGCGCCGCTGACCTCCCTCACGGCTTTTAGAGACGCATTGCACAAGTTGTTGTAGATGATATCTAGGCAAGCGGATGCCCAACTATACTCCCCCATCTCCTCCCAACTACTGAAGATGATCCTAAGCCATCCACAGCTAAGGAGATTGCTTGATTTCTTGGAGAAGAACACTCCTCCGATCATGCCTATGAGATAGACACGAGCATATCTCTCCTTCTCATCCTCCGGACTTTCCTCGGTTAGGGGGTGACTCTCGTAATGCTCTCTAAAATACTTCGTCAACCATGTAATTGAGACTTGGTGTTTCCTCAATGGTGGCATGCGATCGGTCGCATCAACGCAACCCTTCACCGGTACTTTCACTCCCAAATGACTGTGGATGAAATGATGCCAACCGGGCATACCGTCACAATCCTCGGGGGGATGATCACTCACGCACACCGGTTTGCCGTCGATGGGCAGATGGGTTAGGATGGCGACATCCTTTAGCGTGATGGTGGCCTCTCCTTCTCTAAAGTTGAAACAATGGGTCTCCTTTCTCCATCTCTCGGCTAATGCGGTGATCAGTTGGCGATCGATTTGGATGCCGTTAAAATGCCTAATCGAGTCTAACCGTGCCCTTTTGAGGAATGGCAAGATAGCTGGGTGGAATGGGAGCACATTGGTGGTACCCCTGTAGCGGATTATTGTTTGTGCGTCCTAGGAAAAATGTACACGTTAATTATTATCAGTAAGGGTTTTTTTCCGTATAACTAAATTAATTAAATTAAATAATGCGACATAAAACATAATTTTATTATCATAAAAAGACATTTCATATTATCCTAAAACAAACGTCCTAAATTAATTAACATAATAACATTGTCAATGAATAATAATTTAAAGAGGTACATACATATTATCATAAAACAAACGTCCTAAATTAATTAACATAATAACATTGTCAATGAATAATAATTTAAAGAGGTACATACATATTATCGTAAAACAAACATACTAAATTAATTAACAAAAATAACATTGTTAATGAATAATAATTTAAGTAGAAACATACATATTCAAATGTTTGGTAAATAATTTAATCGTATTAGTTGTTTTAAATAATTTAATCGAATACAAAGCAACACTCGTTAGACTCTTAAAAGAGGTATACATCTTCTTAGAAACGCAGTCTTTTTGACAGAAAAAGGGGGGATCCGAGGATCTCTTAATACCCGATTTTCCCAGGTAATGGGAGGATATGGTTATCGCTTAAAACCCCATTTCCTTAGACGTGCATCTCTTTATAAAGAGTCGAAGTAAGTGGCGCTATGTATTCGATTAAATTATTGAAAACAACCAACACGATTAAAAAATAAACATAAATTTATTTTATATTACACTAGGCACATTAACAAAATAAAAGAAGGACAAATGGTGAAGAATTGTATGTACCGGGTGATCGTTCCAAACATCCCTTGACCGATGGTTGGGTTGGTCGTACAAGTCCGTTGGATCCACCGGTCCTTGCTCGAGATAACACCGTTGGTTGCATATATCGACGTCCTCCCCAACCTACGAGAAAATAACAACGAGGTTAGTACATAGATTAATTAAAAAACTTATAACAACAACAAAATTTAAACCAGAATAATGAGTACATACCGCTTGAAATTCATCAACATAAACTCCTTCTCCTTGCCACCAATCGGCCATTTTTTCGGCGTAATTCGGACAGAGCTTCGGCTCGACTCGGAGGGTTTTGAGGAAAAAACCTAAGAAATGTTTTCTGATGGCAGATCGGACTTAGCCGCAACCAACAGACCACTATTTCCTAGGCTTTTGGGAGGGGAGGGTTTAGAGAGATAAATTGTAGAGAGAGAAGGAAGAATGGGTTGTGGTGTGAAGAAATGAGAGGGGGAGGGGGAGTATTTATACCCATCAGACCGCATCCCCCAGGGGCGGTCCGATAATTTTGCACTAAGGGAAACCGCTGCCTCCCGATGCGGTTTGCGCTTCCCTAGGCTTGACCGCATCTCGGGCGCGCGTTCTGCGATCCTTGGCGCGGATCGCTCCGCTGGCATGCGGTCCACCGTCAGATCGCATCTCCATCTGACGGTCTTGAAGACCGTTCCGCAGCTAGCGCGGATCGCTCCGCTGGCGTGCGTTTCCTCGCGCAGACCGCACCTCCATGATGCGTTTTATAAGTAAAACGCATCCTTCAAGTGCGGTTTACTTATAAAACGCATCATGGAGGTGCGTTCCATTAAAATAGGTGCTATTTCTGTCATTTTTTTTCATATGTGTGCTAGTTTTGTTAGTTTTTTTTTAGGGTGCTATTATTGGAAAAAACTCGGGATTTGTGGAGATAATTCTTCTATAGATTTCTGCTTATTATAATGAAATACCCAACGTACATATATATAGCCAAATACCAAAATAAACATGATAAATAACCTAATACCAAATACTACTAACCATAATAATAAATAACCTATCATAATTAATAATAGAAACCCGATAGAAACGTGCTTCTATCATGTTAATACCAGTTCCGTACATAGCTTAGCAAGGCAAACCATGTTAACTAGTTCCAAGGGCATGTTTCGTTGTGGGGTAATATACTCATGCGAGGTACCTCAGCGTATACTCTCTCACCGACGTCCCGTCATTATGACATCACCATAGGGGTTAGTGACATTACCTGGCTACTTGTCAAGTGAATTCTTCAAGCGGTCAAGGTGTCAAGTTGTTTACATGGAAGGAAGGGTGTTGGGGATTCAAGCAAAGCTACATCAAACACTAGACAGTAGAGTGGCAGTTACAGATGATCGTGCTATAAATAGAAAAATCGAAGATGAAGCAAGAGCTCATAACAAATATTTGATACCTCATGTCAAACTTTATCTTTTATCTTGAATTGTAACTATAGTCATAATTTTAAGTTATCAGAGCTCTCACTGAACCTTCTAAGAAGCAAGAGTAACTTAACAGTTAACATAGTTTAATTTAATCCCAAAGTCATAAAAAATATCAAACATCCTTGTTCAAATATTGTTTGAATAGGCGTGAACCGCGTGTAGAATCATTGTCCAAATAAGTCGAAAGTGCATTCGTTGATGTTCAAACAAAAATTTTATCACCGAAAAATGGGTATACGTTTTATAAAAAACAAATGCTTAATTAACAAACACTTGATACCTCATCATGCTTGGTGCGCATCCACTAAGCACGATGTCAAACATGACGTCGTACAAGGGGCATCAACATAGACACCATTAAGCATCAAGGCATTTGAGACAAATGTGGTCACCACTGTCAGAAAGTTGAGATAACATAATTACTCGGTTATGCAGTAAGCTCATTCACATAGAAAAAGAAGAACCATATACATATGGGTCCGGATCTGGTCAGCAACCAAATTTTTTAATGATCTTGCATAACTTTTTTCTTCATTAAATTTAATAAGCTATATATCTTTCATTTCAATTTAAAATTTAATTTTTGCATATAAAAAAAGATTAATCTTGCTTTTCAAAATAATATGCACTTTGATATATTTTGGAATAAAACAATTGAAACATATAATATGACTCTATACCGTGATGCTAATGTTTGGTAGTACATGAGATTATACCATGGTGGTATAAAAGTGTACTATTGTGGTATGAATATGACATTGTGTATAATAATTATATACGTTATAGTATGAATATACTAACCACCATGTACCACCTTTACTACGATTAACCATAAATTTTCGTAGAAATATATCAAATTCTATAGATTATAATGAATCTATTCCTTACTGGTATATATATTCAAAATTTGAATTAAAAACAAGGGCTAATACCACTACAACACCCGAACTATCGCAAAAATGCCACTTGTGTCCTATTGTATCAAATATTCCATCTGTGTCCTGAACTATGATTCCGTTAATGTTGACTTTTGTTGACCGTTTGTTTTTAACAGAAAGTCCAGTCAGTGCTGATGTGGCATCTGACGTGGAATTTTTAATATTTATTTTTCTATCTAATATTAATAAATAAGAAAAAGGTAATAATTAAAATATTAAAAAAAAAAAAATTAACCCACGTCGTCCCACCAACCTCTTGCCCAAGATCCAGTTTCCTCCAAGCGAGCCGCCTCTCTGCTCTGCTCACGACACTGGTAACCGCCTCCAGTTTCCCCCAAAATCGCCACCGCTCTCAACTTCGAATCCTCCAAATCGCACTTGGTCGACCCTTCCACCCCGCTGACCACATCCAGCAGCCTGTGACATCCTTCGGGGATGAAACCCTCGACGTAGAGAGAAAGCCCAGTCTGCAGCGCCCACAACCCCTGGAGGCACACGGCGGCGCCGAGCCCTAAATCGGCGATGAACAGCCGCTCATCTCCCTTTACTCAAAGGCCGCACCCCGGTCCACCGATTCACCTCCCTCCAGTCCGCCGCCGTCGTCTTCCTCTTCCTCCTCCTCGCCCTCGCAATCCTCCTCGCCGACTCCACCTCCTGCCTCCCCTTCCCCCCGGACCTCTTCTACCGCCTGTGATTGGAGAAACGACGGAAGAAGCTGAATGGCCCAGCCATTGGAGCGACTCGAGGAGGGATGGTGGCGATGGATCTGGACCGAGAGAGAGAAAGCAACGGCGGGCGGCAGCGGTGGTAGGGAAGACGATCTAATTCCCTAATATCGATTCCCAGAAAACCTAATTCTAAGCAGTCAGAGCCGGATCTGCTTCCCCGCCCTCCTCTCTCCCTCCCTCGCGCGCGGCGGATCACTTTGCTAGCGTCGTTTTAGGTTTCTTGTTCTGGCTTCGTGGTTCTTGTTCGTTGTGATTTGTTCTGGGTTTCTCGTTCTTGTTCGTTGATTTGTTCGGTTAGTCGATCTATTTTGTTGATTTATGGGTTAAATTTATTGAGGTAGAATTCTTGCAGAGGAATCGGCTTGGAGATTTTTTAGAGAAAGAGACGGCGAATCGGTAGGGAAGAAGAATAATGAGAATTTTATTTTTTTAAAATTTTGGCTTAATAATATAATTGAATTTACAGTTTTTTTTTAATTTTAACTCAATTTTTATTTAATTTGAATTAAAAAATTGCCAGGTCAGTGACGTGGCATCTATGTGGCAGCCACATCTTTTGCCATGTCAACAAAAAGTCAACTTTGCGTTGACCACCGTTGGTCAACCGTTATCTTTAACGGTCAACAAAATTGACAGGATACAAATGACACAAAGTATCATAGTTGAGGACATGAAAGGAATATTGAATACAATAGGACACAAGTGGCATTTTTGCGATAGTTCGGGTGTTGTAGTGGTATTAGCCCTAAAAACAAAGATAGTATATAGTGGACCAGGTCTTATCAAGTGGTATTGAGTGGTACAAAATATTTTACTCAATATATATTTGTTTTGCTGTGGAAACTTCAAATTGTTGATTTGATTGATTGCGTTTTTTATTTCGGGAAGCCAATACAAAAATTTCTCGATTTACATCTCTTCAAACAATGTTGGAACTAGAGTGTTTGAGTTTTGTGAATCTATGTCAAATTAGGCTCCTCTTACAGAAAATGAATATATTACAATCAAACCCTTTATAATTCGGCTTCTTTTAAAAGCTCCATCTGCCGACCCTTGCAGTTCAAACAACCAGAAAGCTAGCCTTTAGTCTCCTACTGCGAAGAAGACTGATGACAGACAGCAACCAAACCCCAGTTCCATTTCCAATATGTCTCTATCGAAATGGTCTATAAATATATGTATGTTGCACAGTGTTTCTTAAACAAGAGGCAAAATACCATACAGGGACTTGCCAATATTTTTATATTTGCCAAATAGGGCAAAGATAATGGCCTTCTAACACTGAACAAAGTGGATGGAGGACCAACTGAATTGATCATGAGCCTAGGCGCTTCAAAAGTCATGCCTTGGGTGACACTCCTGTCACCTTTTGAAAACCTCCCCCACCATGCACCATCAACTGGATTAGCGTAGGACTTAGGAGGGTGATTAACAGCCATAATTTGTGAACTGCTGCAAGTAGTGCTGTCAGTTTGGTTTAGTTTATTGTCAAGAATCAGTTGATCCCAATCATTCGAAGTAATTGTACATATCTTACTCATCTCACAATTTGATATGAATTACTCGTGATTCACTCGGTTTTTGGGACATTATCATTATGTAGGAGAGGTGGCCGAGGGGTTCAAGGCGTAGCATTGGAACTGCTATGTTATTGGGAGATGTTCAATTGTGGATCATATACCATTTATTGATACATTCTCTGAAACTCAATACGCTCAGATAGACTTGGATGCTTACTTAACAAAAAATAATGCTTACTTAACAAAAATTTAGATGAACGAGTAAACTCGTTATGTTTTAATATTAGAAAGATATATTTGAGCAAAATTTAGTAGATGGGTATATTTGTTAATTTATCAAAGTTGAGGGGTAGAAAATGCTATTAACCCAAAACTAAAAGGGCATTGCTATTCGTCGCCCTAAAATTTAAATTTTTTCGCCCTAAATCATAATGCATTGACATTTGTACCCCTATTTCCAATTTCAATCTCTAACCCCTAAACCAGTGGAATTCAAACATCCACCGATAACCAAGAATCGGTGGTGAGAGGGTCAAAAAAAGAGGTCGGAAATTCGATCGGTCTCAATTTCTGTCACGAGATCGGAGAAGGAACTGTGGTTTTAACCGCGAGAAATGAATTGGGGGTTTTCCCCGAAGCATGGAACTGTTTGAACTGCTTCAATTTAGTGGATTCAGTACCTGGTTGTTGGAATGGGTTTGATTTTCTTCTTGGTTCCTCTTGTCTTTAGTTATTGCAGCACCAGCATAGTGAATTAATAGAAAATCTCAGAATTGTGTCTCTGTCAATGCTTGTTTGTAGGATCGGGTGTTGAAAAGGATTTTGCAGCACCAGCACATTAAAGTAAATTTAATATAATTAGGGATTAATGTTAAAACAATGATCACAGTACCTTCCCGTCGGCGTTCGAGTAGCAGCAGCGACAGCAAATTGGGTTTGGGGCAGGGGCAGAAGAGGGGAGGGGACGATTCTTTTTCCGGTGAGGGCGGCGGACGTGGGTTGGGAAAGGGATTATTTGGTTAGAGCTAGAATTGAGATTGGGTTGAGGGTAAATATGTCAATTTGTTTCGTTTTAGGGCGATAAAATTTGAATTTTAGGGCGACGAATAGCAATTCAGAACTAAAATAGTTAATTTTTTTTATCGATTTGGTTTCATTTAAAATAAAAAAAACCAATACCAAATTGACAATCCTAACTCCTCCAAATGCGATCAGACATGAGATTGATACAGTGTTCTTCTGCAATATATATGCATTCAATTCCCACAATCAATCATTGTGAGAAATTTGTTGGTAGCCACCTAAAAAAATTGTAAGCTCGAATCGCCCATTCGGATTGATTTTTACATGCTAAATATTCATGAGGCCTGAGCTAGTCTCGAGTCCGTATTGGCCAAGGTTCCCTCATCATAAAAGAGAAACAGACATAATTAATGTGATTATGATGTGGCTTTTTGGTCTCCTTAACATACGTTGATTTGATTGGTTCTTCTTAGGAAAATGAAGTCCTAGTCTTGTATCATGTGTTGGGTGGGAGCGGTGATTAAGAAGATTAACATGATTAGTGTGTTAATTTTGGCAACATCAATTTGATTTGGACCCACTAAGATTGGATGACCCACTAATGAAGATCTCCTATGTAAGAAATTAGCTAAGGAGATGTCAAAAGGATTTTTAAACCCTAGCGTAATATGATGTGGATAGCATAGCTGATTAATTGGTTTGATTTGACTAACATAATATGCCCCCTTCTTCCTCACTTTCACGCATATGGTAATAATTACATGCAAACTCCCCTAATTAATGGATTAATTAACACTTAATTACTTATTATTCTCTGCTCAACCATTAAGAAATTACAAATAAAGAAACAAAAAGAGTGTACATATACATAGGATCCATCGTGTACAATGATACCAAACAAATTCTATGCACGTAGACGTAATAGTGGACCAACTATAGTGTTCTTGTATTGGGCTGATGGATCACAACAATCTAACATAACAATGACAATAATTAATAATTAACTAAGAGGGATTAGCAAACCAGGTTTTGGTTTAGTGGTACTTATATTCTATCATATAATTAAGATGTAAGGACTTGGCAACTTGATGGAATTAATTAACTCAAGATTATGTTCCTTTGCTAATATATGGCTTCTCCTTTTCTGGTTCCTTGCTAGCTTTACTTAGTCTCCGGCTTTAGCTTCCATTTGTTTTAGGCATAGTGCCAGTAGTTGTTGAACTGTATTTTCCTAATACAAAAAGAAAAAAAATTGAACTAGATTCATTTGGAGGCATATGATTTAAGCATAATGTATATTAGGGGTGGCTATACGGTCCGGTCCGGTTAAATTGGTCCGAATTGATCCGGTTCCAGTCCAGTCTTTTCGAGAATATAAGGACTAAAGATTGGATTGGATACAGTCCGGTCGTGACTCGGTCCGGTCCCAATTCGGTCTTGATTTTAGATTGAGCTTGTGGAGATTTGAGTGGTCTGAGTACTCAAAGGGTGAGGAGTTGGTTAAGTTTTGGTTGTTGGGCTCTATTATCCTGTCTTTATCCGATTTTTGATCTGGTCCAGAACGAGTTTTTTTTACCTCAAATCCAAGCCCGAAGATTGGATTGGATTGTTTGCTATCCGGGTCTGGTCCGGTCCGGGTTATACGCTTCGGTTTCGGGTAAAATCAAATAGCCCGGACCAAATAGCCAGCCCTATAATGTATGACTGATTTGTTGCAAATTTTAAATTCTTGACTTGACATTCTTTATATTGATTTGTTTAAGAACTTCTTCTAACGACTCGAGTTATTAATACTAAGTACTAACTAGTTACATTACTAAACATCTATTTTATTATATTTTAACGCGTTGTACACACCAATTCAGTAGTTATTTCAGTTTCACCATCATAAAAGAAAAATGATTCCTCCTACAAATTCATGATTGACTGAATGTGAGCTAAAGGTTGGACTTGATCATGTGTACTTGGTATTCAATAATAGTTGGAGTTAACATTGTAAAGATACAAGGTATATAGAGTGAAGGCATGGCAAAACCTTAATCATTGTCCTATATTGATTATTGCCAACCACAGTCACTAACCTTAAACCTCTAAAAGCATAATTTGAAGTTGTAGAGTAGTAGACCACCATGTCACCACCACCGCTGTCATGCGGCCTGGCCTGAGAGAGAGAGAGAGATCAGATCACACATTCATTTGCTCCAAAAGCATCATTAACTTTAACTTTCTAATTAAAGCTCTAACTTTAGTTTCTGAACAGATAAGTACACAATATAATACGATTAGCTAGAGTCACTAACATTTGTTCCCCCAAAAAAAGAACAACAGAAAAGAAAGGAATACTTATTGTCAACTTCTTCTGAGTTCGGAATATAATTTAAACCACTCAGAAGTAGGGAGACTGATAAATATATAGTATTGATCTGGATTCATGAGGATCGAGATTTGTCGTCTATGCCGAATTTCTTCTCATAATGGGAAAAAGCTTTTGTATATATATATATTTCCAAGAAATATTTACATGAGAAATCAAGCTAAAAGGATTACAATTAATGGCAAACCAAAAGAAGAAACGGAAAAAAGGTAATAAGAGGACTAGTAGCAGGCATCCATTTTTTTTACCTTCTAAATGCCCACTAATTAATAGACCTAATAATTTTCAGAATTTGAAAAGGAAAAAAAAACCAAAAAAAGGAAACTGAAACCAGAAGATCAGGAAGTGATTAGTAGCAGTAATTACAGCTTAAGAGAGAGATCAAGCTTTTGCAGATCATCGTGTTTAGCCGCCGCAGCCGCCGCCGGCGAGGCGGCAGAGGAATAACTCGAGCACTGGCCGCCGCCTCCGTCGCCACCCCACCAATACCCACCACCGTAATTGACTTCGAACCTCCCAGCGGAAGAGGCCGGCGGCAGCTTGCCAACCGCCGGCCGCTGGTGATCACCCATGCTAACGAGCTGCCTGTTGTAGTTACTATGAGCAAAAGGCGGCGGCTTGTGGATGAGAGAATGCGCCTGAATCCCAAGCACCGCCGGCCTGTTGTTTCCTCCGCCGCCGCGGCCGTGCAGCGGGAGGGAGGCGATGCTCGGGTACAAAAGGGAGGAGGATCCCATGTGGTGAAAAGACGAGGGGGCCCTCATCATGAGGAGATGCTGGTGGTGTCCGCCGCCGCCGCTTCGCTTGGCGAGGGTTCTCTCTCGCTTGTGGGCGTTCTGGTGGCCGCCGAGCGCCTGGGAGCTGTAGAACTTCCTCTGGCAGTAGTTGCACGAGAAAACCCTCGCCGGCGGCTCCTCTTCCCCGGCCTCCTCCGCGGTGGCGACAAGGTCACGGGCAGCGGTCATGGTGATGTCGGATGATGAAGAGGAGGAGGAGTTGGAGGCAGCTTCGGGCAGCGGCGGCTGATGGCCTTGGCTGGAGAAGAGTAGATCCAGTGTTACCGCGACCACGCTGTCACCATGGTGCTGGCCATCATGCTCCAGTAAGCTGTCCATTGATAGCTATAAAGATGAAGGGAAGAGGAAGGAGATGGTGGGAGAGAGAGAGAGAGAGAGAAAGGGAAGAATATCATTAAGAGAAAGAGGTGATGGCTGAGAATTGAGATTGAGAAGAAGAAGTAGAAGGTAGCTTTGGCTTGGCTTAACCTAGGTAGCTAGTGTTTTAATCATATAAATATAATATAATAATTATTTCAGGAGTAGGAGTAGTACTAACTAACTGCACTGGGCTAGCTAGCAAGCAAGCTGGGGGGTTAAAAAAAGGCATGCATAGCTTTTTTTTTTTTTTTTATTCTTCTTAATTTTTTTAAACTATTAGGTGGTGATAATAATGCATATGTATAAGCTAAAATGTGGAGAACATTTTTTTTTTCTAAAATAAATTTGAACTGAGTGTGACCCGGAAGGTGATACAACTTGTGCAAAAGTTGTTTTTGGCTTATATGTATGTAGAATAGATGATGCCAATGAAAATGGAGAAGAATAGTTGATTAATGGATGTAAAAGCTTCAACTTGGGCAATGAAGTCCATACGATTAATTGCCGGAAGCCACATTAAACCGATGTAATTAAGGAGCCGGAAGCACATTTGACGAAAGCGGGTAAACTCCATTAGCTATACTTTTGACGAAAGCCCTACAAATCTATCGATATTGGAATGAAAAAACAATATCTTCAGAAGTCTCCGTCATTTACCTAATATTCTTGTAAACTAACCGGCTCTCCCGTTCACTAGAACTCTTTCTTCTTCAACTCCTCAACCAAATTCTAACACATTTGGGACCGGCGAACGGTTATCCGGTTAGTAGTGTAATTGGATAACCAAACCGAAATTGGAGGTTAACAGTTTATAACCGATAATCGATTAAATAGTAAACGGTCGGTTTTCGGTAGTTAAATTATCTAATTACTAACAAATTATTAAAAGGTTAGTAATCAACGGGTAAACGGTTAATCGACTAACCGATTACAATCATTCTCATAGTGAGGACTGAAAATAATAGGCATTGATGAGCCGCAGACATACGCCAAAAAAATGGAATGTTTGAATCCCTACAAGATCTCTTACATACCCTAGTTGTAATAGTGACTTAAAGTCAAATGAGAATAATGTCAAACAAGGGCTTTTAGAAGGAGCACAATATAAAGTTGGATTTGCGCACAGTAACTCGATAACAATCAGTAACATTTAAACTTCCATGTAATTTGATGGAGTTCTTGTATGTTTCTTTAATCAAATTTGACGATATATGAGGAATTTTATAATGCTTTAAAGTATTGGTGCTTTAGTTTTTGCCTTTATGGTACAACTTGAAGTTGTACGTTAAACGTTATGGTACAACCATTTGTATAAATCCCTTTATTATACAAACTAAAGTTGTATCTTTATATTATGGTACAACTTGAAGTTGTAGCATAGCATAAATGTTCAAATTTCCTTATGGTACAACTTCAATTTGTACTTTTGACGTTATACTACAACTTCAAGTTGTACTTTAAAACGCCAATGCTTTAAAGCACAGTAGAAGTGCTCTTGATATATATGTCAAATTGTGTTTTATTCAATGATAACAGCTTAAAAAAAGGAACGCATGTAGAAGAAAATCTATAAAATTGCACAATTGATAAAATGAGGTGGACTTTTGTTGGTTAGGTTATTTTGGTATAACCTTGTCGAATTACTTGTTTAACGATTATCTAGTTAACCAACAAAATAATCGAGAACCGAACTATAGAGTTACGGTTAACCGACTAGTATAAACAATATGGTTAAGGATCAAAATACTTACGTTTAACCGAGAACTGACTAAACGATTTCGATTATAACCGAACCGATTTCCAGTCCTAATTATATTCCAAATCAAGATCATTCCCTGATTTCCGAAGTTCCAAATTTCTGAACCCTAAATTCAACCTACCAACCCTTTTAATTAGGGTTTATAATATCACTCCATTTGTTATGAAACTAATGGAAATGTAAGCAACTATAAGAGAAGATTGGAGGAGGAAAGACACAAGAGAAGTGAGGGGAATAGTTCTTCTTATTCATACTCCATTTGTGATACAATAGTGTGCTCCATTTATAGGCACCCTTTGGTAACCATTACATCAATGCATATGAATTAGAGATAATAATATAGGAATGGGAGTTACATGTAACTCCCAAGTGAGCATCTAATGTGGTAGGCCATTGGTCATCCAAATATAAATATTTACATAATACTCCCCCTTGGATGACCACTAGATTGCATTATTACGCTATCTCATGCTGCCTCATTAAAAAACCTTACCAGGAAAACCCAGTGGGAAAAACCATGGTTAAGGGAAAAAGAGTGCAGCGCGTATATGCTCCCCCTCATGACCACATCAGCTCAGATCTTTGAGTCGTCGAACTCCAATTTCACGAACAAGCTTTACAAAGATTGTCGTTGGGAGTGACTTGGTGAATAAATCTGCTAGATTCTCACTTGAACGAACTTTTTGAACAATTATTTCACCACTCTTTTGAAGATCATGAGTGAAAAAGAACTTGGGTGGAATATGTTTTGTTCTATCTCCTTTAATATATCCTTCCTTTAATTGAGCAATGCATGCTGCATTATCTTCATACATGATCGTCGGGATCATTTTTCCTAGAGATAGTCCACACGATTCTCTGATGTGTCGAATTATAGATCTTAACCAAACACATTCACGACTTGCCTCGTGAATTGCTAGGATTTCAGCATGATTGGATGATGTGGCTGTTATAGTTTGTTTTGTGGATCGCCACGAAATGGCTGTACCACCACAAGTGAACAAATATCCTGTCTGAGATCTACCATTGTGAGGATCTGAAAGATATCCTGCATCTGCATATCCCACTAAATCCATCTTCGATGCACTCGAATAGAACAAGCCCATATCTGTCGTTCCTCGAAGGTAACGGAGTAAATGTTTAACTCCATTCCAATGTCTTTTAGTGGGAGAAGAGCTATATCTTGCCAATATATTCACAGCAAACGATATATCGGGTCGTGTATGACTGGCTAGATACATTAATGCTCCTATCGCACTAAGATATGGCACTTCAGGGCCAAGCAGATCTTCATCACTTTCTCGAGGTCTAAATGGATCTCTTTTCACATCAAGTGATCTTACAACCATTGGATTACTCAACGGGTGTGATTTGTCCATATAAAATCTCTTAAGCACCTTTTCAACATATCCTTCTTGATGCACAAAAATACCATCCTTCAAATGTTCAATCTGTAATCCAAGACAAAACTTTGTTCTTCCTAAATCTTTCATTTCAAACTCTTTCTTCAAGCAATCAACTGCTTTTGGAAGCTCTTCGGGAGTTCCAATGATGTTTATGTCATCAACATAAACTGATATTATAACAAACTCACTACCCGATCTCTTTAGAAAAACACATGGACAAATAGGGTCATTCTTGTATCCTTCTTTCATCAAATATTCACTGAGACGATTGTACCACATTCGTCCAGATTGTTTCAATCCATACAAGGATTTGTTCAATTTGATAGAAAATTTTTCTCGAGAATGTGTTTTGTTTGCTTCTGGCAAAGTGAATCCTTCAGGGAGTTTCATATATATATCATTCTCAAGTGATCCATACAAATAGGCTGTCACAACATCCATTAGACGCAGATCTAGTCCTTCTCGGACTGCTAGACTGATCAAGTATCGAAACGTAGTTGCATCCACCACAGGGGAGTATGTCTCCTCATAATCAATGCCAGGTCTCTGTGAGAATCCTTGTGCGACAAGACGTGCTTTATATCTCACGACTTCACCCTTTTCATTTCTTTTCCGCACAAAAACCCATTTGTATCCCACTGGCTTTACGTTTTCTGGTGTAAGGACTACCGGTCCAAAAACCTTTCGCTTTGAAAGCGAGTTTAATTCCGCCTCAATGGCCTCTTTCCACTTTGGCCAATCATCTCTTGATTTGCATTCATCAATAGATCTTGGTTCATGATCCTCATTTTCATTCATCACACTCAACGCTGCAGCGTAAGCAAAAACATCGTCGACGATTATTTTACTTCGGTTCCAACATTTTCCATCCAAGACATAATTGATTGAGATCTCTTCATTATCAAAACTCTCAGGTACCTGATGTTCTTCGGGAACTACAATCTTAGTTATGCTTGGGGACTCTTCTTGAGCTTTCATATCCTCGATTTGATCAACTTGATTCATAGCTCCTTTGGAAAAACTGATTCGTCAAAATGACAATCAGCAAAACGAGCAGTGAATAAATCTCCCGTCAAGGGTTCTAAGTATTTTATGATTGACGGAGACTCATATCCAACATAAATTCCCAACCTCCTTTGAGGACCCATCTTAACACGCTGTGGTGGAGCAATAGGGATGTAGACGGCACACCCAAATATTTTTAGATGGGAAATATTAGGTTCCTGACCAAAAACCATTTGCAAGGGGGAAATTTCATGATAACTTGTTGGCCTTATGCGAATTAATGTTGCCGCATGCAATATAGCATGTCCCCAACAAGAAATTGGCAAGCTTGTTTTCATAAGCAATGGTCTTGCAATAAGTTGCAAACGCTTAATGAATGATTCTGCAAGGCCATTTTGTGTATGAACATGTGCTACAGGATGTTCAACATCAATCCCAGTGGACATACAATAGTCATTGAAAGTTTGTGAAGTAAATTCACCAGCATTATCTAGACGTATTTTCTTGATTGGAAAATCAGGAAAATGTGCTCGTAGTCGTATCAATTGGGCAAGTAATCTAGCAAACGCCAGGTTGCGAGTTGATAGTAAGCACACATGTGACCATCTAGTTGATGCATCAACTAAAACCATAAAATATCTAAATGGTCCACATGATGGGTGAATTGGCCCGCATATATCACCTTGTATACGTTCTAAAAATGTGAGAGATTCACTCCTTACTTTCACAGGTGATGGCCGTATAATCAACTTGCCACGAGAACATGCAACACATGGTACATCTTTAAACTGATAAATTTTGTGACCTTTCATTGGATGTCCACATGTATTGGCAATGATTTTCCGCATCATAATCAATCCGGGATGGCCTAACCGCTCATGCCAAACTATAAAATTATCAAGATTTGTAAACTTCTGGTTTACCACTGCATGTGTTTCAATTGTACTAATAAACGTGTAGTACAACCCAGAAGAAATAGCAGGCAATTTCTCCAATATGTATTTTTTATCGGAGACCATATTTGTTATCATAATATACTCTTTATTCTCTTCTTCCTTTGTCTCAATATGATATCCATTTCGGCGAATATCTTTGTAACTCAATAAATTTCTTTGAGACTTTGAAGAGTATAAGGCTTCATTGATATACAACTTGGTTCCTTCTGGTAACAATACACTAGCTCTTCCGGAGCCTTCAATTAGATTTGTACTTCCAGATATAGTACTAACATTTGCTTCTCGCATTTCAAGATGAGAAAAATATTTCTTATCCTTCAAGATTGTATGTGTCGATGCACTATCAATAAGACACACATCATGGTTTTTGATCTTGGTGCCAAGCATGGGAATATTCATTCTTGAGCAGAACAAATATGGATTTAAGCTTTTCAAAAGGAAGAGTCTCGTGCTGATAACGTGTTATGAAACTAATGGAAATGTAAGCAACTATAAGAGAAGATTGGAGGAGGAAAGACACAAGAGAAGTGAGGGGAATAGTTCTTCTTATTCATACTCCATTTGTGATACAATAGTGTGCTCCATTTATAGGCACCCTTTGGTAACCATTACATCAATGCATATGAATTAGAGATAATAATATAGGAATGGGAGTTACATGTAACTCCCAAGTGAGCATCTAATGTGGTAGGCCATTGGTCATCCAAATATAAATATTTACATAATACCATTTTCATGCTTAGGGGGTACTATTTTAGTTTCCAAGGCTACATATATATACACCTCCCCCAGTCTCCCACCCCGCCTATTTCTCCTATTGTATTCCTTTGATGGCACGAATGCATGTACGAAGGAGACGATTCCTTTATATTTTAGTCATCAGGGCCTGCTTCATTATATACATTAATTGAGTCTGCTTCCCTCGTTGCCTCTGGATACTTTTGTTTTTGTCTGCAGGTTGGTATTGCATTCATAGTACGTAAGTAGGGCAATAAGATATGATACAGCCCTATTTGATTAACGACTAACTACTAAACTAATAATTTGACTTTAAAAAATTCGTAACAAAAATGTCAACTCCAGTCCCTTGTTAATTAGCTGGTTGCCATTTTCTGTCTGCTAATTCTTCTCACGAATCCAATATGTAAATTAAGCCTGCTGTGCCAGCTACGATTGTCAATGGTGCGTTCTACAAAGCCAGTGATTGATATATATGAAGGGATGGATATTTCTTTCAATCCCTTAAAAGCTATCTATATTCCCACGAAGTGGAAGCATACATATTGTTCCATCATAATAACCAAAATATGTACGCATGTGATAGTGATACATTGTAGATTGTTAGGCAAGTTCCCACTTTGTAAAATGAATGATGTGATATATATATATATAGCAAAACGGACAAGAAGAGAGGAAGAATAAGGTCATTAATTGATCCTTAACCAGCACACAAATGCGTATAAGTCTCCTGGCTCTTTTCTCTTTCCTTTAGGTGGGGTTTGAACTTTTGGCAACATGGGGTGAATCTTCATCATAACATGGTTCATCTGTCCATCAGACTCGTGTCAAAATTATATATGTTGCTTTGGTAGGGGCTTGTGTTAGAGATTGTCGGCAATAGTTTATGAGACCTTAGTACTCTCACATCCATATTTCATGGAGATTAATATGCTTATCTAGAACATGTCATGTTGGTGAGTCTGAGTTATAGGGAGAGGAGAGGATACTTTGTTAATCACACACACATGGTAGTCTGTATCCAATCAAATGATTAATAAAAGAGCGTATTTTGCTATCGAGTCGTCAGCTAAATATGTTCAAGTTTCGAGTGGCAACATAATATGAAAAGAAGTGTCAGAAAAGAAAAATTATTTCTCCATAAAGGCCTGCTAGCTAGCGAGAGTGAGTAGTTTCTTTGTCACAACATACGAAAGCCAAAAGATTATGAGTTAGAACCACCATATATAGAGCATCACGAAGAACAAGTAGTTCAATGATAAAAGGATTTGAAATGCCATCATAAAATTTTTCAAAAGCAAATGAAATCGATCCATCAGTACCTAAGAAACCAACGAAAATACAAAATCGGTTGCACATTCGTGATCTATCTCCAGGATAGCACCATCAAATCAAACTAGGATACCACCTCTGGGCCAGATTACATCTTAATCACATCTCTGAGTTTCCTGGATTGTTGATGGTCGTTGCATTCTTGATGTTGTTCGAAATTTATGTCCCTCCGTTGTTAGCCATTCTTCCACGTAAGTTGTTAGTTAACATAGCAACACTTGGATTTGGAACAAAGTAAACACATAGGTGGCTTGGACAATTGGGGGAAGAACAAAGATCTCCATGCTTGGTCCGGCGGGAGTTGTCGCATAGTTGTTCGCCATTGGTTCAAACCTTTCAAATGTCATAGCTTCTTATAAGCTTTTCAACAGTCAAAGAAGTAATGAACAATATTTTGCATTGGGCCACAACAAACTAGACATGACCTTGAGTGGGAGAGATTTCAACGATGAAGAATTTCTTGCAATGACAAGAAGCTACTCACTAGTCTCAAGTGAGAGAATTTCAGTTTAAGTAGGACTTGAATACTTAAAAAAATTGTGTGCATGTAATTTGGGATGAAATTAGGTATTAAGTTAGCTGCCAACAAAAGAAGGTGATAATTATATTTCACCGTGTTTATAAGATTTTTCAGAGTTTCAAATAATTTTGAATTTTGTCTTCGCTCGAAGTTGATGGAATTGAGATAGAAAATATTATTTGAATTGTATGAGAGTTTTGTAGTCGAACGATGTCCCATCCCCTTATCACTTGGTAAATGGGTGATGAGACCATGAGGTTATCTAAGATAACACCTGCCCTTAAGGAGGGTCTTTGTGGTTTGGGGTGGGGTGGGGGGTTCTGTTGGTAACCAAGAGCAGACAAGAATTAAGAACATCGTGATTATTTGGATAATGAGGTTATGATAGACCTTGAGTGTGTTTATATATTATTTGATGCTTTTATGGTGTTTCTTTGTGTTTTTCAAGGTTATAAATCACCCAAGACAAATATGGATTGCCAAGGCACCCATTGGATCAAAAGGAGGATGAGAATAAAAACTCATGGGCTAAAACAAAGATGGATTTGGACATCAAATGATCACTTTATGGCAAAATAAGTAGATATGGTAGTGCAGCATACCTAACTTAAGACCATCGTGATTTATTTGGATAATGAGGTTATGATAGACCTTGAGTGTGTTTATATACTATTTGATGCCTTTATGGTGTTTCTTTGTGTTTTTCAAGGTTATAAATCACCGAAGACAAATATGGATCACCAAGGCACCCATTGGATCAAAAGGAAGATGAGAATAAAAACTCATGGGCTAAAACAAAGATGGATTTGGACATCAAATGTGATTTATGGCAGAATAAGTAGATATGATAGTGCAGCATACCTAACTTTGACCGAGGTCCAACCAAAGTTATACAAGTCAAGACGCATCCAAATTTGTAGGAGAAGTTGCTTGTGGGCCAAGCAATCCAGCCGGCTTGGAAAACAAGTGACGGGTCCAATCAGCATACCCCCGTAGCTCAGCCTAAAACCACAAAGAAAGCTTACTAAAGAAGATACTTCATCCCCAAGTTGAAGGAATCTGAGTTGAAGTCGTACAATGAAGGTTTTGTCCAACTTTAGGAGGAAAAAGACTAGACCCCCCCCCCCCCCCCTTTTGTAACTAGTATAAATAGGAGGCTAGGCTAGAGCTTTTACGCACACCTTTTACTAGCACTTTTCCCCCACTAGGCACGAGTAGCAATCCATAGATGAGGAGAATTGATGTTGAGACCTCGGAGGAGAAGCATTCATCATCGATGTCTGTATCTATGGTTATGTTGTTACACTTTTTTTTTTGCGTTGCTAGATGATCTATTTAGTGATTTGAATTCTATGATTATTATGTATTACTTTTATGAGTTAATAAGATTATTATCTCGCTTTATGTTATGATCATCGATGCATATGCCTTTAGATTCTTTATTGTATTCATAATGCCTTAATCATCTCTTGTATATAATTATCGATGCTTTATTCCATATGATGTTTTAACTATTATATGCATGTGAGTCTATGATGTATGCTACTATAGTCATTGTTTATACTACTATTATGATAAACAAAGAAACTAATCTCGTGTATTAGAAAACTTTCTTAGGCGTGTATAGAAGGATTAGCTACCTTCCTATGCACAACTAAGAATGATGCTTGATTCTTAGATCATCGATGGTATAGACTATGGTTATGGTTTGTAGAAGCCCACAATTAACAATATATTATCCTAACTTCCTTGTGCTTCATTGATTAGGCGATGATATAAAGCGAAAGCACACATTTGCTAGTCCATCCTCTATTGCAAGAGGCGAATGCATGTGTAGAGAGTGACCTTAGAGGAAGGAAAAATGCATCATAGTAGATGATGCATAGTTGCATCTTATTGAGGAGATTGTATACATGACCATCTAGAAGAAACTACCTAAACATTACTTTCATTGATTGCATCTTTGTTTCCATTTGTAGTTTAGTACACCAATTGGGCACCTCAACCCACTAGTTTTCTTTCCTTGCATTGCATACTCGAATACATTAGGTTAGGTTTGAGTAGCTATTCTCGAAGGACCCTATAGAACACTACCCTAGATACATTTAGGATATTTATCACTTGTGTGTTTACTACACATCAAATTTTTGGCGCCATTACAGAAGATTTTTTTTATATTAACTAAAAGAACTAACTTCTTGTGTTTGATTTTAATTTCTTAAAAAAATATTAAGCTCTAGTTGGTTTTGTTTTGCAGGAATCTTTCTCGGGGAAGCCAAAAAAACCATCCAATGACGTGATACCACAAAGAAGGAAGAAAGATGACCCAAGGAGGATCCAAGGTTGAAGCAAGCAACACCAATCCTCCTCGAGGTTGTCACTCTCAGCGAAAAATCAATATCAATTGGCATGATGAAGAAGCGGATCCAGAAGACTTAAAGCTAATGTGGGAAACATATGAAGATTACATAAATGTAGAGGAATGGGTGCAAGCTTTTCCTTTCCTTCGATAAGTATGCCAAATTAGGTCAGAACCTCCTATGAGCATCAATGCTAGCATAAAAAATGAAGATCCAAAGAAACTGCTAGAAGATGTTCAAATCATCACGGAGCATCCAGAAGTCGATAAAATAAGTCAAATGAAGTGCATGCCAATTTTGGAGAGATCAAGGATCGATAAGGGTTTATGAAGCATGAAAATTACATGGACCATGAAGAAGAGAAAGATAATCTCAATGCTAACACATATGACAAGGAAGAAGATGGAGAGATCGTGAACCATGAAGAGGCAGATCATTATGAAGCCAATGAACTTAATGAAGAAGAGTTTATAACTCAATCTTTGAAAGAAGAAGGCAAGAGACATCCTTCAAGAAGATGCAAATGACAAATAAATCTACTCACATCTCGATGAAAGCATCTTACAAGCCATGGAGACCTTGATCGAGCATCTTCAACCTATCCAAAAAGATATAGGTTACCAACCTCTAAAAAATCCTCAAAAATAAGATCATAAGGAGACTATTGGATTTGATGATGAAGATGACGATCTTACAATTTCTGAAGAAGGAGATGAAGAGATAAAACCTCTAGGAGTAGCAATAGAGGAAGTAAGATGCAGTATTGAAGAACTTACACTATCCAAACGTTTTTGGATTCGCGGGAAGATGTTGAAGGTTTCACCCCACTTGAAGGCTTTGAACACTTCATGCACCTTATTCAATATGAATCCAGGGGACTCCACCTACCAAGGCATCCACCTTTAGAAACATTTAAGAAGAAGAGTTCAAGTATGGTGACTCCCCTGCACCTCATATTCAAAAGTTCAACAAAAACCTTGGGAACATTGAATAAGAGATTGTGGAGGAGAAGTCAAACAAGGATGATCAACCTCAAATGGAGAATGAAGGAATGGAGTCCTAAAGGAGCATCCATCTCAATCCATCCAACCAAAGGAGGAGCTTCAAGAAGAGCTACCTATCAAAAAATGCTGATGACCAGACCAACATGGAATCCAACTCAAAAGAGTAGCAAGATTACCCCCAATGCAGTCAAAATCGCGCTTTAAAACTAAAAAACTTACGATTTTACGCTTTTAGGTCACCAAAACGCTTTCGTTTCCATATAAAAACTTAAGTGTATAAAATCGGACTAAATTGCGCTTTAAAGCTTAAAAGCTTACGGTTTTACGCTTCTAGTTCACCAAAACGCTTTACGATTTTACGCTTTTAGTTCACTAAATGAGTATTCTTTTCATGAAATTAATTATAAAAAGTATATTTTAAAAGTAAATCACCAACAATATGATACATTTGAGATTAGAAGATACATATCAGGTACTTGGATACATTTGCAACTTCAATAGAGTAATCTAATTCACCAGCTAGGCTTTTCTCAAATTCATTAGCATAGAGGGAAAAGTGGTTTATTGTTAAAATTTATATTTACGAACTTATTATTAAGATGCTATAAGTTGTTCTACTTTAGGCATGAATCGCATGTATTTATTAACTTATTTGTGCATTCATATTTTGCATAGCATATGTCCTACTTAATAGATTTTTAGTTATTTTTCAGTATGCGTCAAAAACTTACGCTTTTACGCTTTGATTCTACGCTTTACCATTTTATCCCTTTTCCGCTTCTAGGTAGAATCGCGCTTTTGACTGCATTGATTACCCCACCATCCAAAAGATCGTGGAGGAGTTCATAAATGAGGAAATATCATCTAGCTCAATGGAGGAGCCTTCAAGGCACACCAATTTTGAGCCAAGCTTGGAAGAAATTGATGAAGATGACAACTTCGTACTTGGAGAAAAATGAACCTCTGCATCATCCTCTACAACGATGGAAGAAGAGCAAGAAGTAGCTATCCCACCTACCCCAAGCAAACATGCTCTATGCATAAAAGAACCAAGCTTATTGAAATCCCTCAAGATCCCCTTATAAAACCTCTCAAATAATCTACACAAACCTTGGAAAACAAGAAACTTGAAGAATTAAGGGTCGAGCAGGAAGAGTTCACCATTTACAAGGGCCCGTTTGGTGAAAAGATGGAGGATAATATTAATAACGTTGGAGACCATGTAGAAAATTTTAAAATCTTAGTGGAGATGTATCATGAAGTCAAGCTATATCTCAATAGACTACTTGATGAAGATCCATTTGCAACATTTATGAAGAGCCATGAGAGCGTAGTGTCATATCCAACCCAAAGAGGAGAATACATGAGTCCTTCCTTGTATCGTTACCTCTACCATATGCCTAAAATTAAAAATTAAAAGTGTGGGGTAAAAGGTGCAAGGTGGAGACTAAGGTGGTTGTTACTTCATAGTCAATTATCAAGCCAAAAGAAAAAGAAGGATGATACACACTTTGAGCCTACAATTCAAATACAATTCAAATGATGGACTTTAAGAAAGCCTTAAGTTGGGGTCCTTAAAGGACGAGGAGCTATGCCTAACTCAAAGGAATAAGAGAAAGAGTGCTTCATGGAAGGCAACCCGTGTCTGACATCCAACTTAATGGTGTAAAATAAAGTGCTATTGAGGAGATAGCCTGAATCTCTAAGTTTGTTTTATTTTCAATTTCGTGTTGAGGAAGAGAAGCACTTGCTTCCCTTCTATTTTATTACTTTGATGCTTTTGTTTTGTTTTTGAAATCCACAAGAAAAATAAGGGAGAATGGATCAAGGAAGATCCAAGATGTTGAAATTGAAGAATCCCTCTAGAACAAAGAATGCTAACTAAGAAATGAAGAAGAAAAAGGAGTGGCGCCCCTACTCGCCGTTAACCAGCCGCTAAAGAAAAGTGCATTTGACGCAAAATTTCCTTCTCGAGCACGAATGATATTCAAGTATGACCGTCTCCCACAAAGAAAACAACAACAGTTCGAACCACTACTGACTCGCCGCTGCCACCTGCCGCCTCTTTTCCAAGTCCTACATGCATAAGGGCTTGAACTTGTCTGAATCCAAGAAGGAAACGAGGGGAGGTACTCTCCGCCGCCCACCCACCTCTCACCTATAAAAGAGAGGGCACCCCCTTTTCTTTTATTCACAACAACTCATGAAGATTCGGAGCATCTAAATCCAAAATCTATGAAGCCACTCATGGGAGATCCATTCCAAGGAGATTTGAAAGGAAGAAGAAGTTGTGAAGACCCATACTTGTGAGATGGTGGAGGAGAAAGAAGGAGCATCAAAGCAAGGAAGCAAGAGGGAGGTAGCTATAAAAGGATATAAGAAGACGTGGAAGAGGTCAATGGAGGTTGCTCAAGCCCATACAAAGGGGACATATCAAGCCAAGAAGGTGGACAAAGACGATGTCTCAACCTAGGCAAAGAATGTAGCCATACATGAAAAAGTCTCTCAACATACTCCAATGGTGCAAAGAATGATAGATGCTTTGGGAGGAAAAGAGAGTATTATGTCACCGTTGGAGAGCATTGCTGTTATGGAGTACCCAAGGAAGAAGCTCGAGCAACTTCTAGAGAAAGAGAAGATTGAGAAGACTGACATCAACTCAAGTCCTTATGGATATCAAAGATGCATTCGAGTATTCGAAGAGAAGGAGGATCTTGTTCATTGAACAATCAACTATCTCCTAGATGACCATCATCTATAGCAGGGATTGGTGGATCTTGGTTCTAGTATCCACATCCTTCCACTTCCTCTCTATAAAGATATGAGACTTGCTGACATGGAGGAAATAGAAATAAAGATCAAGTTAGAAGATTACACCCCATGTCTACCTCTTGGAGTAGTTCGAGTACCCACGGGAACCATCGATCACAAAAGTCTAGAGACTTCATTACTTACGAACAAAATATCATTCTACTAAATCATAAGATTTATTTCATATCAATCTTCAATGTCAGACAATGAGTTGCTCCTTACATTTTCCTTAGAGAATCCTTACATCCTTAATAAATAATGAGGTTATCTTCGATATATCGCTCTTTAACAAATCCATGATCATTTGGGCCCACAACCGAAGGCAATGGATTAGAGAATCATTCATGATTTTGAAAATAATTTTATAGAATACTTGGCATAGGCTTGTAGAACGCATTAGCCTCATTTGTCAAAATATGTAATTGCTCTTAGTTTGATTCATAATATTTCCCAGATTCATTAAGGAATAATTTGTAGTTTTCCTCTATTTGTTGAATAGCAAATATGATTTTGATTTGTAGTGCTTCTGCTTCAGTACGTCAGCATTGTGCTTCTTTTCCAAAAGGCGATTCACGGTAGTTGATAAAATATAGTAATAGCAATGTCCTAAATCCTAATGGTGGCAAGAAATCTATCAATCTACACAATAAATAAAAGCCAAATGAGAAAACTTGAAGCCCCATTTCAAATTTCCTGCATCCAGAGTGAAAGTAGGAAGGACATTTTGGTCTTCACAATTACTTTTTTTTATTCATTAAAAAGACACTTACTAGGATTCGAACCATGACCATTTTAAAGAAAAACAAAGATCATAACCAATCACACTAAGTATATTTGTTGTATCTTTTTAAATTAAAAACATATAATTGCAGAGAGGAAAAAACTCTTCCCCCATTTAAAATTCCCTGCTCCAGGAGCGTTTGTAGGAAGAGTAGAATAGGGAGTGTCAATTTTTTCCTTTTTTCTCTGTGGAACGGGCCAACTTACCGTAAACATGCGGATTTAAACTGGTCCAGGAGTGTCAATTTTTTTCTTTAAGTCCTTTTATTTCTCCATGGTGGTAAAATATATATATGAAAAGGCAAAACCAATACTCCTTTTTATTGCTAAAAAGAAAAAAATTAACAATAAACTAATGCATGGATTCTAATGGGCTAACCGCTAATCATAAAATAAAAGAGTTGAACGGGTCTGACCTACATGGGATTTGCCCATCAAATAAAACAAATGAACATCATGGGTTTGCCATTCTAAAACAAGCTATTTTCTCTAGCATAATATATACTATGCTATTATTTTATATCTTAGTGGCTAAAATATAATGTATTTTAAAGTTATTCAATGGTTCAACTTCGACCAACTCAATTAGTCCAATTTTTATCATTTCAAATATATATTATGTAATTATTTGATATCATAATGATTAAATTATAGTGTATATTATAGGGAATCGTTTGGTATTTGTTAGTAAAAAACTAAACAGAAAGATCTATTTGGTTATTTTTAACATTAAAACGATCCTAAACATTTTCAGTTTCCTTTCGAAATTCTATAGTTTTATTCCCGAATCAGTGATGTGCAAATGGTGAATTGCAGTCATCTCTTTTCTTTCATTATTTTTTATTTTCAAATATAAAGTTTAAAAATAAAGAATAATTAGAGTTTGGCATGGGTCGGTCAAACAAGCTGAATTTCAAGTTTTGGCCCATTTTGATCAAGTCTAATTTATAATCACATGGTTCTCTGATACCCTATAAAAATCTCAATCCAAACCAGTTTGGCAGGTGAGTCCGTGTTTACCACCATTTTCTAGGGATACAGGAACAGTGGTTCCTATCCCAAATCGTGCTGTTCATTCTTGATTTCTTTAGATTTTATCATGGCTTGGCAAAAAACCAGAAAGCACAATGATGAGAAGATGAAAGTTTTATAAAGCAAATTAATCGGCCAACGGGCCGAGTAAAAGCTAGCAACGATTGTGAGATGCTCATTTCCCGAAAATCGGAGGGATATGCGATTTTTTATTCGATTTTCTGGAATTCAGTTTCTATAAAACTTACTCCACCTCATCATATTACCAGAAACAATATTGTTTCACAAGGTAACATGTACTTGATTTTGGTTCATAAGACTGATTTTTTATTCGTTGCATCATTCATGTCTCTTTTCTACTAAAATTCACTATTTTTATCACGTGTTTCCCCAAAAAAAAGGGCAATGTCTATTTTTTACCCAAACTTTTTTCAGATTCTTTTATTTTAACCAAACCTATAGAAATTCTATTTATTATCCAAACGTATTATAGTTTATCAAAGTCTGGGCATTCATTCTGTTACCGTTACTTATTTCGTCCACGTGAGGAGTGAGATTTTGTTTTGTTTTTTGATAATCTTTTCATTAAAAATAGTAAATGATGGTATTATGACCGCCACGTAGGAAGTCAACTCATTATGGTCATACTTAGTCAGCATTACTAACAGAAAAGTTGACGGAGAGTTAACGTTTGGATAATTTTTAGGAATTCAATAGGTTTGGTTAAAATAAAAGAATCCGAAAAAGGTTTGGGTAAAAAATAGACATTGCCCAAAAAAAAACTATACAACAATAAGCTATACACCTCATTACATTATCAAATTTCATACCTCATCTTCGTCCGGCCAAACGGCCGGGGCCCACGCTAGTACATAAGTATTGTTAGTTCCGATTAGGAACAGACATTATTTGGGTGACTGCAATGTGTCATCCGCCGCTGAGGACCAAATGTGCTGCTATATAGGCTAACTATGTCACCAAGGAGACCAGCCAACCGATGCATGTGTGTCTCTCTCGACTCGCAAGAAGGAATCTCGTTTGGCATTAGTCTTGTTTGATGATTACTTTTACTTTATCAAAGCAAGCGGCATTATTCAGGAAGCTGAGCAACTAGTCAATTAACTACCAAGCGAACTGGAACTACAAGAAAGGCTCTGCATGATAGAAAATTTGAATGTCTTTTCAGCAGCGGGCTGAAGCCATTCAAGTGTTATCTTGGGGTTTAGGATCTGTCATGGTCATCGAAGTTGCGCGAAATGGCGGTTATTTCTTGCAAAGAACTCATTCCGGCATCCTAGTCGCTTCGTCGGGTCGGAGCAATGAGAATGAAGGATTGGAGAAAAGGTGTTCATGATATAGAAAGATCACTAAACTTCCAATCCGGATATGCTTTTTGACCTTTACAAGTGATCACTCCTGTTTCACGGAAAAAATATTACAAGTTTACAAAGTTGCACTGGCAGCTGCTGTAAGTCCTTTTTTCCTTCCTGTTTTTTCAGTGAACTGAAACCGCAGTACTCACTCCAGGGGGAAGAGGACGATCCTCCAAAATCCAACAATAAGCAAGATTGCTGTGACGCATTCCATTCTCCATAAGAAAGAACTTGAAAATTGAATCTTCGGTTACTTGGTCAACCAATAAATGAATATAAGGAAGGTGCATACTGATGCAACCAGAGAAAGAATGATGGTATCCATGGACTTCTTTCTCTTTATTGATGAAAGAATGTGATTTACCTGCATCCGTAACCATCAACAATAAGCAAATATAAACATATATACTGAATTGTCACAAGCAAGAACAGGAACGCTGTATGGGATGACCTAGACGACGGACAAAGGAAGAGAGGCTCTGCATACCGTTGGGAGTCGGCTGCTAACATTAGTGAGCTTTGAATTGATTCCGCCGAAAGTTGAACGTTGGAAAACAAGGGTACCAAGTGTTGCCTGAGCTTGAGAAATTACAGTATCCACCTGGAGCACAATAGCAAAGCAGAAATTTCAGTAGAACAGTAATAGCTGCCATATCAGAACTTTCACCAATGACGCTTCCCCGCCAGAAAAAAAGGAAAGTAAAACCCTAGGACCGACAACAGTAAATAACTGACCTTGTGACAATAACCATGCATTTGCAAACAAAATAGATTCCCGCACAAACCAACGAACTCCCTCATGGCATGTGCCAAGGAGGAGTCTTAAAAAAACAGCAAAACAGCTTGCCTACTGCCAATATATACCCCAAAAAACTAGACAGCCAGATTATGTTGTAAGATATCGTTCACTGGTTGTGTAATGCAAATGATTTAACAGGACGAACACACACTTTCAGCAGCACAATTATGAATGATGCATTTACAAAGAACCTTTTATTCACGATACGCCAGTGTCGAAGTCAGCACAGAACTAAACCAATATAAAACAGAAACAACAGTAAAAAAGCCTCGAAAACATTGCAGGGAAAGAAGGTAGCTCTGATAGCAGGGTGAAGAGCAAACATAATATTGATTTGGAATAAGAAGACCACAAGCAAAACTAGTTTAAAAGGAGTAAAATATATAATTTTTTCGCACTAAAAATGTTTGCCAATGAAACCCTACAATACGACTCAGGTGGGCTACTAGACAAGGAGAACATTGACTACAGAACAAGGATATATGAGACAGCTGAAAAGACCATGGATAAGAGTATAAGGATAGCATGAGTGTATTAGAAGAGCACTACGTTCCTAGAAAATCATGTTGCAGTGAAACCCACTCTTAACAACCAAAACCATAATAGCAAAAACATTCTAATTCCCCTTCCCTCTTTCTGCCTCCTATCAAAAGAACACAAATTTCTAAGAAAATACAAGCCTAACAAATGAGTTGCCAAGTTATTTTGACAACCATTGTAAGCCAGAAGTCCTCTATAGAAAACATAAATATTGGATCACAAATATTAAGAAAAAATTGTGAAACAATGAAACACAGCCCCATGGAAACACAATGGTAAAAAAAATCCCCACCCAACAAGCATAACTATTCAATTGCAAGAAGAAGAAGAAGAAGAAAAAAAGAAGTGACAACTTCTTTTGCAATGCTATACCTGTCCAGTACTCCGGTTAATGGTTGCATGTTCTCTAAGAAGAGCCTGGTCTGATGAGTCTGCACCTTCTTCTAAGTCCAGTCTTGTTCGATCAAACTCTCTGAAATCATCAAGAAGTGAGGCATGTTCTTGCTTAGCTCTCAGGCTCGAACGAAGACGGTGAAACTCCTGCATTTTGTATATTGAGCAGACAAAGTCATTGATCTGACTATGATATGTTTATCTGAAAGGAAGAAGAAGAAAAAGAGAGAGTATCCCACATCTAATAGCTCAACAAATAAAATGAGTTTCTTCACTTCCATTTTCGTTTCTTGTTTTCTGTTTTCATGTCATAAATTTGGCAATCGAAACGAGAAAACTTGTTTATTTTCCATTCTGTTTTCTATTCGTTTCCAACTATGAAAACAAAAAGTGCAACTTCCTGTTGTTTTCGGAAACGACAAAATGTTGTTTTCACCTGTTTTCTCAAAAACAGGAAACAGAAATGAAAGTAAACAGGCCCTTAGATGAAGGAAAGATTTCACAACTGATATCCCATGTATACAAAGCCTAAAGCATATACTGGTAAAAAAGATACAGTACAATGCCACACAACCTGTCTGAGATCTTGAAGAATCTCTTGATGCCTTGTCAAGGTATGTGATACCATTTCAGACCCACCAGATGATACCCAAGCTTGCATCTGCAAACTTACTTGTTGAAGCTGATCTAATAATCGTTCTATACCAGATTCAAGATCATTCTCATCAGAATCAACTTTAGCAGAACCTTTTGAGGATACTAGCTTACGATAGGAATTCATCTGTTCATCTAACTGAGCTTCAAGTTTTCTAGCCTGAATCGAGCACGGAAAATTTGTTAGTAAGACAAACAAAATGCCAAACCAGATAGTAGAAACAGGTTGTGAAAAAGGCTGAAATCCATGATTGTCGAAACATCCTACTTCATTTGTCAAGTGAGGTACTTGGTAGGTAGTTGGTTTTGTTTAAATCACGAAATATCAGATAATGAGAGCCATAGTGCAGCCAGATTAAAGAAATAGAATATCATCTTGGCAAAGTTGCAAAAGCAGAATAGAGAGCTATTCTCGTGCCAAATTGTATTCAGAGCAAACTATGCCAATAATTGAAAGTGGCACCAGTTGTGCAGAACATGGAAACTGAGTAATGGACAATCCACTGGTCTCCATGAATCCTTATAGTAGAATATTTAACGTCTCTAAAATCTCGAAGGAAAAACATAAGGCAAACAGCATCGATGGTGTCCACAAAAGTGTTCTTGGGAGACGAGTATCAGTGCAGATACCAAAACAAGAACTCTTATTGAATCAAAGGTTAGATCTTGTCAATCATAGTCATCCACAATTCTTTCACATGAAAGATCTCATGTACATTAGATAAACAAAAAAACAACAACAACTGGGATGAGTAGGATGAAGGTATAGCATGGGCAACAGAAAGAATTCCTTCAGCAGTTAATCTCTTCTCACTACAGCAGCATATAAGTATGTTAGTGTGGAGAGAGGCGATTATCGATGATGTTAATCTATTCTAGGCATCGACCTTCACATAGGATGATAATATAACCTTCTGCTTCAACAGAAATTCTCACGATGCCTCTACAGTCATAAGTACTCAGAACACATTCAAAACTTTTGCAGGCGACTGATCCTTCATTTATATGTTGCCTGTGTCACGTGCAGGGCGCTAATAAGTTGCTAAACCGAAACCCACTATACAACCTATCCCATACTTGTTGTACAGGACATATTCCCCATCGTCCGCCTCAATCTCTATTCTGTAACAGAGTCTCATCCCTATGGACACTGAATGGGTAGCTACAGTTAAACACCAAGCACAACCTAGAGCAATATCCCAGCATACCGCCATACCACCCAGGGAACTAGATACATACAACGTCAGGCACTACGGCAAACTCGCGAGAACCGAATTCGCAACCAACACTTCATATTAATCAATATGCAGAGAACCAGGAATCTCTATCGTAAAATCCAAAAGGTTGAAATGTCAGCTTAGTCTAATCAAGCTCAATCCTGATTCTGTCCCGATTATGTTAAGTGCCCGTATCATCATTTCCCAACACAGCTGCAGTCAAATTCAACTTAGATACCAATCAGAATTGGAACAGCTCTATCGCGATTTCACGCGCTAACCGAAGGAAATGACGGCCGGTAGAAGAGTAAAAGAGATCGGGCGGAAACCTGTTTACGTAAAGCGTCCCACGAGCTCGGAGCATCCATGGCTGCTTTCCCTAGTCAGATCCGAGTCCCGGCAACGCCCTGCGGCAAAAATTCAGGGTCTTGGACGAAATTTATTGAAAAAGAAGAAGAATTTGGATTGGAATGCCAAATTTGATTGACGGGTAGGGTTTGGTATGGAGAGGACGACAGTTGATCCGCTGCCTTCCCAGTTTCTGCTTCTTCTCTCTCTTGGCTCACTCGCTCTTTCCTCGACGTCGCCAACGGCAATTTGGGAAACTTGGGGATTGGCGGAGGTCTGAACCGACGGCCGGTAACGTAATTGCTTCGCTAACAATTAAATTGGGCGATCACCGAAATTTATTAATATTAATTTTTTTATATATAGTAGCTATGAGCTCCGCCAGTTGGCCGAAAGTGTTATAATAATTTGATTTATTTATATCTAATGACAATATTGTTCACACATAAGAAATTGTTGCGTATGATTCAACAAAACCAAAATTATTGTGTATGATTGTTGTACAGAATTAAATGACGTTTAGTTTACTAATTCTGTAAAATAGTAACGTGACTTGTGAATTATGGTGGTGTACGAGAAAGTTGTGTATGGTGGTGTATAGCTGAAATTATAATGGACGATTCCTCCATTTCGTGCAACTACGAACTTTCTTCTTCCGAGCTTCAATGGACGATTCCTCCATATGAGCTTGGTGAAAGGCAAGTGATAAGCATAAAGGATTCAACATTGTCAATATGGGTTGAATTTCATCGTCCAACCGCTGATGAAACTCATCCGGGCAAAGCTGGATTGAGCTACAACATCCTCGAGCGAAGCTCCTCGAACTTCTCTTGGTACTTCGCCACCGTTCCAGTTTGCCAAAGCTTGTTGAAATCCCTAGCCACATTGAGATGATCGTGGTCGCTGAATCGCGGAATCAGTTCTTTGGTGAACAAGCTAAGTCCCAAATCAAAGAACGTATGGCCAAATGACCATCCCTCATACTCATACCACACATTCGCTCGATTTTCAAGATAGATGGAGGCGAGTTCTACCCGCTGATTCTATGGAATGGCATAAATATGAAAGAGCTTGTTACTAGGGGCGCTAATTAGTTCAGTTTTGATTAACCACTAATTGATATGACGGTTAGCGGTTAACCAATAAGCAAAAATATGTATATGATTAATTGAACTAATAATAAATAAGTACAAAATTAAGTAGTACAAGAATACAAATTCATTAGTCATTGAGAACTGACTACCTTGACAAAGCAACCTGTATATGGATCAAAATTTATTGACTGGCTAGAACATATTAAGTAGAAAAACTCATTGATATTGTGCAAAAAGCTAGATGAAATTTTATATAAAAAAAACTTTAGATGGAAAGTTTCTCATATTTTTTATTATCAATAGACAACTTGTAATACCAGGGCAAAAAGATAGCACTGTTTACAAACAATGAAAAAGCCAACGATCAAAATCAAAACTATCTATAGCCGCATGCAACAAAGAAAGGGTCTTCTTGGCCACGTCATGAGCCACCCGGTTGTTCCTCCTGCCAACAAAAGATATTCCAAACTGGCGGTACTCTTGTCGAAGACTCTCAATCTCTACCAAAATTCGTCCACCCTTAACATCTCAAACATCCCTCCTCTGAATTTTCTCAATTACCACTTTCGCATCCCCGCAAAACATCACCTCAGTAAAACCCTTCAAATAGCACCAAAGAATCGGATCGTGGGTGGCAACTAATTTCACTAGGAAGGGATCCACGAGACCTGCATAATAAAACCCCTTGACAAAACGTATACCCCCCATCGCATCCTGAACCAATACACCACCTGCACCATTTGACCCATTCGAGACTGCCCCATCCACACAGCATACAAACGGCATCGAATGTTGCCCCGGAGAACGTTTCGCATATTACAAAATAAAAACACAAATTTGAAGGATGTAATGGGTCATAATTATATAATATTAATTAGATGAAAATTATGTAATTATATTATTGAATAATTATATTGGGTCATAACATTTAGATAATTACTCTAAGTCTAAGTCTGGGAGAGTGTGGATATTCTAGAGGGCAGGATTGAAGGTTACTCGTGTTGAAGAAGGAGAACATTTTATTCAGATATTGGTAGAGGTGAAAAGGTTGAATCGAGCAGAGTATTCTGATATCTCAGTTAGGGTGAAAGAAGCAGGAGCAGCACTGGAAGTAGCTTAGATGGCAGTTCTGGATATTATAATCCCACTGAAGAGCTTATAGTTGAGGAAAAGAGACTTAATCTGGAATGTGTGACATTAAAAAGAGTAGAAGATTTGTATTACAAACAAAAGTCTAGAGTCCAGGCAATTCAAGAAGGGGATTCTAAAACCTCGTTCTTTCATAAAACAGTTAAGATCAAAACACAAAGACAACAGATTATTCGAATGGTAAATTATCAAAGGGATGTGGTAACTGGTGTACAGGGTATATAGGTTATTGTAGTAGATTTTTATTCTAAGCTGATCGGTTCTAAGATCCTAATGTGGAGCAAAAGTCAGTGGAATTATATCAAGAAATCCTGCAACACAACTTATCTTCTGAAAAAGGAGATATGCTAATGAGAGGAATTACTCGAGCAGGTATCAAGCAAGTGTTTCAAAAATTAGGCAAGGATAAGGCACCTACACCTTTTTTTTTCCCCTGCTGAATTCTTCAAAGATCATTGGAATATTATTGGAAAACAAATTGAAGAGTAATTGTGAACAATACAATTTTCATATTGATGACTAAGTTACCTTGTTATGAGAAAATGATGAATTTTAGACATATATCGTGTTGTAATACCTTGTATAAAGGGATATCTAAACTGCTAGCAAATCGGCTTGAATTGGTGGTTCCTAGTGTTACTAGTCGATCACCGTATGCATTTATAAAAGGAAGGGCTATCAGTGATAATATTTTACTGGCTTCTGAGCTTGTGAGGGATTACCATAGAAAGAATGTTACTCCTAGGTGTGTGGTTAAAATAGACATCATGAAGGCGTTTGATTATGTTAATTGGAGATTTATGTTCATTGTAATGGGGTTTCCTTCTGGCTTTCTAAATTTACTCTCTGCTTGTATTACAACTCCACCAATTAAAGTATCACTTATTGGGGTCTATGTGGTGATATTAAGGCATGTAAAGGACTGAGGCAGGAAGATCCTTTGTGTCCCTATCTCTTTACGACTGCTATGGAAGTTCTAGATTGTTTGACTAGGAAAGCAGTCACTTAGAATCAGACACCATTTCATCCTAGATGTGAGCCTCTTATGATCACCTATCTATGCTTTGCGGATAACCTCATGGTGTCTACAAATGGGTCAATAAAAGGGGTTGTAGGGATAAGGAGGTTAATTAATGGATAGTTTTTATAAACTATCGGGACTGGATGCAACCCAACAAGGAAAGATTGTTCTATATCAGATTGGACATAATTCCCCTTAGGTAGTCTGCTAGTGAAATATCTAAGGGTACCACTCATACAGGGAAGCTCACAAGGAAAGATTGTCAAGTTCTCGTAGACAAAATCACTCAAAGATTATGTAGTTGGAGTTCTAGATTGTTGAGCTATGTTGGGAAAGTACAACTCATCTCTATTGTGATTTCTAGCACACTTCAATACTAGCTTAATATTTTTCTGCTGCCTCAGTTTATCATTAAGGAAGTTGAGAGGTTGTGTAATGAGTTTCTGTGAGACTCTGTTGAGAATGATATCAGAAAGAGGGCGGTAATGGCATGGGACAAGTTGGCGATACCAAAACAAGAAGGAAGGCTTGGAATTTGTAATTTCAGTCTATAGAATAAGGCCTGCATTTTGAGACACATTTGGGATATATTAACATCAGGGGGCCCATTGTGGGCGACATGGATCACAAGGTATAGGTTAAAGCAAAAGACTATTTTGGAGATCTCTGAACCTGGATTTGGAAGAGGTTTCTGAAATGTAGGGATCTGACTTCTCCATTTGTCTCTGGTACTGCCCCTAATGTGTTGTGGCAGGGGGAGCAGATGTAGAAGTATTATGTCACAAAAGTTTGGAACTCTATTCGTTGCCATTCACAGGAGGTTACCTGGTGGAAGCTTGTGTTGGCTAAGGAAATTATTCCTCGACATGGACTCCTAGTGTGGTTAGCAATGCAGAATAGACTTGTTACTCAAGACAAGTTGCAGTCATGGGGGAAACCAATGTCGGGGATGTGCTTTTTAGGTCCAGGAGGAGTCGAAAGAAGAGATCATCTACTTGCGTCCTGTTCTTATACTGTGTTTGTTGCAAAAAAGTTTACGTTGTCATTCCCCAGCTGCTACAGAGGACTGGGAAGGTTTAGTGTCCTAGTATGTGCAGAAGTGGACAATGAAGAGCCCCACGAAGTGTTTATGCAGGTTGATATGGAGTGTCACTCTTAGCCATGTTTGGCGAGAGCGATGTACCAGGATGTATGGGACGAAACCAATTAAGAACCCTGGGGAGTTAGTGCAGCTTGTGAATGAAGATGTTCTTTATCGAGTATCTTGAGATCATGCCCTTTAGTTAGAACTAGGAAAGATTGTTAGCTTATAGTAACTGTTTTTTTATTGTTTTTTCATAGCAATCGTTTGTAAAGGTTTGAGAGGCACATCAGGTTTTTCCTGATGAGAGCTGGCGTTAGCGCTTAATGAAAGTTTTTTTTAATTTCGCATAAAAAAATGATTAATAGTTAAATTATTCGGCCAATGAATATGATCGAGCACAAAGCTATTATATGATGAACTGGTTGGATTTGGTTGTGGTATTATGGTGGGTCTTGGTAGGATGAGGTAAAAATATGGCTGACTATTGTCAAGATTTAGACCAATGTTAAAATATTGAGATTGGGTTCGGTTTGATCCTCAAAACTCAAAATGGGTCGAGTTTGAGCATGGTTATTTAGATCTGTTTGGTAAGCGTAGTTCTAATTTAAGTAGAGGTCGCTTAATGGTTTCCTTGTTGGTTAACCACTAAGTGATGTATCGGTTATCAATTTAATCAATAAGACAATAACCCTAACCGATAACTGAATTGTGTTTTCTTTATCGATTATCGGCTAAACTGATAATTGTCTTGATCATTTGGGTTGTCGATTAAACTGATAACCACAAAATCAATTACCACCCCCTACTTATTACACTTCCGCAACCATGAATGAGGATCTGAACCGGAGAAGAAAGAAAAATCCAATTTGGGAAGGTGATTGGTGAAGGAATGCCATTGTGGAGGTGGATGATCACGATTTTGAGCATTGCCGGTACCAGGCGATCTGGGTGGGGTGGCGGGTAACTGCTCCAAAATTAGCTGCACTGAAACCTTTAACTCCTCAATATCCGCACTAGTCTTCTACTGATTGGCTGCAAGTTGTTGTTGCTCATTCTTCAATTTCATCATCTGCTCTTCTAAGGAGATTATTTGCAAGTTCTGAATCGCCATTGTTGCTAGAGAGGAGGCTCTAATACCACTGTAATAGCCCTGGACAGGAATTGGCTCCATCTAAACGAGAAAAGGAGCAAGAAAGGAGGAAAGGAAGAAAATAAGAAGAAAGAGCTAACTGGTAAACTAAAGATTGTTATTTCATAGTCCATCTGATGCCCCTGTGTTCTAGGTTTCCCCTTCTTATACAATGTGAGCACAACAAAATTACAGAATGGTACTCCAAGTATTGAGTCATTACAAGCGAAGAGGAAGACATCGGTGTGGCGAGAAGCTCTAGGATATGTAGGATCTCCGACGGGTAACGTCATTAGCGAGGTTGTGGCCAGCGCATCATCCTCGCCTGGAGACTTTCCTTCTCCAGCGTGCGGCATCGTTAGTCTTCTTTGATTCTTCGAGGTTTGATTTTGTTTGTTTGTGGGAACTAAGAGACATACGTGAATGCGAATGGAACTGTCAATGGTGATCTTGATTTTTTTGACTTTCTAGTTTTCCTTTCATTCGTGTTTCCTCAAAGCCAGGAGAAAAGGAGTCTGGACAAAGAAATGCACTTTGTCAATGGATGGATCGGGTCGGGCTTGTATTATGTAGTTGGGTTGGAGGCTTAAACAATTCGGTGCGGTTAAATCGTAAACCGCAAAACATGACATATTTCAACTGCGCCGAATAAAATTTGTCTTTTTGTCAATTTGCAGTTAACCGCAAACTACAATCATTTGGTACATTTTTGGTTTAGCAAGCCTATGTCATGTGCAAAGGTTCAGAAATGATCTTAAAGACCATGATGAATTAATTCCTTTCTCTTTTTAGTTGTAATTTTTTCATTACTTTACTTGTTTACCGGCTCTCTTTACTTGTAATACAATAACTATTGGGTTTAGTAACCATTTTTTCTCAAATCGGTTACATAGCTTTATGATCATTTAATACAATAATTATTGGATTTGGTAACCACTTTTTCTCAAGTCGGTTACAAGGCTTTATGGCCAGAAAAGGCTAGCGCCGGAAAAGCCTTAATTGTGCTTTTGAATCGTCTCCTTAATGACGAGCTAGAGTGTTTTACAACTCTAATAAAGAGAGCCTTTCAAGGTTGTTGCTTTCGCCAGCATAATGAGGCGTATTCAAAGGGCTTCCGCAAATAAATATGCTCTCAAGGCCCTAATTAATGCAATCTTTCAACAATTTGATCCTAGAACATATTAGCTAGCAATGGATTGCACGAAATTCCCATTTGGAAAAAGACTTAGAATATCCAAGTCCCCCCTAAGCTCAAAATTTTAATATGGCAATGCCTCAAAGCCATACTTCCCACATTAGTGGCCCTTCAAACTCATGGAGTCAACTGTTTCAACCGATGCCCTGTCTGCTGGAGACATCGAGAAAGCATTGAACATTTATTCTTCAGATGCCCCCTAGCCACCAGATTGTGGATTTTAGTGAGATTGAGCAAATTTATTGAGACCGCCCAGACTGTTAACTTTAGTCTATGGTGGCGACATGTCATGGTCTCCGAGACCTCCCCATTCCACATTCTCTAATGCGTCTATTTACTTTGGAGAATCTGGAAGTCTAGAAATAAAGTGACCTTCGAATTTATCCAACCTCATGTTCGTTTCCTTGCCAGACAGTTCTACAATCAGGTCCTCGAATTTTCCATTCTTCTCCTTCCTCCTCCGCCCCGCAGCTCTCTTATCCCAAATCATCCTGCCACCACTTGGGTCCCTCCACCAGAAGACTTTTTGAAGATCAACGTCGACACAGCTGTTTGTGCCACCAGTTGTTCGTCTGGGCTTGTTATTTGTGGGTCAGACGGGCATGTGGTGCTGGCGCTCGGACTGCAGCATCAAGGAATAGTCAATCCTTATCTGGCAGAGCTTCTAGCTTTTAGAGACGTTATCTCCATCGTAGCCTCAAGATCCTTGACCCACGTGATAGTCGAAGGTGATTCTGAAGTGGTAGTCAACCAATCCGTCAAGGCGTCATTGAAGACTCGATTGGAGGTCTGGTGCTACAAGAGTGTCTTCAGATCCTTAGCTCTTTGTCTGTTTGTATAGAGTTTAGGGCGGTACCTAGATCCGCCAACAGTGCTGCCCATAGAGTGGCGCGTAAAGCACTGCTTTTGTCTCGTGTAGAGCTAGAATCTTTTGATTTTTGGGGGTGGCTTCTTTAGATTATGTTAGGAGGTCCTGGATAGAATTGTAAGTTTAACTATTTTCTTCTATTGATATCACTGAGAAATAAAAAAAAAACTCAGTCGGAAGTTGAGGAGCACTATGAGCAATTACCAAAATTAAGTGGTCAGCTTGCAACTACACTTAAAGTGTTACCGGCTGTTATTTACCCATCGGTCACCGAATTCGTCTCAACAGCCAAAGAGCCAAGCCTCCCCTGTTCCCATTGAACCAACGACCCACTCGCCGGAGGCCAGGAGGCAGTAGCTAGCAAGTGATAGACAGGAGCCGAGTGAGTCCGTCAGTCAATGTCCGATGAAGATCCTTGGCTCGCCAGGGACAAACTCTACCATTTCGTCTTCTGTCTATTCCTAGCCCTCTTCTTCTCCAAACTCGCCTCCGTAACTCCCTACTCGTTTCTGCGCCGCCACTCGATTTGGGTCGGTTCCATCCTTTCCCTCCTGGCTGGAGCCGCCAAAGAGGCTGCCGACCACCTCGGAATCTTCCCTTCCGCCGGCGCCTCCGCCAAGGACGCTGTTGCCGATCTAATTGGCGTGTTAGTCGCCGCCTTCGCTCTCTCGATCTGCAGAAGCTCAGTAGGATCAGATCCCCCTTCGGGTTCAACCCGGCGAGCTCTCCCTGTTTAGTCCCGACTTCTCCCAGCTCAAGAAAATGTGGGGCTCGCGTCTCCAGAATCAGAAGCAATTAGTTGCTGGAGTGTAGTTTGTAGTGTGGAGGAGAAAGTTTCTGCCTTTTTTTGTTTTCAACAGAAAATGGGAGTTCTGAGTTCTGGATCTTGAGCAGTGAAATTGCAGCAGCAAGATGATACGGTAAGGTCAGTTCTTTCTCAGTTCCCACTGTACTAGTAAGTATTCAGATCATGGAGCTGATATAGGATAGGGTTTCTTGTTTGGTCAAACACAATTTCCATAGCAATTGTTTTAGGAGTTCGAATGAAGCAGGCAGTGAACAGCATTTGACACTATCAGCAGCTAAATCCTTTGATGTAATCAATCTTTCACCTTTTTCGAACAATCTCCCGTAACAGGGGAGCTGAGTGAGTCTTCAGTGATTCTGGCCCAACTTTGTAGAGGTGTTTTCCCGGGGTTAGCTCTCTGATTCTTCTGTTGAATATGATTGTCAAGTTACCTGCTGTCAAATGTAGTGCTCATTGTTAGAGAGGGTATAAGATCCAGCAAAACCTTCTCTCAACAACTCGAGTTATTGGGATCAACTGGTTCTTGACATGGTATCAGAGCCTTCTGTGACCGAGAGGTCTTGTGTTCGATTCCCGGTGACCCCCATTTGTTAAGCACATGGTATTCTTGTCTTCAGACTTGTGCAAACTTCAAGCCCTTGTCAGTGGCTTTCGTTTGAGGGGGTGTGTTAGTGTTGTGGTATATGGTCCACGATTGAACCTTTGCCAACAACTCGAGTTATTGGGACCAACTGGTTTATGACAACAACTCGAGTTATTGGGACCAACTGGTTTATGACATGGTATCAGAGCCTCGAACCAAAAGGTCATGTGTTCGAATCTCCACGACCCCCAATATTAACCGTTATCTTTCAAGCACATGGTATGGTGGGCCTGTGCAAACTTCAAGCCCATGAGTTGGCTTTCGTTTGAGGGGGCGTGTTAGAGAGGGTATAAGATCCAGCAAAACCTTCTCCCAACAACCCCCAATATTAACCGTTATCTTTCAAGCACATGGTATGGTGGGCCTGTGCAAACTTCAAGCCCATGAGTTGGCTTTCGTTTGAGGGGGCGTGTTAGAGAGGGTATAAGATCCAGCAAAACCTTCTCCCAACAACTCGAGTTATTGGGATCAACTGGTTCTTGACACTCATATCAGAAACTCTGCTTGGTTATTTTTGCTAAATGGCTGATCCCATTCCGTGATTCTGAAGCAGTTTGTGAAGTGTCAGATGAATTCCTTAAGATACATATTGAGGTTTAGTATTGCTGCACCACTTGTACTTGCTTGTGTTTGTTAAAGAGGTGATTGAAGACTTGCAATAGGTCTGAATTTGTTGCCTGTCTAGGCTATTGAAAGCAGGAACATCGAATTCGCCATCGGATCTTAGTCAAACATAACTATACACACTGCATAAAGAATCATTCATTGTACAAACAGGGAACAACTATTGCAGCATCTCCTTTGCCTATCTATGCATTATTGCCAGTTAAACTCAAGAAGAAGTACATGAATTACACTCTCTTTGTGTTTTCAGATGCTGGTTTATTTTTCGTTTGGATAATACCACTGATCATCAACCAATTCGTCGGTATCACCTCCTGAAGCTCCTTGATGTTGATGGCTTCTCATGAGTATCTCCATCCTCCTCCTGATCAGGAAGCTTAACAGCTACATAAGTCCCGGCTCCACATAGTGCCCCGAGTACGGGGGCAGTGAGGTAGATCCATATCGCTTTGTAGTTGTTCACAGCTACCGCAGGCCCCAAAGTTCTCACCGGATTCATCGAACCACCAGTTGTGTTCCTGCATCCCATGAAAAAAAGACGAGAGGACATCTTCTGAGCTATGTGGAATAGAACTGCAAGCCGTAATTAGTATGACTTGGGATCTCTTTCTTATTGGGCTTGATCATACTTTAAGATGTTGCTTTGTTGTTTTTAGAGTTAACTGGTAGTTTTACTAGATTTACTTGTGGAGTAGAAACGTGAGAGAAAGGTTAGACACTTAGATGACAAGAGAAGAGTCACACTACTCACCCAGCAATGAGAATGTTGAGCATTACAGTAGCCCCTACTGCAACTCCGGCTAGCTCCCCTACCTGCACAAGGTTTCAGTTATTAGTTTGAATGGGCCCAGCTGACTCAAACAGACAAGCCCACTCAATCAAGTCACGCGAAGCCCAACTGGCTGTTCACTTGTTGCCACGAATGCCCATATTCGATTTTACCATAAATCTTATTTCCCTTACAGTCAGCTCTCTAGGTGAAATTTTGTTTTGTGCAGTTAAACATATTATTAAAGTCTTCTGTAATATTTGTTTGAACGACAAATTTCTTTACTATGAATTATACTGTTTCCCATTTCATTAATTTGCATAACACATAGATTTCTAAGATAAGTTATTTTTCTTACACCACAATTTAAATTAAATCTGATATTTTGCATAACTCAAGTCATTTATTATTAACTAAAATATTCACCATCTTTATCAAATTTCATTCTGGAAAAATTCGGTTAGCTAGATTAACTTTTCCATTTAGAGAAAGGGTAACAACTGTACAATATTAACTTCTAGTCGGGTGTAGGACGTTCCTTTGGGGTTTCTTTTATTCTTATTTTTCCATGCTATGCTACATTAGTAGATCATGCATGATTGGCAGGAAATTATAGAATCCCAGTTGATAATGAATCAACAATAGGTTTCTTTTACCAACAAAGCTTTTTTCTTTGGATGAAGATGAATAATTAAGTATTATCGGTGATCTAGTTGGAGAATCAACAAGGGGCTTGTGTTTGTGCATCACTAACTATTTATTCTCAACAAATCCCACTTGGGTTTTGATTTACTCTGCCAAAGTTCCAACCAACCCTTTTGGCCTTTACTCCCCTTCTGCATCGGGAAGATTCCTAAATTATAAAGAGAAACGCTGTCTAGCCTAAGTTTATGTCACAAAAAAAAAGATATTTGCACTTTTTTATTTTGAAATAAATTCATCTTCGTTATTATATTATTATTATATGGTAATCATGCACGCATAGGGATTCGAGAAGCAGTTGGCGCCCGTAAATGGGGTAAAATGAATGCGAAACTTCACGTGTAACAATTACTTACAGCTCGGGTGTCGGTGGCGACGGCGGTGACGACAAACATGAGGTTGAAGCTGATGATGAACTCCAACGCAAAAGCTTGTGCGTAGCCCACGGAGGCCGCCGGCACCGTCACCCCTCCTCCCATCACCGGCTGAAACACCGCCTTCAGCCCGTACCCGGCAACCACCGACGCCGCCACTTGCGATCCAATGTACACCGGCACCTGCCACGCAAATCGCATTAATAAATCAATTTACTTACTAATCCAGTAATTAATTAAATAATCAAAGCCATTAATTTTACTCCGAGTGTGATTTGCTTACGTGTTTCCAGGGGAAGTGTTTGAGGGCAGCGAAAGCAATGGTGACCGCCGGGTTGAGGTGGGCCCCGGAGATGTGCCCCGTCGACAATATCACGATCATCACCGCGAGCCCCGACGAACCCGCCAGCCCCAGCAGCGACTCCGACCCTTGCGTTTTCTCGTTCACGATCGCCGCCGCGGTCCCGGCGAAGATCAGGATCAGGGTTCCTATGAATTCAGCTCCCACCTGTCCCGGACAGATAAGTAAAAGCACACATTTATGTATATTATAGCAAGAAGAAGGCGGTGAGAAATTATTAGGCATACCTTGCGGGCGAGGGAAACGGGCGGAGGGCGGGGGAAGGAGAAAGAGCAAGAGACGGCCGGAGGGAAGCGGCCGGCGACGCCTTCCTCCATGGCCCATTCCTCGACGGCGAAGCAGCTGCAGTTCCTCAGCAGCGACGCCGGCTTCCGACCGAGCCTGTGGTGGCCGTGGTTGAAGCCGGCGATGAGAGGGGCGCCTGGAGTCCCTGGGGTGGCTGGGGTGGAGGGTGCTGATGGGATCTCTTCACTATTATTATTGACATTGTTGTTGTTGTTGTCCATAATTAACTAGATGGATGCTTCTGTGTACTGCTACTTAGATGAGTGAGTGAGTGAGTGAGTAACTTAATTTACTACAAAGGGATCGATTGGAGTGTTGTACTATTATATAGAGCTTCGATGTGCGCGCGCGTAACGTGACGGGGGATTAATTCCCTAGATACACATTAAACTAAACCAAATTCCTAAACTACCACACTTATAAAAAAAATTCCCAAAATACCTAAGTTTGGAGTGGTTCGAGTTTGAGGAACTCGAACTACTAACCGGTTCGAGTGTAGAAGACTCGATCTACACGTAAATCGATGATATAAGCCTCGAACCATGTGGGGCTCGAACCACTTCTTTGAAATTTCCAATCACCATAACTTTGTCCTCGGTTATCCGATCGTAGCAAATTTTTTTTTCATTTCGCATAACTTTTCGAGGACTATAACTTTTATAATAGAAATATTTTCAGAATATATGTGAAAATGTGAAAATTAAAGTTAAAGTTACTCCCAAAACCCCTTATATTAAAAACTATTCCTATTTTGAAAATTTATTCCTAGTAAATGTTGTAGTACTCAAAAAATTATGCAAAATAAAAAAAAACTTTGCGATGTTTGGATTGCGGAGCACAAAGTTATGATCCTCCAAAGTTTGACAAATTTGAAAATTTGCTCGTTTAATTTATGGGTAGCAAATGACGTTTTCTAAGATAGCCATCCAAAAATGTCTTGTTTGTAAAAATATTGCTCTTTTGGCAGAAATTTCCTATATATAAAAAAATTTCCCGTGCCTTCGCCCCGAGAAAATGTCATTTGTTACCCCTAAACGAGCAATTTTTCGATTTTGGCAAACTTTAGAGGATCATAACTTTGTGCTCAGTAATCCAAACGTTGCAATGTTTTTTTTTTATTTTGCATAATTTTTTGAGTACTACAACATTTACTAGGAATAAATTTTCAAAATAGGAATAGTTTCTAATATAAGGGTTTTGCGAGTAACTTTAACTTTAATTTTCACATTTTCACATATATTCTGAAAATATTTCTATTATAAAAGTTGTAGTCCTCGAAAAGTTATGCGAAATGAAAAAAAAGTTTGCTACGATCGGATAACCGAGGACAAAGTTATGGTGATTGGAAATTTCAAAGTAGTGGTTCGAGTTCACTGAACTCGAACCACTTCAGCCCCACATGGTTCGAGGCTTATATCATCGATTTACGTGTAGATCGAGTCTTCTACACTCGAACCGGTTAGTAGTTCGAGTTCCTCAAACTCGAACCACTCCAAACTTAGGTATTTTGGGAATTTTTTTTATAAGTGTGGTAGTTTAGGAATTTGGTTTAGTTTAATGTGTATCTAGGGAATTAATCCCGTGACGGGAGGGTTTAACTTTAAGTAATTGACTCCGCGAAGAAAACATTTATTTATTTTATAATAAAAAAAAGTAGAGGAAGGGAAGACGACAAGATTGGAGGAGGGAGATGTAGTATTAATATATGGGAAGAGGTGCATTGTATTTGTATTTGTATGCATATCTCACGACGAAGTTTGACTTAAGGACAATCCCAAGGAAATGGTAGGGGTGGGCATTGGGTGGGTTGGGTGGATTTTGACCATAAAATGCACCCACCCGCGCTTAAACGGATTGATAATTTGTAACCCACCACCCACCCACATTTAGTCTCGGGTTGGGTCGGGCGGATGGTGGATGATGCGGGTGGGTTTGTGGGTTCACCCACATCACAATGTATATAATATAAAGGAGTCAACTTGACATGATAATAGGTGAAGAGAATCATCGAGGGAAACAAGAAGTTGAAATAGCGCGAAAAATGTCGAATTAGTTCTTAAATTGGATAGAAATTCTATTATGAAAGAGTTTTCTACAGATTGAGACGATTATTAGGTGCAAGAAACTAAGGAAAATAATTCCACAAAGGAAAGAGCGGTGATCTAGGCACAAGAATTAGAGGAAAAAGGAAAGGGAAGAAGAGGGGTTCTCTATTTGGAAGGTTGGCTTTGAGGTTCAAACTTCAGGAGCAGTCCGAGTTTATATCTAACGTCTCCACTCTCCTCTCTCTAGCGCCAACGACTTTGATCTTTTTGCTGTTGGGTTGAGCGGGTCACCCGCACACTCACCCACAACCCACCCACCACCCGGCGGATGGCTCCCAGCGCAACCCGTCACCCACCCACAGACCCACCCACTTAACGAAATTCGGGTCAAATGCAGGTGGGTCGACCCAAACCCGCGGATGATCCGCCCGCATGCCCAGCCCTAGGAAATGGATTTCAGAGAGAGAGAGAGAGAGAGAGAGGGAGGGAGGGATGAGGAGACGAAGTGGGCAGAGGAGGAGTGAGACTGAGAGGGGAGGGGGGGCATGCAATTCACTGCACCAAACTGTTGGGCGACACAGAGATAATGGCGGTGGTGACAGAAACTGGAAGTTTGCCCTGCCACCTAGCTATCCACATATTCAAATTCAAACCATGATTATTATGTGTTTTCCCCGGTTTGATGTATGGAATGAGTGACCTTGGGATTGTTGTAATGAATGGAAAATCAACTAGCTAATTCACTAATCAATCTGTCTTCAATTAATTTCTATGTTAGACTTACAGCCTGTTTGGATACAATTCCGGAAGAAATGGAAATGGAAATGGAATTCAATTTTTTATTTTTATAGAATTCCATTTCCAATTCTAGTGTTTGGTATAATTCCTACAACTATGAAAATGAATTGCACTTTTAACCATAATGAATAATGTAATATGTTTGTTTTATTTTGGGAAATGAAATATGAATGAGAGAGAAAGAGAGTAAAATGATAGTGGGTCAACAAAATAATAGAAAGTATTGATGGGTCCCACTAATTTCATCTTCATTCTCTCAATTCCTATCACTTTTGATAGGAATTGTAATTCCCATATTTTAGACCCATTGGAATTCAATTCTCAATCTTTTTATTATTCCAAACATAATATATGGAAATGGAATTGGAAATGGAATTCCAATTCCTTATTTTTTTGTCAATCCAAACAGGCTGTTAAATTCTCCTATTTGATGTACTTAGACTCCCTAGTTCCTTCCTCGGCATGGCTCTAAGGCCATCAACAACTCAGAATATTTAGCAAGTTCAAGCAGTGTTGAAATTTGTCATGAGGAACTAATTCCGTGAACATATATATATATATATATATCAATAGTGTCCACTTCCTTCAACCTAATCATCTTTTATGTTCTCGAGAAGTGATACCTCACGTCTATGTGTTTGGTTCTCTAATGAGTAACTTGATCCTTAGCCAAGCATATTGCAATCGGACTGTCGTAATAAACTCCAACATGATCATGTTGTAAACCCAAATTACCAACTAGCCCCTTCAACCATATATTCCCTCATCAGTAGCTTTTGTCAACACCATGTACTCTGCTTTAGAAGTAGACAAAGTAACTATAGACTGCAAAGTTGCCTTCCAACTAAAAAGAGAATCTCGAAGAGTGAATACATAGCTAGTCATAAGTCTCTGTGTGCCAACATCTACCGAATAATTAGAATCTGAATAACAAACCATTAAGCACTCTGTATCACTTCCAAATTAAAAATGATCCCCAAATTAGATGTACCTTTAAGAACGGGAAAATCCTCTTTAAAGCTTGTCAATGTTCTTTCCCAAGTTACGAACAAGGACTTGGTCTAGTGGTAATACCACTAGTCTAGAACCTGGAGGTCTCAGGTTCGAATCCCTTAAGTAATACCTTAATCACAAAAAGAGAAACCTATATCACCCTTATAAAAAAAAATGTTCTTTCCCAAGTTGCACCATGAACCTGTTTACAACACTAACAACATGTGCAAAATTATATTGAGTGAAGACCATAAAATACATCAAGCTACTTACTACAATATAACATGCATAAAAAAAATTTGATCACTGGATGTGGAAAACATTGATCCTCTTATGAACTAATAGATGTTATAGGTCGAATGCATTGAACTTGAATTAACAACGATTATATCTTTGTTGATTTATAATTAAAAATATATTTGTTTAGTTATCTTTACTATATTAATTATATGTATAATAGTATTGGATGTACGGCTCAACCAGGTACTACCCAGACTATTTGCGGATATGAGGATAAAGTTACAAATTACATTTCTCCATATAAGTATGGACCAAATATAAATGTACGTTATGATGGTAGTTTAGAAAAACCCGCACAAAACCCGCTCATTGTCATCCCTCACTATTAGTTACCAAAGTGGCACTTACACCTGAACCAAGAAACAAAACCTTAGGGCTAGCTCATTCTTCCACAAAGGTCAAGAATCATGCCGTGAAGATGATTGTTACTAGATCATATGGCTGAGTGGATTGCTTGACAACTTGGGTGTCACTATAACTAACAAGGACCAACAACTTTCCACTATGACCACCCAACATCCTTGTACGGTATGCGCGCACTCCGTTTTCAAACTGGTGTTCCATGAATGCATCATCATTTTGTACGTGAATGTTTCAAACCCAACGAATTTTAGGTATTTGTAACCTTCATACTCCAATTTGAAGAAAATTTCTAAAAATATATGCTGCTTAGCAAATTATATATTCTAATGGAGAGAGAGAGTTTTGATTTATGAACTTCCAGTTCACTTAGGGTGCAAACATTAGTGGCAGAGCCACAAGGTGGGTTCCCGGTTTGTACTGGATATATTACTTGCCTTGAATCTGGATGTCTCAAGTTCCAATTTTTTAAGTGGTACATAACCAAAAAAAGTAAATGTATATCACTTTTATAAAAAAAATTAATAGACCTTGAATTAGTCACAATTTTATCAGCAGACACAACTAATTTGCGAAATCAAGTATCTCCACTGTTTCCAAAAAGTACGAATTTCTCCACATGAAACTTGCTACCTTTTATCTTCATGAATTATCTGTATTAAAAGAGAACTACCAAGCTAGCTGTCTAGGACAATAATAGTCACAAAGAAGCCAACTGAGTGTACATTTGTGTGTTTCCTTGTGAAATTAGAGTTGTTGCTATTGGTTTCTACTACAATTGTTAAAAGAGTGAAAACTACTCCTTACCATCAGACGAGTAATGGTGAAATCACGAATGATTATTTGCTATAATACATTGAGATAGACATGTTTGATAATTTGAGGATGAATGTATATGTTACATGTTTTTTCATAGTATGAAAATATATCATCGATTTTCGTTAATACCACTAGTATTGGTCTAGTGGTAATACCACTAGTCATGAACCTGGAGGTCCCAGGTTCGAGTCCCTTCAGTAGTACCTAATAACAAAAAAAAAAAAAAGTAACATATATCACCCTTATCTAAAAAAAAAAAAAAAAAAATTTTATTTTCGCAAAAAGAACATTTTACATGAAATACTGGCTACATCACTACACATAGGAAATAGTAATACCGGGGGTAAATGACACATTTGGTCACTGAGATTATTAAATTGTGTCATGTTTAGTCACTAGAAAAAATTAATACCAATTTTGGTCACTCGAATTACCGAAACTGGTCAAATTTAGTCACTCTCCCGTCAGTTTCCGTCCAACTCCATTAATGTAGTTGGACGGAAACTTTTGGGAGAGTGACTAAATGTGACATGTTTCAGTAATCCGAGTGACTAAATGTGACATTTTTCAATAATTCGAGTGACCGGAGTTGGACAGAGGCTACAGAAGAGTGACCAAATGTGACCTGTTTCAGTAATTCGAGTGACCAAAATTGATATTAAATTTTTCTAGTGACTAAATATGACACGATTTAGTAATCTCGGTGACCAAATGTGTCATTTACCCGTAATAACGGTGAGTGAAAATCATTAGACCGGCAAACTAAAATCAATAAATTCTCTTTCATACCAAATTAAAATATCAAACTATTCATTAAAAACGCATGCAACTAGCATAGGAATCGATCACCGAATCATAGTCATGAATGATGACCATTCTAAATACGATGATAGACAGTACTTTGAACACATAAGAATCTTTTTGCCAGTTAGAGCAAGAAAAGTTGCAGTCGCACACACAAAGCAGCTGGGAGTGATCGAGCTTTTGAATTAACAAGGAAAAAGTCGATCACTGAAGTTTCTAGCCATGAGCTATAGTAGCTTTAACGAAAAGCTGGTCTTCATTAGCTTACATAGTTCATCTTATTTCTGGGTGGGGTGGGGGGAGAATATAGTAATGTGGCCAGCCAGCTTTATGAAAATGTAACGAACAAACTTCCCAAATCTGCATAGATATATAGAGAGAGATGCCTAGCTTTCACAGCCTTTGAGAAACCTAAGGATGTCTGATACTTTTTCTGTGATCGATAATGAAAGGAGAAGTTAGTGGTTTTGGTAGGGAGAAGGCAAATCAAGATTCTCTTTGGAACATTTTCTGGGATTTCCATTGAACTCTTATGTTCCTGCCATATTAATGGTCAAAATGTGTCTCAAAACTCAGAAAGGAAGTAGCTTAATAGCGTTGCAATGATGGTAATATCCACTTCACTCTGTTACGAGCAATGATTGAAATACCGTATCAGCGGTTAGACCAGAAAATACTGTATCGTACCGGTGATATTTAGCGGTATTAAACGGTTGAACCACGATTTTAACTTAAAATACCCTAACACTAACTTTTCCGATACGGTATTTCAATCCTTGGTTACGAGTCAGGATCTTGGATTCTTGATAGAATAATAACTCGAAGAAATTTGGCAACACAAGCTCAAAGAAGAAACAAAATACTCGAAAACGAAAAGCAAAGAATAATGGAAGCCAGAGTAATTTGGGTTCTCATGCGTTAACCAATAAACGAGTACACTAATAATTTTGCCCCCGTCTTAAATCACCAAAGTTAGAGTCCTAGTAATAGCATGATACTAACATTACCGTATATAAAAAAGTTATAAATCACATCACAAGTTTCTTGAAGCATAACATAAGTTTCTTAAAGCAGATCACAAGTTTTATAAAGCATACCACAAGTTTATCAAACCAGACCACAAATTCCCTTAAGCATACCCAAATCCTCATAAAACACACCACAAGTTCATCAAAACAGACGACAAATTTCTTAAACTATACCACACATTACTAAAGTGAAACAACGAGTTCCCTAGAGCATATGATCAACCTCATAAATCATATAACAAGTTTCTTAAAGCATAACAAAACCTCATAAAATAGATCACAGGTTCCATGAAGCAGACCATAAATATCATAAAACAGACCACAAGTTTCTTAAATCAGACAAGAACCTCATGAAATTGGATCTATTTGTATAATTTAAAAAGTTTAGGTATCAAAATGTAAGGCATAATAAATTTAGATACTAAAATATAATTTTTGGTATATTTTTAAGACTTATATTAAAAAAATTAATTTTAGGTGCTAAATATTATCATCTATTAAGTTTAGCTACAAAACTGTAATTTGTCTACCAAACCCAAATTCATAAGACAGTGGCATGCAGGAGAAGAGAACTACTAGTACTATGGATAGGTAGTAGTAGTACTATAATACTCTTAATTAGTTAATTAATTATGCTAGCTTGGCTATTCCATCCCTAAACCAGTAACCCCAAACATGTCTTTTCCTCCCCCCTCCTTTTACCTCAAGAAACATTAATTACTCCTAAGCAATAATTAACCCAAAATCTTAATTCAACTACTGCACAATTTAAAATAATCAAACTCAAAGTTTTAGCACAATAAATTAATACGTAAAAACAATAAAGACACACAAACCTAATTTTACGTAATAACTACTACGTCGACTCAATCTCGTAACACACTTCTACTGCTACAAATATTGAGGCCAACTATCATGGGTCCATGTGGGCTACTGTTTCTTCTTCTACATCCGCAATTTTTTTTTTTATTTGCTGCGCAAAGCAAAGCTCATCTTTCTTTTCCTTCTCCCTTATTCACTGTGCTTGCCCACTCCATTGGATTCAAAGAGTACTACTTCTTTTGGAGTAGTGGAAGCATATATTTGCATATCATATTTGATGGATCATGGATTGAATTACGTTGACTTTGGTAGACAACTAGAAATGCAGTGGGCCGCTTCTAGTTCTATAGACAACATAAGTATCCACTGTACTCACTGCTCATCGATCATGGGCGTTCCTTTGACTGTCAACCAAACACATCCCCTCGTCACCACTCCATGAACTCAAAAGGACAGGGATCAACGTTGGATGCTGGCTCGTAGGGTTGACTATTTGGTCCGGGCTATTTGGTTTTACTCGGAATCGGATCGTATACTCTGGATTGAGATTGGACCGGAACCGGATAGCAAACAATTCAATCCCATATTCGAGTTTAACTTTGAGGTATAAAACAGTTTGTGACTGGATCGAAACCGGATAAGAGAGTCCAACATCCTAAACTTAACCAACTCATCATCATTTGAGGCCTCAGATAGACCACTCAAATTTCCACAAGTTCAATCTAAAATGAAGACCGAATTGGGAACGGACCGGATCAAGACCGGAATGTATCCAATCCAATCTTTGGTCCTTATATTCCCGAAAAGACCTGACCGATACCGGATCAATTCGGACCAATTTAACCGGATCGGACCGTATAGCCACCCCTGATGGCTTGGCTTCTCCATGCCCCATCAAGATATGTTGGGGTTGAAGTTTGCACTGGTCTGGACACCATGTGCTTAATTAACAGAAACATATGGGGGATCATCGGGATTCGAACAAAGACCTCTCGGTCATAGAAGGCTCTATGACCATGTTAAGAACCAGTTGATCCCATAATAATAACTCAAGTTGTTGGGAGATGTTCAATCGTTGCCGGATCATATACTATTTACTAACAATACCGAACCCAACACGTAATTATTTAGACGCTCCCTATCGCGAATAAATGATGCATACATGTCACGTTGTTCTTTTCCAACGCATGCAGGACTAGCTAGCTAGCCTCCATTGCTAGGATTGGAAATGGTTGGTAAATCAATCTCATGGCACGCTCTTTGTGCTTTTGGGTAGGGGATCCATTCGCGTCGCCATGGTGATACATGAAATGATGTCCGCGAGCAAGATTCAAGGCCAGATTGACGTACATTGCCATGCCATCACCACCAAAGTTAGCCATAGCCTCTTCATTGATTCTCTTCCACGCTTCACCAATTCGCCATTCGATGTACTTGCGTGCTTCTTCTTCAGAAACACCCTTCTCTTTCATGTAACGTTCTACCGACTTGAGAATATCCCCTCTTTCTAGTTCCGCCTGCAAGAGTAAACAAATTAGCTAGCACGGTGCAAAATTATGCGCTATCCATAATGTCGACCAGACCGAAGAAAGTTATGCATGTGTATACCTTAGAGGTTGCTAGGTCATTGGTAAGGCGAGCAACGGTGGCTATCCAAAAAGTTAAAAGCTTCCTTGGTGAGAGTCTCACCCGATGCAGCGTAAGTGTGAATCAACACAATCCTTGATGCTATTGACTTCCTTCCGTGTTCCAAATACTCCTCGAATGTTTGGATGTCCAACCCACCATTGTTGTGGAAAGTCTTGGCTTCTTCGAGATACCGTCTACACTGTTCCTGCCACTGAAAGTGATCCAAAACTAACGAGCACACATTAAAGGAATTAAGTACCTAGATCAATACAAAGCAATACGGCTTAATTACCGCTTGTTTGATGTAAGGCAAGCTGTTGAAGCCTTGTTGTTCCATCGTGTGATGGGCTAGTTCGTTAGTGGTGTCGTGGATTGCCATAAAGCATACTTGCATGTACTCCGGGAGCAAGTCCAGTTCACCTGCGTCCCACCTGTGGATGTATTAAAACGTTACATGCATATGCACTCGTACGTAGTTGTAAGAGAATGATGTAGTATTCATTTTTTAACTTGATCTTGTGACGAAAATACGAGAGTAAGCTAGTAATCGTATGACCTTTGAATGGCGGTTGTAAAGAGATGGAGCTCATCAAGGGAACCGTAAACATCATAGACATCATCCACTACGTTGATGAGACATGTGAGCTTGGTCATGGTCTTTCGACAGTAACTAAACTGAGGCTCCTGGATTAAACCCACTGCCCACTGGAAACTCTCAGTCAATCGATCTCTTGCAAATCCTAATTTCTTCGGAAGGCCCAATTTTTTCCACCATCTGCATAGGACGAAGTCTTCCTGTTACAACCCAATGTATGATACAACTATGACCCAAATATTTATTTCTTCAATTGTTCATGTGTTTCAGAGAAATTTTTTATTCTATGAAATCTACACGAAATATTTCGAGACAAAAACTATCACAATGTTTGAAGATGTGTTGGCGGTCACATGTCTGTTGTTCCCAAGTAACAAGTTTAGTATATAACACATCTAAACGACTCATTAATGTTTCGATAATGGTAAAGACATTATCAATGTTCCTGGCAAGGATTGAAGTTTCTTTCTGTTTTTGTTTTCTAAATAAAAATTAAAGTAAATAAACTAAAAAATTGAAGATCAAAGTTCAAACTAATAAATCATTTACCAACTAAAATTAACCTAGGGCTGAAAATTGATTTTTGGTATGACCGAAACCCATATCCTGTAAACCAATCTGGTGGAAATCAGAACAAGTTTTTACTATAATCCGAATTGATTTTCTTCTATTATAGAGAGATAATGAAATCGTCTCAGTCTTAAATCAGGAAAATCAGAAAATTAAATCACCTTTCTGCCCATCCAGTTCCATCCCATCCTCAACCCAACTTCCCTGCCCACCTTACTCACTCTCACAGACCCTTAGCCCAGCTCATCCTCAACCCAACTCAACTCCCCCAGTCTCACAGACCTAAGCCCAACTCCCCCAGCCCACCTTCCTCACTCTCACAGACCTTAGCCCAACCTCCCTGGCCCTGTTAAACTCACACATACACAAGCTGGACTGGATGGGTTGGATTAACTAAGGGTTCAAGCAGAGCCTTTTGGCCCATCGTCATAACTCGGACCTAAGTACCTAACTCGGCCAACAAAAATTGAATATAACCTAAGAAATAACTATTGTTCTATATTATATAGGCAAAATACACTTGTATAGCCAAAACTTTTGCGTTTGTGCCAATAGTAGCCAGATTTGGCGAAATACCACTTATAGCCAGCTTTTAGAGTTGTTGTATGACAAATATAGCCATTTCCGTTAGATACTTTAACGGTGTCATTCACACCGTCAACTTATTTGACAGTTTGCTGATTAGGCACCAACTCAACAGACATGTCAGCGCTACATAAGCAAATAGTGACACGTCATATATTTCAATTATTTAATAATTATAAATCATAATTTTTTAAAAAATTACCCTCATGTTCCCATCTGCACAACCATCTTCCCCAATTTTTCCCCAAATTCGATTTTAAAGTTCTTCCCCAACTTTTCCATTCCCCACGAAGAATCCTCTACTCCTTCCCCAAATTGATATCTCAAAACAATTCCAAGACCATAAATTTTATAATTGTCATCAGAGGCACAACTTCCCCCGGGTGTTCTTCCCAGTACTTCTCATGCTCAAATTCCACCCAACAATTAACCGCCCACAAATCAGAAATCATTCTTTATGAAAAACCCAGGAAGCGAATTCAAGAGGGCGATCCATAAAAACCAGATCCAATACTTTGTAACGCTACTCGGTAATGGCGGCGTAAATGACCCCTGTGTAGAAGGCGGCGACGAAGATGGTGACGAGAGGGGTGAACCCGACGATGGGGATCTTGTTGTTGGGGGAAAGGACGGTGCAGGAGAGGAGGTAGCTCCAATTGAAGAAGGGCGGGAGAGGCCGGAGGAGGCGCCGAAGATGAAGACGAGCTGGAGGAGGAGCGCCGGCAGGCAGGTGACAGAGATGGAGAGGACGGCGCGGGATCCGAGCGGCGTGCTCTTCTTGACGGATATTTTGACTAGGTAAAGCAAGGCGACGAGGAACCCGGGCTGGAAGAGGCCGAGATTGAGGGAGATAAGTGGAGGCGGCAGAGGCAGATCTGCTGCGGGATCGTTAGGGATTTGGGGAGGTAGTGGCGGCGGAAGGACGTAATCACCAGGAGCTCGGTGAATGCCCAAAAGGAGACGAAGAGGACGAGCAGAGGATGCTGCGTTGGATTGACAGTGCGGTGGCATTGGAGCGGTGGATTGTCAGCTGAGAGGATGCTGCAACATGGGAGATTTGCGACGATGGAGGAAGATAGCAGAGGGATTTGGGAATTTTTTTGTTTTCCACAGTGTTTGGACTTTGGATTTCAGAGAGAAATAAATGGTATTTTCTTTTTTTATTAATTTAATAATAATAAAAAAGCCAATTTCCACCTAGTATGATTTTGGGGGAAAAAATGCCCATGTGGCTGACCACGTAAGTCGTGTCGTTTGCCCAGTCACACTTAACGTTTACAGCATTGAAGAATTGGACGGAAGTGGCTCTAAGTGGTATTTCGCCAAATTTGGCTATTATTGGCACAAGCGCAAAAATTTTGGCTATACAAGTGTATTTTGCCTATTATCTATCACCTTACCTTTATCGTGTATATTTTACTTAACAGTGGTAAAGTATCATAATGGAAGCCTTACATAATGGATGGTCATTTTACGTAATGAATATTAAACAAGTTATGTAATGTGGTAAGTCATTACGGAAGTCTTAAGTAACACTTCAAAGTTAACAGTTACGTAAGAAATAACCTTCTCTAAGTAACATTTACGTAATGAGCGTGTATTTTATGTAACCGTTGTAAAATGTCATTACGAAAGCTTTATATAATAGACGATGCTTTTACGTAATGAATGTTAACATAGCGTTACGTAAAATGATAAGTCGTTACGGAAAACTTCCGTAACGCTTCGAGTTTAACTGTTACGTAAGACTAACAAGCATTACGTAATTGTTACGTAATAAACATTAGATTTACGTAATATGAGCTGTAAAACCTACTATAGCAAGTCAAAAAGTTCAAGTTATACTGTTATAGTAACTTCAAAACATTGTAGGAGGGTCCCCTAGTTGTTTACCTGTGGAGCTCCTCCAGTTCGGCTTGGTACACAAGCTGGACCATGTTGAACTCCAACATTGCTAATTCAAGCAATGCTGGATCCATCCCTTCTGTACTGTCCTCTCTGTACTGCTCAATGTGCCACCACGCCTCGCACCGCCGCGTCCTCCAGTGAGATGGCAGCTCCAAGGCTCGAGCCAATTGCTTGGCCTCCTGCACCAGCATGGTGGTGGGATTTGCCATGGCCGTTTCAGCCTTGCGATAAATCTCCTGCAAATGGGTCCTGGCAAAGCTCTTGGCTTCATCCAGAACGATTTCACCTGGGAAACCCAGATAGGAAGCCTCGTACAAGCTCAACAATCCTCTCACGTCACCACTGATTTCTTGCTTGAACTTGCCATCCTCTTCTCTAAATCCTTGGAAAACTACATCTGCTTTTTATCAATATTATCATTCGTTAAAAAGAATTCACAATATATGCTTCGGTTTCAACAACATATGCCATCAGATCCGTATTAGCATCGTCTGAGTTATTGAGTTGTACTGGTGATTGAGATATAGTATTAGACTATTAATTAGTTACTAGTTTTTTGGCCCGCGCTTCGCAGCGGTAAGAAAGTTATTATATTTAAAATTTCATTTGTTCATTTAATTATTTAGTTGGATTGTAAAAAAAAGCTAAGATACTCTATAAGATTTATGTAATTTTTTAATCATTATAAGAAGTTTGCATAATAAGTTTATCTAATTGATAGATAAGAAATATTATCTCTTCATAAGTTCAAAGCAATGTATATATAGTTTACGTAACCGTTATACAACAGTTTTACATAAATCTTATGGGATGTGTGATATAATAATAAAAGTAACATAAAAGTATCACAATTGATTAAAAAATTATGTAAAAGTTAGCATACCTAACATAAACTTTATGTAATGCAAATTGCTAACATGGGGAATATTGTAAGTAATACTAATACAATAGTTAATTTACAAATTATATCATATTTGATTAAACTATTATGAAAATAATAACTAACTTTACAGAATCTTTATGTAATACACATTTATGGGCTGATCAACGGTTTACTTAACAGTAAACTAATTTTCATTCAAACTTATATTATGAAAGACTTGCTATATATTTGTATCACGTTTTGTTTGAGTGATACATAAGAAATAACTATCCATTCATAAGTTTTATACATAGTGTTTTAACTATTTTAAAAAACGTACACTTAATTGATACGGAATAAATAACTATCATTCCAATCAATAAGTTTTACGTTAATAAATTTATAAATTACGTAATTGTTATAGAACGGTATTACGTAAATCTTAGGTAATGTGTGTTCTAATAATAAATCAAATAATAAAAAGTATTTCATTTTATTAACATATTATGTACATAAACCTTTATAATTCAAATTGAGGTGTGAAAAGGACCAGCCACAAAACTGATTAGAGAAGTAACCGGCGGTCCTACACCACTTGGAGAGCCGCACAGGCCGTAGGCCACAAACAATTTTCAGTGGCCAGTCGGGTCTATCATAGAGCGGACTGCATAGTATAATTACAAACATTAGTGAACAGTAATCTGTGGCATTATTCCGATAAAAATGGTAATTGGCTATTTTCTCGTATGCAACAGTGAATTAAACTTGTGTCATTAATTAATTAATTAATTAGTGTTTATGGTATGTGCCCTGTTTTTTGTACAGAGGATATAAACTTCATATTTGGATATTTGTCAATAACTCGAGTTAATTATTTATTTTTGGCCGATATATCTCGGCTCGATGTACCTGGAGACTCCCGGATTCCGGCCCGTCGGAGAAGTCTGAAACGGAGGGCAGCAATGTGGAGGTTGTTTGCAATTGGTGGGTTCGCCGCAATCCTACCCAGAGCACTCTGAATCTCGCGCTCGAAATGATAACCAACTCCCAACCGCTGCAATGTGTCAATGATTTCAATCCTTTCTGCCACCATTTCTTCATCATCATCATCTTCCCGGCAACCAATTTTGCTCAACAATTCACGTTTCACATACTTCTTTAGCTCTTCCACTCGATGTCCCCACCTCCTCTGCATATATAACACCCTCAATTATTATACAGTTCAAATTCAGTATTGGAACCAAAACAAAATTAGTGGTACATATTTATGCTTACGGAAGTGTTGTCATCGGGCTTGGAATATTCATGGGACTCCCATATGTCCGGACCGTAATTCCCTGATCGGCGTTGGACCGTCGCCGGAGGCGTCGCATGGAGTACTTTCCGGCTGCCTCTGCTGCTGCTCTGCCGTGCGACGACGGTGAATTTTGCGGGTTTCCAAGAGCGGCGCGGAGAGAATACTTGAGTAGTACTCCATGTTTGATGCTGAGAGAAGACAATCTGTGCAGCTTTTACACCTTGGACCGCCATATATTTTAGCCAATATTTAGTTCAGTGTATGCCCTTTCTTTGATGCTCTGTGATTCTGGTATCCTATCCTAAGAACTTGGACAGCTTCTGTCACTGTTAAATCAACAAACCTCAACCACTTAAGAAGGGCAGGACTCCATGATGGTGATTGGTGATTAATCATACACAACAGACAAATATAGGCTAAATTACACGTTTGGTCATTCAAATTTTATAAATCTTTCACGTTTGTCACCCGAATTATTTTTCTTTCATATTAGCCACTAACTTTATAATTCATTTTACTGTTTGTCATCGGTCGTTAGTCTCCGTCAGACTCGATTAACTCTATTTGCTTTTTTTAACTACGTGGCAAAAAGAATTACTGACTAGAACGTTAACTTAAATGACATGTCAATTTAAAAAAAAAAACAAGTAATTAGAGGAGAGGACCCACCTTCCCCTCCATAGTGCCTAGTATTCTTAGCCTTCCCCATCTTCGCACAGAACAATATAGGAGTAGCTCCTCCTCCATATCAAACAAAGCATATCAGCGGCAACCACAACTTTATTGGACCTTCTTTTTCATTTCCTCCGATCTGCCATCTCTTCCTCCATTTATTATAAGGGATCTCTTCCCCCAATTCAACCTCTGCAATAAAAAGAGCAATCTAGGAAATGGAAAGACTTGAGTTCGGGGGCGGAGATCTCGAACTCAAATAAGCGGAACTTCTATTTTTCCCACGCCCCAGACCAATACATAGTCTGTGATATGCATTTCCTTCAGACTTCGCTTCGGCACCTGGAGAACGAATCCTTGGTCCAAATCTGGAAGGAGGCTAGCCGGAGCGAGGTTAGAGACGTCGCCGTTGTCGATAAGGTCGAGAGGTCAAGGCAGGGGCCGATGAGATCCAAGTGTGTGAGAAGAAAATATTGTCCTCTGTAGACTTTAACTTTCCTTGTTTCTTCGTCTGTTCATTGTTCATATTCCCCAGCAAATGATGCTCTTCTTCTCTACTTCCATCACAAACCCAGAATTCCATAACAGATCAAAGAAGAAAATAATAAATCAATAATCAAAGACAAATAAGAACCCCAAACCCAAAATCGCAGATACTTCTCACTCCCTTTCAATTCCAAAGGACCCTAGCTGGTTCCTTTGGCTCGAGCATGTGATTGAGTTTGCACAACAAAGAAAGAACTGCCACTCGATTGAAATCCGAATTGAGCGATTCTGCTTTTCTCTCCCATCTGCCCTTGGTCCCCGATATTCCATTTGACCCCGTCGATTCCCGCGCTTCTTCTTGATTCATAAGAAGCATATTCCAATAGAAAATCAGCGCCGTCAATGTAGTCAAAATACTAATTTTAATCTTAAAACTTGACGATTTTACTATCTTACCAATGGCAATGGGTTCCGGTCATGATTTTAGTGTAAAATCTTTGAACCTTAAAATCTATAAAATCCCGATTGAAAACTCTAAAATCCTTGAAATCTACGATTTCTAACGATTTTAAGGCTCATATCAATTTGAGCAAAATTAGGCTAGTCAAGTCGGGTTCTACCCATGAACTAGTCAGGTTTACTTCCCCGACCCAACATAATGAACAACACAACCCTAACCCGATAGACAACCCTTAATTTATTTTTATTCTTCCTCGTATCTTACGCTTTCGAACGTCGACGCCCAAATCCTTCCATCAACGATATCTTCACCCTCCCAATAATTAGCTTGTAGTTTGTTCCCAGCACCCTCACAATAATCCAAATTTCCTTTCCATTGCAGGCTTTCGTTCATCTCCCAATACTTCAGCACCACTATCCCTGACTTTTTATCAATTAACAAGGGAATGTACCAATCAAAGAGTTATCTTTGCCAGATGATGGTGATCAAGGAAATATGGTTATTGGTGAAAGTACTTTAAGTGATCCTAAGAGTAATGATATTAGTCCTTAAGCAAATAGACAAGGATGAGATTGAGGGTGAACTTGAGGATGATGATGATGTGTAAGTGATTTTAATGTTGATCCTAATAATTTTTTGAGTTTTTATACTCTTAACTATTAACTAAGTGATTTACATGAGGTTTCAGGTTGTTTATTTGTGTGTTTATATTATGTACAAGAATAAATATATGGATTTAGTTGTAGTTATTTAGCAAACAAACTTATCATGGGAAGTAGTTATGTAAATTGTGGTTGATTGTTATTCAGTATATGATTTTTTATTACTATCTGGTGTGTAAGTGTTTATTTTAATATGAATCTTAAAATCTTATGATTTTAATTTACGATTACGATTCTACTACTGTTTTCGATTTTACTTAAAATCCCAATTTTGACTGCATTTGGCGCCACCGTGGGGGTGTCTGCGGTTCTGCGTAAAGATGGGGAAGGCGAAAAAGACGAGGAAGGGGAAGGTGGGAAACTCCTCTAATTAATTTTTTTTATTTTTATTTTTTTAAATTGACATGTCATTAATTTAGCAGTCCAGTCAACAGTTCCATTTGCCACATCATAAAAATACTAACAGTGTTAATGGAGTATGACGGGGACTAACAGTGAAACGAATAGTAAAGTTAATGGTCAATATGAAAAAAGTGATTCGGGTGGCAAACGTGAAAGATTTATATAATTTGAGTGACCAAACATGTAATTTAGTCGACAAATATATATCATTTTTTTATTGAAACGAATATATATCATTTATGAGTGGTCACTACCGTACTGATTTCTAGACTGACAACAAGAGAATCTTATGGGGTGATTTGGAAGTTAGGATTCTCAGAATGTGTGTATTTATTTGATTGATTGTAACAAGGCATGAACAATACAAGAAAACTTATGTTTTTTGTCGGTTGGTTAAGGTTGCTTCATTTAACCGACATAAATCATTTATTTTACGTCCTGATTTTGTGTTCGTTAATCAAAATACTCATTGAGTATCCAATATTTTCCATCCAAACACAGTATCAACAGTTTCTAAAACATTCTACCATAATTACACACAAAAATGTAAATAACACAAATGGTGCAAACAAGATCAGATGTGTTGGTAACCTACAGAAGTGATCAGAGCGGCGGGTTGAGTTGCGCCGGAGCTGAGAGAGCGGCGGGTTGAGTTGCGACGATAGATTGGAATCCAGCTGCCATCTTCGTCTTCCTCTCCGGCGCCCCGCCGCAATCAATTCCCCTACCCTGCCCAACAAAACAGGCCCAGGTGCATGAATTCCAGTCTGTTCTGGTCCCCGCCCAATCTTATCTATCTATTAGTTAATTATCCCCATTTTTCTTAATATTGAATTGGAAGCAACTTCAATCTCTACAGTTTGCGTCATTTTCATTCATTGATTGCGCCCTCCTAGTGTTCTGTTCTTCGTGATGTTGGGAGAAAACGTGTTATTAAAACTAGGTCTTATGTGTGTATGGAAGAAACTTACCTTTTTATCAGGCTTGCCGGGCGCATCTTCTTGTTCATTAAGGAAAGCAAGGTCATCCATTTCGTAGCTGGTAGTTTCCAATCAGAAGAAGCCAATAAAAGTAAGAATTTGAAAAGAGCAGCAACGTGAGAAGATTGGGAAACAAGAGTCAAGAAGCTTACCATTTGTGTGGAAGATTTAGAATCAGCCTAACATGGAAAGATAGCTCAAAAGTGCGACTATTTTAAAAGGGCTCTTGGGCAGATAGGTCGAGCATCTTTCCGGGAGATCAAAATACTAGAGAGCGGTATTTGCTAAGAGTATTTGGTAGGAAAGGGGTTCAAGCATACGGGGAGTTGCTTAGTTCAAGCATCGGTTAGATAGCTTGGGTTATGTGTTGGGACACATGGTTTTCGATTGACGGGGAGATCGAAGTGGTGGTATTGGAAAATACCGGGTTCTTCATTTGTAAACTGAAGAGGTTCAAGACATATACTTATAGTGAATAGCAGAGATCACACAATCGTGACTCTCTTACGGTGGAATAGTCAATATCGCAGTGAGCGATTGGAAACCACGTGAAAATTACTTGTGTTTTCTCAGTTCTGCATACTCGGTTTTGTGTTCTTCTGTTCTTGGTCCAAAATTGCGTAAGCAGCAGCTTTGATAGGAAATTTTATAAAGGGAATCTTGCTTGTGTGTTTAAACAATACGGTTACGTTTCCAGTTAGCTGTAGGTCTTTAAGTGATTCAGTGTCTATGTAGTATCAACAGGAAGAAATCCACAAATTTATTATCCTCTATTTCAATCCTCTCCCAGAAGCGAACAATCTAGCATCACCTATTGCCAATTGCTATAACGATCATCAGCACCAAGTATATGGCTGTATCTCTGCAAAGCTTGTTTCCGCTGTAAGACCTAAGGATCTCAAAAGACAATGTCAGTGAGTAACAAGATGACAAAGTCAGAGCAAAGGGATCATGACAAGAAAATATAGGAATCCGATGGGTAGCCAAACTTTGAACTCCGAACAACCAGTTGACAGTTGTGTCTTGTGAGTTGTGAGTATCAAATACTTTGAGATGAGAACATAAAAGATACCATAAAGGAGCAAATACCTCATTCCTAACAGAATCACATTCAGTCAAGTGGCAGCTGCACATTGTGAGCACATCGAGGGCAGCATCAAGTTCCCAAGTATTCATATGCCTGAGGATACAGCTTATTAGATTCAAATGACATATTCAAGATCATGAAACACATTCCCCATAGTTACTTTTACATGCATGTATCTTAGTAGCTTCATAACTCATAAGGTAGAATCCAAGTGATTAGTACATAAATTTCAGATGTTCTACAGATTACACCAAGTAGGGCTGTCAATTTGGTTTGGTTTGGTTAACCAAACCATTAAGTATAAAAAACCAAAAACCAAAAACCAAATCCCAAAAACCAAAACCATTAAGTCCCTTATTGGTTTTTGACAACCAAAAACCAATAAGGACCTTAATGGTTTTGGTTTGACCTTAATGGTTTTGGTTTGACCAAAAACCAATAAGGGCCTTAATGGTTTTGGTTTTGGTTTGGATAACCAAAAAACCAACATGTACTCATACACTCATATTTATTCCTATTTCCTTCCTTTATATTGAATAAACGTCATAATAATGGTAAATGGCCATAACAAATTATTGGTTGGCATGCGTGTCAAAAGAAACAAAAAAAAAATATTTGTTGATAAATAATTTTATTCTTATTGATTTCTTAATGGTTTCTATTGGTTTTTCGGTTTTAACCAAACCAAAACCATTAAGTTACTTATTGGTTTAAAACCAAAACCAAAACCATTAGACTATTAAAGGTCGTTTCCTCTCCCTGGCCGACTCATCTCATCCTCCTCCGCCATCATCGAACTGCCGAAGATCGAACCCTACTCCGCTGCGAAGTCGATAGAGAGTGATTGCTTCCGACGCTTTGGCCTTGTGATGGTTGGATCTGGAAATCTATCCTTGATTCTGCTGATGGCTCTTCGTGTTCATCGCTGACCGCACCTTCGCCCATCAAGCTTTGATCCGAAACGCCACCCTGCTTGAAATTGACGCTCGCCGGTCAGGTCAGAATGGATTTCTCTATTCCTTTCTCCTCTGTCATGTGGTTTGAGGAGCAGAACTCCTCCCTGTTTGAATCAATAAAAGAAACACTAATATAAAAACAAATCTCTTATCGGAGCATGGGAGTCAATTCTACTTCTCGTCGTTTAATTGCGACGACTATGAGCCTCCGTCATGCGGCAGTTTGGCTTTTAATGGGATTTTCAGGATCTTTATATGGCCTGAATAATATTCTCTACTCTATCAATTCTTTTTCCAATCTCTATTGATGTTAGTTATTGATTATTGACAATTTAATCTTGTGAAATTTGTTTTGGTGGTCCGTGGTGGTATCTCTTCTTCATTGTCATTGCCTCCTGCCGCTGCTACTACGGATTCGTGCCTGCCACCATCATCACCTACCTTTGCGATGAAAATGATGGGGGACGATTGTGAGTGCGGAGATTCATTCAACTACGTAGCTTCCGTTTGGCTTCCCCTTCCCGCCGGCATCTCCCAGATATTCCAGATCTACCTCTTTACGTCGGTTCCCTATGCCACACTTTTGTCGCAAAACTTCCGTTCGTGGTCATGTGGAATGATAGTGTCCAGGTACACGTTTCCTCTCTTGATTTCATTATTAGTTTTTATCTTGATTTTATTTTAGTATTATGGTAACTAAGACCATTTTTCTAAAAGTATGGCATGGATTTGGTTACCACGTATTCTATCTTCATGTTTTTAATTTTTGGTTTCTAAAATTGTAATTTAAGGAGTGAGTAATACAATGGGTGCCTAACGCATTTTATTTTATTTTCCAAATTTCATGGGATTATCAACATCTGATTCGACGGATGGTCGGAGGTGACTTCACTCATGATCAAGGTGGAGCTTTACCTGAAGGATACTCGGGGCTTGGCTCTCTTTTCCATTATGTTTCTTATTGTTTTGTTCTTCATCGACTCAATAGGGCTGCCCATCTTGTGGCTAGGGCTGCAAATGAGCCGAGCTGAGCCGAGTTTTACCCCAGCTTGAGCTTGACTCGTTAACAAATGAGCCGAGCTCGAGCCCGAGCCATTTATTAACGAGCTGAGTCGAGTCGAGTTCGAGTTAGGCTTGTTTACTAAATTCTTAGATCGTATTTAATACATTCATTTTGTATGTCGTGTATGGTACATGTGATTGATGTAGTGATAAAAAATAATCAAATGTTCAACATTAATTAATCTTATATTATAATTTTTAGGTGTCATATTGTTTAGTTAATAAATTTTAACTAGTTCAAATCATGTTATTTCATAGTATCGAAATAATTTTGTACATAATTTCTTTATAGAGTTAAAAATAAGGCATATTTTCTTACATGTTCAACATGTTAAACTTCACATGATGTGAGATATATAATTTAACAATCCTATGAATTATGAAAGTCCAAATTAGATCGATTAGTCCATAAGTCAGTGATCAAGTTGGCCCTCAAACCACAATGTTGAGACATCTCATGAGCTCTAAATGAGCTAACTCACGAGTTGAGCTCAACAAGCCACCGAGTCGAGCTAGCTCGCGAGCTTCACGAGCTGAACATAGCTAGGCTCAAGCTTGACTCGTCAGTAAACGAATCGAGTTTCGAACGAGTTTTTCCCGATTCGAGCCTCGAGTTGCTCGCGAGTAGCTTGGCTCATTTGCAGCCCTACTTGTGGCACAAAAGGCCCTTTCATCGAGAGTTCGACTATTGGTCGATTCTCGCGCTTTTTATTTCTTTTGTATGGCTGCCTATTTCAACACCTGACTTTGCAAAAAAAAAAAAAAAAAAAAACTAGAACCATTAGCTTTCCAATTGGTTTGGTTTCGATTAAAACCAAAACCAAATGGACAGCCCTAACACCAAGTATTCCGACTGTAGGTCAGATGTCTAAGGCAAACCCAGTTAAAGCCAACAAGGACTAGAGTACCAATTTGAGAACGCAGAACAAACTCGACCCAAAAAGAAGCAACTGGTCTGACGCTCCACCACGTAAAAAGCGATCCGAAAGGGCAAGAGCTTCCATTAGTTTTCCTTCACCAATCAAACTGCATGAAATAATAGTACATCGTACTTGGAGTCAGGGCTTAGCACTTCCTCCAGAACTAATGTGTGCATATTAAAGAGTAACAGAGCTTGCTTCAAAATGGACTAAATACACTAGCAGGTGCATGGTATTATCTCAACCCAATATAAACCTGAGCACAAGAACATTGCAGAGAGCAAAAACTACACCTATCCACTGCTTTCTCATACAGCTCTTCATTCTCCCAGTCCAGCGAAAGATAAATTGTATTATCAGGTTTTGCATCACCAGATTCTAATGAATCCAGTAATACACCAGTTTCACCATCTTAACTACCGATATCGTGGAAAGATGATGTATTAGTACGACCACCACCGAGATCATCAACTTCTGACTCAGCATCACCATCATGATCCCGAACTCTCTTGCGAGCAGTCCTTAGGTCACCTTTTGCTTCACCACCATCATCCTTTTGTTTGCTAGTCCCGGCAAATTCCAGAACTCGATGACTGGACAATGACGTGACGCGTTGATCATTAGTCAACACGTTTGACCGTCTAAGATAACGGTCAATATTCGGGTTTGGCCAATTTCGTTACTTTGGTGTATAGTTCAGGCCATGATGTTATAGATCAAAAAGATTGGCCAAGATGTTTATTATGTGAAAAGTTCATGCCATATAAATATATTAACCCTTATTATTTTGTATTTGTTGGTATTAGGGGTGTACATGGGTCGGGTGGTCCCCGTTTAGCCATTTTAATCACCCGACTCATGCACTACGGTTTGGGAAATATTAAACCCAAACCCACCCAAAAAAATTAAAATCCTACGGTTTGTTTGTAATTGGGTTGGGTTGACACTATTTTTAAGTAAAAACTCAACTCAACGCAACACAAAATATGTAATTAATTTACACCATAAAAATATTTTATAACTAATTATTTTCCATCTAGCAGCAACCCTTCCCCCTGTTTGTAGATGTTCATTGCTTGTGAACTGCTGGTTTTTTCCCTTTCCTTTTTGTTTTGTTTTGTACTGTCCCGTTGTTGACGGTTTGTTTTGTTCGTCTTTCCGTTTCAATACAATCATCACCATTATAAAAAAAATTAAAATATCAAACGAATAAACCGAGGTGAAATATATTTAAATTTATAAATGTTATTTAAATTTTAATAAAATGTGATTTACTTCAACATATGTCTAGTTTTTTTCACAATATTTGTTGAAATAGGCTAAAAATGTTATAAACGAACGCATCCATAATATGTTATTCTATTAAAATTGTACATAAGAAAAAGGATTACGTGAATCATAGCTATATTAAATCTATGTCTAAACTTTATGTCGAAGAATGCATTAGATTAGTGAGACCATGAGAGAAAAACATGGCGAAATATCTTAATTTTCTCATAAGTATTTTTTGGATACGAACTCATATCAATAGTTGGAACACGGGTTGGGTCGGGGTTCTACGGATTGTGTAATCCAAAATCCAAACCCAACCCAAAAGAGGCGGGTTGTACAAAAGAAAACCCTCACTCAACCCAAAACCTTTTTTTAGCGATAAATACGGGTGGGTTGAATCGAGTTGGATGGGTGGGTTGGTTTGCGGGTGAATGTGTTCACCCCTAATTGGTATAATTAACTTCAACATAATTAAACAAACTTGTTTTCAAATAAGGAATAGAAAACATAATTAAACAGAACTTCAACGTAATTGAATTACAATTACAGCATATAATCAAATAGAATAAAAAAACGAGAAATATTTTTATGTACAAAATCTCTTCTCCATTCGTGATAATTAGCCAAGTCCTTTTTCCAATAGACTACGAGTGTTTAAAATTGAAAGCCTGGATTTTATCTACAAGATATAAGATGGCAAAACATGCATATGATTAACAGGGATTTGAAATTGCTGATCGGTGGGGTTTTTAGGATGACCACTTTGGTCATTTCACTATCAAATAAATCATACTGTGCGTAGGGTTAATACCCTAGTTTGGCCCCAAGTTTAGCATAAGTGTCAGTTCTGGCTCCATTTTTCAAATAAGACATTTGTGGCCTACTTTTGAAATTATTGGACAAATTTGGCCCGCATTTTGAATTGACCGTCAAAATTGACGGTCAACTATTTTCTCCGTAAGTGACTCAACATACACTGCTGACTAGGATGTCCACATCATTTAAAACTAAAAAAAAAAAAAGGCCAAACGAAACCCTTTCCTCATCTTCTTCCTCTTCTAACTTCCACCTCCACCCATTGTGAAATCCTTCCTCCAATTTCCTTCCCCCAAATTTCTTTCCCCATCCTATACGTCAAGCAGTCCCTTTCTAAACCCAAATCAGAAATTTGATATAATTAAAAACAATAGTTACGCCCGAAAACAGTTTGGACTTTGGACAAATGGGGAGCGAGCCACTCTCGGATCCAAACAAGAAGTATGCGTAAGCTTTTGTCTCTCAATCCCTAGCTGCCTCTCGCCGTCGCCATCCCTGGCTGACTTCCTTCTATCAATGGCGACCCTCGTCGTCAGAGTCAAGCCACCACATCTTTTCCCTCTTTTACTCTACTCCAGATCTGGGTCGGGGATCTGAATTAGTTTTGAAAACCGAAGAACCCAAACCCAAAATTTCAGTTCTGGGAAATTGTTTGGAGAGACGACCATTGACAGCTGCTTCTTCCAAGGAGAGACGACCATTGGCATACTCCTCTCGCCGGACACAAGCGTCGCTTTGCCGCACCGCCAACGCCACCAACGCTCCTCGTCGCCTTCGCTTCCGTGGAAGAGTCTCCATCACGAGTTCGACGAGGAGAGGGATATGGGCAATCAAAGGGCAGCAGCTTCTGATCTTGTGGACGGGATCTCAATGGAGCACCAGCAAAACCGGACGGACAAGAAAAATGGTAGGGGAGATGGAGCGGAGGTAGCCGAAGATGAGAATGGTGGCGAGGATGGGGTTGTGATGATGAAGATGTTTGGGATTCCTATTCGGTGGGGAGGGGAGGGACTCAGGGGATTGGAAAGTGTATTTTGGTTTTTTGTTTTGTGTTATTTTATATTTTTTGTTTTTAATTTTTTAATCTAAATAAATGGTGTGGCAGCCACCTCGGATCCACCTCTGTATTTTGATGCTGAGTCATCGACGAAAAAATAGTTGACCGTCTATTTTGACGGTCAATTCAAATCGTAGGCCAAATTTGTCTAATAATTTCAAAAGTGGGTCATAAATGTCTTATTTGAAAAATGGGGCCAGAACTGTCACTAACGCTAAACTTCGGGCCAAACTAGGGTATTAACCCTTTTATGAAACCCAACCCACAATTCTCAATCCGGCGGCGTTTACCTTCCATGAAATTGAGTCCACTCCATCCCCCGCATCCCCACCGCCGACTAGATTCCGTTCCACCCTCACGGATGTGGCGTCCTCCCCTTCCCCTCCATCGTCTGTGCAATAAGCTCTGAGTTGTGCAGTAGACGATTGGTAACAACAACTACCGGAAGGTGCTGTTGGAGAATGGAAAGTCGGAAATCACTCGAAGGAAATCAAGCCAGCTGCAAAAGTTTCCTAAACTGCAAAAATTACCTTCCTTGAAGAAATTCAAGTGCAACGGTCGACCAGCAAAGGGTATTTATACCTTTCATGAAGAACAGTGATAGCAGCTTTTTGCAAGAAGTGGTATAGGGCTGATTGCATAGTGGGTTAATCAACAGAGGCACAGGATCTGTTTGATTAACGGTGTAACGGGTCTGGGATTGGGATCCGGGTGACTTTACATTGTTTTCGTTTTGTTGTTCTTGAGTCTGGTATTTTTATCTTCTTGCTTGATAGGTTAAATCAATAAAAATCAGAGTCTCCTAGAACTCAGTGAAGTACTGAGTCTAGGACGAGGACGTACCCTGTAGATTGGGGAACCTCGTTAAAATTCGTTTGTGTCCTCTCCTCTGGCTGTGCTACTCTGTTTCTGCCTTTCCTCTGTTTTTGTTCTCTGCAACTGCTCGAGACTCTCTTCATTCTGAGGAAGAAGATGATCGCCTCTCTGTCCAAATTATGGGCTGAAGTTAGCAGGCTTTAGTTTTTGGCTATTTCATTTCAGTTATCCGTTAGTGGGCCTGTGAGACATGTTGGGCCCAATCTGGAAATACAAGAGAAAAGTCACAGAAAGAGAATCGATCTCTTCGTGTCTCCTGGTTCTCCTTCATTTCCATTTTCCCCAAATTCTCTCAAACCCTAATTCAATTCTGCCCTCCTGATCTGACTAATAAGTGGTATCAGAGCCTGCCCTTGAAGAAGCTCACTCCTGCCAAGGTTGCGATCCAATGGCGACCAGCTCGTTCGGGGAGGCGGCTCTTAATCATCCGCCGATTTTCAATGGAGCGAATTATACGGCTTGGAAGAAGAGAATAAAGCAATTTATGTGGGGAATCGATGAGGAGCTCTGGCTCATTGTGCAAAACGGTCCGATTGATATGGATCTGGCCGAGCAACATCTGTGGTCTGCTGCACAGAAGAAGAGTGCGCAGCTAAACCAACGCGCCATGCATGTCCTCCAATCGGCGATGACCTCTGAAGAAGCTGACCAGGTTGAAAACTGTGAATCCGCTCAAGAAATTTGGATTGCTCTTCAGAGTACATACGAAGGTACGTCTAATATTCGTGAATCTCGCATTGATTTATTAGTTCATGAGTATGAGGCGTTTTCTATGCTTAATAATGAGTCAATCCATGAAATGTATTCTAGATTCACTACTCTCATCAACAAACTTAAAGGCTTAGGTCGTATTTTTCAGCCTAAGGATCTTAATCGTAAAATCCTTCGCTCTTTACCTAAAGAATGGCTACCTAAACGTACAGCTATAGAAGAAGCAAAAAATTTGACTACCTTGCCTATAAATGAGTTAATAGGGTCTCTTCTCAGTCATGAGAATGTTATTAAACAAGTTTCACATGATGATGAAAAACGGAAGAAAACTCTGGCATTTAAGTCTAACACTATTGATTATGAGTCTGAAGATGACTTTGTGAGTGATTTTGATAGGGAATTTTCCCTTGTTAGCAAGAGATTTCATCGCATGCTTAAATACAAAAATGATCAAAAACGTCGTCAGGATGATTCTAGATTTGTTTCTACTGATCGTTACAAAGCTGTTTCTCAAGAAAGGCTGCCTAATCAGCAGACCAGAGTTTTAGAACAAGAAGATAATCTGGCATTTATGGCCTTAAGCAGTGATCTGGACTTGCAATGGTATCTTGATAGCGGGTAGTTCCCACCATATGTCTGGTAAGAAAGAACTCTTCTCTACTCTTTAGATCAAACGTGGAGGAAGGGTTGTTTTTGGTGATGACAGTTTCAACACTATTGTTGGAACAGGAACCATAGGAAAACATCCCCTACCTGTGATAAATAATGTTCTTCTAGTAGAAGGACTCAAACATAATCTACTTTCAATCAGTCAGTTATGTAGTAGTGGAAACAAAGTCAGTTTTGAGTCTTCTCGTTGCATAGTTGAACGTATCAGTGATGGATTGATTATGTTTGTTGGGTCTAGGCATAATAATATGTACATCATTAATCTTCAAGATCTTGATGCCTTTAATGAATACTGTTTTGCTGTCTCTTTTCAACAAGAACTCCTGTGGCATCGAAAACTTGGCCATATCAGTTTGTCTAAACTGACTATGTTGTCCAAACTAAACCTTGCCAGAGGAATTCCCTTACTCAGAGATAAAGCAAATTTTTTTTGTGAAACATGTATTTCTGGAAAACAGACCTGAAAATCATTCAAATCCAAGACTGACATAACCTCTTCAGCTGTGTTCGAACTGATTCACATGGATCTTTTCGGACCATGCAATGTCACTAGTCTTGGAGGAAAACACTATGTGTTTGTTCTGGTCGATGATTACTTCAGATTTACATGGGTTTATTTTCTAGCTAATAAGGCTGAAACGTTTGCTAAATTTAAAACTTTTGCTTTGTTGCATTGCTGGTCAACTCAAGTCAGTGAAAAGTGACAATGGGGGGAGTTCATTGTGGATGAGTTTGAAACCTTCTGCAATGATACTGGGATCTCACATATCTTTTCTGCACCTCGCACTCCTCAACAGAATGGAGTTGTTGAGCGAAAAAATCGTACCATTATCGAGTGTGCTCGTACTCTGCTCTTGGAATACAATTTGCCTAAATATTTCTGGGCAGAGGCAATTAGCACTGCGTGCCATGTTATAAATCGAGTTATTATTAGAAAGACTCTTAATAAAACCCCCTATGAGCTTCTCAAAAACAAGCCACCTAACATTTCCTATTTTCACCCTTTCGGTTGTCCTTGTTATGTTCTGAACACTCGTGATCAGTTGGGAAATTTTGATTCTAAATCAGATTTAGCCATTTTTTTAGGATATTCAGTTCGTGGTCAATCTTTTCGGGTTTATAACAAACGTACTCAGAAGGTTGAAGAATCTGTTCATGTTAGGTTTAATGAGATGACCTCTCCTGCAGATTCATCTTCTCCCTCTTTATCCTTTGACCTATCTGAATTGTCTAATAGCTCAGATATAATCTCCAAAGATGCAGCTCCTGATCAAACTGATAGACTTGAAGGTAATGAAAAGCAGGCTCCTGCGGAAACCAACAGTAAGGAGGCTCCTGCTTCAATTCCTACTGCCCCACCACACATCCAGAAAAGGCACCCGACTGCTCAAGTTATTGGTGACATCACTGATGGTCTGAAAACCAGAGGAAAATATGTCCCAGGTCAGTATGCCTATGTCTCCCAAGTTGAACCAAAGTCTTATAAAGATGCTCTTAAAATTGAAGAATGGGTGTTTGCTATGATTGAAGAATTAACTCAGTTTGAGCATCTTCATGTCTGGGATTTAGTTCCTCGCCCTTTAAATGTAACAATTATTGGAACTAAATGGATTTTTCGAAACAAATCGGATGAATTAGGCATAATTATACGCAACAAAGCTAGATTAGTAGCACAAGGCTACTGTCAAGAAGAAGGAATTGACTATGACGAGACATATGCACCTGTTGCACGTCTTGAGTCTATTAGGCTCCTTTGTGCTTTTGCATCATACATGGGATTTCCTTTATTTCAAATGGACGTCAAGAGTGCGTTCTTAAATGGAGTTATAGAAGAGGATGTGTATGTTGCTCAACCACCTGGCTTCGTAGATCATAGGTATCCTGATCATGTTTTTAAGTTAAACAAAGTACTTTATGGACTTAAGCAAGCCCCTCGGGCTTGGTATGATCGGTTGACATCTTTTCTTCGCGATCAGAAGTTTGTCCAAGGATCAGTTGATAAGACTTTGTTTATAAAACATGAATCTAGTGATCTACTTCTTGTCAAAATCTATGTTGATGACATAGTGTTCGGATCCACTAATACTCAGATGTGCTCTTCCTTTTGTGAGTCTATGAAAAGTGTTTTCGAAATGAGCCTCATGGGAGAATTAAAATACTTTCTTGGCTTACAAATTAAACAAACTTCCCATGGTACCTTCATTAGTCAATCTAAATACGTGTCTACTATGCTTCAAAAGTTTGACATGACTGCCTTGAATGCTTGCCCAACTCCTATGGCAACTAATGTCAAACTTGATTTAGACGAAACTGGTGAATTGGTTGATGAGCCTAAATATCGTGGCATGATAGGTTCTTTGCTCTATTTAACGGCTAGCCGACCTGATATCCAATATGCTGTGTGTCTTTGTGCTCGCTTTCAGTCTCAACCAAAACAAAGTCATTTAACAGCAGTAAAACGTATTTTTCGATACCTAAAAGGCACAAGTGATGTCGGTATATGGTATGCTAAGCAAGATCAGTTTGATCTTCTTGGTTATACTGACTCCGATTTTGCTGGGAGTCTCACTGATCGAAAAAGTACTTCTGGCTGCTGTCAATTTGCTGGTACTTCGTTGGTGTCCTGGTTTTGTAAAAAGCAAGGAGTTGTGGCTCTATCCACGGCAGAGGCCGAATATATTGCCGCTGGCAGCTCTTGTGCTCAGCTGCTTTGGCTTAAGAGTCAAATGAAAGATTATGGGTTGCAAGTTTCCTCTATCCCTTTGTACTGTGATAATACTAGTACAATTTGCATGACTAAGAATCCGGTTCAGCATTCACGAACGAAACATATTGATATTAAATATCATTTTATTCGTGAACTTGTTAAGGAAGGACTTATTTCCCTGCGTCACATTCCTACGGAATTTCAGTTGGCCGATCTGTTTACCAAGCCCCTTTCTGCTGATCGCTTTAATTTCTTATGCTATGAAATCGGGCTTCGCTCGCTGTCATCTCTCACTGAGATGATTGGGGATACAGGATCCTAAGCTGATTGCTTGGGATGCTTCTGTATTGTAATCTTTAGTTTCCTTCTCTTTGTGCTTTTAATGTAGTGTCTTTTCAATTACTGCCTTGAATTCTTGAGTTGCCTCGTTTGTGGCTGTTAGGGTTAGGTGTTTCCGTTCTTCAGTGTTTCTTTTTTTTTCTGCTCTGTGTGTTTTGGTAAGTTTTATGCTTTCCCTCTTTTGGTGGTTTCCTTGTAGTATTTATAGGTTTAGTAGCTTCGTCTGTTCTATCATTGTTCTCTTCAAAGTTCTTTTTAGCCATGGCCCTTCCCTTTCTTCGTACCTTCACAGGAACTATGTTTCTGGATCCTATTCCAGCCAATGCCCATCGCCACACTCTGTTTTTTGAAAACCGTCAGATTTTACCTACCTATCATGTTCAACTCGATGAACTGGCTGAGGTAGGACTTGATGTGCGTCCTTTTATCCAAAATCATGGCTGGAATTTTCTTCAGTACCACCCGTTTTCAACCATAGTTTGTCCTGATGCAGTCCGGTTCTTTTACTCAAACCTTCGGTTTACTGCTGTGCACTCCCGTTTTTTCACCACCCTTGTCTTTGGAAATCTTCTCACTGTTCCTGTCGCTGAAATTGAGCGTGCTCTTAACATCCTTATCAATGGCGAGAATCTTGCAGACGAGTCTGAACTCGATCTGTTTAACTTTGATCTCGCTGAAGAATTCCATCAGCTTACTGGTCAGTTTCCTGGTCCAAATCTCTCTATGCCTGTCTCTGCCCTTTTACCTTCCCTCAGAGCTCTCCATTTTTTCATCTCGCGAGTGTTCTTTCGTCGCTCTGGAAATCTGATGATGATAACCCCTGTTGAACTTTGGGTCTTAGCTAATGTTACTCATGGCATCCCTCTAAACTATGCTCCCTTGTTCTTTGGCTCTATCATCTCCTTCTGTGATGTGAACATCTCTTCTCCTCTTCTGTTTGGCTGCCTAATCACATCTCTCCTTCTTCGCCTGCGGGTTAATCTTCATCCCTTCGCAACCATCACCCCTTCCCTTTATCTCACTGCCGACGATGTTATGGATCTTCTGGAAATAGCAGTTGAGGGGGAGAATGGCGCCAACCACATACTAGTTATCAGCAGTGACTCCGACTCTGACTCGTCTACAGCAGCTCGGATGATGCACCAGAATTGGAGCCGTTTGCTGCCGCTCTTCGTGCTCTTTATGGATCTGATTCAGACAACGAAGAAGCATAGTATCAGAAAGGAGCAAGTTATTTCCTCGTAGAGATTATCCTTAAGGGGAGCAGTTCGTTTTTATCATTGATTGAATTTCGGCTGTGGTTCCTTGTGTGAGCCTGTGGTTTGCCTGACTTGGCTGTGGTCGTGAATAGTGTTTTTGAATGTTGGATGATTGCTGGTTTGCCCGGCCTGGCTGTGGTCTGAATGGTTGTTATTTAACTGAATGTTTGCTTTGATCTAGTTAAGTTATTGTCTGCTTTGATGTCACTCTGTTGGGTGGAGATAGTTTGTTAATTCTTGCAGGATCGATAGGCAACTCGCTATTTCCAACTTAGGGTGAGATTGTTGGAGAATGGAAAGTCGGAAATCACTCGAAGGAAATCAAGCCAGCTGCAAAAGTTTCCTAAACTGCAAAAATTACCTTCCTTGAAGAAATTCAATTGCAACGGTCGACCAGCAAAGGGTATTTATACCTTTCATGAAGAACAGTGATAGCAGCTTTTTGCAAGAAGTGGTATAGGGCTTATTGCATAGTGGGTTAATCAACAGAGGCACAGGATCTGTTTGATTAACGGTGTAACGGGTCAGGGATTGGGATCCGGGTTACTTTACATTGTTTTCGGTTTGTTGTTCTTGAGTCTGGTATTTTTATCTTCTTGCTTGATAGGTTAAATCAATAAAAATCAGAGTCTCCTAGAACTCAGTGAAGTACTGAGTCTAGGACGAGGGCGTACCCGGTAGATTGGGGAACCTCGTTCAAATTCGTTTGTGTCCTCTCCTCTGGCTGTGCTACTCTGTTTCTGCCTTTCCTCTGTTTTTGTTCTCTGCAACTGCTCGAGGCTCTCTTCATTCTGAGGAAGAAGATGATCGCCTCTCTGTCCAAATTATGGGCTGAAGTTAGCAGGCTTTAGTTTTTGTCCATTTCATTTCAGTTATCCGTTAGTGGGCCTGTGAGATATTTTGGGCCCAATCTGGAAATACAAGAGAAAAGTCACAGAAAGAGAATCGATCTCTTCGTGTCTCCTGGTTCTCCTTCATTTCCATTTTCCCCAAATTCTCTCAAACCCTAATTCAATTCTGCCCTCCTGATCTGACTAATAGGTGCTAACTGGGTTTCTTACTTCGAACATGCGGTCATCGCCGTCGGTTCTTACCCAGCTCCGACCTAGGTTCCTCTAAGCCTTCACCGTCTAAGCCCCTATGTTTTTTTATTTCGATTATTAATTGACGAGTGGTTATGTTAGAGAGTATCAAAACACTCTCAATACGAAAACAAAGAAAAAAACGAGACACACAGTTTACGTGGTTTCCCCGATATCAGGACTAGTCAGAACTCTCCGAGCTGAAACTCTTATTAGGTTTTTTCTTGAGTCCGATACTCCACATGTTTACATATATATATTACTCTCTAACCCTAGCTTACGTATGCCTCTGCTAGGGCTAGGTTTCTACTGCTACTGACTGCTACGTGTATGTTATTATACAATGGGCCAAACAAAAGTATACAAGCCCAAAACAAGCTCAAAACCGCTAAAACCTCCCCCAAATTGATGCTGGTCCCTAAGCATCAATTTGTCCGATAATAACATATGAAGAGAGCGATGGAATGGCTTCGTGAACAAGTCAGCCAGCTGGTCAGCGGAAGCAACTTGACGAACAACGAGAAACCCATCATGTACAAGATCACGAACATAGTGAACATGAATTTCAATATGTTTCGTGCGATCATGGAGAACCGGATTGACGGCGATTTGAATCGCGCTGGTATTGTCAACATGAAGAGTGATCGGAGACGGGCAAGAAACACCAAAGTCCAAGAGAAGGCGTTGCATCCAAACCAGCTCAGAGGCAACATCAGACATAGCACGGTACTTAGCTTCAGTCGAAGACTTGGAGACCTTATCCTGTTTCCGACAACGCCAATTAACAAAAGCGCCACCAAACTGAACACACCATCCTGTAGTCGAGCGTCGAGTATCAACACAACTAGCGTAATCGTAGTCGGAATATGCCTGTAAACGCAAATCACCAGTAGCAGGGAGAAAAAGTCCAACCTCTCGGGTACCCTGTAAATACCGGAGAATCCGGTGCACAGCTGAAAGATGATCGACACGGGGATCGGACATAAACTGACTGACCACATGGACAGCAAAGGAAATGTCGGGACGAGTATGAGTAAGGTAAATCAAACTGCCTACAAGATGACGATACTGAGATGGATTGACAAGGGGAACCCCTGAGTCACGACTGAGATGCAAATTAACTTCCATGGGGATAGTAACTGGAATACAGTCTCCAAACTGAGCCGACGATAATAAATCCCCAATATACTTCCTTTGAATGAGAAGAATACCCTTCGGCGACCGAGTAATCTCTAACCCGAGGAAATAAGATAGTGAACCCAACTCTTTCAATTAAAAGATGCATGTAACCCTGCTTTGAGCTTCAAAATACCTGCAGCATCATCCCCGGTGATGATCATATCATCGACGTATAACAGTAGAGCAATAAGACCCGCCGACGACGACCGAAGAAATAATGATGGGGCATTGCTGCTCTGCCGAAACCCAAGAGCCAAAACCGTTGCCTGGAATTTATCAAACCAAGACCGGGGGCTTGTTTGAGACCATAGAGAGATCGACGTAACCGACACACCTTATCTTCTCGCCCAACTGTATAACCGAGTGGTCGGCGCATATACACCACTTCCTTTAGATCACCGTGCAAAAATGCATTTTTAACGTCGAGCTGGAACAAGGGCCATCCCCGAATGGCAGCTACAGCAAGCAGAGTTCGAACCGTTTGCATTTTTGCTTCCGGAGCAAAGGTCTCGTCGTAATCAAGACCATATTCTTGACCAAAACCTTGAACAACAAGCCGTGCGCGAAACCGCTCAAGAGTACCATCAGCCCTTACCTTAACTGCATATACCCACCGATTGCCAAGTATGGTGACTGGTTTAGGAGGACGATCAACTACCTCCCATGTACCCGTGGCATGAAGGGCATCGAATTCAGTCTGCATGGCCTTGTTCCAATTCGGGTCGAGCATGGCCTGTTTATACGAGGTAGGTATAGTAAAAGCCTCAACATTATATGAGACGAAATCATGGTACCGAATAGGGAGCTGCCCTCTTGTTGTCCGAAGAGACCTGCGTAGAAAAGGGGGTGAGGCTGGCGTGGAGTGTTCTGACGAAGAGCTGCTGGCAGAACTGTTGGCGGACGACGAACTGTTGGCGGGGATAGAGTCACTGGAGGCCGGAGACAAACTGGCCGAAGAGGATGCAGACGAGCTGAAACCAGGGGTCGGGGGATCAGGCGAGTCGGGGGGGAGTAAATCAACATCCATGTCATCATCATCGTCAAACATAGGAAGGCGGGTCACCTCGGATAGAAAAGACACATCCTCAGGGGTACTAGAGTAAAACATAAGACGCTCAAAGAAAACGACATCACAAGAGATACGAAGCCAGTTAAGCGAGGGATCGAAGCAAAGGTACCCCTTATGGATATCGCTATAACCGAGGAAAGGACACTTCGACGTTTTGGAGGACAATTTAGAACGTTCTTTGCGCGGAAGAAGCACAAAACAGGTGCAACCGAAAACTCGAAGACGGGAGTAATCCGGATGTTTCTAAAACAAAGCAAAATGTGAACTGAGTTGATCAAAAACGGGAGTAATTTGATAATTGATCAACCGGACAGCAGTTGCAACAGCTTCCGGCCAAAACCTAACTGGGACATGAGACGCTAACAACATGGCACGAGTAAGCTCGACAACATGGCGGTTTTTACGCTCGACAAGACCGTTTTGCTGAGACACCCCCGGACAAGATTTCTGAGTCAATATTCCCTTAGACCGAAACAAACTGGCTAACGGATTAGAGCTGAATTCCCCCCCCCCCCCCCCCAGGATCGGATCGGACTACACGAACTGTTCTACCAAACTGGGTTTGAATCATTTTTAAGAACTCGGTGGCAACAGACAAAAGATTAGATTTTAAACGGAGAAAATACACCCAAGTGAATCGAGTAGCATGATCCACGAATAACGCAAAATATTTGTAACCATGGCGAGAATCCGTAGGTGACGGACCCCGAAGATCAGTATGAACAATCTGAAAGGGCTCGAAAATCACAGTGGTGCTAGAGGGAAATGAAGTACGAGTGGATTTAGCCTCAACACAACTTGTACACTGGAAATTTCCCGAAGAAAAATCAACCTTTTTATTCCCAAGAAGTTGTTGTTTAAACATGGTTACAAGCCGACTGGAATGTGGATGACCTAACCGAGAATGCCACAATTCAAACTCATTATTGGGTAAACTAGAAAAGACCGGTAACGAACTAGACTCAACACTAGACAAAGACTGAGATGACAGAGGTTGACCCGACAGTTCTTCGAGCTGAAAAACTCTTCCACTTTTACTCCCCCTTCCGATCTGCCTCCCCGTCTTACGGTCCTGAATCACACAACCAGAGGAGTCCAACACAACACGACAATTTTGCTCAGTTAGTTGCCCAACAGAAATTAAATTCGGCACAAGATTTGGAACACATAATGTACTAGCTAAGTGCATTTTTGACAAGGTATCAGAGCTATCGTCTATGGAATCTGATAGGGTTTCGGTTCGATTGAACTCCAAGAACTATGCGCTATGGGAGTTCCAGTTTCGTATTTTTATCGAGGGCAAGGGCCTTCTTCAGTTCCTGGATGGCACGTCCGAGAGGCCACAAGTTCCACCGTCGTCAGATGAAGAACTCGCCCGGTGGGTTCAAACTGATGCTCGGGTGAAGTCTCTGCTTCTGAGTACTATCGATCCAGTCATAAGTCTGGGTCTTCGTCTGCTACGTTCCGCGCGGGATATTTGGGTTCACCTCGCCCAGACCTATACAACTTCTGATCCGGCTCGTCGGTTCGAGATCACGTTTGAGTTAGCTCGGCTTGAGCAAGGAGATAAGGACGTCACGTCCTATTATAATGATGCCCAGTTATTATGGACGGAGCAAGACTTATTAACCGCTAACAGGTTATACCAATGGGATTGGGTGATTGGAGGGCCTTTCTAATTTCTTCTCTGAAACTGTCGAAATGGATTCAACTGCTATTTTGTGTCCGCTGGAATTTATAATCAAAGAAGAGAGTAAATATTTGGAAGAAGCTACGACAATTGACCAAGTAATTCAATTGCATGCAATTGATTTTCTTTATTTCTTCATGCAGAGTTTTCAGTGCAAGAGAAAGCTCATAGAACCAATTTGGACGTTTACGGAGCTAGAATCAGGCTATGGAGACGATGGGGTTGTAGGAGTTGATGTTTAATTTCCTTGCAATAAAAATAGCGAACCCAAAAAGAATGACAATGTAGTTGTGAGATACAGGTTTTACCCAAAAGAAGGATATATTTTCTGGTTTTGATTGGGATCGGTTGCCTGGCCTCGACTAATTTTCCCTATCTCTTTCTCACACCTCCCTATCTTTTTCTCACATTTAGGAAATTATTTTGGAAGAACATATGAGTTCAATCTATGGGGAAAACACAAATGATCGTTCAAGAGAATTGCATCTTGATTGAAGTGTAGTTAGACTTGTAGATAAGAATGATAGGAAGCAAAACACACTGAGAGAGACAGGGAAGGAGACAGGGGAGATGGTAGTCATTTTCATTGGCACATGTTATTCTTAATGCCGAAGCAATTATAATCTACTAATTTTTTATTCGCACTTCGCGACGCTAAAAAACTAATTATATTTGAAGTTTATTTACTTATAATTAAGTTATGAGAAACTAATTATATTTGAAGTTGATTTACTTAATTAAATTATGAAAATATCATATTTATTAAAATAGTATGTGAAGGCTAACTTAACTTACACATCCTTTGTGTAAAGCAAATTGATGGGATGGTAACTATTTGTCCACAATGTTTTCATAGTAAGTTGTACTTTAAATAACGGTTATAGAATGATGTTATGTAAATCTTTCGTAATGTGTTGTTATGTAAAGCTCTCATAATGAGTTGTCTAATAACTGAATCAATGTATAAATATTAATTATATTATTATTATAGAATGGTATTAAGTAAAATTTTCATAATGTTGTCTAATGATAAAATCAAGTTACGAAGAATATTCATTTGATAAATCCTATGTATACTGCAAACTAATAAGATGGTCGGCTAACTACATAGAAAAAGGGTTTGTGATAAATTGTGTGTAGGTAATTAAAACACTCATGAACACCTTACAATTATTAATTATATTAATTATTAAAAAATTGATAAAAAAGGAAAGGGGAAGACGTTGATAAAAGTCGGAGAATAATAATAAAATATTGATTGTTAGCTACATTGCCGTAATGAATAATAGAAACGCTTGACAATTAATTATTAGCTACATTGTCGTAATGAACAGTAGAAACGCTTGACAATTAATATAATTGATTGATTGATGATGATTGATTGATGATTATGATTTTTTATTACTCTGTAACTTTAGCTTCATGTGCTACTTTGTGACAACGGAGTCTACTAAATTTGGGGGCCACCTGAATCAATTTGATGACTATTGGGCTTCGCCTCCAATAGCCTTATATCTCTGTGAAGACCAATGAGCCTCGGTTAGATTCGAATCTAGGATATGTAACTCCCAAACCTTCACTATTGCAACAACTTTACCGTTATGCTATCTTACCTTTAGTTATTATGATACTAACTTTAAACAGATATGTGGCTTTGATAAAAAATAGAAATCAGCATATTTTTCAATTAACTATTGGTGGCAAATTTCCAACGGGTCCTTTCTCATTCACATAATTTTAATATAATTCGTGTCATGATCAACAAAGGATATAAAATTTGGAGACATATTTTATAGATATATTGAACTCCATTGAAGGATAATCATTTTTTTTTTTTGTGAAAATTAATTGTGTATGGATTATATGAAGCAACTCTCATGTTGTCATGTGAACATTTTATATATGGAAACGTTTCGTTTGTAAACATATATGTCATTATTACTTGATTTTCTTTGATAGTCCTTTTGCTTTTTTCCATGTTTTCAATAGTTGTAAACATACTCGAAGTAGTTTAAGTATTTACCTAGATAATCCATCCAAAATATCAGAACAAACACATTATCTCTGTGAATGACACATTCAAATTATACAAATTATTAAACTCTTCCGGCCAACAGGTCGGGTCGTGTGCTAGTTAAGTATAAGGACAAAATGGGTAAATTGCTATTTTGGTTATTGGGTTTACTGAAAAAATTTACGTTTAGTCAAATATTTATAAAATTTTATTCCTGATCATTAACATTAGTTCAACGATTCAAATTTTGTAACTCTCAGTTAATCTTCGTTAAATTTTTCTGATGTACCAGTCAACTCTTATAGTTGACCATTAAGTGATGGACGTAGATATTAAAAAAGTTTAATCTTTTATAATTTTCATCCCACTTTAAAAATAAATAAAACATAAAAACTAATTATAATTACCAACCCGGGTGGAAACCTCCCGCAGCCACCAATCCACCATCAACCACTGCCAATCTCTCCGCTTCTTGATCCTGCACCGCCCGTAAGGAAGAAAGAAAAATGGCCGCTCCAAGTCACGAACCCCACGCCCCAACCCAATTGGATTGGATAGTCACCCCCACCCCCTCGCCCTCTCCATCTCCCTCTTACCTAATCTAATCAATCAGAGACGAGTGTCGACGCACCTCCAATAGCCATGCCAGCCTTTCGTAACTTCATCTCCCGCCTCTCCTCCTCCGTCCGCCTTCTCCCAACGCCGCCACGGACGGAACTCATCGACCGCTCCGCATTCATGTTCTTGACCTGCGTCGGCTCGCTCTAGATCTCGACGCTGATGACTGGAGTCGCTGATCTCTTCCCCTGACCTTTTTATTGTGTTTCTGCAAGCCCGTTGTCGAGACCCGCGACGAAGCATCCGTCGTCCTGGTTGAAGAAGAGGTGGTCGATGGAAAGGACCTCTGCGATTGGGGCGGAAGCAGCAACGGGCACGCGGAAAGCGGCGGAGGAGAAGAATCGTCGAAAAGCAATCAGTCTGGCGGGATGGAGTAGGTGGTGGCTCAGGAGGCAGGGCTGGCCGAGTGAAATTACTAATTTCAAATTAGGGTTAGGATACGGTGGCGGCGGTTGTAATCAGGGAAAGGAGTCGGAGAGTGGGCCGAGATTTCTCATCGAAATTCAATTTCAATTTTAGTTTTAGTTTTAGTTTAATTTATTGTGAAAATGAGGTGAAAATTATAAAAGATTAAATTTTATTATTTTTTTAATTGTCACTTAATTAACAGTCAATTATAAGAATTGACTGTAATAACTAATCTAAATCTAAATAGTATAATAAGGACTTTCCAGTTTAGAGCTTCATGGATTCAAAATCTGTACTCCTTAGCCTTCCACGCCAGCGTCTCTTTTAGCCAATCACAGTGCGTTTAAAAAAAAACTGCCCCTACGGCCTACGGTGGTTTCCGGCCATTTATCATATTAATTTTTATTTATCTATTATTTTATCATGTGGCATACCGAAAAATCTCCTAAAAAAATGCAACTGATTTTCTTCCCTTTTTAGAGCATCTCCATCAATGCAATTGCAAAAGAAATTGCATTTGTATTTTTCATTGTCAACTTAAATTTTTTGCAATCCACATCACATTCATTTCATTCACCTACATCAATGCAATTAACTTGCAATTGCAAATGTAATTAAATATTATGTTTAAATTATAGAAAACTAAGTAAAAGAGAAAAGAAAACAATATAAAATAAAAAAAAAATCCTCCTTTTTTTAGGCTTTTTTTACTTGCATATGGAATTGCATTTGTTGCAATCTTGCAAATATGCAATTGGTAGCCACATCAATGTAATTGGTTTTGCAATTGCAAACACCTATGACATGTCATTTTGCAATTGAGAATGCAATACCAATGGGGATGTTCTTAGCAACAAGTACCAATTAAATCCAGAAGTAACCAGTTGATTTTTTTTTAATTTCCCTTTGTCCACTTTGGACGTGTGTTTCTTCAAACTACTCTTCCAGGTTCCCCATAAAGAGAAAAAAAACTACTCTCACCCTATAGTCAAAACAAAAAATTCTAATATTGAGTTTGCAAATATTAGTTTGAATAAATATGTGATTCCAATTCCTTATTAAAATAAATTTTCATAAAATTCTAACTTGATGCAACAAATAACTTATTTTGAAACTCTTCAATCTATTTTATTGATAGATAGATATATAAATAATTTTCAAATTTCAATTTAACTCTTTCAGTATGTATATTAAACGTGCTATACAAGTTTTATACGTGTGTAGTATGAGAGAGTCATCAAATGGACAAGAAAGAGTGGATCAGTTTGATAATAGTATGGTAACACTTATATATACGCATATTAAACAGGGTATTTACTAACTATGATTTGGAGGAATTTTCATAAGTTTGATGGAAAAATATGTTTTATAAGAGTTTAAAAAAAATTGATCGAAAGTGACGGAGAACGTAACTGATATTGGGTTAAAAGTTAACCTAGAGTGAGTTCATGTCAGAAACACAAAATTTATGGCCACATATAAATTATATCATCATAAAATATTAACTATAAAAAATAGTTATAACAATAAATAATTAATGATTTTAAACTATCCCGGCCGTTGGCCGGTTACAAAGCTAGTAGAATATAATAAGACTTTTCCAAAAAATATTTTCACGGATTCAAATTTACCAGCTCCTCAAGCCTCCACTTCAGCAGGGGTTTCAACCAATCACAATGGATCTAAGGAAACACCGTCTTCCATAAAAAAAAATAACTCTAAAGAAGAAGAAAAAAATCTAACACCCCAAAATGCCGGTTCGCCTTCTTCATCTCCTCCATATCCCGACCTTCGAATCTGTGACGCGTAACCGTCGGCCATTGGCCCGTCTCCGACGACTATCCACTCCCTCTCATCCTCCCTCTAAAACCAACACCGCATCTGCTATTCGCCCTGATTTCCAAACTTGCAGGAATGGAGTTTATCATTGAAGGACACATCGCCGGCCGTCCATTTTCCGACCGGTAATAGCAGGGACGCCTAGGAGTAGACCTCTCATCACATTCCATACCTAAGTTGGCCCCGTCATCTCTTCATCTTCGACCCCAACTACCACCAGCAAGACGAACTCACTCAACCTCCCCTGTCGCCGTTAAATTGTCCGACAGACGGAGGAGAGCTGCCATTCTCCGTTCCAACGACGGTAGTCTGTAGAGACTGTGTTTACACCTAAAATTAATTTGGACTGAATTAAATGCCGCATTAATTAGTCTCGACATTTAATTCGATATCGCATGGCCAAAACGATATCGTTTGGAGTCGAGCAATACCACGGAGAATTTAAGCCGTGCCGCGAACCTCAAAGCTCGACGGCATCGCGAGACTGGGAAACGGTGTCGTTTGGCTAAAACGGCACCGCGAATAAACCCAACGACACCGCGGTTCAGAAAAACGGTACCGCAAGGGAGCTCACCGGTATCGCGGCACTGGAAACGACACCGTTCACCGGAAAACAAGATGGGGGCCGATTATTGTTATTTTTATTCCTTGTTGGATGGGGAGAAGCGGCACCGCGGAGAGCTAAAACGGTGCCGCAGAATTAAAAACAGTACCGCGAGGAAGCCCAACGGTACCGCTATACTAGCAAACGAGAGTGTTTAATAATAAACAGTGTCGCGGAAGAAAAAACAAACAGAGCTGGTTGGGAAAGAAAACGACACCGCAAGGCTGGAAGCGGAGTCGTTTAATATTAAAACGATGTCTCGGATAGAATCAAGCGGAGCTGATTGGGAAAGGAAACGACATCGCAGGATCATGAAAACAACTCACGTAAAGTTCACGCGAAGCAGTTTGAGGAGCGAAGCGGTTGAGACACGTGGGATTTCACAACGGAGCAGTTGAGGAAGCGGTTCCACCGAGCGTGAAGACTACGAAGCAGTTTTTCGAATAAAAGCAGTGGAGCAAGGAGAGAGAAAGAGGACCAAAAAATCAACACAGATCAACTCTGTTCAAACTTTACCTTTTCTCTGTAACTCCTTCGCGGAGCTCTCCTTCCAGGAAGGATCTCCATAGTTGTAGTTTTAGTCGTAGTCGCGGAGCTCTCCACAGGAATCTCCATAGGAGTAGCGGTAACGTAGATTCCTAAAAACTCAAACACCCTCGTTCGAACGTAGTTTGGAGAGGTGCGAACCGTAGTAACGGTCGCGTTGGTTAGAAGTCAGAGGTGAATCGATTAAATCAACGACGCCGACATTCGGTGGCGGATATTTGACGATCACGTCGATTTCACCATTCAGAGGTGCATCGATCAAATCAACACCGCCCGGTGGATATTTGACGATCGTCATCGATTTCAGCAAGCAGCGGTGCATCCGATCAAACGGCACCGCAAGAGTTTCCATCGTGAAACATCAAATCAACATCGCCGGAAACGAATTCGGCACCGGCGGTGGCATTTGGTTTTCCCGAGGAAACATTTTGGCACGCCCAGTGGGACACGTGTGTTTGACATGGCTCTGCGACGTGGAAAAGAAGATTGTGGTCTTCGACAAGGATCCGTGGCGGAGGCTCAAATGGTCAATATCGAGATTGACGATGCTGTTGGCAGTTCAAGCAACAACGCTGGAGCAGAGGTGCAATCAATGACACGAATCTCCGATCAGGGTGAGATGCTGCTCATACTCCGCCAAGTAGTGGTTGAACTCAACAGAGATAGCCAACAGGTAAATATCATTTTAACTTCTCTTGATAAAAAAATGGATAATCTTGAAAAAAATATTGATCAATGGTGTGATAAATTGGATAATTGTGTTTCTGATTTTAATATGTCAATACTTAGAGCCACGTACGATTTTGATGTGTTTAAATCTGAAACAATGTCTGTTGCGTGCGATGATTTAATGGTTGATGGACTAGCCATTGTCAACCAAACTCTATCGCCAAATCTGGCTACAATAGTGTTGCCAGAAGCGCCCAAATTCAAAGTGTCTCTTCCCGTGAACAACATTGTTCTAAGGACACGCAAGTTGGAGGTGGCTTGCAGAAACCACCACAAAGAAGCCAGTATCAACGTACTTCTAATAAGAATGAAAATAAGAATCAGGGTGGAGAACCTGGCTACAAGCACGTTGAGCATGGAAAACTCACATATGATGTGTTGTCAATCCAACGTCACGATGATGTTCGATCTAAACCGCTAGGGGGGCATGAGATCCCACTGCAAGGCGGGTTGAAGGAGAAACAATATCACAAGTGGCGAAGCAGTTTGCCACATCCACCCCTGTTCTAGGAAAAAGCATATGTGGGTTGCCACAAATACTATTCAATATGGAGGTGGTAAGCACGTGAAAACCCCCAAGGCCACGAAAGTTGGTGTAACTTACCTAGATCCTTCGTGTAAGTTGTCCCCAAAGCCGCCACCGAGTGAAGTGGGGGGCAAGTTCAAGCAAGCCCGACATGGAGTTGCCACACCAGTGTCGAGGAGGAACAAGTCTGCTATGAATGGTGGATTGGGGGGCAAGTATAATACTCTACAAACTCCAAAATCACACGGGAGCTCAAAAGAAACGATGTGGATGTGTGGTAAGTGTCGTGGTAAACAAAACACCCACACACTTGTCGGTGAAGCTCGTAAGCATCGGTGCTTATACTCACAGCAACATGGTGAGAGTGCGAGGCTGACAAAACCAGACTTGTTTGGGCAAGCAATGCCACATGGTCGACTTGGTAAGACAAAGGTGTCAAAAAACGTGAAGGTCTTGCCTAGAGCCAAGAACGCATATGATTTTTCATTCCGCGAGGCTGAGATGAGACCAAATCAGGCTCGTGGAGTTTCGAACAAAGGCGTTCGAGCTGAACAACCTGGAGAGGTGCAAGCCAACATTACTCCCAAAACATCAAAAACAACATGTGTGAAGCCCACAAGTCAGGGTATTTATGGATGGCTTGTTTGGTTTGATCAGTGGAGTTGGCAGTGGGTGTGGACTTTTGTTATGATGGTTTATGCTAAAGCCAACCCTGTTTTTGTTTAGATATTATTAAAATAAATAAATATGACTATTTAAGCCACATAATGTATAGAAAATTTTATGAAAAAAAAATAAACGGCATTGCTAAGCTTGCCGCAGCATTGTGGGGGGAAAAATCATTGTTGGCCTTTTAATAGACAAGTAAAAGCAAGGTTGAGGTAAGTGTAAACGACACTGGTTTGGCCAAATTTTATTTTATTTATAAAAAAAAAGCTGGAAATATATTATTTGTATGGCCGCATGAAGAAAAAAAAATTTATGCAGCTCTGCCGCTGAAAAAATTAATTATGCAGCGCTGCCCGCTGTTTCCCCAACCGTGAAAAAAAAAATTTGGGCAGCCAGAGCTGCCAGCAGCGCTGATGGAGAATAATAAAAAGAAAAAATTATGCATGCAGCGCTGGCGGAGGAGAGTAAAAGCCCTGGCGGAAAAAAAAAAGTCTCACTGCGGTTGTGGCGGAAATTTGACAGCCCCGGTAGATAAAAAAAATAAAAAAAAATATTTAATTAGTGGCTTTGGGGGAAGAGGCCGCCAGGTCTGAGAAAAGAAAAAGAAAAAAAGGAGTCAGCGCTGCGGCCAAACAGCTCTGGCGGGGAGAAAAAAAAATAAATAATAAATAAACAGCAGGCGGCCTAACAACCCTGCTAATAAATAAATAAAAAAAGGTCTCCCAGTCCCAGCGCTGCAGCTAGCAGCCCTGATTATTTAAAAAAAAAATGGGGATCTCAGCGCTGCCTCCTTTACTAGCAGGCCTGATAATAATAAAAGAAAAAATTAAAAAAAATTTGTGCGTGCAGCGCTGTTGCTAGCAGCCCTGGTAATAATAATAAAAAAATAGACGCCACCGTTTGTGATGAAGCAACGCTGCAAGGAAGGATGGCGTGGTTGTTGGGGAAAAAGAAAAAAAAATAATAAACAAAATACCGCCAAAACAGCAGCGTTGATGGAGAAAGAAGAAGGAAATCAAAGCCGTTTGGGATGAAAACGGCGCTGCAAGACCACATAGCAGGCAGCAATAATATTAAAAAATAAAATCGTAATGCTTGCAGCGCTGGTGGAGCAGCAACTACGTCGTTTTGGGGATTTAGTAGAAAAACAGCGCTGCTGAAAGCCAAACAAGGCTACGGTTTTACTTGGACGCCAAAGAGAGTCACAAGTCAGGTAGAACTGAATTGGCGAATAAAAAAAAATAGAGACACGGTTCTCTACGTAAATCGCAAGCGGTAGTGGTGTTCAGTGACCCAAACAGCACCGGGGCTGCAATCCTGTTGTGTTCCGTTTGAATAAGGATTATTTAAAAAAAGAAAAATTGGTGAAAGCAACGTTGCTATGGCCAAAGCAATCCTGCGGAAGCAATAAATAAATAAATAAAACACCGTTATTTGGGGAAACGGCGCTGCACTACTCTCCTCCTTCTAGTTTATTTTTTCCCAAGGCTCTATCAATAACAAAACATCCGGTTTGTTTTGTGAATTTTGTTTGGCCAAGTAAAAGCATTTACAGCCTTGCACGGAGAAAAGAATTGCAATGCCACTTTGTTAAATTTTGTTGCAATTACTTTGGCTTTGCGTGGTTGGTATAGTTTATTGGACATTATTAAGTAATTTTAGGTGGTTTGAGTTGTGTCAACAACTTGGTTCATTCTTATAAACCAAGTTGTGGGGGGCAATGTTTACACCTAAAATTAATTTGGACTGAATTAAATGCCGCATTAATTAGTCTCGGCATTTAATTCGATATCGCATGGCCAAAACGATATCGTTTGGAGTCGAGCAATACCACGGAGAATTTAAGCCGTGCCGCGAACCTCAAAGCTCGACGGCATCGCGAGACTGGGAAACGGTGTCGTTTGGCTAAAACGGCACCGCGAATAAACCCAACGACACCGCGGTTCAGAAAAACGGTACCGCAAGGGAGCTCACCGGTACCGCGGCACTGGAAACGACACCGTTCACCGGAAAACAAGATGGGGGCCGATTATTGTTATTTTTATTCCTTGTTGGATGGGGAGAAGCGGCACCGCGGAGAGCTAAAACGGTGCCGCAGAATTAAAAACAGTACCGCGAGGAAGCCCAACGGTACCGCTATACTAGCAAACGAGAGTGTTTAATAATAAACAGTGTCGCGGAAGAAAAAACAAACGGAGCTGGTTGGGAAAGAAAACGACACCGCAAGGCTGGAAGCGGAGTCGTTTAATATTAAAACGATGTCTCGGATAGAATCAAGCGGAGCTGATTGGGAAAGGAAACGACATCGCAGGATCATGAAAACAACTCACGTAAAGTTCACGCGAAGCAGTTTGAGGAGCGAAGCGGTTGAGACACGTGGGATTTCACAACGGAGCAGTTGAGGAAGCGATTCCACCGAGCGTGAAGACTACGAAGCAGTTTTTCGAATAAAAGCAGTGGAGCAAGGAGAGAGAAAGAGGACCAAAAAATCAACACAGATCAACTCTGTTCAAACTTTACCTTTTCTCTGTAACTCCTTCGCGGAGCTCTCCTTCCAGGAAGGATCTCCATAGTTGTAGTTTTAGTCGTAGTCGCGGAGCTCTCCACAGGAATCTCCATAGGAGTAGCGGTAACGTAGATTCCTAAAAACTCAAACACCCTCGTTCGAACGTAGTTTGGAGAGGTGCGAACCGTAGTAACGGTCGCGTTGGTTAGAAGTCAGAGGTGAATCGATTAAATCAACGACGCCGACATTCGGTGGCGAATATTTGACGATCACGTCGATTTCACCATTCAGAGGTGCATCGATCAAATCAACACCGCCCGGTGGATATTTGACGATCGTCATCGATTTCAGCAAGCAGCGGTGCATCCGATCAAACGGCACCGCAAGAGTTTCCATCGTGAAACATCAGATCAACATCGCCGGAAATGAATTCGGCACCGGCGGTGGCATTTGGTTTTCCCGAGGAAACAGACTGCCCCTTCAAGACTCCCTCTGATTACCATTAGTCGTTCGAGTCCTGCCACACCATTACCGGTCGCTGCCTCCATTAATCCAGTTAAATAGAATCCACTACATAGTTCCTTCCTTTTTCATGCTTGCTCAATTATTTACTGCTACTAATTCCATCATGAATTAACTTTTATGTGGCTGGTACCAAGAACAACAATTATTAGATTACCATCCTGTTGGTTCATTGGAATGTTCAACCCACTTTTCCCTTTCTTCTTCCAATGCTAACACTGTATCAACACAGCAACTTTCATGCCTGATACGGAGTCTGGAAATATGACAACAATGAGCTTTGATCATCAACAACCAAAAACAAAAAGTCCACTAGCCTAATCTACCTTCCATGGGAGCTTCTGATCCGCTAAGAGTTAATAATTTATTTAGTTACATATAGTTACGAATTTTACCCACCTAATCACATTCAAACATGTTCTGTGAAATTGGTTGAGTTCAATATGAAATTATTATTCAGTAAGGTTTTACGAGCTTCATATTCCAAGGAAGTTATATTATTAATGTTCTTACAATCAATGTCAGATTTCATACAATTATTATTATGTATCTGTACACACTATTATGAGAACACCACACTAAAGAAATCAAACAAATTGGTCAAGTGACATTTGGATTGAACTTTTTTATTAAAATAGGACATGTCTGACTATCAGTGTAAGAAACCTCGGATCTATGAGTCTTGCGTCTAGAGTTCTGAGATTAAGATCGATAGGGAATTGAATATTAGATATTTTTTAGGGAAGAGAGGGACGAAGGGGGAAGAGGGTCACGGCCAAGGGTGGTCGATGACAATGATTGTGAAAAAAGAGAGAGAGAGTTCGGCCGAGATTAAGAGAGAGGGAGAGGAGATTAGGGTTTGACAAAATTCAAAATTGTGTTATGTATTTACTTAATGAGAAAATACTCATCCAAATAAGTCCAAATATGTTCAAAACTGCAAAATAATATCCAAAATTACTCTGACATAAATAAAACGACAAACTTCCAAATATCAAAATAATCCCAAAAGTAGATTTTTAATAATCAGTTTATACAAATATTACCCGGCCAACGGACCGGGTAAAAAGCTAGTTAGAAAAATATAGGGTTAATACCTTATTCTGGTCCGAACAATGACCATATAATCAACTTTGGCTTGTTGTTCCATAAATTAACATCCTGACCTCAATTATGCAGCATATAGACTCAATTGGCCCGATTGACCGTCTATTTGAACGGTCAATGGTGTTGACCGTTAGTCAACTATCAAACTCACTGCCATGTGAGCACCAAACCAGAAAAAATTCAAAATACAAATTATTTTATTATTTCCTTTATATAATTAACAAAATAATAAATAATAAAAAAATCAAACCCAAAATAAATTATGGCCACCTGTTGGAATCCTAACCATCATTCGTCCCCTTCTTCCCCATCGCCAGCTCTATTCTCTGTTCTTAGAAAATCATTGGAGCCAAATGCATAATCGGAAAACATTAACACTCTGTTTGGAAAGCTGGGGTAAGTGCAGGGGGGAGCAAAATTGAGGAGCAAATTGGAATCTCGAGAAATAAACCCCCGTTTGGATAGTTTTGAACAGGGGTGGGGGCTGATAAAGTGGGTGCATTTTTACTATTTCCACAAGCCCCCCAATTTTGGGTGCAAGGGAAGGGAAGGGAGAAGGAGGAGGTTGTGGGGTCCAACGGGAAGGAAAGGGGAAGAAGGAGAAAGGAAGTGGGTAGGGGAGTGGGGCCGAGTCAGAAAGAAAGGAGAAGAAAGAAAAGGAAAATGGAATGAGGTGGCGATTGCATAAGGAAGGGGAAGGGATGGTGGGGCCATTTGTTATTTATTATTTTTTATAAAAATAGTTATTATATTAAAATTTGCACCCCTTACTTTTTCTTCCAAACACCAATTTGCACTCCAATTTGTACCCCCTCGAATTTGCACCCACCTATAATTAACACCCCAATTTGTACCCCTCGAATTTGCACCCCTTACTTGCCAAACGGAGTGTAAAATCCCAAGCTTGAAGATCCAAATTTCAATTGAAGTACCCAGCCGTTCATTCGTTCGAGGAATTTCATCGATTTCTCATGGCTGGGCAAAAATCAATGGTACCCTAGAAAATGGAATTTGAGAGAGACGTGGCAAGCCACCTGAGGATCTTCTTGGGGCAGCGGACAGTGATGAAGATGCTCGGGAAAGTGAAGCGTCGAAGCTTGTCCGTGACAGTCGGGAGCGCGACGAGATATTTCTGTCGGCGTTCCGACGAAGATGGTTTCCCGGCACAGATCTTTCCGCCTTGATGGACGGGGAAATCTTTATCGTCTCGAAACGTCGCGGCCATAATGGACGAATAGTATTGGAGCAGAGGAAGGCGGCATCGTAGCGGGTGAGGCGGAGGAAGGGGATTGGTTGCGGTTTTGAAATTTGGATTTTTTCAGGTTGGGGAGAGATTTGTTTGACCGAAGACGATACAGAGGAAGAATGTTTATATTCATTTCTAATTTTTTATTTAATTTTTTTAATTTATTAAATAATTGGATTTTTTAATTAATTTATATTGCTTACATGGCATCCACGTCAGCACTAGATGTTGATTCACTAACGGTCAACAGTATTGACCGTCTAAATTGACGGAAATTCACTGGTTATGCTAAACTAGTCTATATGCTGCATAATTGAGGCCAAAATGTTAATTTATGAAACCACGGGCCAAAGTTGATTATATGGTCATAGTTCGGGCCAGAATAAGGTATTAACCCAAAAATTTAATAGAGAGTGATCAAACTTGAACTGTTGAGCTAATCTTAGTAATCATGAATAGAATTATATATTTTTAGTGACTAAACATGAATCTTTTTAATAAACCCAGTGACGAAACTTGCAATTTACCTAGGACAAAAATATCCTCCCTAAATTTAATGAGAAGCTCGATTTTAGAATTAGACATGTTCTCAGAAAGAATCTCTATATATTAGTGTTAGGATACATGTAAATTTAATGCTTGAAATGATTTCATAATTATTAATTCATTCTCCTCGATAATGAAACGAGCTGCAAAGTTATGTTCACAAAAAAAAAAAAAAAAACATGGATTAGCAAATCAGCTCGAATAGGGTAGAACTAGTACTGTAGTTTTTGTAAAATTATATTTTAATTTATAAGCACAACTCCATTAAACGTGAGAAATAGCGCTAGGGGTGTTCAAATGGCTACCATGGTTATTACCAAATCAAATAAGGCTAAATTTCATTAACCATGGAATGCAATATCATAAGCCGTCCAAACTAATACAACAACCAAATTAACCAAACTAAAGTTTAATCGGTTTGGTTAATTGGTTAACCAGATTAACCAATATAAAATCATATTATCATCAAATGAGAAAATTTTCAGTTAATTTATCAATTCACAATTTATATAATGAATAAAACATAACAATCAACACATAGTTATAATTGACCCTTAACATAAATACATGCAACTAAGACAATTATCTTACGGTTAGTATAGAAGTATTCACCTAACAAAAATTTATCACAATGGAATGGATTAATGAATTGTTGTGTTTGTTTGAATTGACTTAGTCTTTTAGCAATTTTCATAGGCTGAAAATGACCTTGCTTTCAAGTTTTCATCCAACATAATGTATGAGATTTATCTAAATTAGGCGGTCATATATTGTGGTCTACACTCTACATATACAAATATACATTATAGAAACACTATTAAGCTTTATATTTTATGAGGCTAAAAGGATGAACGTTTAACTCGAGTTGTTATTCAAAGTAATAAGTATGTGTATATATTAGATATATAACTAATTATTTATCTGGTTAATTTGGTTTGGCTGGTTAGGAGTGTCTGAAACCAAACCAAACCACCTAAACCAAACTAGCTAAAAACTTTAACCAAACCAATTATCCAAATTAACCAAACCAAATTATCCAAATAATACTGGTCAAAACGGTTACCATGGTAATCACACCGTTTGAACACCCCTAAATAGTGCATCGAGAATAACAATTATTTCATGTTACAAACAGATATTGAAGGTTAATAAATCGATTATCCTCCGGTTCTAATTATGTCACCCTATATCAAACTTGAAAACAAAAAATGGGCTACTAGAGGAAGACAAATTTATTTGTAAGATCTTTATAATTTTCTCGTGACAGAATCCTACTACACTACAACCCCTTAGGAGCTGTGAACTTGTGATCCCGTCACACTTTTCTGTAGAAAGATTTGGGAAATCAGAGACAGTCGACAAAATAGCTCGTCGGGAGTAAATCAACATCACTAGAAGCTTGGGAATCAAGTCAAAAAATCAATCAACTGGTTGATTGCATAATCACAGCTCAAGAATCACTCCTTTAATCAAGCATTGCAAAAAAGGAAGGATGAGGGGTTTCCAACTCACACAAATCTACATTCACTCACCTCCTCGTCTATAAAAGGGGACTGGATCTTCTTGCCTCAAGGCACTTTTGTGAGAGAGCGGCAAAGGGCTTCTAAACAAGAGGGTTTAGCAAAGGGGAAGAGGTTCTTTGCTAGTGGCTGATACAAATTCCGGAGTTTGTAATTTGGGTTGTCTATTCGTCATTCTACTTTACTTCTTGAATTTTTTCCTTTGAGTTTTCATTTCAATTTGCTCCTTTTGTACGTGTGAGTTAAATCGTCAAGAAAATAAAAATAGAGTCGTAGGTGTGGACGTAGCCCATTGCACCAGGGTGAACCACGTTAAAAATATCGTGTGTTCTTTAGATTTCCGCACTTTTCTTTTCTTGCTTCATCTTTCACACCAATATTCTGTTTTTCAAGGATTTTGATCCAAGAAAACAGACCTAATTGTTCTTCATACTGGCCTGCTCGGCTGGGCTCACTAATCCTCAAGCCCTATCTCAACATCAATTTTTCAGTTCATAGAATTCGGGTGGGCTTTGTGAAGTTTTGGGCCCAAACTGAAGGGGAGAATTAGAACGAAAATACTGAAAGACTTCTCCTTCATTTCGATCTTCTTCCTTCTTCTCCTTCATTACTTTTCCCAGACTTCTAACCCCTAAAACTCGGTCCCTTTGATTTCATTTTCTCATTACCAATGAAACTTCAAACATTCAAAGATAAGATGCTAGTAATCTTTCCGTGGTCTGAGTTTGGGAAGAATTCTTCAAATTGTTTCAGAATTAAGGTTGGCTTGGGCCCCAATACGATCAACAAAGTAATTACTTAGAAAAACATTAAAATCCAGAACACTTCATTTGAAATCTGGAGACTTTTGTACCCCAAAAAAAAAAAAAAGAAATCTGGAGAGTTGACCTAGGACTAGGGCAGAACTATGGTCAAGCTACCAATAGCAAAGCTCGAGAAGAAAAGAGACGCCATAGGGCTGAGTCAATAGTTGAGTCAGTCAGAGACCTAATTCGCGTACAGGTTACAGAGACTAAATTTGGATGATACATATATCATAATATATGCGGAAGAATTCCAACAAACACTGCAAATCCTATGAAATGAACAGCATCACCACCTTGACTTCTTAAAGACTGTTTCTGACCGACGAAATGATTGCCAAAGCCAACTTCTCGTCTTCCATGCACCAACTGCAGCAAAAATATGTGCAGGTCGTAGAGGGATCCCCCGGGACTTCAGATGATCTACGAGTGCAGCTCGCATTCGTGCACACAGACAGTATAAAAGAACCCACCTGGAGAAAATCTCCCATATTCTGGACATCGACCTGGGGAAACAAATGTGACAGTTCCAAGGCTAGCACCTTGAGCAAAGAGCGGCTACCAGAAAGCCCGAGCCTACCTGTTGCGTTTGTTAAGTTTTTGCTTCTAATTGGAAAGCAATGGCCAAACAGAACCACCTGGGGCTTTCCTTCTCCCGACACGATCAGCTCCAGCTCCAGCTCATCCTTGTGTACGCCTCTCGCCTTGCCTCCATCCACGAATAAGATGGCTTCGCCAACTCTGTCATCAGTTACCGTCAGAGGTGAGGCGAGGTCTGTTGATAAAACTGCACCTGATGTGGAACATCTTGACAAGCTGAAATTGGGGCTCTGGCAACTCTTGGCAAATGAATCTGAGGTTTGAGCTTTCACATGGACGGTGGCGGAAGGAATCTTCACCAGCCCACCATTCGGTGGATCATAGCACTTGATTCCCATTTCAGACTCTATCTTCTTTTTCAGAATGGACATACGGGGCTTCTCACCATGCACTAGCATCGCGTGCTTGGGAGACAGGAACTTTAGAAGATCCATAATTCCTTTGGAATCGGTATGTGCACTGAAAGACAAATTAACGTTCTGGGAACACGAACACAAATCAAGGAATACTGTATGTTCAGAACATTCACAAAAGTACTTCAATATAGCTTCTCGGGAAAGAAAATTGAATAGATACTAGGAACCATCATACCTTACAACGGATTTCTATTTGGCTATTATTGTCCGCATAGAGTTTAGTTAGTTTGCCGGACGCAAGCTTGTGTCCTATCGTTCCAGCTACACAGTGCCTGAAAAATATGGACAAATATACAGAACATTTCAAGAGCAAAACATGCACACAATTGCCTCATACACCTGTTGCAACTTGCAATAGAAGCTCGCCCTGTGTGCAAGAAAGGATGATGATTTTTTTACCAAGGTAAGATTCAAATCAAGGGAATAGTCCTTTTTCACATGTCCAATTAAAATAAATAATGCATGATGATAGATTGTTACCCAGGAAGCATCACAAGATTCACCTCGGAAGGAGCCCACTGCTTGAAAACCTCCAGTGAAAGGCCGCCAGAGAGCATTCCAGGTGAGGCAAAGAGAACACAAGGTCCAGGAGCATTTATCTGCGACCGATCAAAACTGACAACTAAGCCAGGACAATGTAGAAATCAGAGAAATAAAGAAGTTATACATGTTCAAACAATTAGCAGCGTAGTCTTAATGATTTTGGGATCCAAATAATAACATAGGTATTTGTAAATGAACCAGATCATATTGTCGACAAACTTGTACAGTTTGGGTACATCGCATTTCATAAGGAGAACACCACAATTAACATTCCTAAACCAATCCGAAAAATGCAAACAGCGGGAAGTACCATGTTTGAGATTAAATGCATTCTGCAGTGCAATTGTATCTTTGATCTTCTTATTGGTCCAGCTCATAAGGGTCTTGTAGTATATATTAGCTTGTTTGGTCAAACCTGAAAGAAGTATATCATTCAATCAAAACAACGTAAAACTGCAGGGCAAAAGAAATGGCATTATGAATAGCTTTTGTCATATGCATGATAGGCTATTCAAGGGTATGTCGGAAACTCATAATGGAGTAGGAAGAATGGGTTGAGCGTTAAAAGAAATGCAGACTATTGAAATTCTCAATTTCTATGATTAAAAAATGATTGACACAAGAAAACAATGTGGATTTAAAAGAATAAAAAAAATACGAACAGAAAGAATCTCCATTTACCACGTAATGCAACTCAAACAGAACCCAGCAACAGGAAGACCGATGCGGTAACAAGGCAAAGTGATTTTGTTAAACCGAAACATGGCATTCTTATTTCAAATGTTTGCTTTTGTTTCATCATAGAGGAAGCCTATTAGCCTAACATGAGGGATGGGCATACCAAAACCCAGACGCTCTATCATGAATGCCAAATGAAATACTTTACTCCATGATGAATCAACAAAAGATAGTAGGAATGCGAGATGCGTTTCAAGCTTGGAAAAATAAAAGATTCAAAAGAAGAAATTACCAAACATGAATGCTTTTCATGGAACGAAAGAGAACAATATCTACCTGATGAGAAATATATAGGAACCTTCAGATTCATGCGTTCCCAGTAGTCTTCCAGCAAAATGAATAGCTCCTGATTAGATAGATTATCCAACGAATAAGAGTACAACAAGGATTTAAATTGCATGGAAACATAGAATAAAAGGAGTAAAATGACCACTTTATAAGAATCTGTTAGAGAGAACCATAATTCAGTTCAACGCTACATAAAACATCAAAGATATCTGATGGTTATGGAAATAATCAGTCAAGCTTAGTCAATGCATTCTTATGGCCTTAGTACCTGAGCTCTTCCAAGTGCAAATGTAGGAATCAGGACCTTTCCTCCAGCAACGACACAGTCATGAACCTACATGAGCAATTTCAGTTGGTACTTTTTCAAGGGACACAAACATTAATTTACATGAGAAATTTCAGTTGGTACTTTTCAACGGACACAAACTTGGATTAATTTGGACACTGGAATTCTTCAAGAGTTATAAACATGCAATAAAGCATCAGTTACATATAAAAAGCAGAACACATACTACATTTAATCATGCAAGATACACAAATTTTTGACGTCACGGGCCATTGATGGCTCTCTTTCATGGCAATGATGCATTGCTTCTAGACACGGGAAAAGATTTCAGTAATATCTCAAGTTCTATAAAAGCCAGTATTTGGAAGATTTTCCTTTAGTTCAACAAAACAGTAGCAGATCGATAAGGCTATCTCAAAAGGGGTTGATAAGCTTTTGCTCTCTATCAAAAGCAATTCTAGTCCTCGCAGAACATCTATGCTATGAAAATGGACTTCACTGATCTATTCTACATCCATGAATAACATGCAGTGATCAATTAAGCAATTCCCGGCTCTATGTAGAGCAATTCTAACCACTATAGTATGATGAAGCACAACATTTCATAACCAGAGTTCCCCCAAGCTCCAAATTTCCACAATTTACATGTGTATCCACTATTGCTAGAAATTTATCTGTCTAATGTCATGGTGTTTTCAATCATAATAAAGAGCAAGTATAGATAGTACCAATTAAACATTCTAGCTTGGCAAGCATGTCAATGAAAGAGACAACACGTGGATCAATGAAATGGAAGAAGTCATGGATTATAAGAAATATGATAGAGTTGTTACTTATACATACAGCTTTCAGAAACTTTCTCTCACTAGCATATTTTGAATCACGTACAGTTGTTGCATAGGTAGACCTGTTAAGCACATATAAAATCATGATCAAAAGGAGTGATTTCAATTGAGATCTGGAAGAGCTGGTTTATCTCAAATATTATAATAAAAGTACAATAGTCCACCGATAGAAATGAATAAGTTGTCCAGCATTTAAACAAAGACACTACCATTGCATAAAGAAAAGTGTACAGGAAAGATTTTCATCAAGCGAAGCGATATAAAGAGGAGCAGGAGGAGGAAGAGGAGGAGGAGGAGGAAAGGGGGGAGGGGGCGGTTGTTGACATTACAACACACATTTATCTAATGAGATTGATCACTAATGAAACATCAACCGTATAAAACCACTTACTCTGTTATAACGAGGTCTAGTTCTAGTGGATCAATTTGTGCCGCCCCAAGATGTCTATCTGGAGTCATATTGTAGTCTCCTGTGTAGACCATAGATGCGTCTCCTACCTTTGCATAAACCATTGCAGCTCCAAGAACCTTGAGGGAATAAGAGGTATTAACATAACACAAAAGTTAACAAACTGAATGTAACATATCTACCTAAGTGTAAATTTTAATCTTACGTGTCCTGCATAGTACGCACGAATTTGAAGATCCTTACCAACTTGTATATTCTGCTTCAGATCAATTGGGGTGACTGCATAAGGAAAATTAGGAAAAATTTATCACATTTGGCAGTCATACACAAATTGAAATTCCGGAGAGTATAGCTCATTTGATATATTCATGAAATCTCAGGCGATAACTGTCAAACTTCATATTGTAGTCAGTTAAAATGAATTCAACTATTAACGTCACGAAAAATATGCCTTCACAACTTTTGGTAATGAGTTGATAGTTGCAGTAAAACATCTCAAAAAAAATATAAATTTATCTATAAGCACAACACAGTACTTGGTTGATGCTCACCAGTCCATTGGCTAATCCTATTCATTAAGTCAATTAACAATGTCACCCGCCATTGCACTGGGCTAATCAACCTTTTCAGAACTGATTGTCAGTTCAGAACTCTGTCAACTATCCAGTAGGCATGCATTTACTGACAGAAACCAGAGTTCTATAGAGCAGAACCCTACAAAGCTAAAAATGGCAAAGGACCCATACCTTTCTTCATGCACGCAGAAATATCTTCGGCAGTAAACTTCTCTTCCACACCTCTACCAACCGATATCCTCAGAAAATCCTCCAACATCAAAGGAGCCAATGCCTTTGTCGGGTACTACAGACGGAACAAACATACTGCTAAGTACAAGAATATGAACCAAAGAAGAATCCGAAATTATTGTGAAAACTATCATTCTCTTCCCACACCAAGGAATATACTCCACAATGTAATTTTAACTTTCTGATGAAAAATTACCGTCATGTAAATAGGACCATTATAACCAACAACTTCAGTGAAGTAAGGAAGCGCGCCAATATGATCCAGATGACTGCAATAAGAGTCCCACATCACACAACGAAATTAAAAGAATCACCATAGCAAAACTAGTGGGAACAGAGCAAACAAAAACCTTGAGCCACACTTACAAGTGAGTGATAACGACACAATCTAGGGAGCCATCAATGAGGGAAAAATCAGGATAACGCTCTTCATCACTGTGACCTAGGTGCATCCCGCAATCAAACATGATCCGCATCCCATTGATAGTTACTATCACGCAGCTCTTCCCAATTTCCTGCCCGGCCCCTGCAACCGGCCATCATTCATGAGAAAATCACTTAGGTAGAAAACTGGAGAGCAGACAGCAGACGAAGTAAACGTACCAAGAACTAAGCATTCGATGCCCATGGCAGGCGCACTCTGTCTGATCTCAACGAGGAGAAGAAAAGGACAGGCCTGCGGCGGCCACCGTAGGACGGGCAGAAGTTTTCCTAAGAAACGAAGCCACCGACCGGCAGCAAGCGGTTGAAGAGGGAGATCGTCGGAGCTGGTGGTCGGACAGTTACTGATTGCGAGAGGTCGGTGTCGGGATAAGAGAAACCCTGGGTCATTGATACCCAAAAAACCTGTATCCGCCCATAAACCCTTTCTTTGGTCGGGTGGGTCGGGTGGGATTGTGCGGGTGGTTTGCAAAATGGGTTAATACTTTATTTTGGCCTGAACTATGACCATATAATCAACTTTGGTTCGTGGTTTCAGAAATTAACATTTTGGCATCAACTATGTAACATATAAACTCAATTGGCCTAACACCTAGTTTGACCGTCAATTTGGATGGTCAACACCATTGACCGTTAGTCAACACACCATGTCATTGCCACGTCAGCATAAAAATCATTAAAAAATTCAAATGCAAACCATTTTTTTTAATTTTTATTATTTATAATCAAATTAAAAAAAATAATTAAAAAACATAAAATAAATTTATTTTTGTGTAATTTGAAAATGATAAATTTTATAAATTAACCAAAAATTATCAAATTATGTTATATATTTAACACTACACAAAAATAAAATCTATAATTTATATCATGTTTTTTAAGTTTATAATATTTAATTTGATAATTTTTGTTTAATTTATAAAATTTATCATTTTCAAATATCCCAAAAAATAACATGGCGTGTTGACTAATATTTTATATTTTTTAAATTTTATTTTTTTGTTAATTTAAAAATGATAAATAATAGAAATTAGGAAAATAATTTGATTTTGATTTTTTTAATAATTTTTAGGCTGACGAGGCAATGACATGGCGTGTTGACTAACGGTCAACGGTGTTGACCATCCAAATTGACGGTCAAACTTTGTGTCGGGCCAATTGAGTCTATATGCTGCATAGTTGAGGCCATGATATTAATTTCTGAAACCACAGGCCAAAGTTGATTATATAGTCATAGTTCGGGCCAAAATAAGGTATTAACCCTTGCAAAATCTATCTATCTATCTACAAAAGATATAAAGGAGATTCATGGGTTGGGATTGGAGCATTTTGAATTTCCAGCCCTTAGAGCACTTCACGGATGGGCATTTTTGTAATTGCCATGGACTTAAATGAGGCTGTGCGTTTTGCACCTTCCTCTGCCCAGCAACTTGACCGACCAACATCTGGGCCAGGCCTCCTCTTATGTTGCAATATAGCGGCCTGATATGGCCCAATAACTCAATATGGCCCAGGCTTATCTCCAAACCAGCGCCCTCATCCCTTCTCTTCGGTATTTGCCATCGTTCTTCCAGTAATGCCGCCCAAACGAAGAGCTATTCCTGATCGCCCAAACGAAGGGTTGTTCTGATCGACCAAACGCCAAGGAACAAGGTCCGGCTAAATCCAGGTAAGGGGGAATCTTTTGGGCGGCAGTGCTTGATTTAGCCATATTTCTTGGACTTAAATTATTTTATTCCAATACACCCTTTATCTCATATGTCTCCAGGACTGACTTCAATGGAGCCCAATCAAGATAGAGATGTTCATGCCATGCCAGGATTGATTGGGAAGCTTGTTCATCACTCACGACATATATGTATTTGTCACCAATTATGTTTTTTTGACAGTATTTCATCAATTGTTTCTTTAATTAGGTCTAATACACAAGTTTAACCTTCACTACCTATATATGTTTTTAACCTTGACTGCCTACATATGTTTGTCCTCTTCTGTTTATTATCAGGGTTGATGCGAGCAATCTTTAACCCACTGAGACCTCCGTCCAAAAGACAAACTGATTCTGAACGGGAGCGGCTTAATCAACGTAGCCACCGATCACCGGCTGAACTGTATTAATTTAGTACTCCGTTTTGTTTTTTCTGTTTCGTAATTTCTAAAACATTGATATGACATTTATGCATAGATTATTTCTTTCAACACCCAAGTTCAACATATTAATCGGTTGATAGCTCAATTGCACCGCAAACACCGCCGTATTATCTTGGATAGTTGCTCTGGGCGGATAGTTGCACACAATTCACTGGGTAATTTTTTTACCTATTCAGTCCACTAACTAATCTACTGATGTGTCCATCATGTTTCACTACGTAAATCCACCATTATTTGTTTCCTATCCAGTGCACTAAATATTTTACTAATCACAAACTCTGATTTTTTGAAAAACCAATTTAATTAAGGGTACATTCTTGCATTCTGATGGGTGTCATATCATATCTCCTAAAATATGTTTGGTTATTACTTGATGGTGGATTGACTGTTGAGGTCATCGGCAGGAAATAGTTATAACTTTTCCAGATCAATCCATTGCGTCCAGAAATTGTTCAAGGATTGCAAGATATGTTAGACAACAACAATGTTTTGGTCCATACCTTTCGAATGGCTAGACAAAGGATGAATGAGGCGGGGGTTCAAGAGGTCAAGATCAAATTGTTTGCCAACCGTGCACATGATGGAAGAGAATATGATCTACCTATGGGGAATGATGTAGCAGCATTGATTGTTGATGAAACCGGTCAAGATACATTTCAGCCAGATATTATTGTTCAGTACAAGTGCTCTAAGCTGGAGAGAATCAATTTTCACCATCCTTCTTTAATGGCGTTACAATATCCACTCCTATTCCCCTACGGTGAGGATGGATGGCATCCAGGTATACCCTGTATTGACGATGAAGATGATGATGAAGAGAATCTTTGGAATGACAATACTTTGTCTCAATGTGATTACTATGCATATCGACTGCAAACCAGATTTGATCAGTCAAATGCATTACTCCTAACTGGGAAATTATTTCAGCAGTATGTTGTTAACGCATACGCATTAGTTGAAGCAGAGCGACTTGAATGGATCCGCAATAACCAATCTAAGCTTCGTGCCCATTATGTTAGTGGGTTGCTCGATGCATTTTTGCGTGGTGACTCTGATCTCGATTTGACTGAGAAGCATGTTATTTTGGCTGCTTCTCATACAGGTAGTCCACGGTATAAGTATGAGAACTTTCAAGATGCAATGGCAATTTGTAGGTGGCTGGGATACCCCGATTTATTCATAACATTCACATGCAATTCAAATTGGCCAGAAATCCAATTTATGGTGGACCTTATCAACTCAGATGGTCGAAAAGATATCAATAGATAGGATATTATTGCTAGAGTCTTCAAGCTGAAGCTGCATCAATTAATGTTTGAAATTAAAGATAAGAAAATTTTTGGGGCAACAACTGGACGTAAGTTATATTCTCCATTACTACTTTATTGGTTTGTCTTTGTTTTTTTTTATCCGAATACTGACACTTTTTTTTTTCAAATTCGAATAGTGCCACCCAGTGTAGTCCGCCTCCTTTTGTTGTAGTTCTATTTCCAATCTAATAATTGATGGTGGAGATTGATTATTTCCATGGCATACTTTTATAGCTCATGGGGAAATAGAGAACACGTGTATGTGATGCAAGATGTGGGTCTTGGGAGACAAATTTTGTTGTCCTTCTCATATGCTAATTAAATGACCTTTTACAAATATATATATATTATGTCTCCCTTGTTGACCTCTTTAATTATTCATTCTTATTGGTTTCTATACACAATAACGCCTATTTTGATGTTCGCAGATGTCATGGCAATAGAATTTCAGAAACAGGGCCTTCCTCGTGCTCATATATTGGTGTTTCTAGCTTCAGACTATAAACTTAGTGGACCAAAGGAAATTGATTCCGTAATATCGGCGGAAATACCAAATCGTGATCTTGACCCGGAGGGTTACCGAGCTGTAACTTCATTTATGTTGCATGGTCCATGTGGAGCTTTGGGCCGTAATGCTCCTTGCACAAAAGGCGGTGTGTGTACTAAACGTTTTCCCAAACAGTTTTGTTCACAAACAACAATTGATGATAATGGTTTTGCGAAATATCGTCGTCGTGATACTGGGATATCTTTCCAAGTCAATTCGGTGCCATTGGATAGCCGCTTCGTTGTTCCATACAGTAGGCAGGGGCGGATACATGCAGGTTTAGGGGTGTCCCGGGACACCTCTAAAATTTGGAAAAACGATTATCCAACTTTCGATAGTAGTTTGTGTATGGGTATAAAAAAATTAGTGATAGTGGGACACCCTTAAAATATGGAAAATGATTATCCAACCTCCTATAGTATTCTGCATATGGGTACAAATAATATTTAAGTGATAGGGTCTATGTGATTTGAACTTGGGAACACTGCTACTATTAGTAAATATAGTTTCAATTAGACTACAACTCATTTGTAGTTATGTTTTAGATCAAAATATAAAAGTAAAAGACTATTCTTATCCCCAATTATTTTCAAAACCTAACGATTAAACCCAATTACGGGTTACCCTTGTCTAGTAGGATATGTCACGAGAGATTTGTTGAGCAGTGTATACACCGAATGTATTTTACCATTCTTTCATAATACGGAACATGTTTGAACTTTTATTCTAACTTTTACTAGTTGAATATTTTCATATTTAATAATTATTTGATTTAATTTTTGATTTAATTTTTTTAAGAGGACACCCCTATTTAAAATTCCTGAATCCGCCACTGACAGTAGATATTTATTATTGCGTTTCGATGCGCATATAAATGTTGAATTCTGTAATAAATCCAGGTACGTCCTCAAACATTATACTTTTACATCATTCTCAACCTGCCAATTGTCTTGCAATTATGGAAATGGTTGATTATATGTTTTGACAACCGCCATGAAAGTCTCGATTTCCTTAAATTCATTCAACTTTCTGGCATGCTATTAAATATCGCTATTCCTAGCCTGCATTCTTCAACTCCATGGTATTGGATATTCGCCTATGTCCCGCTGATTCCAAAGCCTGAATTTAATTGTTTTTTTTATAAAGAACAGAAATTAATTGTTGCATGGTAGAAGGGAAGGTGTCCAAAAAATAGTTCTGTTAAAAATCAAAATTAATTTTTCTTGAAAGAGCTGGGTAGCAGGCCATTTGGTCGAAAACAAATAGCATACCACCATCCTTCTTTTTTTATTACTCCTGTCTATCACATGAAGTTCTTAGTTTCTTCCATTTGCAATGTTTTTAGAATGATATACACTACCTAATAAAGCTTTGCTCATTATTGCAGGGCAATCAAATATCTATTTACGTATGTTAATAAACCTCAAGATCGAGCGAAGGCTTCACTGGTTGGCAACCAAAGCAATGATGGCCCGCAACCCAGTGCATCAGGATCAAATCCTACCCCACGTATTGATGAGATAAAAGCATATTTAGATTGCCGATACATAACATCTGGTGAAGCATGTTGGAGGCTGTTCAAATTTGATGTTTATTCCCAATATCCGTCAGTCCTGTGTATGTCGTACCATCTTCCAAGCCAGAATGTAGTTATCTCACGGCGAAGCTCAAACCCTCGAGGATTGCTTAAGTCAAAACGTGCCCAGACTTCTATGTTGTTGGGATGGATGAAAATGAATCGATTCTCTGCAGAAGCCAGGAAGTATACTTTTGTTGAGTTTCCCCAACATTATGTTTGGAATAAAACCAAACGGGAGTGGCACAAGAGGAAGAGCAAATTCTGCATTGGTTGATTATATTATTGCCATCCTTCACCAACAAATGACAGGTTTTACCTGCGAATGTTACTACATATTGTTCGTGGTGCTTGCAGTTTTGAGGAGATCAGAACAATGAATGGAGTTTTGTATAAATCTTTCAAGGAGGCATGCTATGCCCAGGGTTTATTAGCTGAAGATAATGAATGGAATGACTGCTTGGTTGAAGCATCTGTTTGGGCATCCGGTAAAAAACTAAGATCTTTATTTGTCACTATAATTACTCAGTGCCAAGTTTCAGACATTGGCAAATTATGGGAGCGAAATTGGTCATTGTTAGCTGATGACATTTTGTACAACCGGCGGAAGGAACTTAATATGCCTAACTTGGAGATGACTGATGCTCAATTGAAGGAATATTGCTTGATTGAGATAGATAAATTGCTTGCACGCAATTGCAAAACTATTTCTGATTTTCCAGGATTACCAGTTCCCAATCCTGAAAGCATCCAAGATTCAGGAAATAGATTGCTTGCTGCAGAGCTTAACTACAATGCCACAAGTCTTCGAAATCAATTTGAAGGTATGGTTTCCAAGCTAAATGTCCAGCAACGATTAGCTTTTGATGAAATAATGGACTCAGTATATGGTGATAAGGGCAGTGCATTCTTCATTGATGGTTGTGGCGGTACGGGAAAGACATTTCTATGGCAAGTACTTTGCTTGAAATTACGTTCAGAGATGAAGGTTGTCCTGTGTGTTGCTTCTTCTGGGATTGCAGCCCTCTTGATGGATGGGGGAAGGACAACTCATTCTCGGTTTCGTATACCAGTTGACATTGATGGTAGGTCTACCTGTCATATTGAACAAGGAACTGAATTAGCAGAGTTGATCCAACGTGCTTCCTTGATTATTTGGGATGAAGTTGTCATGTCACACAAACATGTTGTCGAAGCGGTGGACAAATCATTGAGGGATATCTTACGTTTTCGATATGAAAACATTGAAGGAAAACCATTCGGGGGTCTTACAGTTGTTTTTGGAGGAGATTTTAGGCAGATGCTGCCTATCATACTTAAAGGTTCACGAGCAGATATTGTGAACTCCTCTATTAAACAATCTTATCTTTGGCAATATTTAAGGGTTATTAAATTAGTCCAAAATATGAGACTCGCAGGAGACAATTGCTCCCCAGAAGAAGCGGTTGAGATATTTGATTTTCATAATTGGCTCTTATAGGTTGGAGATGGAGAAGATTCTAATGCCTTTGGCGAGTCTTCTATTCCAGTTCCTCAAGAATTATTAGTTCCCTGCACAGTTGATCCTGTGAATGATATTGTTGATTCGGTTTATGGTGATCTTAATACTCATGGAGGGGATCATAATTATTTAGTCAATCGAGCAATCTTAGCTCCGCATCATGATATGGTTTCTGCCATCAATGAACATATTTTAGCTCAATTTCCCGGAGATGAGGTCTCATATTTCAGTTCAGACTCCATTGAGGTAGATCCTGGAAAGGAAGGAGTTGTTGATGCTGATTATTCTACTGAATTTCTTAACACATTGAAGGTTGGTAACTTTCCTGAGCATGAGCTAAAATTGAAAGTGGGATGCCCAGTTATTCTGTTGCGGAATATGGATCAAACTATAGGCCTTTGTAATGGCACCAGGATGGTCATTAAGACTTTGGGTAAGTGGTTTATTGAGGTAGAGTGATGAGTAGATTTTCGGTTTGTGCTTTTGAGTTTTGGGCTTGGGTGTTTTTTCCTTTTTGTTGTAGGTTTCCTTTGATTTTGGGGTTGGGGTAGTCGAGTAGGAGAAGGATTGAGGTTAGGATTAGGCTTTTCCAAGCCTATAAATATGTACCTCGGCATTAGTTCCGTATCAATCAAATAAATCAAAGGTTTATAGACACCAACGTCTTTCTCTCGCTTGTGAGTTACAAGCAAAACCCTTGAATCGTGGGTTACGATTCATCAATTGGTATCAGAGCCTGGTTACGCATCCTACTGGGAAGGGTAACATGGTCCTGGACCTAGCCCCATACCTTGCCCTTGCACGCAATGCGAAGATAACACTCGAGCATACCAAGGTCGCCTGTGTGCAGCTAGCAAAGTCGCGTGAAAGGTTCACGGCATTCTGCCGCGAACGGGAGCTGAACGCCAACCGCGCAATCATCTTTGGAGGAAAGCGAAGCGACGACGACGTGGCCCGTGTCGACGCCAATGAACCTAGGGCGGCGGAGGATATCAAGATCTCCGTCAACGAGATCGTGGGAAGGGAAACAGTACGCATCGGTGAACCTCACCGTTGCGAGGCTAATCCTTCGATCTGAAAGCTCCGTGAAGAAAGTCGTAGTTGAAACTCCATCCGTGGGAGGTGAAGTTGTTGTTCAACAAAGAAGCTACGGGAAGGAGGTCATCGCAGCTAGAGCACGATCCAAGGGAGACGGTGCTGAAGGAAGTTTGCTGGGTTTGGTCGATAGGCCGCCAACAACACGTCGTGCGCCGGTGGTTCGCTTGGAATTTGATGACCCGGTGATAATTTTGTGGCGACCACTGCTTGTTCCTCCACATAGGCGAGCAACGCAGAGGTTTATTTGGGGCCAAGATCTTCCACGACTCTTTCAATGTGGTCTAAGATATAGGAAGTTGGACATGGGTCGTACAAGAGACTGGAAGTTTCGGAAGCGACCAAAGCCTCAACGTCACCGCAAGAGTTGTTGTTGTCATCGTCGTAGACCGCCTAGGCATGGATCGAACCTTGGAGACCAAGGCTCTTCGAGAGGGATGGATTGATGAGTAGATTTTCGGTTTGGGCTTTTGAGTTTTGGGCTTGGGTGTTTTTCCCTTTTTGTTGTAGGTTTCCTTTGATTTTGGGGTTGGGGTAGTCGAGTAGGAGAAGGATTGAGGTTAGGATTAGGCTTTTCTAAGCCTATAAATATGTACCTCGGCATTAGTTTCGTATCAATCAAATAAATCAAAGGTTCATAGACACCAACGTCTTTCTCTCGCTTGTGATTTACAAGCAAAACCGTTGAATTGTGGGTTACGATTCATCACAGTGATCTTGACTGGTACCAATATAGGTGATCGTGTGTTCCTCCCCAGACTTACATTGGCAACATATTACAAGAGTCTTAACTTCACTCTCCTTAGAAGACAATATCCTGTGGCTGTCGTCGTTAACCCGTGGACCTGCAGCATGGACCTGCAGCATTCCACACCCTTCCAATACCGTCGCGGCATCCAGTGGAGAGATGAACAGAGAGCAAGAACCATCGACTACATTGATTCGGATGCCATCCACCATAGTAGTACCGTCGTTGCCCTGATTCCCAGAAATGAAGTAATCAATTTCCAGTGCATCCTCCTCGCCAATGTAGATGCGCTCGAGAAGAATGAACTTCTCGACGGACATACGGGGATCGCCGAAAAGCTTCCCGTGGATGAGGAAAACAAAGGGTTGTCTTTGATCCCTCCGTTTTCTGCCGTTGATGAGGGTATCGTTGACGATGCTGGAGAGTTCGATTTTAGTGACGCTAGGCGGGATGTGAACGCAGAACTCCAGATTGAAGGGTAAGAAGAAGGAGGAGGTATAGAGAAGCTGCTAGGTCAAGCAGTTGGAAAGATTGGAGGGGAAAACTCAGAGAAGCATCTTGCTCTCTGTTTTCTATTTATACTACCAAGAGTTCAGAACAGTAAAAACGGAAATGAGTAAAACTGTAATTTGAAAGAAAAATTAACTGTGCCTATACACGTGGCACTTAACGATTCTGTAACTTCTAACGGCTAGCAAACAATAAATGCATTCTCTGTTCTTCATTTATGCACTTCCTTTCCTTTGTTCTTCGAGACTGTCTGCAATCCTTGAGCTCCATTCTTCTGCTCTGATACTCCCCCACAAGTTGGCGAGTGCATATCCAAAACTCCCAACTTGTCAAGTAAGAATCTCAAACGATAGCATGTCATTCCCTTTGTAAACAGGTCTGCAAGTTGATCATCTGTTCTTACATACTCCAATTTGATCAAACCAGATTTCAATCTCTCCCTGGTAATGTGACAATCAATCTCAATGTGCTTTGTCCTTTCATGAAACACAGGATTTTCAGCTATATGAATAGCTGACCTGTTGTCACAGTAAACCTGAATTGGTAAGGGAATTTTCAAATCCATCTCTGCAAGCAATCCTCTAAGCTACTGCAATTCACAAACCAAATGTGCAAGTGCTCTGTATTCAGCTTCAGATGATGACCTGGAAACAGTTGTCTACTTCTTAGACTTCCAGGTTATCAGATTGTCACCAATCAATGTGCAATAACCAGTAATCGATCTTCTTGTATCAGGCCAACTAGCCCAATCTGAATCTGAAAATCCACTTAACTTCAACTCAGAATCAGCTTTAAAAAGTAATCCTTGTCCTGGAGCATGCTTCAAGTACCTTAAGATCCTGTAAGCAGCTTGTAGATGCTCACTATGTGGATCCTTTTGGAATTGACACAACTGCTGTATGGCAAATGTCAGGTCTGGTCTAGTAATAGTAAGGTAATGTAGCCTTCCTACTAACCTCTTGTAGACTTCTGGGTTTGGTAAGGGCTCTCCCTGCTTAGCAACAAGTTTCAGCTTGTAATCAATTGGTGCCAGACAGTCCTTTGCCTCCAAGTAACCAGTATCCTCCAGCAGTTCCATGCAGTACTTTCTTTGATTGACATGAATCCCTTTGTAGTCTCTGTACACTTCCAGTCCAAGAAAAAACTTCAAATCACCAAGGTCTTTTACCTTGAATTCTCTTCCCAAGAACAACTTGAGCTGTTCTATATCTCCCAAGGAGCTTCCTGCAATCAGTATGTCATCAACATACACTAGAACAACCAGAATTCTTCCCTGAACCCTCTTAACAAACATCGAATAGTCAGAGGCTGCTTGAGCAAAACCATTCTTCAGTAAGGAGCTGGATAACTTGGCAAACCATTGCCTTCTAGCCTGTTTTAGTCCATAAAGGGATTTATTTAGTTTCAAGACCATCTTGTTATCAGGTAGTTCCATTCCTGGTGGAGGTTTCATGTAAATTTCCTCATCAAGCTCTGCATGAAGGAAAGCATTTGATACATCCATCTGATGTATAAGCCAGTCATTGGCAGCTGCTACTGCAGTAATACTTTCACATAATTAATCTTGGCAACTGATGAGAATGTGTCCAGAAAATCTATACCATAGATTTGTGTAAAGCCTTTAGCTACTAGCCTGGCTTTGAACCTTTCTATGGTCCCATCTGCTCTAAGCTTCACTTTATACACCCACTTACATCCAATGGCCTTCTTACCTGCTGGGAGATAAGCTGGTTCCCAAGTCTGATTTGCTTCAAGTGCATCAGATTTATCTTTCATAGCTTCTCTCCACCACAATTCTTTGCAAGCTTCTTCATAAGATCTTGGCTCTACAACAGCCATAGCATTCATCACATATGTCTTGTGTGCAGGTGGTAAATTTTCAAAAGTAACATAATTGGCCATGGAGTACTTCTGAGCTGCTCCCACTTTGTAATCCTTATGCCAAACTGGAACAGTTTTGTGCCTATCAGACTTTCTCAACTCAGGGCCAATTCCTTCTCCATCTTCAACATCAAGTTGCTCAACTAATTCATCATCAGGGTCACCCCTTCAGAGTTCACTCCTAGAGACTCAACTGTTTCATGAACTGAGGTTTGAGGCAATGTGTCTGGGGAAGGAGAAGAAGGAAAAGAAGGTGATGAACTAGATGGTGAATGATCAGAAGAGGTGGAAGGAGGTGAAGTCTGAGTTGGTGGAAAGAATGATGGAGAGTGAGTAGAAGGTTGAGGAACATCAGGAAAAAGAGGGGCAGTAGATGGAGAAGGATCAGGTGGTTGTGAAGAAGAGGAAGTTGAGGATTTTAGAAAGGGAAATATGGTTTCATAGAAAACAACATTCCTAGAAACAAAGGTTTGGTGTGTATTGAGATCAAACAATTTGTAACCCTTGATTCCAGTGGGGAATCCAAGGAAGACACACTGCCTAGCCCTAGGGCTGAATTTTGTTCTATCTCTCAGTAGTGTGGATGCATAGCACAAACAACCAAACACCTTTAAGCAAATTCAAGTCTGGTTGTTTGTGATATAACAGCTCAAAAGGTGAAACTCCATCTGTCACTGGTGAAGGCAGTCTATTAATAAGGAAAACAGCATGTAGAATGTAGTCACTCCAAAAATGTAAGGGTAGCCCTGATTGGAAACGTAGTGCCCTGGCAACATTTAGAATATGTTGATGTTTCCTTTCAACACGAGCATTCTGCTCAGGAGTTTCAACACAGGAGAGCTGGTGCTCAATTCCATGTGTGCTATAGAAGTCTAACATGTGAAATTCATTCCCCTGATCACTTCTAATCACTTTAACAGCCTTATCAAACTGCTGTTTAACCATAACACAAAAGGATTGAAGAAGAGAAGAAGCTTCAGACTTCTGTCTCATTAGATAAACCCAAACACTTCTTGTGTAATCATCCACAATAGACAGAAAGTAAGAATAGCCCTCATGGGATTTAACAGCAAGGGGTCCCCATATGTCAACATGGATTAATGTAAAAGAAGAAACAACTCTACTATCACTAATAGGAAAAGGAAGTTTCTTTTGTTTAGCCAAATGAGAAGTCTGGCAATGTCTAACAGAAATCCTATTACATCCAGTAGCTTGATGTTCTCTTTCCCTACTTGGATGTCCCAGTCTCCAGTGCCAAAGATCAATCTGATGTGGTTCAAAGTTATAGGTGGTTGCAGCTTGATGAGTGTGAATGACAGGTGAAGGTCTTGGTGTGGTGATGAGATGGTAAAGGCCTCTATCTTGTTTTGCTGAACCAATCAGGTTCTTGGTTGTTTGGTCCTGAATATGACAAGAGTCAGATTCAAATAACAAAGAAATGGGCAGGTCATCGGTGAGTTTACTGATGGAGACTAGGTTGAAAGTAAATCCAGGGACTAAGAGGACATTGTGTAGGATTAGACCATTAGGTAGTTTGACTGAACCTACATGACTCACTGCTACCTTAGAGCCATTAGGCAGATAAACAAATTGGTTAAAGACTGATCTGACATCTAGAAATACAGCAAGTGAACATGCTATATGATTTGATGCTCCTGTGTCTAAAATCCAAACTTGTGCTAAAGCCATTAATCCATGCTGAGCATATGAGGAAAGAACATATTTACCAGCATAGGTAGGATGTGATGGGAGGTGCTGTGAGACTGAGTAAGAGGCATGCTTGATGGAAGGTGAAGCTGGTGGTGATGGACTCATACTATCAGGCTGATGCAAAAGAAGTCTCAGCTTGTTTATCTCTTCAGAAGTGAAATTGAGAGATCCAGAAGAGGATGATTTACTGTCATAGCCAGCACTGTGTCCCGAGGAAACAGAATCACCACTTTGTGACTCAGATTGAGACACTGAACCAACAAAGGTTCCTCCCTCACCCCTTCGAGCCTTCTTGTTCTTCAACCTGTAGCATTCTTCCTTTAGGTGACCACTCACTTTGCAATATCAACAAAACTTGCCTTCCTTAGCAGATTCAACCTTGTTCTCTTTGTTTGGGGTGGAAGACTTGTTCTGGTCACCTTGTGCAGCCAAGGAAACAGACTGGATACCCCTGGTACTTTGACCTTTGTCACCCTTCAACTTCTGCTCATGTTGCAATATATCATCTACAGCAGTTTCTACAGCAGGTAAAGGCTTCATCATGAGAAGCTGGGTTTGAACAACATTAAACTCAGGCCTTAACCCCTTAAGAAACTTGATAAGATAATCTGTTTCCAACTTCTGTCGATAAGCAACTATTGCAGCACACGACCTAACTCTCACAGCAACACAATCACACTCAACAACAGGACTATACTGTTGAATCTCTTCCCACAAACCCTTAAGGGTGATATAGTACTGAGTCACACTCATACTACCTTGTTTACAAGCAGTCATTTCATCGGAAAGATTAGCCAGTTTAATTGCATTAGATCTGCCAAAACGATTCTTCAATTCTTCCCAAACAACCATAGCATTCTCATGTTGTAAAACACTTCTACTGCTATCCTTATGTATTGAATTCAAAATCCAACAGAGAACCATGGTATTGGAAGCATCCCATAAGACAAAGTCAGGATGGGTACGATCAGGCATGGGAATCGAACCATCAATGAAACCCAGCTTGTGCTTGGTCTTAAGAGCCATACGCACAGCTCGTTGCCAGGTTTGGTAATTAGATCCATCCAAGCTCTCAGCAACGATGGAATGTCCTAGATTCTCACTAGGATTAATGTAATATGGACTTCCAAACACTAAACCCATATGATTGTTGTTACCATTCTGCTGTTGGCGACCTTCACTGTTTGAGTTGTTGTGAACCTGGCCTCCACCGCTACTGGTCGCAGAGGTGAAGGTGCCGAATGGAATGGGTCCTGAGCCCTGAGATCCTGGTGGTGTTTGCAGAGGTGGATTGTTCGCCATAGCAGAAGAGAAAGTTAGAAACGGGTTAAAACCGCTCTGATACCATAAGAAGAAGGAGGAGGTATAGAGAAGGTGCTAGGTCAAGCAGCTGGAAAGATTGGAGGGGAAAACTCAGAGAAGCATCTTGCTCTCTGTTTTCTATTTATACTACCAAGAGTTCAGAACAGTAAAAACGGAAATGAGTAAAACTGTAATTTGAAAGATAAATTAACTGTGCCTATACACGTGGCACTTAACGATTCTGTAACTTCTAACGGCTAGCAAACAGTAAATGCATTCTTTGTTCTTCATTTCTGCACTTCCTTTCCTTTGTTCTTCGAGACTGTCTGCAATCCTTGAGCTCCATTCTTCTGCTCTGATAAAGGGCGCGGGCACGCTTCTCGGGACGAAACGAGCTAAATAGCCCTCCATTGTCGACGTCGTCCTTTCTGCGCCGGCGAGAGGAAGGCGGTTGAATTGAATCGCCGCGAGGTGGAGAGAGAAGAGAATTAGGGTTAACGAGGGCGTAGAATGGTGCAGCAGCCTTCAATATTTTGCGAGTTTTTCAAAAGGGAAAATGTTTTTTTTTTTTTTTTTACATTCTGGAGTAATCATCCTAAGTTCAAGGAGATTCTGCAAATCACATAACATGACACATTTTATCGAAGCCCATTCAGCAGCATAAATCATAATCTGTTATTAACCATGAAAATATCATGGTCCGGATCTGCAATTACACAATTCAACCAACAGTTTTGACAACGAGCAGAGCATTGGCTTTCTTTTTGTATTGCTTGAATTTGGCGGCTGGCATCTTTGCATAATTGGAGTGAAGAGTCAACCCATCAATATTAGCGGTTCATTCGTCGAGAAAATGAAGGAAGGAGGGGCCTCGAAGCATTGTAAAGGTACTGAGCAAGAGACCAGAAACAAAAGAGAAAAGAGCAAGCAAGAATCAGATTTCCACGGCTGTCAGCAAGCAAAGTACATTATGGAAAGATTTATGCAAAACACTTACACAACAGTAAACGGCAAATGGTATCAAATCCTTTGGTAGGGTTTCAGACGAATCCTCTTCCCATGAGAATAAACAATTACCTGATTGCCAGTGACGTCCCACCTCTCAGGCCGCGGGCTTCTTTACCAACTAACTAACCAGTAGTAGGCTTTGCATTGGAGCTGCAGATGCTGCTAAAACCATGTTGATAATCTGATCATACCCGCCGTGCCGAGTAGCCATGCACTCGCAGATATCCACGCATTGAGTTTGAATTTGTTCTTTCAAATCCAATGAACATTTTACCGAATTTGTTTTGTGAATGAATTGAATTGCAACTCAAAAAAGTCTATCGTTTTTAGAAACTGCTACACGGTTTTAGCGGTATGAAATGATTGAACAAGTTGTCATCCAATGTCCACCCACGCTTAAAGTTCTACCCCATTGGGTTCCGCTATGAACCGCAATATATGCTGCTCTCGGGCCGCCAATTTCCTGGCGCTTGTTTTTCAGAGCTTTACAGAACGAATTATACCACACTGCGTCCTATTGGAACCATAATCCCACTGCAGAGCGCAGCAGCCATAGCGAAGCTGATCCGTTCAATTTTTTTTTCCACTTCCTGCAGAAGCCCATGTTGGAGCCAGAACTGCTTTCACCTAATTAACATCTTTCACATGCATGCTAATGGGAAAACGAATGTCCAATCTTTACTTTTGTGTGAAGAGTGCTCCCTGAATCTGATGCCTTCCCCTGATTCCTCCTCCAGTCCCCTGTTTTCTTTCCCCCACTCTGCTTTCTCTTCTATTTTGCTTCAATGGTGGGGTTTTCCAATCTTCCATAAACCTGTGCCAACCATAATTGGTATATAAAAGCCACAGTTTTGGTACTGTTCATTAGTGGCCCACACGTTTCTTATTTGCGACTGGTGGAGGCCCAAATGTTTGGTCTTAAGTGACCCACGTGCTCGCCTTCTCCTCTCACAAAGAGATCTGCCAATCTCTTTTACCCCACTCGCTAACAAAGAAACCCTGAGCTTTAGCTTTACCCATTGGACAATCCCCCACCTCTTCCTCTTCATACGCAACCATCTATCCCTCTCTCCTTCCTCTGTATCTCCTTTCACCCCTTCTCTTCCCTCACCCGCTCCCCTGTCAAGTTTCACTTGCCATCTCTCTTGCACAATTTTTTTGGGTGCTCTTCTCCTCAGCCATAGGTAACTCTTCATTTACTTTTGTTGCTTGGAATCCATTCCCCCTGCTTTTGCCATTGCTGATCTCCTTTTGTGGCATTTTCGGTTGAATCCCAATCTCAAACTCATCTCTCTCTTCCACCCTAGAATCTCATGTTTCGCAGCATACTCTATACGGCAGAATCCCAGGTCACGCTCTTCCTGTCCTGCTGTCGAAGAAGAACGAGAAGAGGAATCATAGGTCTCAATCTCTCACTCTGTCCTACTGTTGGAGAATGAAAAAAAAAGGAGAATCATTGGAAAAGAGAAAGAAGATGAAGAGTCATTTGTTATCATTCTGTTTCTAGCCCGGTGAGTTACGCAACAGTGATGCAATCTCCGACAAAGGGAGATCACTCTGTGGGATTGGGTCGATCGGCCATTGACGGCAGAGAAGGGTGACATAGCACCAGAAGCAGGGAGAAGATATATCCCAACCATACAAGAGCTCCACGCTTACACGAGATGACTTCCCTTCTACTCTCCTCTCTCAACTTTACCAGAATTATTGGGTCTCTCTCATCGCAATCTTAGTTGCTTTGTACAGTACCCCATTTCCCTTTGGTTGCGCCACACTAACAAAAAACTGATTCATGAAATGAAACGGAAACGATGCTGGGCCTGTTGGAAGTGACTTGGTTCGACAACAAGCTGGGAGCACCACAAAAGCTTTTTGATTAAACGTACGAGGTCACTTCCCTTCTACTCTCCTCTCTTAACTTTACCAGATTATTGGGTCTCTCTCATCACAATCGTAGTTGCTTTGTACAGTACCCCATTTCTCTTTGGTTGCGCACACTAGCAAGAATCGACTCATGAAACGAGACGGAAGCGATGCTGGACCTGTTGGGAGTGACTTGGTTCGACAATAAGTGATAACACCTAAATTATACATATATTTGCCTACACTTTTACATCCTAAAATAACATAAATTGTATTAAGTTCATTCGATTTCCCGATTTTATGTTTGGTTTTGTGTTTGAGTCATGTTTCAGGGTATTCTATCCAATAAGAACGGAATAATGTGTCAATTCAACAAAAAGATGGTTAGGGTTCGAAATCTGGCGTCGGTGGAACTCGAGCCCGCGACGTCCCGGGCGAGGGCAAAGAGCCGTACCACTCCGGCCGCGTCCCCTTTTGTTATCAATATACGAGACCCATCGTGTATTATGGTGATGAATCACGGAAAGAGAGCTAATTAACAATGCAGAGTCAAACCGCAAACTGCCTATTGCTAAACATAAGGAAAAGCTGGTTCATTTTGGGATTCTCGTGTGAAGCTAGTAGCTGAAGCAAGCTGGTCCAAACAAAGAAGCAAGCAGCTCCATTATTTGAAAGCAAGCATCTGCTAATTGCCTCGGCTATTGAATGAAAGCAAGTAGCTGAAGCAAGCTGGTCCAAACAAAGAAGCAAGCAGCTCCATTATTTGAAAGCAAGCAGCTGGTCATGGCCTCGTCCATTGAATGAAAGCAAGCAGCTGGTCATGGCCTCGCCCATTGAATGAAAGCAAGCAGCTGGCCATTGAAAGCAAGCAGCTGGCCATTATCAAAGCGGCCGAGAGACAAGCAAGTAGCTCAAGCAAGTAGCTCAAGCAAGTAGCTCAATTTGTACTATAAATAGAGGGGGAGGACACACACACTAGCCTACCATTATTTTTCTTCACTTTGCTCTTCCTTTCTTGTATTTGAAGTTAGCCAAAACTCTGTCCACTTTTCATTCCAAACTCTTGTTACTTCTTTTCATTTCGTTAAGTCATATCTCGTATTTCATCCATCGTGGTTCTCATGTTCGTGTTCGTATTTGGGAATACCGTGGTATATTGCGTTATTGAGATTACCGGAGTAAGCTTCTATTCTGTGGGGTTTTGATAATCATTTGTGGTGGTAGATTGGTCGGTTTCCACCGTCTTCGCCCAACGATTATTCCCCCGTCAGATGTTTGCTAGGTGTAGTCTATTAACTCAATATACATACCGTATTCTCGACCCCTCCGTCTTTGTCGTCGTCATCATCATGGTTATGTTCTCAACCTTCATCTTTCTAAATCTCATCATGTCCGGCTAATCTTCTAGTTGTTCCGGATTTGATGAACCCTAATATGTTTTACTTTGATTGAGTGGTATCTTTGATATAGACGTGTTGTTCTCGTTCTTACGATCTTTTCTCGACTTATCATGTGCAAGTATCAATAGTACGCGTCTATTGTATATTTTATCTGATACATGTAAATGAGACTGCGAGGTAATTTTGCATGTTAGATCCCTCGTGAAAAGAAGGAATTGATCGGAGCCACCGGCAATGGGGTCACGTAGTTCCTCTGAATTAGCTTAAAAACCTAATACGAAATTTCATAAATCTGGTTATTGCTTTGGTTTAAGATTTTTGTAAGCCACGGTTTCACTTGATTCTTAAGTCAAAAGGGTGTTAATACATGTGCGAACGGGTTAACACTAAATTGGGAATTTTCACGGTCTAAGATATTAACACTCGTCTATGTTAAATTCAACTTGTCTGTAAAATGCATATTAGGGGGATTCACTTCCAGGACAACGCCTTCTCCACTTGATTTTACTTTGTAAACTACTTTATTGTGTTTTTATTATTGCGTGTGTTTTTATTTCTAAACGAAAATCAACTAAAAACGATTGACTAGATAATAGGTAAAAGCTGAGTACTAGTACACGAAGTCTCTGTGGATACGACCTTGCTTCCTGCTATACTACATTAGAACGATAGGTACCCTTGCCTATTTTTCCTGTGATAGTTACGGGCGATCAAGTTTTTGGCACCGTTGCCGGGGACTAAGTTATTAGAAAAAGCTTTGAACTATTAATTTAGTCGCTTTATTTTTCTTGTTATACCACACTTGTTGCTTTCACGGGTTGTTCTTGTTTTTGTGCTTGAAATAGTGCATGACCCGAAACCACCCACTTGGACTGGTCGACCTTGATCCCGAGATCGAGAGAACTCTTCGTCAACGAAGGAGAGAGCAACAAGTGCAGCCACACACAATGGCGGAAGAACACGCCGAAGTGAACAATCGGACAATGTCTGATTATGCCCGTCCTACCTTGGACGGAACTCACTCAAGCATCCGAAGGCCCAATATCGAAGCCAACAACTTCGAAATCAAAACTGGGATGCTACAAATGATCCAAAATCGCGTGCAATTCAATGGGATGCCCGACGAAGATCCCAACACTCATATCAAGAAGTTTCTGGAGCTCTGTGACACCATCAAAATCAATGGTGCATCCGTCGATGCTATTCGCCTTCGACTGTTCCCGTTCTCTCTGGACAACAGAGCACGGGAGTGGCTTGACGGTCAACCACGGAATTCCATCACAACGTGGGACGGGTTGGCTGAAAAATTCTTAGCCAAATATTTCCCACCAAGCAAGACGGCGAAGCTGAGGAACGACATCGCCGCCTACCGCCAAGAAGACTCTGAAACTCTCTACGAAACTTGGGAGAGATTCAAAAACACTCTCAGGAGATGCCCTCATCACGGCATTCCCCATTGGCTGCAAATGCAAACCTTCTACAATGGGCTAAATCCAGAGACGAAACAATCAATTGATGCAGCAGGGGGTGGCACCATCAACAACAAAACACCTCCCCAAGTAGAGCAGCTAATCGAAGACATGGCAATGAATAGCTATGAATGGTATTCCCCCCGAAACAAGTGCCGACCACAGCCAACCAGAAGTGCCGGACTACACCAAGTTGACCCAGTTACAGCCTTGGCCGCACAAGTTGAAAACCTCAACAAAAAGTTTGACCAGCTCACTGTATCCGGCAAGGTGTTCAAGTGCGAATGGTGTGCTGGTGACCACAACACTACCGAGTGCAAGTTGATCTCCTCAACATCTACCACCGAGCATGTTGATTATATCAACAATCCTCAGAGGAGCGGAAATCCATATAGCGGCACATACAATCCAGGATGGCGAAACCATCCAAACTTCTCTTGGTCCAACCAAGGGAATCAACGAGCCCCACCCGGATTTAATCAAGCATCATCAAGCAATTCCAATCAGCACCATCAACAACTGCCACCACAAGAAAAGAAATCCAGTCTCGAAGATATGATTGGCAAGTTCATCTCCACCTCCGACTCCAAATTCCAAGCTTTGGACAAATACATTTCCGTCTCCGAGGATCGATTCCAAAACCTTGAAGCGGGCCAACGACATCTTCAAGCTTCTGTGCATAATTTGGAAACACAAGTTGGGCAAATAGCCAAGCTGCTTTATGAGAGGAATCAAGGCAGCCTGCCGAGCGACACCGAAATCAATCCGAAGCAGAAGCAACATTTGAAGGCCATCTCACTCCGGAGCGGCAAAAAGTTGCAACCGAGCAACTCCCCTCAAACCGACAAAGATACAAATCCAGAAAAAGATGCGGACACCACTCAGCCCCAAAAGCTCGTGGTGCCAGAATACAAGCCGAAAATTCCATTCCCATCACGAATCCACAAGGATCGCCTTGACGCACACTTCGGCAAATTCCTGGACCTCCTGAAGCAAATTCATGTTAACATCCCATTTGTGGAGGCCATGTTTCAAATGCCAAAGTATGCTCGCTTCCTGAAAGAAATCCTCACCAACAAGCGAAAATTGGAGGATCTGTCAACAGTGATGCTGAATGAGGAATGTTCGGCCATCCTCCAAAACAAGCTTCCGGAGAAACGAAAAGACCCAGGGAGTTTTACTATACCTTGCTTAATTGGTTCTGTGTATATTGATAAATCTTTAGCTGACCTTGGAGCAAGTATAAATGTTATGCCATATAAAATGTTTAAACGTTTAGGGCTAGGTGAACCTAATCCTACACGAATGAGCATCCAGTTGGCTGATCGTTCCATAGTGCATCCTAGGGGAATCATAGAAGATTTAATTGTTAAAATTGGCTCATTCATATTCCCAGTCGATTTTGTGATCCTAGATATTGATGAGGATGTCGATGTGTCATTAATTCTTGGTAGACCGTTTCTTGCAACTGCAAAGGCTCTAATTGATGTGAATGATGGAAAATTGATTTTGAGAGTAGGGGAAGAACAAATGACATTCAAAATTCCAGAAAGCATGAAATATGCTCGTGAAAACGATGATGCTAATTTTTGTTCAGATATAATTGATGCTGAGACTGCTAACTTTGTTTCTGAGATTCTTCATTCAGATGCTTTACAGCTTTGCCTTACTCAAGGACAGGAAACAACGGGATCTGTCCAACAAATTGAGCAAGCTGCACTATTGGAGGAATCCGAAGAATTGGAGCAGGAGGAGAAGGAGAAGGTGGCAGAACTCCCTAAATCGGAGAAAATCAAGTCCTCCATCGAAGAACCACCAACTCTCGAACTGAAGCAGTTACCAAACCACCTCGAATATGCTTTCCTTCGAGAGAACTCCAAGCTCCCCGTCATCATCAACGCGGCCCTAACTGAGGATCAGAAGGGGAGATTGATCAAACTACTGAAAAGTCATGAACGAGCCTTGGCTTGGAAGATCTCCGACATTCGAGGAATCAATCCCTCATTTTGCACGCACAAAATTCTGATGGAGGATGACTATAAGCCGGTGGTCCAGCCCCAACGTCGACTCAATCCGAACATGAAGGAAGTAGTGAAAGCTGAGGTGATCAAGTTACTCGACGCTGGAGTAATTTACCCCATCTCCGACAGTTCATGGGTGAGCCCTATCCAGGTAGTCCCGAAAAAAGGCGGGATGACCGTCATCACCAATGAAAAGAATGAGCTCATCCCCATCAGAACAGTCACCGGTTGGAGAGTCTGCATCGACTATCGTCGCCTGAATGATGCCACCAGAAAAGATCACTTCCCACTCCCATTCATTGATCAAATGCTCGAGCGATTGGCCGGCCACAATTACTATTGCTTCCTCGATGGGATGTCTGGCTACTTTCAGATTCCCATCTCACCAGAAGATCAAGAGAAAACCACATTCACTTGTCCGTACGGCACTTTTGCGTATCGGCGCATTCCTTTCGGATTGTGCAATGCCCCAGCAACCTTTCAACGGTGTATGATTGCCATCTTTGACGAGTTGGTGGGAGATATCATGGAAGTCTTCATGGATGAATTCTCAGTATTCGGAGATTCCTTTGACAAATGCCTCCACAACCTCGAAAAAGTTCTAATCCGATGCGAAGAGACGAATCTCGCTCTCAATTGGGAGAAATGCCACTTTATGGTGACCGAGGGCATTGTCCTTGGACACAAAATTTCATCACATGGCATCGAGGTTGATCGAGCCAAAATTGACGTCATCTCCAACCTTCCACCACCAGTCAATGTGAAAGCAATAAGGAGTTTTCTGGGGCATGTCGGCTTCTATCGACGCTTCATCAAAGACTTCTCCAAAATTGCTCGACCATTGACAAAGCTTCTCGAGAAGGATGCTCCATTTGACTTTACGGCGGAATGCAACGACGCATTTGCGGCACTAAAGCACAAACTGACCCACGCCCCGATTATGGTGGGTCCCGACTGGAGCCTCCCGTTCGAACTCATGTGTGATGCATCTGACTATGCCGTAGGAGCTGTCCTCGGCCAAAGGTATGACAAACATTTCAAACCAATTTCCTATGCAAGTAAAACCTTAAATGATGCTCAAGAAAATTATACAACAACTGAAAAGGAATTACTAGCTGTGGTGTTTGCATTTGATAAGTTCAGATCATACCTAGTTTTATCACGATGCGTTGTTTTTACTGATCACTCTGCTTTGAAGTATTTAATGAACAAAACAGATGCTAAACCTCGTCTGATTCGATGGATTCTTCTTCTCCAAGAATTCGACATCGAAATTCGAGATAAAAAAGGAGCAGAAAATTTGGCAGCAGATCACCTTTCCCGACTGGAAAATCCAAAAGATGATATTTCGGATGAAATCAATGAAACATTTCCGGATGAACGACTCTACACTGTAGGAAGAGTTGAACTTGACACCCCGTGGTATGCGGATTTTGCCAATTACTTGGTGGGAAAGACTCTGCCAACTGGGCTCTCGTACCAACAAAAGAAGAAATTCTTTTCTGACCTTAAATCTTATTTTTGGGAAGAGCCATATATGTTTAAAGTCTGTGCAGATTATATCATCCGCCGATGCATCCCGCAACCCGAAGCATGGAGCATAATTTCTCATTGCCACCAAGGTCCGACCGGAGGACACCACGGAGCCAACCGCACAGCGCGAAAGGTATTGGAATGTGGATTTTATTGGCCAACAATCTTCAAAGATTGTGATGCATATGTACGCACCTGTGATGCGTGTCAACGATCAGGTAATATTTCCCAACGTGATGAAATGCCACAAACAATGTCCATTGTTTGTGAAATATTTGATATTTGGGGAATTGACTTCATGGGACCTTTCCCGACCTCCTTCGGGAACAAATACATACTCGTGGCAGTGGATTATGTATCCAAGTGGGCCGAGGCACAAGCCTTGCCAACTAATGACTCTCGAAGTGTTGGAAAGTTTTTGCAGAAACTGTTTTCCAGGTTTGGATCACCGCGAGCAATCATCAGCGACCAAGGAACCCATTTCCAAGGTCAATTCGACAAAGTTCTCCAACGATTTGGTGTAACTCACCGGGTCTCACACCGCGTACCATCCTCAAACTAGTGGTCAGGTGGAGGTCACCAACCGTGAGCTCAAAAGGATATTGGAGAAAACAGTCAGTCAATCAAGAAAGGACTGGGCAACAAAGCTCGACACTGCACTATGAGCTTACCGTACGGCATACAAAACACCAATCGGCACCTCACCATATCGGTTGGTGTATGGCAAAGCCTGTCACCTCCCCGTCGAGTTGGAACACAAAGCTTACTGGGCGCTCAAATACCTCAACCTCGACGGAGATGCTACCAAGGACCATCGTCACGCCCAAATCAATGAGCTTGACGAAATGCGCCTACAAGCCTATGAAAACGCCAAGTTATACAAGGAACGAACGAAACGACTCCACGATTCCAAGATAAAGCAAGACAAAAACTTCCACGTTGGAGATCAAGTCTTGCTATACAACTCTCGTCTTCGTTTGTTTCCTGGGAAGCTCAAGTCAAGATGGACAGGTCCTTATGTGATCACACAAGTATTTCCCTACGGCGTTGCTGAAATTTCGCACCCCGAGAGGGGGACTTTCAAAGTCAACAGTCATCGTCTGAAACCATACCTCGGTGGCAATTTCGACCCCAATACCGAGGCACTTCATCTTCAGAAACCTTGACAAAGTACACTACAGTCCAGCTAATACGACTTTAAAGAAGCGCTATTGGGAGGCAACCCAATGCTGGTTTGCATTTTTCTTCCCTTTCTTTTATTTTACATTTCTTTGAGTTTTTCAATTTCAAGAATAAAAACCGTCACGAAACATCGACCAAAGAACTCGCCAAGTGGAACCACAATCACCGAACATCATGCCACTATATCCCATGACAAGGAAAATGGTAACAGTTCGAATCCTTCTCCCTATATTTTCGTCCATTGAGGACAATGTCCAATTCAAGTGTGGGGGGGGGGGTATATTCGTTCGTTTTCATGTGTTTTGACAAAGAATCACTGTGATTGTTTTCAATAATCTCATCATCCATAAAAAAAATGGGTTTGAAAAATCATAAAAAAAAAAATTGAAATAAATACTAAAAAGAGTGTTTTGTTTTGAGTCTCATCTTTGTCTAAAATTGGTACAAGAATAGTGCAATTTGGATGCATGTCAACCTATAATGACGACTGAGGGATTAAAACAAATGTTTCTCGTGCTACTCATTCTTTGATGGAAAGAACTATCTGATATCTTGAAAAAGAAATTTATCATCTTTCATTGTTGTTGCATAATGTTTGGGAAGCATAGCATGGGAAACAGAGCATATAGTAAACCACGTGAGACTTGAGCATGATCGTTTCTTTCTTGTGTGTTAGATCCCTCTCTGTGCATGATGATATGCTTGATTTATACATGTTTGAGTCGTGACACCACTGACAAGGATGACGGAGGCAATAGGTTCTACCCCTACAACCAAAATGACTACCCTGAACATCATATCCCTTAGTCAAACCCCGTTGAGACGAGCCTTTTTGTTCGGTGACAACCAGTTTTAAACCAATCCCTGTTCTTCAAGCCTCAATTTATTTTGAACCGTTTTTCAAGGTTCCGTGTGAATGGTTTAAACGAATGACTTTCTGCTTCATTTATTAAATACAAAAGTTGAGATAGGAAGAAACGATTTCTGTAAGTGCATTTTTCAAAAATGGAATTGTTGGCCACTCGAAAAAAATTAACAAAAAAAAGAAGAAAAAAAAAGTGATCAGTTGGCCACCATCTTTCATGCACTTATGATAAATAGGAGTCATTCTTCAAAAGCCACACTGGCTACATTTTAAACTCCTATTAATTCTCAAAATCTTCTCCCTTGTCTATATTTTCATCTTACAAAGATAAGCAGAAAAGTCATGGTTTTGAAAAAAAAAAAAAAAAAAATTTGGAACCTTGAACTTACCACCAGATCAAAAGTACTTCCACATGTCCGTACCCCTAACCCCATTTTGACACCCGAACAAAGACCTATCTGACAAGTCAGTGGTGACACAACTTTGGAGACTCGAACAATAAGCTCATGACAGAGAGATGGTAGGGAAAGAGTGATAAATACATGCTACATGCATTTACCCTGACCCCACTGGTCGAGTGAGAGAGACTTTCCAAGTTCTAAAATCCCAAGTAAGATCTATTGGCTCGATCTCTCATGCTATGTTTTGTGAACCTTATGCTTGAACAATTGATTGTGTCGAATGACTAATAAAGATAGAAGAATGTTCTTATAAATCTAAGTCAGAGTTGCCAATGTCACAGGAGTATTACGATCGAATGTTGTTTGTGGTGGTTGAACGCATCCATAACTCGCTACCTATTGCACCATCTTTAGCAATCATATGAAATTCACATTTTCCCAACTCACGGTTAGAACTCTTGTGAAATTGGTTTTGATTGAACTTACATTTTTCGTGCTTTGCTTGAGGGCAAGCAAAGAATTAAGTGTGGGGGAATTTGATAACACCTAAATTATACATATATTTGCCTACACTTTTACATCCTAAAATAACATAAATTGTATTAAGTTCATTCGATTTCCCGATTTTATGTTTGGTTTTGTGTTTGAGTCATGTTTCAGGGTATTCTATCCAATAAGAACGGAATAATGTGTCAATTCAACAAAAAGATGGTTAGGGTTCGAAATCTGGCGTCGGTGGAACTCGAGCCCGCGACGTCCCGGGCGAGGGCAAAGAGCCGTACCACTCCGGCCGCGTCCCCTTTTGTTATCAATATACGAGACCCATCGTGTATTATGGTGATGAATCACGGAAAGAGAGCTAATTAACAATGCAGAGTCAAACCGCAAACTGCCTATTGCTAAACATAAGGAAAAGCTGGTTCATTTTGGGATTCTCGTGTGAAGCTAGTAGCTGAAGCAAGCTGGTCCAAACAAAGAAGCAAGCAGCTCCATTATTTGAAAGCAAGCATCTGCTAATTGCCTCGGCTATTGAATGAAAGCAAGTAGCTGAAGCAAGCTGGTCCAAACAAAGAAGCAAGCAGCTCCATTATTTGAAAGCAAGCAGCTGGTCATGGCCTCGTCCATTGAATGAAAGCAAGCAGCTGGTCATGGCCTCGCCCATTGAATGAAAGCAAGCAGCTGGCCATTGAAAGCAAGCAGCTGGCCATTATCAAAGCGGCCGAGAGACAAGCAAGCAGCTGGTCCATTTATTACAAGCAAGTAGCTCGAGCAAGTAGCTCAAGCAAGTAGCTCAATTTGTACTATAAATAGAGGGGGAGGACACACACACTAGCCTACCATTATTTTCTTCACTTTGCTCTTCCTTTCTTGTATTTGAAGTTAGCCAAAACTCTGTCCACTTTTCATTCCAAACTCTTGTTACTTCTTTTCATTTCGTTAAGTCATATCTCGTATTTCATCCATCGTGGTTCTCATGTTCGTGTTCGTATTTGGGAATACCGTGGTATATTGCGTTATTGAGATTACCGGAGTAAGCTTCTGTTCTGTGGGGTTTTGATAATCATTTGTGGTGGTAGATTGGTCGGTTTCCACCGTCTTCGCCCAACGATTATTCCCCCGTCAGATGTTTGCTAGGTGTAGTCTATTAACTCAATATACATACCGTATTCTCGACCCCTCCGTCTTTGTCGTCGTCATCATCATGGTTATGTTCTCAACCTTCATCTTTCTAAATCTCATCATGTCCGGCTAATCTTCTAGTTGTTCCGGATTTGATGAACCCTAATATGTTTTACTTTGATTGAGTGGTATCTTTGATATAGACGTGTTGTTCTCGTTCTTACGATCTTTTCTCGACTTATCATGTGCAAGTATCAATAGTACGCGTCTATTGTATATTTTATCTGATACATGTAAATGAGACTGCGAGGTAATTTTGCATGTTAGATCCCTCGTGAAAAGAAGGAATTGATCGGAGCCACCGGCAATGGGGTCACGTAGTTCCTCTGGATTAGCTTAAAAACCTAATACGAAATTTCATAAATCTGGTTATTGCTTTGGTTTAAGATTTTTGTAAGCCACGGTTTCACTTGATTCTTAAGTCAAAAGGGTGTTAATACATGTGCGAACGGGTTAACACTAAATTGGGAATTTTCACGGTCTAAGATATTAACACTCGTCTATGTTAAATTCAACTTGTCTGTAAAATGCATATTAGGGGGATTCACTTCCAGGACAACGCCTTCTCCACTTGATTTTACTTTGTAAACTACTTTATTGTGTTTTTATTATTGCGTGTGTTTTTATTTCTAAACGAAAATCAACTAAAAACGATTGACTAGATAATAGGTAAAAGCTGAGTACTAGTACACGAAGTCTCTGTGGATACGACCTTGCTTCCTGCTATACTACATTAGAACGATAGGTACCCTTGCCTATTTTTCCTGTGATAGTTACGGGCGATCAAGTTTTTGGCGCCGTTGCCGGGGACTAAGTTATTAGAAAAAGCTTTGAACTATTAATTTAGTCGCTTTATTTTTCTTGTTATACCACACTTGTTGCTTTCACGGGTTGTTCTTGTTTTTGTGCTTGAAATAGTGCATGACCCGAAACCACCCACTTGGACTGGTCGACCTTGATCCCGAGATCGAGAGAACTCTTCGTCAACGAAGGAGAGAGCAACAAGTGCAGCCACACACAATGGCGGAAGAACACGCCGAAGTGAACAATCGGACAATGTCTGATTATGCCCGTCCTACCTTGGACGGAACTCACTCAAGCATCCGAAGGCCCAATATCGAAGCCAACAACTTCGAAATCAAAACTGGGATGCTACAAATGATCCAAAATCGCGTGCAATTCAATGGGATGCCCGACGAAGATCCCAACACTCATATCAAGAAGTTTCTGGAGCTCTGTGACACCATCAAAATCAATGGTGCATCCGTCGATGCTATTCGCCTTCGACTGTTCCCGTTCTCTCTGGACAACAGAGCACGGGAGTGGCTTGACGGTCAACCACGGAATTCCATCACAACGTGGGACGGGTTGGCTGAAAAATTCTTAGCCAAATATTTCCCACCAAGCAAGACGGCGAAGCTGAGGAACGACATCGCCGCCTACCGCCAAGAAGACTCTGAAACTCTCTACGAAACTTGGGAGAGATTCAAAAACACTCTCAGGAGATGCCCTCATCACGGCATTCCCCATTGGCTGCAAATGCAAACCTTCTACAATGGGCTAAATCCAGAGACGAAACAATCAATTGATGCAGCAGGGGGTGGCACCATCAACAACAAAACACCTCCCCAAGTAGAGCAGCTAATCGAAGACATGGCAATGAATAGCTATGAATGGTATTCCCCCCGAAACAAGTGCCGACCACAGCCAACCAGAAGTGCCGGACTACACCAAGTTGACCCAGTTACAGCCTTGGCCGCACAAGTTGAAAACCTCAACAAAAAGTTTGACCAGCTCACTGTATCCGGCAAGGTGTTCAAGTGCGAATGGTGTGCTGGTGACCACAACACTACCGAGTGCAAGTTGATCTCCTCAACATCTACCACCGAGCATGTTGATTATATCAACAATCCTCAGAGGAGCGGAAATCCATATAGCGGCACATACAATCCAGGATGGCGAAACCATCCAAACTTCTCTTGGTCCAACCAAGGGAATCAACGAGCCCCACCCGGATTTAATCAAGCATCATCAAGCAATTCCAATCAGCACCATCAACAACTGCCACCACAAGAAAAGAAATCCAGTCTCGAAGATATGATTGGCAAGTTCATCTCCACCTCCGACTCCAAATTCCAAGCTTTGGACAAATACATTTCCGTCTCCGAGGATCGATTCCAAAACCTTGAAGCGGGCCAACGACATCTTCAAGCTTCTGTGCATAATTTGGAAACACAAGTTGGGCAAATAGCCAAGCTGCTTTCTGAGAGGAATCAAGGCAGCCTGCCGAGCGACACCGAAATCAATCCGAAGCAGAAGCAACATTTGAAGGCCATCTCACTCCGGAGCGGCAAAAAGTTGCAACCGAGCAACTCCCCTCAAACCGACAAAGATACAAATCCAGAAAAAGATGCGGACACCACTCAGCCCCAAAAGCTCGTGGTGCCAGAATACAAGCCGAAAATTCCATTCCCATCACGAATCCACAAGGATCGCCTTGACGCACACTTCGGCAAATTCCTGGACCTCCTGAAGCAAATTCATGTTAACATCCCATTTGTGGAGGCCATGTTTCAAATGCCAAAGTATGCTCGCTTCCTGAAAGAAATCCTCACCAACAAGCGAAAATTGGAGGATCTGTCAACAGTGATGCTGAATGAGGAATGTTCGGCCATCCTCCAAAACAAGCTTCCGGAGAAACGAAAAGACCCAGGGAGTTTTACTATACCTTGCTTAATTGGTTCTGTGTATATTGATAAATCTTTAGCTGACCTTGGAGCAAGTATAAATGTTATGCCATATAAAATGTTTAAACGTTTAGGGCTAGGTGAACCTAATCCTACACGAATGAGCATCCAGTTGGCTGATCGTTCCATAGTGCATCCTAGGGGAATCATAGAAGATTTAATTGTTAAAATTGGCTCATTCATATTCCCAGTCGATTTTGTGATCCTAGATATTGATGAGGATGTCGATGTGTCATTAATTCTTGGTAGACCGTTTCTTGCAACTGCAAAGGCTCTAATTGATGTGAATGATGGAAAATTGATTTTGAGAGTAGGGGAAGAACAAATGACATTCAAAATTCCAGAAAGCATGAAATATGCTCGTGAAAACGATGATGCTAATTTTTGTTCAGATATAATTGATGCTGAGACTGCTAACTTTGTTTCTGAGATTCTTCATTCAGATGCTTTACAGCTTTGCCTTACTCAAGGACAGGAAACAACGGGATCTGTCCAACAAATTGAGCAAGCTGCACTATTGGAGGAATCCGAAGAATTGGAGCAGGAGGAGAAGGAGAAGGTGGCAGAACTCCCTAAATCGGAGAAAATCAAGTCCTCCATCGAAGAACCACCAACTCTCGAACTGAAGCAGTTACCAAACCACCTCGAATATGCTTTCCTTCGAGAGAACTCCAAGCTCCCCGTCATCATCAACGCGGCCCTAACTGAGGATCAGAAGGGGAGATTGATCAAACTACTGAAAAGTCATGAACGAGCCTTGGCTTGGAAGATCTCCGACATTCGAGGAATCAATCCCTCATTTTGCACGCACAAAATTCTGATGGAGGATGACTATAAGCCGGTGGTCCAGCCCCAACGTCGACTCAATCCGAACATGAAGGAAGTAGTGAAAGCTGAGGTGATCAAGTTACTCGACGCTGGAGTAATTTACCCCATCTCCGACAGTTCATGGGTGAGCCCTATCCAGGTAGTCCCGAAAAAAGGCGGGATGACCGTCATCACCAATGAAAAGAATGAGCTCATCCCCACCAGAACAGTCACCGGTTGGAGAGTCTGCATCGACTATCGTCGCCTGAATGATGCCACCAGAAAAGATCACTTCCCACTCCCATTCATTGATCAAATGCTCGAGCGATTGGCCGGCCACAATTACTATTGCTTCCTCGATGGGATGTCTGGCTACTTTCAGATTCCCATCTCACCAGAAGATCAAGAGAAAACCACATTCACTTGTCCGTACGGCACTTTTGCGTATCGGCGCATTCCTTTCGGATTGTGCAATGCCCCAGCAACCTTTCAACGGTGTATGATTGCCATCTTTGACGAGTTGGTGGGAGATATCATGGAAGTCTTCATGGATGACTTCTCAGTATTCGGAGATTCCTTTGACAAATGCCTCCACAACCTCGAAAAAGTTCTAATCCGATGCGAAGAGACGAATCTCGCTCTCAATTGGGAGAAATGCCACTTTATGGTGACCGAGGGCATTGTCCTTGGACACAAAATTTCATCACATGGCATCGAGGTTGATCGAGCCAAAATTGACGTCATCTCCAACCTTCCACCACCAGTCAATGTGAAAGCAATAAGGAGTTTTCTGGGGCATGTCGGCTTCTATCGACGCTTCATCAAAGACTTCTCCAAAATTGCTCGACCATTGACAAAGCTTCTCGAGAAGGATGCTCCATTTGACTTTACGGCGGAATGCAACGACGCATTTGCGGCACTAAAGCACAAACTGACCCACGCCCCGATTATGGTGGGTCCCGACTGGAGCCTCCCGTTCGAACTCATGTGTGATGCATCTGACTATGCCGTAGGAGCTGTCCTCGGCCAAAGGTATGACAAACATTTCAAACCAATTTCCTATGCAAGTAAAACCTTAAATGATGCTCAAGAAAATTATACAACAACTGAAAAGGAATTACTAGCTGTGGTGTTTGCATTTGATAAGTTCAGATCATACCTAGTTTTATCACGATGCGTTGTTTTTACTGATCACTCTGCTTTGAAGTATTTAATGAACAAAACAGATGCTAAACCTCGTCTGATTCGATGGATTCTTCTTCTCCAAGAATTCGACATCGAAATTCGAGATAAAAAAGGAGCAGAAAATTTGGCAGCAGATCACCTTTCCCGACTGGAAAATCCAAAAGATGATATTTCGGATGAAATCAATGAAACATTTCCGGATGAACGACTCTACACTGTAGGAAGAGTTGAACTTGACACCCCGTGGTATGCGGATTTTGCCAATTACTTGGTGGGAAAGACTCTGCCAACTGGGCTCTCGTACCAACAAAAGAAGAAATTCTTTTCTGACCTTAAATCTTATTTTTGGGAAGAGCCATATATGTTTAAAGTCTGTGCAGATTATATCATCCGCCGATGCATCCCGCAACCCGAAGCATGGAGCATAATTTCTCATTGCCACCAAGGTCCGACCGGAGGACACCACGGAGCCAACCGCACAGCGCGAAAGGTATTGGAATGTGGATTTTATTGGCCAACAATCTTCAAAGATTGTGATGCATATGTACGCACCTGTGATGCGTGTCAACGATCAGGTAATATTTCCCAACGTGATGAAATGCCACAAACAATGTCCATTGTTTGTGAAATATTTGATATTTGGGGAATTGACTTCATGGGACCTTTCCCGACCTCCTTCGGGAACAAATACATACTCGTGGCAGTGGATTATGTATCCAAGTGGGCCGAGGCACAAGCCTTGCCAACTAATGACTCTCGAAGTGTTGGAAAGTTTTTGCAGAAACTGTTTTCCAGGTTTGGATCACCGCGAGCAATCATCAGCGACCAAGGAACCCATTTCCAAGGTCAATTCGACAAAGTTCTCCAACGATTTGGTGTAACTCACCGGGTCTCCACCGCGTACCATCCTCAAACTAGTGGTCAGGTGGAGGTCACCAACCGTGAGCTCAAAAGGATATTGGAGAAAACAGTCAGTCAATCAAGAAAGGACTGGGCAACAAAGCTCGACACTGCACTATGGGCTTACCGTACGGCATACAAAACACCAATCGGCACCTCACCATATCGGTTGGTGTATGGCAAAGCCTGTCACCTCCCCGTCGAGTTGGAACACAAAGCTTACTGGGCGCTCAAATACCTCAACCTCGACGGAGATGCTACCAAGGACCATCGTCACGCCCAAATCAATGAGCTTGACGAAATGCGCCTACAAGCCTATGAAAACGCCAAGTTATACAAGGAACGAACGAAACGACTCCACGATTCCAAGATAAAGCAAGACAAAAACTTCCACGTTGGAGATCAAGTCTTGCTATACAACTCTCGTCTTCGTTTGTTTCCTGGGAAGCTCAAGTCAAGATGGACAGGTCCTTATGTGATCACACAAGTATTTCCCTACGGCGTTGCTGAAATTTCGCACCCCGAGAGGGGGACTTTCAAAGTCAACAGGTCATCGTCTGAAACCATACCTCGGTGGCAATTTCGACCCCAATACCGAGGCACTTCATCTTCAGAAACCTTGACAAAGTACACTACAGTCCAGCTAATACGACGTTAAAGAAGCGCTATTGGGAGGCAACCCAATGCTGGTTTGCATTTTTCTTCCCTTTCTTTTATTTTACATTTCTTTGAGTTTTTCAATTTCAAGAATAAAAACCGTCACGAAACATCGACCAAAGAACTCGCCAAGTGGAACCACAATCACCGAACATCATGCCACTATATCCCATGACAAGGAAAATGGTAACAGTTCGAATCCTTACTCCCTATATTTTCGTCCATTGAGGACAATGTCCAATTCAAGTGTGGGGGGGGGGGTATATTCGTTCGTTTTCATGTGTTTTGACAAAGAATCACTGTGATTGTTTTCAATAATCTCATCATCCATAAAAAAAATGGGTTTGAAAAATCATAAAAAAAAAAAAATTGAAATAAATACTAAAAAGAGTGTTTTGTTTTGAGTCTCATCTTTGTCTAAAATTGGTACAAGAATAGTGCAATTTGGATGCATGTCAACCTATAATGACGACTGAGGGATTAAAACAAATGTTTCTCGTGCTACTCATTCTTTGATGGAAAGAACTATCTGATATCTTGAAAAAGAAATTTATCATCTTTCATTGTTGTTGCATAATGTTTGGGAAGCATAGCATGGGAAACAGAGCATATAGTAAACCACGTGAGACTTGAGCATGATCGTTTCTTTCTTGTGTGTTAGATCCCTCTCTGTGCATGATGATATGCTTGATTTATACATGTTTGAGTCGTGACACCACTGACAAGGATGACGGAGGCAATAGGTTCTACCCCTACAACCAAAATGACTACCCTGAACATCATATCCCTTAGTCAAACCCCGTTGAGACGAGCCTTTTTGTTCGGTGACAACCAGTTTTAAACCAATCCCTGTTCTTCAAGCCTCAATTTATTTTGAACCCTTTTTTCAAGGTTCCGTGTGAATGGTTTAAACGAATGACTTTCTGCTTCATTTATTAAATACAAAAGTTGAGATAGGAAGAAACGATTTCTGTAAGTGCATTTTTCAAAAATGGAATTGTTGGCCACTCGAAAAAAATTAACAAAAAAAAGAAGAAAAAAAAAGTGATCAGTTGGCCACCATCTTTCATGCACTTATGATAAATAGGAGTCATTCTTCAAAAGCCACACTGGCTACATTTTAAACTCCTATTAATTCTCAAAATCTTCTCCCTTGTCTATATTTTCATCTTACAAAGATAAGCAGAAAAGTCATGGTTTTGAAAAAAAAAAAAAAAAATTTGGAACCTTGAACTTACCACCAGATCAAAAGTACTTCCACATGTCCGTACCCCTAACCCCATTTTGACACCCGAACAAAGACCTATCTGACAAGTCAGTGGTGACACAACTTTGGAGACTCGAACAATAAGCTCATGACAGAGAGATGGTAGGGAAAGAGTGATAAATACATGCTACATGCATTTACCCTGACCCCACTGGTCGAGTGAGAGAGACTTTCCAAGTTCTAAAATCCCAAGTAAGATCTATTGGCTCGATCTCTCATGCTATGTTTTGTGAACCTTATGCTTGAACAATTGATTGTGTCGAATGACTAATAAAGATAGAAGAATGTTCTTATAAATCTAAGTCAGAGTTGCCAATGTCACAGGAGTATTACGATCGAATGTTGTTTGTGGTGGTTGAACGCATCCATAACTCGCTACCTATTGCACCATCTTTAGCAATCATATGAAATTCACATTTTCCCAACTCACGGTTAGAACTCTTGTGAAATTGGTTTTGATTGAACTTACATTTTTCGTGCTTTGCTTGAGGGCAAGCAAAGAATTAAGTGTGGGGGAATTTGATAACACCTAAATTATACATATATTTGCCTACACTTTTACATCCTAAAATAACATAAATTGTATTAAGTTCATTCGATTTCCCGATTTTATGTTTGGTTTTGTGTTTGAGTCATGTTTCAGGGTATTCTATCCAATAAGAACGGAATAATGTGTCAATTCAACAAAAAGATGGTTAGGGTTCGAAATCTGGCGTCGGTGGAACTCGAGCCCGCGACGTCCCGGGCGAGGGCAAAGAGCCGTACCACTCCGGCCAGCGTCCCCTTTTGTTATCAATATACGAGACCCATCGTGTATTATGGTGATGAATCACGGAAAGAGAGCTAATTAACAATGCAGAGTCAAACCGCAAACTGCCTATTGCTAAACATAAGGAAAAGCTGGTTCATTTTGGGATTCTCGTGTGAAGCTAGTAGCTGAAGCAAGCTGGTCCAAACAAAGAAGCAAGCAGCTCCATTATTTGAAAGCAAGCATCTGCTAATTGCCTCGGCTATTGAATGAAAGCAAGTAGCTGAAGCAAGCTGGTCCAAACAAAGAAGCAAGCAGCTCCATTATTTGAAAGCAAGCAGCTGGTCATGGCCTCGCCCATTGAATGAAAGCAAGCAGCTGGCCATTGAAAGCAAGCAGCTGGCCATTATCAAAGCGGCCGAGAGACAAGCAAGCAGCTGGTCCATTTATTACAAGCAAGTAGCTCGAGCAAGTAGCTCAAGCAAGTAGCTCAATTTGTACTATAAATAGAGGGGGAGGACACACACACTAGCCTACCATTATTTTTCTTCACTTTGCTCTTCCTTTCTTGTATTTGAAGTTAGCCAAAACTCTGTCCACTTTTCATTCCAAACTCTTGTTACTTCTTTTCATTTCGTTAAGTCATATCTCGTATTTCATCCATCGTGGTTCTCATGTTCGTGTTCGTATTTGGGAATACCGTGGTATATTGCGTTATTGAGATTACCGGAGTAAGCTTCTATTCTGTGGGGTTTTGATAATCATTTGTGGTGGTAGATTGGTCGGTTTCCACCGTCTTCGCCCAACGATTATTCCCCCGTCAGATGTTTGCTAGGTGTAGTCTATTAACTCAATATACATACCGTATTCTCGACCCCTCCGTCTTTGTCGTCGTCATCATCATGGTTATGTTCTCAACCTTCATCTTTCTAAATCTCATCATGTCCGGCTAATCTTCTAGTTGTTCCGGATTTGATGAACCCTAATATGTTTTACTTTGATTGAGTGGTATCTTTGATATAGACGTGTTGTTCTCGTTCTTACGATCTTTTCTCGACTTATCATGTGCAAGTATCAATAGTACGCGTCTATTGTATATTTTATCTGATACATGTAAATGAGACTGCGAGGTAATTTTGCATGTTAGATCCCTCGTGAAAAGAAGGAATTGATCGGAGCCACCGGCAATGGGGTCACGTAGTTCCTCTGGATTAGCTTAAAAACCTAATACGAAATTTCATAAATCTGGTTATTGCTTTGGTTTAAGATTTTTGTAAGCCACGGTTTCACTTGATTCTTAAGTCAAAAGGGTGTTAATACATGTGCGAACGGGTTAACACTAAATTGGGAATTTTCACGGTCTAAGATATTAACACTCGTCTATGTTAAATTCAACTTGTCTGTAAAATGCATATTAGGGGGATTCACTTCCAGGACAACGCCTTCTCCACTTGATTTTACTTTGTAAACTACTTTATTGTGTTTTTATTATTGCGTGTGTTTTTATTTCTAAACGAAAATCAACTAAAAACGATTGACTAGATAATAGGTAAAAGCTGAGTACTAGTACACGAAGTCTCTGTGGATACGACCTTGCTTCCTGCTATACTACATTAGAACGATAGGTACCCTTGCCTATTTTTCCTGTGATAGTTACGGGCGATCAATAAGCTGGAAGCGCCACAAGAGCTTTTTGATTCAACGTGCTTGGAAGTTTGTCGATTCAGGTTTAGTCTGGTTTGGAATTTCCTATGCTTTTGCTGTGTTGGTGTTGATGTCAGGTCATTTCCGCAAAAAGGATCCATTTGGTTGCTGTTTGAAGGGCTTTTGCTTTCTTTACGAGTTTCATGGCCTAACTCTATTCCCTGTTTACATTGGGTGACTCATAATACTCATTTTCTGATTTTCATTCTTAAACTGGAAACCTTTAGTACCAGCTCGAACTCTTTTCTTTGAGGATGAAGTTCTTAAAATTGTTACTGTAATGAATTTTGGCCTGAATTTGACAGCCTTAAGGTTGACCCAAAAAATGCATTTTCTACCATGATGCTCATGTTACAATGTTGGTTGGTGCTCTCAAGGAACTTCTGCATATGGATTTTTTTTAAGATTTGAAATCAAAGAGATTGCAGAATTAGGGTACATTTAAAAATTGAAATGGATTTTTGCAGGGTATGGATCAGAGGAGGAGCGGCCATGAATGAGCTTTATGCTCATGTATCAACGTTGCTTGGTGCAGATGAGAGCCACATTGCAGGTATCAATCATATTTTATGCCTCTCAATGAACTTTTGCATATGCGGTTTTTCATTATTGGATTTCGAAAAAACAAACGGGGTGTTGGGAACGTCTGATCCCTATATTTCAACTGCAAGATGAAATGGGGAATGGTGTAAAAGGTGTGATACAAGAAGGTGGACAAGGAGGAACCAAATTTTGGGATTGATGTAACTCATGTCTTTCCTGCAGGTTTGGCTGTTTCACGCTAATGCCAGTCCTTGATGGATGTGGAAGCTACAAGGCGAAGATCAGGTAAGTGTTTTGGATTCGTGTCCCTTGGGAAATTCCCCGAGTATGCTGAGTTGTTCATGTATATTCTTGATACTTTTACCATATAGTTTGCAGCTGGAACTCAAAGTAGATCTAATCCTCTCTCCATTCATTTTGATTGCTCGCCAGGTTTTAAGATACGAATGGCAAAACGTATATGAGAGTGCTTTATGCTTTTGTTGCTGGGTCTTCTCCATGGCAGCTTTAGCATGGACCTAGCCTTATAGAGTGATGGAGAAGAAATGACTATCACAAGTGACACTTTATTCTTCAGAAGGTGCGATTCAACAACTAAACTTGCAAAGTAACTATCAGCAGCCACCCAAACTTTTTAGAAAGTAATATGTTGTGCCCAATCTGTCAGTCTTATTGCTGCACTTTTTCAAAGGAATTGCTCTTTATGGTTGATTTACATAGCAAATCATTATTCTCAACTTATGCTTGCAGTTTCTGCTGCTATTTCTTTTTCCAAACTTGGCCTTATTTGCTAATTGTCAACCCTTAATATGATTTGATAAAACCCTTTCAGATTTGCCTACCTTTTCTCATTTCAATTGCCAGGTTCTTTACTTGGAAGTAACACTTTTGCTTAATAAAGAACCTGTTCCACATGACTGTCTTTTTCTTATCCTAGAACTGTATTGTTGTTCCATAGATACTTCATCTCAGTTTGTATTGACAAGATACATCTTAGTGGCGAGTTCCATATTTCTTTACGTTCCATTTTGTTTCATTTTCAGCTTATATGAGTCATATGAGTTTGTTCATATGGAGATTGCTCAGATCAACATGGGAATTTGAGGCTATCTTGCTTTGACTTGATGCCCTGTTGGAGAGCAGTTGAGCCAATAGAGTTGACAAGTTATGAAAAACCACAATGCTGGTTGGTGTCTTTAGTTGACAAGGACCTAAATAGCTTTATTGGATTGCAATTCTACAGTCTGACTACTCGATAGTCTTACAAGGGTACACATTTGCTTTCTAGATGCAGCTAGATCTTTTTCATTTCTCGAGTTCAATGCTTTTGCCCCTTACGATTATAGGGCCATGTTTGGAGTCCTGAGTAGATCCAACTGAGCCAAAGAACTGTTTTTCCCTCATCGGGTGGTCATTGACAAGCTCCATGAAAGGTGCCTCACCAAATCAATAACCCTTAATGCTTGCTGATTTAAATGAATAGGTGATATTTGTTAATCACTTTCACTGGCTTTGAATTTCTTCGGCCACCATAAATAATGCTATATAGCCAAGTCCGGGTTTACTTTAATTAATTTGCTATATATGTTCATCTGTTTATATACAATAAACTAATGTCCTGCATTTTAGAGTCTTGGGGTAAGCAAGTTTATCTTCTCTTATATTTCAGCCATCCGTTTATGTTTTATTCTACCATGGCCTGTAACCGTTTCACGTTTTTTGTATTGGCCTGTGGAACTTATATATGAAAGCTAATCGGAGCCCGAGAATGGATGTTCTTTCAAGAATACCCTGTTATGACATCCAGACACAAGTTGTTATTCAAGTCGAGGATTGCATAATTTGGTGTTTGTGAATGAACTATGAATTTTTATAGAAGTGAAACAGTTCAAATTTTTTTTTTTTTTTGCCACTAATATGTTGGTTGATTGATTGGAACGTGATTATGTTTATTCAAGGTATCCTTAAAGCATGTGACCAACAAATAATTTGTAACCATAGAATCAGAAAATATCTTCAACTGCAGTTTCTATTTACTCTATAGAATGTAAAACATGTACCCTATCAGAAGGTTTTGACTTTTGATATGTTTTGTTTCAGTTGTGCTAGGTTGGCTACAATTGAAGAGGGAAGAGATTAGTATGACTACTATAATGGAAAGAAGGGAGTGGAAGGACATAGGAAGGATTTCTCAGTCAATCGGTCATGCCAGGTTGATATACTGCCTTAAATATGAACCTGCACATATCACTCCTTGAACATATAGTTCTTTGCTTTTCAAAACAAGAGGAGCATGGCTTTATTTCCAATGATTAATGGGGAAGGATAAGCGGTTATGATGCTTTTTGTTATGTTGCCTATGTAAAAACTGTTATAGTTTCCCGATTGATTGATGTCACCTAATAATCACAATTGTCGCTGGAGATCAGATGCAAAGTTGGGGATTTCAACAAGTTAGCATTTGGTTCGTGTTTTTATTCATTTTCTGGATTTTATTTTGTAGTTTCACCTTTCATGCCAGCTCTCTCCCTATTTTTCCTTGGTTGTTTGGTTGATTACAAGTTGCAGTTCCCTTCTGTGCTGGAATACTCCTGGATACTGTGGCTCCAAGCACCCTTAAAGGAAGGGGTAAGCAAAGTGAAAGTAGGATGTTGAAGGAGAGTGTGCTAGGGAATTGACAGGACCAACTAATTCATTTCCCCTTTCATTCTCTATTGTATTCAACTAGGTTAACACTTAGTGCTGTAACTTATAAGTGCCGACTGACTCAAAGATTTGTCAATGTTATTTCTATAATCCAATATGCAGACTTCTATTGTTAGTACCGTGTGTTGGATAGTGAATTATTATCGTCCTTTCTTTGTTAGTTATAATAATTTTGAGTTCTTTTTCGACTTAATGTTCTATTCTTGCTCATTTGCGAATTGCGAAGCGTAGCGAGCGGGTAATTGCTAGTATAAGTACACAACTCCCTCCTCTACCATATTCGCCAGCCAATTATCTTCTGAATTGGGTTCCTTCCTCCATTTTACTTTCCCAGATCACCTCTGTTTTATCAATGGCGAACCAGCAACCTGCCCGCCCCTGGTTTCGGGCCGCTTCTCTCGCTCGACCTGCCCAGCCACCGCCTCAGCCCACGGCTCCGGCGGCCGAGGTCACCGCTCCACCGCAACCACGTCCGTTCCGGACTGTCTCTACGGTGGCTCCTCCCGCTGCGAACCCACCTCCGGTAACCCGCCCGACTGGTCCGCCTGCATTGCAGCCAACTGCGGAGGCAGCGCAATCTGCAAGACCAACCAACGGCGGCGACTCTGTTCAGGCTTACCCAGCTGTTCGCACCGATGGCATTGCTGCTTCTTCCCTCCCGTCCTCTCCCAAACCTGCAATTACGCCCGCTCCTACTTCTTTTCTTCCATCTTCCCCTGTCCGTAAACCGGCAGCTGTTTCCTCCTCTGTCCCTGGCTCTCCGGTTCAGGCCCGAAAGATCTTTTCAGTCACTAATTCTCCGGTGAGAAACCCTGTTCCAACCGTATCTTCGGTTCCGAATTCTCCCAAACAAGGACCGGCAGCAGCACCACCGGCGACCAAATCTGTCCTGGAGCCGCCTCCGAGATCCGTCAATCCGGCGGCCGAAACCCCACCTCAATCACCCAAGAGAAACCCCAGTGCTCCACCTCCATCGCCTCTGACCCTGCCGCCGTCTCAATTGAAACCAGCACCCGAACCCCACTTTTCCCCCGAGGCAAAGCAGAAGACCGTGGTGCTCCAGAAGACGACGGAGAACCACTCTGCCACGAAGAAGTTCTGGTCCGGCTGGAGCGGATCTGAGGGCGGCGCTGGGAATCCTCTGATGGGTCTTTGACCAAAGGAAGAGAATCAGAAGGCGAAGAAGAATCCGTCCGATTTCGAAGACAAGGGGACCAAGATCATCACCATAGCCGAAGAAAACAGGGGAGCCCTGATGGAACTGTTCCGTTCTCCCCGGAAATCGGGGAATCCGTTGTTTCCGGGGAACCCTCGTTACCTCCACAGGAGCCTCGGAACCAGTTCCGGCAGCAGCAGCGGGGAAGACGGAGAGGGGAAGAAGAACAAGGCGGAGAGGAGAGGCGGATCGGGAACAGGGAAAGGAGCGAAGCCGATGAGCGCAGTCATGAACAGTAACGTCCAGGGGATCAACAACTCGATCGTGTTCAATTCCTCCTGCAGCCACAACGATCCAGGCGTCCACGTGTCGCTCTCCAGAAATCCCTCCGACGGCGGCGGTGGATTGCATCACGGGAAGGACCACCGCAGCAATGGATATGAAAGCTAGAAACAAAGCTGGGATGTCATTCTCTTCATCTTCTTACTTCACCCTTTCCTTTTCGTGTGTTTGAATTCTCAGCATTCCATAATAACCTACAAATTGACGCGGGAATAAACGGAATTGGCCTTCTGCTGCGATGTTCCATTCCTTCTTCGATCATTCGCTTTGTCTACGGTCCAAGATAGGGTGCATAACCCATGGTTATGCACCCGTCAGTAACCCAACAGGAGCCGTCCATCTGGAGCGGGGAGATCTAACGGCTGGGGTCGGAGCGGGGTGGGGCAGGGGTATTTTTGTCCATTTTTTGAATTTATGTCCTTCGCTCGTTATTCCTTTTTTGTTTATCCTTGGCCGAGCTGGAATTGGATTCATGAGAGAGAATGAGAAGTAAACAGAGCAATCGAGAGTTTTTCTCCGAAGGATCTGTCGATGGCGAGAAGGTTGGTGGAGGACGCGATTCTTAGCTTAATCGGCAGCGGACTTGCGAGTTATAGTTGTTAGAAGGTCTGTGGAGGACGCGATTCTTCTTCTTCTTCTTGCTCGAGGTTTTGGCTCGATTTGTTTGTGTTGAAGTTTCTGCTGGCCGTTGTTTGGTCTCCGTCGAGGTAATTTGTAGTGATAGTAGGATTTCACGTTTGCGCATTGATTCCGTTCTGTAATTTGTTTTTGATGTTGTGTATATATGATTATACCATGCAATACCAGTTTATACCATATATCTGCGTTTTCTCTTTTGTGCTCTCTGTTTTCTGTTCTTTGTGATCAATGATCTCATTATGTTTGTATAAGTTTGTTCAGTTGATTGATCCGTAGTTGAATTTATGTTTTGTGCAGGAATTTTTTGAATCTTCTTGGTTGACTGAGCTTTTTTAGTGCAATGAGTGATCTCAATCAAGGCGCCATTGTTTCTTTGAATGAATCTAATACTGGATCTAGTTCTTCTAATAGTGTTGTTGAATCGGAAGGTAAGAATTTTAAATGTGTTTGGTAAGTTGATGTTTGTATATATGTTATACCATACAGTACCATACTGGTATTTTATAGTATTTTTGCATATGAGTGTTGTGTTTTATTTTTTGTAGATTGTTTTTATAGTTGTTGTGATTTTATGTTTCTGTATATATGTTTATACCATGCAATACCGTGCAATACCATGTTATACCATATATTACCATGTTATACCATAAAGTACCATACTGGTATTCTATGGTATTTTTGCATATGAGTGTTGTGTTTTATTTGTTGTAGATTGTTTTTATAGTTGTTGTGATTTTATGTTTCTGTATATATGTTATACCATAAGAAACTACACTGGTATTTGTATAGTTTTGATTGTAATAAACTTTACCATATGATACTATGGTGGTATTATAGTTTGTACAGCATTAATGTTTCATTGTTTTTATGGTTTAGGTTTTGATGGTATTGATCCTAATGTTCGAAGTTCCTGGAACAATCTTGAGTTCGCTACAACTGATGATGCATATAGATTTTATGTGGATTATGGGAATTATAAAGGTTTTTGTGTGAGGATTTACCATCAGTCGGCATGTCCGAAGCTTAATAATGGTTCAAATGCGGTTTATTATATCAAGTATTGTTGCAATAAGGAAGGCTGGAGGATTGGTAGTGAGAATAATCCTGCTAATCGTGGTTCTATTGATGCGAAGGCTCGTGTTCGTCATGTTCCAGAAATCAGGGGTGGATGTGATGGTGCCTATATTCGAATTAGGTGGTTTAAGCAGTTCAATTGTTACAAGATTTATAAGTGGTATGATGTGCATAACCATGACATGATTCCTGTGGCTATGCGTCACTACATGAGATCGAATAGAAAAATGGCTCCTGTGTATAAACTGTTGGCAGATGTGAATGATGCTGCTGGTATAGGTGCGACTGCTTCGTATAATGCAATTAGTACAGCTGGTGGTGGTCGGAAGTGTATTGGTTTCACAAGAAATGATTTGAAGAACCACCTGCGGACAGTGAGGACGTCATCAATGGAGCATGGTGATGCAACTGCATTACTAAAACACTTTAGAAGACAAGCTAAGCTGGATCCTGGCTTTTTTCATGAGGTAGAGGTTGATGTGGATGAGAATATTGCTAGTATTTTTTGGGCAGATGGGAAGATGCGGATGGATTATCATTTTTTCGGGGATTCAGTTAGTTTTGATACTACATACAGAACGAATAAAGAGTATCGACCACTAGGTATGTGTTCTTATTTTTGTGATTATTCTGTATTATAGTTATTTTTATTTGGTATTATGTTGTTACCTGTTAATACTATGGTGGTATTTTGTGGTATTCATTATGTTGTTATCTGTTAATACTATGGTGGTATTTTGTGGTATTCATTTTTTTAACACTGTGTACCACATGGTATGTGCAGCTCTGTTTGTTGGTTTCAACAACCATCATCAACTCACTGTGTTTGGAGCTGCCCTTCTATATGATGAAACAACGGCAACGTTTGAGTGGTTGTTTAATCAGTTTTTGGAATGCATGGGAGGTGTGAGCCCGTTGTCTATTTTTACTGATCAGGCTGCTGCAATTGCTGCTGGTATAAGGTCTGTTTTCCCAAGTTCTTTCCATGGATTGTGTTCATGGCATATCTCACAGAATGCAGTTGTTAATTTGGGATCTTTGTGTGATTCGGATTTCCTTTGTGAGCTTAGCTATTTGATGTACAATGTTGATGATGAGGATGATTTTGATTATAATTGGAAAAGAATGATAGATAAGTGTTTCCCTGGGAAAGGACCTCTTGGACACAGTTGGTTACAAGGTATTTACAAGGTGAGGGAGAAGTGGTCATCGGCTTGGGTGAATTCTCATTTTGGTGCTGGTATGAAGAGCACCCAGTTAAGCGAGTGTTGCAACAGTAATCTTCGTCATTACTTGCAGTCAGAATTTAGTATTCCTAGATTCTTTGTACATTTTGATAGGATGCTTGATAATAAGAGAGATGCTGAAGAAGAAGAGGAGTACAGAGCACTTTCTACGTTTGCTGATTGTCGCTTTTCAAGCAGTGCTATTGTCAAGCAAGTTGCTGATCTATATACCCCAAAAATATTCCAGCTTTTTCTAGGACAGTACAAAGAATCTCTTTCATACAATGTTTTCCCTAATACAGAGTTAGCTCAAGAAGGGAATGTAAAGATCTTTGATGTCTTTACATTGTTAGCAGACTTGTCAAGGTTTGACAGCAGACTGCTCATAGTTGATTTTGATAATGGTGAAATTAAGTGTACTTGTCGCAAGTGGGAGTCAAGTGGTTTGTTGTGTAAGCATCAATTGAGGGGATATGATTTGTTGTGGTCTACAACTTGCAATGTGAAGTTTCATCACATCCCTTCTAGTTTGATTTTGAAGCGATGAACAAGGACAACAAAAACTGGTGGGAATTTTGGATTTGCAGTTTCGTCTACTGAGGCTCCGTCAAAGTATCGGTCTCGCCTGTTCAATATTTCAGCTGTTTCTGCTTCGCTTATCAGTAGGGTTTGTTTGAATGATGATTTGTATAAAACAACCATGGATTTCATGAGTGATTTGATCAAGAAGTGTGAAGCTTTACCAACTGTTGAAACAGCTGGTACGGGTGGATCGACCAACTGTGAGAGTAAGTTCCTTGGCCCCCTTTTGTTTGTGTATATGATTTTTGTTATTTTTTTGTCTGCCAAGTTGTTTTACCATGTTGTACCATGTTGTACCATGTGGTATAGTGTGGTTTTCTTTATTGTTTCTGGTAATATGTTGGAATACCATATGGTATTATGTGGTATTGATTGTAGTATGTATTTCTTATTTGTAGGTGATGTTCCAGTTCGAAATGTGAAGGGGTTTAAGCCTAAGAAGGATTCATTTAAGCCTTCGAAACGACCTATTACAGAAGCTGAGATTGGAAGGGCGGCTAGTAGGAAGAAGAAAAAGACTAGCAGATTGGAAGAGGAGAAATTGAAGGCTGTGGAAGAAAGTTTGAAGTTGAAGTTGTGATAGTTGTTTGAAGGCTGTGGAGTTTTATTAGCTGTTGAAGGATGTTGATTTTTATGTGTTTCTTGCATATTTGTTTTGTTTTGAAGTAGTATTGATCTGCACATGTGAAGGACTTAATGTTTAGTAGATGATTTTAACCTTTGATATAATGTTTTTTCTATATGGTGTTGTGTGGTGTTTTTAAAAATGTTTATACCATGTTATACCATATGGTATACTATGGTAAAAACATTTTTATGACTGTAATCTTAGCTAAGTGTTGTGTTCAGTTTAGCATAAAATAGCATGTGGTTTTGTTCTGGTGTATTTAAAAATCCTTATACCATGTTATACCATATGGTATACTATGGTAAAAATCTTTATACCATGTTATACCATATGGTATACTATGGTAAAAACATTCTAGATGACTGTAATGTTAGATATGTGATCTGTGCTGTGTTCAGTTTCCATAAAATACCATCTATGTTGTTGTGGTGCATTTAAAAACGTTTATACCATGTTATACCATATGGTATACTATGGTATACACATTTTGATGACTGTAATCTTAGATCTGTGACAATAATAAGGGGTAAGATAAAGTACTAGGCTGTTACATAACCATAATAAGAAGTGTTTCAAATGTAAGTTATAACACACCCATAAGAAACACACTGAATACCTTGTTTGTTCTAAAAAGCACACACATAAGAAACACACTGAATACCTTGTTTGTTCTAAAAAGCACACACATAAAAAAAACTAGCAAATTGGTTGTCTGCAAAAGCATTGTTTTCAGAAGCTGATGTCTATAGTAGATATTGTAACCATACTGATTCTGTCCCCTTCCCTTACTTGCTTTGATTCTTCATAGCACAGTACTTTGTGGCAGCCTTCATTATCCGATCACGCTCCAGGTTGTCTTTATTGAGGATGATATCCAGCATGATACACTCCCTGTCTTCTTTGATCAGATCCATTCTCTTCCAGTCTGATTGCATAAAAGTCTTGTACTTTCCTTCCCAGTGGCGCATCCATCTGATGATGTACAATCCACATGAGCGTTTATCTGGCTGTGTAATCTTCCCCAGATTGAACCAGTCAAACTTTTCCCAGGGGATTTGTCTGTTTCCACCGTACACACTCATGTAGTTGATTGCATAATTGACAACTCTTGCTGCCACTGGTCTGTAAGTCGAGTCAAAGTCTTGGTAGCGGAGACTGTCAAGCACATCAAATCTTGTGTTCTTGATGTTGACACAGATCATGATGTAGTGTTCACCATCACAGTAAGGGAAGAACCACTGCATATAAATGAAGTGAGAATGTTAATGGACAATTATAAATATGTTTTGAGGAATAGTTTTTTGATGTCATACCATATGGTATTTTATGGTATTTGTAGTGTTACTTACAAGGTCACAGTTCTGGAAGCTGAGGTCTTTTGCCCATGGTTTGTCAGAAATATATTCATCCACCTTGTCGAAGTATTGGTCTGCACTTAGTGGAGGTTTGTTGTTTTCTATGTCCAGCTTGCAGTCAGACTGTACATTTGAAATTATGTTAAAGCAATCATATATTCAGGTATGGTAAGTATAGTACATTAAAATATGGACAAACTTACTGCCAAATGACTAGAGAAGAACCACTTGGTGATTTTTCCTGTTTTTGCTTGATCTCTGTTCATCAGATCTCCATACCAGTCCACGACATCATTTGTTATCAGTTGATCTATGTCAACAGATTGCAATGATGACCTTTTGAGCAAGCCTGTTCCATCCTCTCTTCTGAACATTACCTCGTCCCTGTTCAGAAGAGTATACCACATTATACCATGTGGTATTGTTCAACATTATACCATATCATACCATACCATACCATACCATATGTCATTAAGAAATTAATTGATATTAAGAAATTTACTTACTCGGAGACAATTTTGTTGTCTTTGCACCTTATGTACTCAAGAATGTCATTGAAAACTTCATCAGGAGTTGTCTGAGGTGGTGTAACCATCATTGCAATTGGGATTGCATCTAGGGCACCATCTTTTGCTTCAACTGGTTGATTTGCTGCTGATGAGTCCATTCCTGGCATTGGTTGTGAAACTGGTGTACTCAGGTCATCAATGTAAGCAGCCAAGCATGCATTTATCTCCTGTAGCCTCTCCTGGCTGTTCGAGTACAAGCTTGACCATTCAATGAATTGTTTATTCTCCAACTGTTTGCTTGTTTTTTATTGTGGAGGGGTTGATGTTTTTGCTTTCTTCTCTGGTCCATGGACATTCTTAACCACTATCCTTCTTTTGCGCGGTTCTTCTGGTTGTTGTGATGCTGTTGCTGTGGTGATGTTGACATTTTCTGTTTGTGATGGTGGATTGAATGGGCTGAGGTCAAAAGATGGTATGTCCCTGTCTTTGGTGGTGGCTGTCTTTGGTGGTGCATCTGTGGGTTTTCCTGCAGTCTTTGGTGGTGGCTGTATTGCTTCTTCATCATTGTTCTTCTCCTTTTCTCCCTCCTTTGAAACAAGCACATCTGACTGTGTCTTTTCACTGTCATCTGCTTCCTGATCTTGATTCATTTCACTTGACTTTTCTTGATTTCCTTTTTTGCTGGCCTCCTGGTTCTTCTCAGCAGTTTCAGTAGTATCCTTCTCAGCAGTTTCAGCAGGATTCTCTTTCTGCTGTTGAGCTTCTGGTTTTGTTGGAGAACCATCTTGATTCTTCCTTTTCTTCCATTGTGTTGGTCCAGCTAGATCCACTGTTGTTTGTTGAGAATCATCATTTCCTTCAGATTCAGTGACGTGGGTTCTTTCCTTTTGTCTGTTTTGAGCTTGTCAAAAAAATGCTGCAGAGTGTCTTGCAGGTTTGCATCTTTTTCTATATCTTCATCATCAGACTCAGCTCCTTCAGTTTGTTCGATAATCACGTCATCAGATCTTTCTCCTTCCACATCATCAAAGTTTTGATCAGCTTTTTGCTCCAACATTTCCTTGTGTTTGACAAGCTCTTCAATTTGAGCTCTGTACTGCTTCTTGATTGATAGCAACATAGCTTTCATTGATGTTTTCACCATCTTCAGTGCTCTCTCAGCCTGCATTAGTCATTTTTGGTCTGTAAGTTAATATTTACAGTAGAATACCACATATTACCATGGTGGTATTGAATGGTATGTGCATTATACAGTATAATACCATATATTACCACCATGGTTCATGTGTGGTATTTTAGTTGTATGAATTGGACAATTTGTAACATATGGTAATTTATACTTACTTGGGGGACAGTCTTGGTCATCTTCAAATCAAATATTAGTGATGCTGATGGTTGTTGGTCTGTGTTGTTGTCATCATCATCACTGTCAATGTCGACAATCTTCTCTTCTTTGTCCTGTATCTTCATCAGCTTATGGAGTTCTTCTCCACCATAGTAGCTCACTATGTTTTCATAGTTCCTTTGCACAGCAGTGCCATCATAGTAGCTTGCTGTTGGGATTTGGAACTGGGTGGAGAAGGCCATTTCATCCAACTTGTACATGAAGCATACCTTTTATTTGTTTGTGGCAAGGAGAAACAGTTGTATTAGTATTTGATGTACTAGGATTTGTAAAGCTTTTAGGGTATAGTAATTGAAAATGGAATTATTGTGGGTATAGATACTTACTGTTAAGAAATGAAGATCTGCATTGATGTACACGGTGTTTGCAGTCAACCCGTTATTCATGTAGTCGAAGAAGAACTTGCACCAGTTGTATTCTTTGAAATGGTTGATTGTGTCTGGCTGCAAGTACTCCAGCACATTCAACTCAGCAGTAGGGTTTGAATATGGGCACAGTAGAGCTCCCGTAACCAGAATCCAGAACAGCTTGATCCATATTGCAATGGTATGAGCATTAGAAATGTCATGCTCTACATTAGCTAATTTCACCCTTCCATTTGTAGCTGGAGCTTCTAGTTCTAGTAGGACCTGCGACGCATAGTCTACTGCTTCTTCCACTGATAATTTCTTGAGCGTCACTTCCTTTTTACCCATTGGTAGACCATAAACTCTATGAAAGTCAATTGGTGATATCTTCATGTAGGTTCCACCAGGCAGCTTGAATGCTTTCTTTATCGGATTGTACTTGCTCATTGTGAATAGAGCAAAGTTCGTGTTTATCTTTGTTTGCTGGATGGATGTTAAGCCATCAAGGCCTAATTCCTGCAATTTTTCCCTCTGTTCAGCTGTTAATGTTCTTGAAAGTGCATTGATTCTTGTCGGGCTGCACCTTGTTCGAAATTTGTCCCTATGTCTCGACATGATGTACCTGCATCCAGAATAGAAGAATTGCTATAACATACCATAGCATACCATAGCATACCATATTCTACCAGTAAGCAAAAACACCAACTACCATACCATAGCATACCATACTATACCATATTCTATCAGTAAGCAAATGAATAATTGAGGTAGTGGCTTTGACCAGTACTTGTGTGGTTTCTCCTTAGAATACCATATTGTACCAGTGTGGTATTGTAAGAAAATCTGAGCATAGAATAGGTTTTTATACTTTTCCTATAAAATCTTTTTCATTTTTACTTTGACCACTACTGGAACGGTTTCTCCTTATAATACCATATGGTACCAGTGTTTATACCATGTTATACCATATGGTATACTATGGTATTGTAAAAAAATCAGAGTATGGAATAGGTTTTGTTGTCGTTTTATACACTTTTCTATAAAATGTATTTCACTGTAAGTACTTTTACCACTATTGGAACGGTTTCTCCTTATAATAGCATATGGTACCAGTGTTTATACCATGTTATACCATATGGTATACTATGGTATTGTAAAGAAATCAGAGTATGGAATAGGTTTTGTTGTCGTTTATACATGTTTCTATAAAATGTAGTTCACTGTAAGTACTTTTACCACTGCTAGAACTTTTTCCCCTTAGAATACCACATGGTACTAGTGTGGTATTGTGAAAACATCAAGCATAGTAGAGTTTTTCGTTTGGTTTTTGTGATGTATGTACTTGAAATTAGACATTCAGAATCACGAATCTAGTTTTTGAAGAAAGAAGTGATGATTTACCTTGATCGTGTCTAAGTTGGAAACCCTAATTTTGTCGCTGAAGACGTTGAAGTGGAAACCCTCACTTGATCACTGAAGGCGTCGAAGTGGAAACCCTCACTTGATCACTGAAGGCGTCGAAGTGGAAACCCTCACTTGATCACTGAAGGCGTCGAAGTGGAAACCCTCACTTGATCGCTGAATAACTGAGATCGGAATCCTTTGCTAAGCGAACTGAAAACTCGAGATTCGACTTCGACGGTGCAGTTTGCGAAGATGAAACGCGAGAGAGAGAGAGAGAGTGAGAGAATGGATAGCGTGAATGCAGAGCAAAAAAGCAGAAACTCGAACCGTCTGCGATTTCTCTGGTGATAATGATGGCGGGGAAGTGTCAGTTACCTTTTTCAAATTGTCAGAAGGTCGATTACTATTTTACCCCTACGTGTATTTATTATTTTACATCTGACGGTTGTTAATGGATTGCAATGGACGGCGGATGGGGTGGTTACTCACCGTTACTGACCGGTAAGTTACTTACAGGAACTGCTCCCGTCTACAGCTTTACTTCAAATGGAAATGTAATCGGCTGGTCCCGAATCCTAGTTTTGTATAAGTTTTGGTGTTCTGTATCGCAAATTGCAGCTATGTTTCCTAGTGGACTATATTCTATAGATAATTGAAATGCTTATTTTTATAAGTTAAACGTGCAATCAACAAAGAAAAAATATAAACGACACAAGATTATGTAGTTTTTTTGGTAGAACAAGATTATGTAGTTTACTAACACATATTGTGCCGATTATTTTTATAAGAAGGGTAGAACATATTGTATCGATATGAGTAGAGAGTACAGATCTATATAAGAACGGATTAACCTACCTACTTCGCACAATCAAGTTCTAAGTAATATCACATGTTATGATATTCAAGCAATCAATGAATCAAAGAAAATAAACAACCCTTGAGCATATGCGTAGAATGATGTGACATTCCTTTTTTTATATGATGTGACAAGAAACCTCGTTCTTTTACTGTCTAACTTATTTGTTGTTGTTTCGAAGCGACATTTTAACCCTCAACTTACAATCCGTCACCTAATGGTTACAAACCTGGATGACGGTTGGTTAAGACAACAAATTCAGATATTGGCACAACAGAGACTTATCAGACAACTCAACCCAAAACAAATTTACAGAGCACACTAGAACAAACGGGAAAAAAGAAAGAAAGAATCGGTCTAACCAGGGTGGGGGAGAAATATAGGATTCTACCCGCGATTATGAAATTTACAGGAGGGGGAATCTGTAAAGACTTTGAAGGAAAATTAGGTACTCACAGATGAAATCGATTGTGCAGACCCAGAGGCCGTCGGACTGTTGAGTTCTCGATCTCCATCTATGGCTTTCGGTTTCCCACTTAATCTTTCCATGGCTTCATGACATACCTCGATGAACCATTCGTCTTCCGGTAGTACCCTGGAAACAAATTTCGCGACAGGAGAAAAATGTTCAGTCTTTGAGAAGGCCAAAACATTGCCAACAAGAAGAATGAGACTGATTATCTGGACTAGGGTTGAGTTTCCTATTGTTGAATCAAAAGAATGCATCAATTTGGCCCCGTTTGTGATCAATACTCTAGGAGAGTGTACAGAAAATTTTACCTGTCAGGATCCATCCCAGTACTGGAAAATGCTTGCACAGCCTTGTTAATGATCTCATTGAGAACCCGGTTCAAGTTTCGTGACAGGTAACGTCCTTGGGCGGCAAAGCACGAGACGAACTTAATATCAAGATAGAACTGGGCAGATAAATCATCATCATGAAATACAGCAGCATGTTAGAACTTGGAACAGAATACAGACAACACTTTTTCGACTATAAGGTTGTTGGTTTCATACCTGCTGTAAGCCCATAGGACCAAGCGGTCTCGGGCCTTCCTCAATGTCATCCCAAAAGCTTTGATCTTCTGATAGCCATAATATGACAGTTTCAGTCAGTCTCATCGACAGTAAAGTTGCAAATCTTTCTCTCCCCGCAAACATGTCTGCTGTTAAACTAGCCATCCTGTTCAGCTTTACAAAAAGTTCCTGCAATTTTTACCCAAGTGAACAATGTTAAGAGTCGGGGTCTCATTTTTTTTCCCCCTTTTATTTTGAGATATGGGGAGTCCTCTCCTAATGGGAATGGTCATATGTACTTAGAGAATATTCTGAAGCTTTTATATCAGTCTTAATGATTTAGATTGTCGAGAACAATCTGAAGCTGTTATATGCACAGTAATAATTCTTTTGATTCCATAATTTACATACCTGGAATATTGGGGAGGGAAGCGATGCTAACTCCTCCACGTTTTTGTCCATGTTGATGTACATATCAGCTGTCAGAGAGCTATCACCCTCTTCCGTGAAAATTAGATCAAGTGCATGCTGCCGGCAGAAAGTATCTTTCAACCTATCAACAGCAGCAACAAGGCTCTAAAATCCTTGAAATCTATGATTTCTACGATTTTTAACGATTTTAAGACTCATATCAATTGGAGCAAAATTAGGCCAGTCAATTCGGGTTCTACCCATGAACTAGTCAGGTTTACTTCCCCGACCCAACATAATGAACAACCCAACCCTAACCCGATAGACAACCCTTAATTTATTTTTATTCTTCCTCATATCTTATGCTTTCAAACGTCGACGCTCAACTCCTTCCATCAACGATATCTTCCACCCTCCCAATAATTAGCTTGTAGTTTGTTCCCAGCACCCTCACAATAATCCAAATCTCCTTTCAATTGAGGCTTTCGTTCATCTCCCAATACTTCAGCACCACTATCCCTGGCTTTTTATCAACTAACAAGGGAATGTACCAATCAATGAGTTATCTTTGCCAGATGATGGTGATCAAGGAAATATGATTATTGGTGAAAGTACTTTAACTGATCCTAAGCGTAATGATATTAGTCCTTAAGCAAATAGACATGGATGAGATTGAGGGTGAACTTGAGGATGATGATGATGATAATGTGTAAGTGATTTTAATATTGATCCTAATGATTTTATGAGTTTTTATACTCTTAACTATTAAATAAGTGATTTACATGAGGTTTCAGGTTGTTTATTTGTGTGTTTATATTATGTACAAGAATAAATATATGGATTTAGTTGTAGTTATTTAGCAAACAAACTTATCTTGGGAAGTAGTTATGTTATATGTGGTTGATTGTTATTCAGTATATGCATTTTTAGTACTATCTGGTGTTTAAGTGTTTATTTTAATATGAATTTTAAAATATTACGATTTTAATTTACGAGTACAATACTACCTGTTTTCGATTTTACTTAAAATCCCGATTTTGACTGCATTGGGTGCCACCGTGGGGGTGTCTGCGGTTCTGCGTGAAGATGGGGAAGACGAAAAAGACGAGGAAGGGGATGGTGGGAAACTCCTCTAATTACTTTTTCATTTTTTATTTTTTTAAATTGACATGTCATTAATTTAGCAGTCCAGTCAACAGTTCTGTTTTCCACATCATCAAAATACTAATAGTGCTAACGGAGTATGACGGGGACTAACAGTGAAACGAATAGTAAACTTAGTGGTCAATATGAAAACAAGTGTTTCGGGTGGCAAACGTGAAAGATTTATGTAATTTGAGTGACCAAACGTGTAATTTAGCCGACAAATATTTTTTTTTTATTGAAACGAATATATATCATTTATGAGTGGTCACTACCGTACTGATTTCTAGACTGACAACAAGAGAATCTTATGGGGTGATTTGGAAGTTAGGATTCTCAGAATGTGTATATTTATTTGATTGATTGTAACAAGGCATGAACAATGCAAGAAAACTTATGTATTTTGTCTGTTGGTTAAGGTTGCTTCATTTAACCGACATAAATAATTTATTTTACGTCCTGATTTTGTGTTCATTAATCAAAATACTCATTGTGTATCCAATATTTTCCATCCAAACACATTATCAACAGTTTCTAAAACATTCTACCATAATTACACACACAAAAAAGTAAATAACACAAATGGTGCAAATAAGATCAGATGGGTTGGTGTTGAAGCCCCCTTTCACCTTCTAAGCTTCACCCGCCTTGCCCCCGTGGAATTACCCACACACACAGGAGTGGGCCTCGTGGCCCGTTAATCCTCCAACGATCAAGTCAGCTTCCACTTTAGAGAGAGAAGTAATTTCCCCAAAAGCTTAGTGACAGAAGCCAAACTGCCTAAATGCTTACCAACCATACTATTTATAACTGTTCATTATTTACCGTACCGTACGGACTTCCACGTCATCATCACACCATCGTCCCCCCCTAGGCGCCTGGTCCCGCTACTCTCCATGATGACTTGATCCAGGCGCCTCATGAGCAGTCGATCTTCCTCCCTGCTCCCTTGCCCCCGGGCCTTCTTAAATGGGCTCAACTCTTCTTCAGGCCCTCCTTGTAAGACTCCCTCTGGGCCCAACTCTCCTTCAGGCCCCTTCTCTTAAGACCCACTCTGGGGCTTTTCACACGCACCCGACTCCTTGCCACATCGTAGGTTTTTCTCCGTCGAACTACCCCCAACAATTGCCCCCCCAGTTAGGTGCTCAAGTCATATATCTTGAGTGCCTAACTAATTGCTCTGTACTCCTACAATGCCGCCACTTTGAGCGGTCTCTCCCCCCTACTCATGCACCCAATGCATTTGCGCTTGCTTCGAATACATATCAAGGCACCCATGCTCATTATTTTTCCATTGACGCCCTCATTGCACAACCCGGGTATTTCATTTAAAGGCGCATCCTTGTTCAACACCTATCACTAGGCGCCTCGCGTACAATTCAAACGCTCTACTGTCGCACCCTTCCCTTCGGCCGCTCCTTTTCCCAACTCTTTCATAGGCGCACCCTCCTGTTCCTGTTTATTTCCCCTACTCGCCGAAGGCGCCTTCTCTTCTGAGCGAAAACCCTAAGGCGCCTTGCTCCCTCTCCCTATTTCCAAGGGCGCCTCTTCTTTGTATGAAAAAAAAAATCCAGGGCGCCTGCCTCACGTACAATTCAACGTTTACTATCGCGCCCTTTCTTTCGGCCGCTCCTTTTCTCAAATTCCTCTTTCATAGGCGCACCCTCTTCTTCCTTTTTATTTCTCCTACTCACCGGAGGCGCCTTCTCTCTGAACGAAAAACCCTAAGGCGCCTTACTCCCTTCTATTGTTTCTGAGGGCGCCTCTTCTCTGTTCGAAAAACTCAAGGGCGCCTCTTCTCCTGCTGCCCCCCTCACAACCGCGATTTTGAAATTCAAATTGCGCGGTTGTGATTGAACCACGTGGCCAGTGGCACGATTGCCGAGGCGCGGTTGCCTTACTCTTTAAATGTAAGCTACCACTCTTCATTGCTTTTCATTCGCCCCTAAACTCCTTTCTCACTCTAACTTCTCTCTCTGCCGCGTCTCTCTTCCTCAGCGTGTTGTTCGTCGGTTTTATCATGACTAAAGCTACCGATGATGCTACGGCCGCGGGTGCTTCTCAGGGCCAAGGCGCCTCCTCCAAAACTGGTGAGTACTCGCGCTTTTTTTTTTTGTGTGTGGGCGCCGCTTACATCGCCAACGGTTGTGCGCCTGGTTGACTTGTTTTAGCGGGGGCGCCTACGTTGTCTCCAATCCCCACGCCCTCATCGAACTACTACATGCCAGAAGATGGTTCGTACAAAATGACCACTTGGGAGAACACCTGGCCGCCTGAGTATGCGCCTTGGGAGACGACGTGCTTGCCTACTAACGTGGCAGGGCCCGATCACAACTCCACCATGTCAGCCGCGTGGATGAAAAATCTGATTGCGAATCTCAAGCTCCCCCGCACCTGGACGTATGCGCCTCCTTCGCCTATTGCTCGAGTGGGGTTATGCGGCCCCCGTTGGTTGGGCATCTACCAGGAGTACTTCCGGTTTGGGCTACGTTTCCCCTTAGACTCCATTATGGAGGGAATTCTCGATTACTGTGGGTGCACCATCGGGCGCCTATCCCCTTCCGTGATACTAATTGTGGTGCTCTTTAAACTGAAATGTCGGGTTCATAACGTGCGCCCAACTTTCAATCTTTTTCGCCATTTCTTCACGGTGACGCCCCGAAATAATTGCTTATCACTGCAACGCCGGAAGAAGGTGGGCGCCCATTTCGTGACACGATGCCCCAAATTGGGACGAACCTGGTTCACGGGCTTCTTTTTTATGAAGGTGCATAGGGACTACTTTTTCGAAAGCGGAGGCGCCTTTAGGACGGATTGGGAGCTTGGTACCGAGAAACGTTTTAACGCCTCTGTCATACTTAGCCGCGAAGAAAAGGACGGCGCCGCCTTGATTAGCTCCTCCCCTATAAATCTGCGCCCCACTAGTGCCTGGGCGCCTATATTAGATGAATACTATGGAGATGGTGTGTTGAATGCTTTCCTTTCTTGTTGATGTTTTTTGTAGGCGCCTTGTCTGATGACTTGATTTATTTGCAGGTACCAACTTTGCTCGCATTGCGACCTTGATGAAGAGTTGCTATGACAAGATGACCCAGCAGGCGCCTCGTAAGGGCGTATCCATTCCTGCCAATGCGTCGCCTGCCTCCGTCTCTACCCCCCAATCTGCTGCAGCTAAGATGGCGCCTGGGAAAGGCAAGGCGCTTATGGTTGATGACTCGATATTTGCACATGTTTTCCCCTGTGTTTCTTGATCGTTTGAGCTTTAATTATCACATCTTTGGCCTATTTTACGCTAGGTTGTGTTCCTTTGTCATATTTCAGGTCCTAGCACATAAAGTGAAGCATAGGCGCAAAGTTCAAGTCAATCAGAGATCAATTGACGATTCGGGAGAAGAAACTCGGGTATGACCTGAAGAAGAATGGATTTCTACCTCACTTCATGAACAAAGAATCATGCAAGCTTGTTATGAAATGAAAGAGGACGAGACTACGAGCGTCTGGGATCAAACGGAGACTGATTCGGAGTCCGGACGAGGGAGAAACGAAGCATTGAACAGGCTCGGCAGTGAAAACACGGGCAGTAGGCCTTCAGAACACGGCCGTGTTCTGTGACCGTGTTTTTACTGCCGAGAGCTGATTTGAGTTTGGCCAACTCGAGCTGAAAACACGGGCGGGCTGAGGCAAAGCACGGCCGTGCCCTCGACCGTGTTTTGCCCAGAATCGGGTTTTTTAACCCAAATTCGAGCCAAAGGAGAGGGAGAGCTGGGTTTTGGATCCCAAACACCCAAGGGACGAACCAAAGAGAGAGGGGGCGATTTGAGGGCATTCTTGGAGTGGAATTGGAGGATTTCTTCACATTGGAAGCTCAAGGAACAAGCCCGGACTTGAAGACTGATCATCATAAGATTCTTACTGCAGTCTCTCTCTTCTCTATGGAGTAACTTCCCTTCACTTAGGTTTTGAGGAACCCTAGCTATGTTTGTTTGATTGGATGATTGTATGAGTACTCTTACTTGATAATCTTGAGTTCATATTCAATCTATGCATGTTTTCATGATTCAATTCTGCTTTAGTCGAGATTATTGATTCTGCTTTGATCCTATGAGAGCGAATACCTGATTAGGTCAATAGAGCACCATAGATTGATAGTAGTGGATCGATTGCTTTAGTCGAGGGTTGATTCACTGCTTTGTATCGATTGAGAACCTCTTTCGATAGAGGGAGTCTAGCTCAGAACGCCTTGATCGGTTGTTCTAGAGAAGGATACGTCCCTCTAGGCAATTGACTCAAGAGGGCCTTGTTCCTTTAGTCGAGACTCAAGGTCTAGTCAAGGATTCTCCGCATTGTGAATGAAAGTGAAACAAGTTAGAGATCATCAATCGTTAATCTGGCTAGTGGCTAGGGGGAATCATACCTAAGTGAGTTCCCAACCTGTAATTAGATTAACTTTAACTGTAGTTTGCTAGAGTAGTTTTAGTTCTTTCATCTTAATCTGGTTTGCTAGATAATGAACTGAAGCTGAGTAATAGTAACTCTAGAGACCCGTGGATTCGATATTTATTACTTGAGCCACTATACTGCAGTCCCTTTCATTGGTTACACTTGGCCACTGTTAGGAGTTGTGTTTTAGCGAGTCAAGTTTTTGGCGCCGTTGCTGGGGACTTTCTAGATTATTAGGAAAGGCAGAAGTTTGTTACTTTAGCGTTTTTCTTTTGTTTTCCACCCTTGCTTTTCACTTGGGTGTTTTTGTTTTTGTTGGTGCAGATCTGAATCATGGATCCTCATGGCTTCTCCAACCATTGGGGGTATCCACCACCATCCGAGTGGTATTACCCCGAGACACCCTGGAGCAATCAAGGAGGAGAAGACTATGGATCCGGGTTCCAGTACCAACCCCCTTTCTATGGAGAACAATCTGACCCCTGGGCATATCAAGGACAATCTCATTACCAAGAAGACTTCCTCCCACAACCAGAAGGGCCATCAGCGCTGGAGTTACCCATGGCGGCCTTCACGGGCCATTCTGCAGAGCCATGCTACACTCCACAGCCAGATCCAAACTATGAACTGAGGCTTCTCTTGGAGTAGTTTACTCGAGCCTGTGAGAGAACATGCTCCAGGATGGATCCTCAAATCCAGGCCCTTCCCTCTTCCGATCCCTCATATCTCCGTGATATGGAGGAGGCTGTTCAACGCTCAGCGAAGCAAACAGAGTGGGTTGAGCAAGTTTGTGCACAACTTGCTCAAGATCACCCTTCTGCTACCATACAAGAAGAGGAGGAGGAAGAAGAAGGCTACACGGACATTAGGGAGCACACAGAAGTTGTCACGGAGAGCTCCCGTGATGATCATGATCAGGAATGTCCTGTCGTAGCCGACCACCCTTTCCCACATCCCACACTGCGCTTTGAAGAGGTGGGCATGAGTGAGGAGATGCAAGAAGATCTCATGAAAGAAATTGCTTGGCAACTTGCTCTCCAATCCGTGCTAGAAGAAGAAGAGCAAGAAAGGGTGCAGAAAGAGGTTGTGGAGGATGACGAAAGCGAAGCAGGAGGAGTTCTTGATCATTTCCCAGGGGTGATACCACATGAAGAAGGAAGGAAGGTTGAAGGAGCAATTGGCGTCCAGGCCGAGGACGAAGTTGAGGTGGAAGAGGCTTGCACCGGCCATGAGTTACATGTGATATCTCCACCAAACTTCGAGGAATTGCTCAGCAAGGACCCATTTGCAGTGTCTCTTTGCCAGACCAAGGCCACATCGACATCGGTCCCTCTTGGTGGACGCGATGGTGGCCAATCGATGCTGTCTTATCTGGTTTGGGGCAATGAGACGAGAGAAGAGAAGAAGAGGTCTCGAGGGTGGAGACTTCATCTGCATCAAGTACACGAGCCTTCATCACCTGCCACACCACATGCTCGTGACTTGAGACTCCACCTCATCGACGAGAACCTCAACTTCAAGGAGGTTCTAGCATGGACCGAAACTTAGGAGCCATCGTCCGGCTCACGACGTGAAAGAAGCGCTTGTTGGGAGGCAACCCAACCAGTCGGTTTGCATTTCTTTCTCTATTTATCCTCGGTTGAGTCAGTTTTGTTATTTGATTTTAGAGTCAATAACTCAACCTTTGTGAGATTTTGTGTGGTGTTTGTGTTCTGATTACTCTCTCTTCCTGGAATGCACCGCCTGCCCCGTCCATTATCATTCACCCTTGATCTGGTAACTTCGTTCTACCCTCCTTATCTTTCCTCCATTGAGGACAATGTCGTGCTTAAGTGTGGGGGGGTGTTCGATTATGTATGCGGGTGAATGTTTGGCTGTTTGTGTGCTTGGAGCCTAGTCCACTGTCCAAATTTTAAATTTGAGGGCTCCAAGTACGTGTTTCCTTGCAAATTGCCTGCTCAGTATGCTTTGAATTGACAGTCTCTATAGTAATGTGCAACCTAGGGAGGTAGTGTAGCACTATGGAGGATGTTGAAGTATAAGATTTTTCCTATCTAGCTCTTTGCTGTGTCAGTTGATTTTGTGAATTAGTGGAGCTAGGACCGTTGAATTCATGTGGTAATGGTGACTCTATGTGGATTGTGTTTTGGACTCGTGTATCGAACAGGGTGCTCATATAGAAAATGGGAAGCAGTTGGTCCTCCATGTCGAAATCATTGAAATCTTAAACATGGGGTAAGCCCAACGTGTGTGGCACCGTTCATTGCACAAAATCGGGTTTTGGAAGAGATTTTAGTGATCCTTAGTGGGGTACTCCTACAAGGTGAAGCTAAGCTGTCTCTAGTACAAGTAAAACTTTCACCCGTTGAACGGTTTGCCTACTCGAGGATGTGTTTTTAAGGGCACGGATAGAGCTTCCGACCCCCCTTAATTTCATTGACCCTCCACACGAGTTGAGGAAAAGGAGTTAAAAGAAGTACTCTGGCGAGCGCCAGATGTACAAAAATTGCTCTTGCTCGACTAATAAGGGTCGACCGTGCAAAAGACTGCAGTTGGAACCCCCGCTAAGTGAATAAAAAGGAAAAAAAGTAAGTAAAATGTAAGTGAAAAAAGGGGTTCCAATGGTGAAATGAAATGAAAGAGCACCCCGGTACAACGAGTCCTTGGTTGTGAATGGTGTGAGTCCCTTTATCCATGAACTGACTGTCTTACTTCTACTTTTTCTCATGATCCTGGCTTGAGTCTAGTACTCGCATTGAGAAAGATAGGGGACGTCTTAGAAGACCAGTTGACCTCGTAAGCTGCTTTATGATCTAGAAAGTCCTCTACCGATGATCGGGGTTGTTTGTTGCTATAGAGGTCTGGAGAGCTGCATTGGTTTGAGTTAGGTTTGCTTGGGGACAAGCAAACGGTTAAGTGTGGGGGGATTTGATGACTCGATATTTGCACATGTTTTCCCCTGTGTTTCTTGATCGTTTGAGCTTTAATTATCACATCTTTGGCCTATTTTATGCTAGGTTGTGTTCCTTTGTCATATTTCAGGTCCTAGCACATAAAGTGAAGCATAGGCGCAAAGTTCAAGTCAATCAGAGATCAATTGACGATTCGGGAGAAGAAACTCGGGTATGACCTGAAGAAGAATGGATTTCTACCTCACTTCATGAACAAAGAATCATGCAAGCTTGTTATGAAATGAAAGAGGACGAGACTACGAGCGTCTGGGATCAAACGGCGACTGATTCGGAGTCCGGACGAGGGAGAAACGAAGCATTGAACAGGCTCGGCAGTGAAAACACGGGCAGTAGGCCTTCAGAACACGGCCGTGTTCTGTGACCGTGTTTTTACTGCCGAGAGCTGATTTGAGTTTGGCCAACTCGAGCTGAAAACACGGGCGGGCTGAGGCAAAGCACGGCCGTGCCCTCGACCGTGTTTTGCCCAGAATCGGTTTTTTTAACCCAAATTCGAGCCAAAGGAGAGGGAGAGCTGGGTTTTGGATCCCAAACACCCAAGGGACAAACCAAAGAGAGAGGGGGCGATTTGAGGGCATTCTTGGAGTGGAATTGGAGGATTTCTTCACATTGGAAGCTCAAGGAACAAGCCCGGACTTGAAGACTGATCATCATAAGATTCTTACTGCAGTCTCTCTCTTCTCTATGGAGTAACTTCCCTTCACTTAGGTTTTGAGGAACCCTAGCTATGTTTGTTTGATTGGATGATTGTATGAGTACTCTTACTTGATAATCTTGAGTTCATATTCAATATATGCATGTTTTCATGATTCAATTCTGCTTTAGTCGAGATTATTGATTCTGCTTTGATCCTATGAGAGCGAATACCTGATTAGGTCAATAGAGCACCATAGATTGATAGTAGTGGATCGATTGCTTTAGTCGAGGGTTGATTCACTGCTTTGTATCGATTGAGAACCTCTTTCGATAGAGGGAGTCTAGCTCAGAACGCCTTGATCGGTTGTTCTAGAGAAGGATACGTCCCTCTAGGCAATTGACTCAAGAGGGCCTTGTTCCTTTAGTCGAGACTCAAGGTCTAGTCAAGGATTCTCCGCATTGTGAATGAAAGTGAAACAAGTTAGAGATCATCAATCGTTAATCTGGCTAGTGGCTAGGGGGAATCATACCTAAGTGAGTTCCCAACCTGTAATTAGATTAACTTTAACTGTAGTTTGCTAGAGTAGTTTTAGTTCTTTCATCTTAATCTGGTTTGCTAGATAATGAACTGAAGCTGAGTAATAGTAACTCTAGAGACCCGTGGATTCGATATTTATTACTTGAGCCACTATACTGCAGTCCCTTTCATTGGTTACACTTGGCCACTGTTAGGAGTTGTGTTTTAGCGAGTCACTGGTGAAGTCCACCAAGACTTCTAGTGTGGCGTCTACACCGTCGGGCGCCAACGTGGTTGAGGATCCCCCGCTGGTTGAAGAACTGAGTGACTATGGGGAAGAAGAAGATGATGCCCCCCTGGTCACTCGTGGTAAGCGGGCCGGCGCCCGGTTGACCAACCCGGGGAAGAAATCCAGGCTAAGTACCGAAGAGGCGCTGGTGATTGCAGGGCAAGAAGGAGAAGGCGCCCGATTGCAGGGCGCTACACAAGCCCACCCTTACTCTGTAGCAGAAGGGCACTTGCTTGGTCCAGACGGGAAACCTCCTATTCTCCGACCGACGCGCACCGAAATTGGGTGCATTGCTCTGTCCTGCTCTCCTCGGGCGTCGGTGGATCGTGGGTGCGCTATGGGCTTGGCTCTTGCGGCATCGCAGCATCTCCAGACGCCCGCCGAGCTTTCATCGGAGCATCCCTGGGCTGAAGTTGCCCAGATGGGCGCCAAGGTAAGCTCTAATGCGCCTGTGTTTTACTTTCGATATGTTTTCGCTTAAAGAGGCGCCTATTAGTGTATGACCATCTTACTTGCATCGCTCTGTTTTTGCAGTTGCTCCTTCTTGCGGAGTCGGGCGCCCGGAAGACAGCCACCGCCGTGGAGGAGAGCCTCGAAGCGAAGGCATCCCTGTCAACCTTGAAGGATAACCTTGACACTGTTACCGCGCGCCGGGAGCAGCTTGCCAAGGAGTGTGAGGAGGCGCAATTAGAGGCGGCCAAGCAAATCTCGTCCCTCCAAAGCATCCTAGAGGACGAGCGCCGCCAACGAGACGCCGACTTCGCTTCTCGTATGGCGGAAGAGCGCCTGGAGTTTGAGCGGAGGCTGGCCGCTTTAAGGACGGAGAAAGAGGCGCTGACGCAAGACCTAGGCGCCCGGGACTAGGAGCTCGTTACTCTTAGGGAGGAGAAGACCTCTCTTCAGGACGAGTTGAAGGCGGCCGCCTACCGCCGCAAGGAGTACAAAAGGGTGGTGAAGGGCGCCCGCAAAGAGATTAGGGCACTGAAGGCGTCTCTGAAGAACTTTGCCCAATCAGACAAGGGGCAGGAGCTAATTGCCAAGGCGTCGCTAGATTGCTTGGTATTTGCCAAGAGGAAGCTCGACCAAGAATATCCCGACATCACCGTGGACTTCCCCGACATGGTGAATTTTGTGATTGAGGAGATGCAGAATAACCAAGAAGAGGCAGCTGGAGATGATGAGGGGGCGCCCGCAGGGAGTGAAGATGCGCCTTCTCCTCAGGGAAGTGAGTCCTCTTCGACGGATGATGCGTCCTCGGAGGCAGAGTGATGCTAGGCGCCCTGTAACATGGATTTAGTGTGCTCTTATTATTATTATTATTATTATTTTTTTGAACGGACGCCTACAATGCAATTTGATTCCTCATGCTTTGTCTAATAATTTGACATCTTTCATTTGGGCGCGTAATGTGAGGGCGCATTTTTTCGAATGTACGGCGCTATTACTGGGCGCTTTAGTTGTTGCCGGGGCGGAAAGTCAGATTGAGACCCTATTTTACTTTGGGCGCATGAATTATGGGCGCTGATCTTAATTCTGGGCGCGAAGACGGGCGCTTTGTCGTACCTTGGGCGCAATTTGGTGGGCGCTTTCATATGGTTCGGGCGCGAATAAGGGCGCTTTCTGGGCGCAAATTATTTGGGCGCTTTCCTTTTTAATCACATTTCCTCTTACGACTTCAATCAAGGGGCGCTTCTTTTGGTGGGCGCTTTCATTAAAAACATACTTTTACCACAAAACATAGGCGCTACACACTACAAGCGCTTTGGTGGAATGACACAATCTACTCCTAATGTGCTCCTATCAGCACGTTACCTTAACCACTCGCTTTTCAGCCACTTTGTTCCGCCAGCGAGGTGTGATACACGCGTAGGTTCTGCGCATTCCATGTTCTTTTGACCGGCTTGCCATCCATATGCATCAACTTAAACGTAGCCGCCCCAACGACTTCAGCTACACGATACGGGCCCTTCCATTTGGGAGCCAATTTTCCCTCTTGGGCGCATGGCCGAAAGTCCCTTTTAAGAACCAACGCTCCTTTGGTAATGTGATGCGGGCGCATTTTCCTGTTGTAGTACCGAGTGACTTGCCTCTTCATCTCCTCCAATCTTATAGATGCCACATCTCGGCGCTCGTCGGAGAGGTCCAACTCAACTACCCTGTCCTCCTCATTTTGACCCGGCTCATAGTGTGACACCCGATAGCTGGGGATCCGGAGTTCAATGGGAATGACCGCCTCACTGCCATAGGTTAAGGCGAAGGGTGTCTCACCCGTGGCGACCTTGTATGTTGTTCGATGCGCCCAAAGCACGCTTGGCAATTCTTCCACCCAGCGCCCTTTGGCCCCTAGGAGCCTTGTGTGTAGCCCATGAAGGATGCACTTGTTGGCCGCCTCGGCTTGGCCATTAGCTTGCGGGTAGGCCACAGAGGAGAACCTCAACACCACCCCATGCTCATCACAAAATTCAACGAACGTCTTGCAGTCAAACTGTTTACCGTGATCGGTGATGATGGACTCCGGCAACCCGAACCGAGTGAATATGTTCTTCCTTGTGAATTTGCGTACTTGGGCCTCGGTAATGGTTGCCAACGGTTCGGCTTCGATCCATTTGGAGAAGTAGTCAATGGCAACTATCAGATACTTCATTTGCCCAGGCGCCTTCGGAAAAGGACCTAATAGGTCCATTCCCCACTGTGCAAAAGGCCATGCGCCCGTGTTTCCTTGCATTGGTGCCGCCGGAATATGTATGTCATTAGCATGGATCTGGCACTGGTGGCAGGCGCCTGCGTGAGCCTTCGCATCTTTTCTCATTGTAGGCCAATAGTACCCCTGACGAAGTAATGTCTTCTCCAAACTCCGAGCACCAGCGTGCATTCCGTAAGTGCCACTGTGAACCTCCTCAAGTGCCACCTGGGCCTCCTCATTGCTCAAGCACTTTAGGTAGGCGCCCGAATGAGACCGTTTATACAGGTGCCCCCCAATTATAGAACATCGGGCCGCCTTCCGCCTAAGTTGCCATGCTTTCTTCGCATCTTCAGGGACGACGCCCGACATGAGGTATGCCCAAATAGGCGCCATCCAGCTTTCACCCTCCGTGGAACTACTTCCCGTTGCTATGACATACTCTTGTGGCACCTCCTTTGTAACAATTACTTTCCTCTCTTCAGCGAAGTCTAAAGCTGTGGCCAATTTCGATAGTGCGTCTGCATGGGCATTTTCTTCACGCGGGACGTGCGCAAATTCCACTTCTCTGAACCAGGCGCCCTCTCTTCGCACCTCCTGGACATATGCTTCAAGGGCTTCCTCCTTTACCTCAAATGCCCCGTTTAGTTGGTTTACCACGAGGGCCGAATCTGTCTTGACACTAACACACTGGGCGCCTAGCTCCCGGGCCATACGAAGCCCTGCTACAACCGCTGCATACTCGGCGGCGTTGTTGGTTTTGAGTTCCGCAAATCGTAAAGCAACCTCATGCATAATTCCCAAGGGACTGATTATCACTATCCCTGCTCCGGCACCAATTCGACTTGCCGCCCCATCAACTTGGACCTGCCATGTCTCCTCCTCGGCTCCATTAGCTTCCACTATTCCTTCCGCAACAAAATCTGCAAGCACCTGGGCCTTGATAGCAGGCCGAGGCGCATATCGGATGTCAAACTCACTCAACTGTACGACCCACTTAACAAGGCGCCCCGCCACATCCATGGAGCCCAAGGTGGACTTGAGCGGGAGGTTAGTGAGAATGACAATGGACTGATGGAGTGCGCCTGGAAATACGGACGTAGTTTGGTTGCAGCGGTTACCACTGCAAGAGCGGCTTTCTCGATAGGCGCATACCGCCTCTCATGGGACCCCATTGTCTTGCTTACGTAGTACACTGGTCTTTCTTCTCCCATAGACGCCTCTCTTGATACCAATACGGCACTAACCGCCACCTCCGAAACTGCAAGGTACTAGTATAACACCTCGCCTGCCTTTGGCGCCGTCATTACTGTAGGTGCCGCCAACAGGCGCTTCAATTCTTCAAATGCTACATCACACACCTCATCCCACTTGAAGCGTACAGCCTTCTTGAGCACCCTGAAGAATGGTGCGGCTTTGTCAGACGATCTCGGTATGAAGCGGCCCAACGCGGCAAGTCTCCCGGCCAAACCTTGCACCTCCTTAGGCGTCCGGGGAGGAGTTAACTTGATTATGGCATCCACCTGCTTCGGATTGGCTTCGATCCCTCTCTTGGTAATCACGAAGCCTAGAAATTTGCCTGCTTCCGCGCCGAAGACACACTTGAGAGGATTGAGCCTTAGATTATGTAGGCGCATGGTTTCAAACATTTCCCTCAAGTCACGCAAGTGATTCTCCCGCTTACGACTCTTAACTATCAAGTCATCCACATAAGCCTCCACATTCAGCCCGATCTGCCGTTGGAAGACCGTATTCACCATGCGTTGGTAGGTGGCGCCCGCATTCTTTAACCCGAATGCCATGACCCTATAGCAGAAATTTCCAAAGGGCGTCATGAACGCGGTCTTCACCCTGTCTTCTTCCGCCATCGGGATTTGATGGTACCCCGAGAACATGTCAAGAAAGCTGAGCATCTCATGATAAGCCGTGGCATCTACTAGTAGGTCGATTCGAGGCATTAGATATGCATCTGTTGGGCACGCCCTATTGAGACTTGTCAAATCAACGCACATTCTCCAGTATCCCGCTGGTTTTGGGACGAATACCACGTTGGACAACCATGTCACATAAGCAACCTCTTCCACGAATCCGGCTTCAAGGAGCTTATCCACCTCCACCCTGAGCAGTGCCTCCTTCTCCTGAGATAAGTTCCTCCTATTTTGCTGAACGGGCTTCTTACCCACCTCTACTGCTAACCTATGGACCACCGCTCAGGCGCCACTCCCGGCATTTCCTTGGCGCTCCATGCGAACAGCTCCGCAAACTCTCTCAATAAAGCGACCAAACTTTCTACCATTTCCGGAGGCGCCTGGACTGAAATTCTTACTTGTCTTTCTGGTCGCCCTTCATCCAATGGAATCATCAACTCCTCATCCGTTGCCTCAGCCCTGGGCGCCTCCTCCGTTGCAACCATATTTACCCTCTGACTCTTTCGGGGCCGCACGCTTTTCAACTGGGCGTATATTGGGTCACCTCTTCCCCGGGCCACGCCCACTCCCTGAGGCGCTATGAACTTCAGCGTTTGGTGACAAGTAGATGCCACCCCATTAAACAAAGCCAAGAGAGGCCTCCCGAGTATGGCATTGTAAGGAGACGGGCAATCCACGATCCCAAAATCAATGGCATGTGTGACCCGTTGGTCTTCGTCTCCTAAGGTGATAGGTAGGCGCACGCGCCCGATAACTTTAGCAGGCGCCCCCGCAAATCCCACCAACACTGAATCCGATGGTCGTATCAAGTCGGGCGACAGCTGCATGCGGGTCATCGTGTCTTTAAACAACACGTCCATGGAACTTCCGGTGTCTACCAACATCCTCTTCACGATGCACCCGGCTACAACTCCCTGAATCTCAAGCGCCTCCAATGAAGGTATCCCATAGGCTTCCTCAGGAGTCTGGTTGAAACTAATGCACACCTCTTGCTTGTCCACCGACGCTGCTCTCAGGTGCCGTCCAGCCTCCAGCTTATCCCTCAAATCCATCGTGCCAGTGATTGCCTCCACAGTAAGCCTTACCTTCTCAGGCGCCTTCTCTTGGTCAAGTACAAAGGGAGGTGGGGGTAAACCCCCTTTAGGTTCTACCCGGGCGACGTACGCCCTATGGATCCTTTCTTCCGGTTTTTTGACAAACTCATTGAGCATGCCCCTATCGACCAACCCTTGCAACTCAACTTTCAATTGGTAACAGTCCACCGTATTGTGCCCACGCTCCCTATGAAAGTCGCAATATCGATCCAAATTCTGAGGATTGGGTTGCCCCCTCATAGGTCCTGACCACCTCACATGATACCCCTTGTCCTTCACATACTGTAGCACATTTTTCGGTGAGTCATTAAGCTCTGTGAATGAATTTGCCCTAGGCGCCTGGCGCCCTTGATCACTTCTCCTGGTCGGGACGAAGGACGCTCCACCGTAGGTTGGCCTGGGCTCAGGCGCCTGTCTTCGCGCCGCATCTCCTTCCTCGCCCCTTGAGCGGCGCCTATCCGCTCTTCTCGCCGCTAGCGTTTCCTCCAACATTATAACTTTCTGCACCCTGCGATCCAGGTCCTCCGTGGACACTACATCTCTTTTGGCTAAAGCCCGGCAAAGCTCTTCACTTGTGGTGCCCTCCTCCAGGATGACTCCTAGTACCGGTGGGTATACATCCCTTACCGCCATTGCCACTGGGATCCAACGCTCGTAGAACTCTCTCAAAGTTTCCCCTTCTTTCTGTTTGATTTTGAACAGGGCGCCTACGGTCAGCGTACGACGCTTCCTGCTCGCAAATTTTTCCAAAAACATGGTTGCAAACTGCTCAAAACACTCTATGTGCCCCTCCTCAATTTGATGGTAACAATCTAGGACAACGCCCACGAAGGTGGAAGGGAACACCTTGCACAAGGTCGCGTCCGTACTGTTATACAACTGCATTTTGGTGAAGTACCCGTTCAAGTGATCGTCCGGGTCCCCCGTACCATCATAAGTGGGAAGTGGTGGAATGTTGGTATTTGCGGGTTCAATGAGTACACTCCGTGCTAATGGCTGCCTCACCACAAACTGGCGCGGGGGGCGCCCTTGCATCCAAACGTTCCTTTCCCCCTCGGAGTCCCCATAGTCGGCCAAGCGCCTTATGCTTGCTAGGCGCCTCAGTGAGCTGGACTCTCCCTCCGCTTCAGACGCCCTTTCTCTCTTCCTCGTAACGGGGCTAGGTGCTCCTTCCTTCAGCATCTCCACCTCCCTCCTAAGCACCCCAATTGCTTCATCTTGATCAGCTATGATTTTGAACAAGTCTTTCTTAGTGAGGGAGGCGCCTTCAGAACTCGGGTGTTGATCTTGACTTCCTTCGTCTTCGTTCCTACTGGGCGTCCGTTCTTCCATCTCTTGAGACGCCTCAGCCATGACTTGTTCCTCGACTTCACTCCCAGCGTCTTCCATTATCTCTTAGGCGCCCTCTTCTTCAGTGTCCACCCCTTCCTGGCGCGCCAATTGTTGAAGCCCCCTTTCACCTTCTAAGCTTCACCCGCCTTGCCCCCGTGGAATTACCTACACACACAGGAGTGGGCCTCGTGGCCCGTTAATCCTCCAACGATCAAGTCAGCTTCCACTTTAGAGAGAGAAGTAATTTCCCCAAAAGCTTAGTGAGAGAAGCCAAACTGCCTAAATGCTTACCAACCATACTATTTATAACTGTTCATTATTTACCGTACCGTACGGACTTCCACGTCATCATCACACCATCGTCCCCCCTAGGCGCCTGGTCCCGCTACTCTCCATGATGACTTGATCCAGGCGCCTAATGAGCAGTCGATCTTCCTCCCTGCTCCCTTGCCCCCCGGGCCTTCTTAAATGGGCTCAACTCTTCTTCAGGCCCTCCTTGTAAGACTCCCTCTGGGCCCAACTCTCCTTTAGGCCCCTTCTCTTAAGACCCACTCTGGGGCTTTTCACACGCACCCGACTCCTTGCCACATCGTAGGTTTTTCTCCGTCGAACTACCCCCAACAGTTGGTAACCTACAGAAGTGATCAGAGCGGCGGGTTGAGTTGTGCCGGAGCTAAGAGAGGCGGCAATATCAGGGGAAAATTCAAAACAATTGAATTTCCCGCGTTCTGAACATAAAGAGACAAGCAGGAGTGACGTCGTTTCTGGCACGACATGAAGTCCCCATGAAAAAGACAACGCATCTGGTGCGACTGAAAGAACAAAATGGAACGGCAGCGTACCAAGACCATGTTGCCATTTTCCACTTTCAGTCCAAACATTATGTTTTAACACAGTTTTCCGTTTATTTTCTGTACTTGCTTCTGAAGCAAGGTTGTCTTGTAGTGCTACTTTGATCCAGCTATATAAGCTGCCAAACCAATGAAATGAGAAGTTTCATGTTGACATCCTCTTCCAAATCCCCATGCAAAAAAACATTGTTTATATCAAGTTGGTGGATGTGCCATTTCTGGGAAGCTGCTATGACCAGAAAAGCCTACTCTCTCTGTTCATACAGGGCTTTGGTTGAGGTAACGATTTGTAATCCCACTCAACAAGGCGGCAACCACTTACTCTCTCCAATTCTCACATTCAACCCCAAACAAGATAATTCCCGTTGCAAAAAGTGTAGTTTTTTTTTTTGGGACATTAGCGATGACAATATCTGTCGACGAAGTAACTGCACTTTCCATTGCCCATTTTGTTCTCATAAGTTTACTTTTCCAGCCTATGCTCGGAATTGTGATCATCTTGCTTTGGAATTGATTAGCCTTTGTGGTAATCTTTGTTCAAAATATTTGACAAGCTACCAAAAAACAACAAAGGAATTGGCTCAATAACCGCAATTATGTGGATAGGAAGAGTATTTATGAGAACGCGTTGGCGCATCAAGGACAAATTAAATAGCGTCCTTCGTTTCAACTTTTAGTAAGGAAGTATAGACGTTATTGGAGTCGAGATTGATGAAGAGCAATTTTATTTTTCTAAAGTTCATTAATATTCGCAACATCATTGTTGAATGTTGATATTTCTATAAAAAAATGTTGATATTTGCTACAACTTTTATGTTTACTTTCTGTAGAGGAGTGCAAATTTTTTGCCATCGAAGGGACGGTTGGCGGCCATAACAGCGGCGGACGGAACGACCGCTACATAGATATATATGACGACTCATATCCAAGCGGATGGTTGAAATGACGCGACATATAGATGATGAATCCCGACGAAGTGTTGTCAGAAGCAGAGGAAGAAGGAATTGTGTATGCAGACAGATAGAATCTAACAATGGAGATGGAGATTACGACAACATAGACATGATGTGCTACGGTATGGGGAATAACCGACTGTTGCATAAGCCGAAACTCTGCCCTTTGATGAAACCCTTTATCTTTTAAATTTAAATTACATATCGTAATAGATAATTACCAGGATTAAATTTTTATAGAGATCCTAAGATAAACGTATTATTTTGGTTTATTGCACCAATCATGAATAATATTCCATGAGAGTTTTATAACCAATAATCCAATATACATCCCACTTGCGATATGTTATTGAAACTTAATAGAATTTGATATTAATAATTGATTCATGTATCATGCAAACTATGATAAATTTGAGTGTTTTAATTGGTAAATCGAAGCATGAAATCGTACAACGAGACTTTTTAAATCTTCTTGGAGGGCATGAGTTAAAATTAGGCAAAATTGAACCATTATATGTGTATGTGATAGATATTAGTAGATGTTTTTTTATATGTGCATATGATAGTATTCGTTGTAGGCCAATAATTGTTAATAGTAATTGAATTACTTAGAAATATGTATCATTTAACTCAATGGATGAAAATCATAGCTACAATGTCGATTATTATTAGTAAGTCATGCTTTATTGAATTATGATCTCATAAGCCTATCTCAAGCGACTACAAATATATTTTTCAAAATAAATTACTAAAACATAAAAAATTAAAAATATATATTACTTGAAAAAATTTATGAAATTCTTAATTTACAATATAATATGTGAATTTATCCAGCCAATGGGCCGGGCTCAAAGCTAGTTTTATATTAGGCTTTTTTGTGGCTCTATTTTCGTGAAACCCAAAAATCCCATCTATATTTCCAAAGTTTTGCAGGGGAAAACACGTTCTCCCACCAAACCTGCACTCTTTCACAGTTTCACACATTTCGAACCAAATCCTTCACTTCCTTTTTCTTGATCCGTGTCGACGCCTGGAACAGAGGAAATAGGTCAGAAAAGAGGAAGTGAACGGAGAGACAGGGGAAAAAGGGTTAGTTACCCCCTGTTTCCGAAGTAGGGAAGGAAAAGGAGGGGAGGGGAGGGACAATTTGGAGGGGAGGGGAAATTGGAAGGGAAGGGTATTGGAGAGAAAATGTTGTTTTATGGGGGAAAGTGAAAGGGATAGAGGGAGGGAAAAAGTATATAGGGAAGTGTGATAGATATATTATTTTATTGATTATGTAATAGTAAGTATATGCAAAAAATGCGAATATGAATATTATGAATAACCAATTTTTACATAAAAATGATCATTTTTATTATTTGTTAACGGAACATATATTGTTCATTTAACTCGTTTTTATTTTTTCATACAAATTTGATTACCTTTGTAGTACAAGATGACGTCCATTTTATAAAAAATGTAACACTCTTATGTCGTTTTACTTGAAACTTAACACACATTTACGTTACACGTAGTTGTGTAAAACAACGTTTTGTGTGACTCATGCAGTCTAAATCACCTGTTTGGTTCGGTTCGATCCGGTCTAAATATCCAATAAGTAGATAAACATCTTGCATTCTTGCTATAAATTTCACGTATCGTGTAAAAACAACGTTACGCGTAAAAACAATGTTGTACTAATTCTTTTCGTTATTTATGGGTTTTGGAATATGATGTTTTTAAACATTTGATTCAATATTATTTTGTATGGTGATTGTTGATAAATTTGGGTATATAATAGTATAATAATTTGATTATATGTTGATAAATTTTCATTGGTTATGAATTGTGAATTAAATTTGTACTTTCTCACTAATTATTTTTTGTTGCTTGAAATGACACATATTACCGGTCGAAACACATGATATTATCACTTGTCAAACTGGTATAACGACTCCTATGTGGTGTGCACGTGTGCGATACGTAGTGTCACGTCACGTAGTAATAATATTTAAAATTTAAAGTAATTCTTTAATAATTAAATAATAAATATTTTATACCACTAGTTTTGAACTTGGAGGTTCCAAGTTTGAATCTTTTTACTAATACCTAAATCACAAAAAAAATCTGTATCACTCACATATAAAAGAAGATTTTTTTTTCCCGAATAAAAGGATACCAAAGACATGACAAATTACTAATTAGTTATATTTAAATTGTTCAAGAACGGTAATCCACTCAACCTGTTACTGCTATAAGCCTATAAGCCATAAATTCTCATAATAATAAATATGTTTTGATTGAGTAAAAATAATATATTTATAATTGAGAAATGATGATAAAGGATGGAAGTATTAACTTCCCATATCTTCGTAAAGCAGAAAAGAAAATAACAAATGAATGAAGTTAATAAACAATGAAAACGGAAAAAAGTCTTGAGCTGTGATTGAAAATGGGAAGGCTAGCAACGCGGGAAAAAAAAAGGGAAGGCTAGCAACGCGGAGAGTTATTTTCTCTCCAAATCGGAGGGTCACGCACTACAGTAGATTTTCCTTCCTAGTTTCTTTCCTTCCATTCTGTAGCAAGTTTCGGAAACGGAAGAAAATGCCTCAGGACTTGTGTTTCCCCTTGCCTTTTTCCCTTCCTCCCACTTTCCTCCCTTCCGAAACACAGGGTTAGGGATTGAGGATAGGGATGGCAGAATTACCCATGCCCATTGGGTTTTAAATATCCAACCCATGTGGGTCAGGTTTGAAATCCAAGTCAACTTTAAATGGGTAAAGTCTAATGGGTCAACACCCATACTCATAATGTTGGGTCCAGTTGGGTTTTACCCATGGATTTGGGTTAAAAAACCCAAACCCAAGTAATTAAACGACAAGAAAAAACCCACGGTCACTCGATCAGCTCTTCGGCTCTTCCTATCCTATCACTCTCGATCTCGAGACGTCAGACCGCCGTCGACCCTTCGTCGGCTTCCATCGTCGGCTCTTCCGGGGAGCAACCATCGTCGGCTTCCTCAATACCGCCGACGGCTTCGCGACTCGCCAGACGCCAGCTCCTCCTATCCCTCTAAATCGGTCGGATTCCGAAGATCCGGGGATGACACGACTGTGACACGACTGTGGAGGCTCTTATGTGCACCCAGAACTGGCTTAGGAATGAACTTCATGGTAAGAAACAACTTGTTGTTGCAGTTATTCATTATTTACCTTCTGTGTATGTTGTGGTTGAGTGCATACCTTCTTGTTGCATATAGCAAGATAACAGCGACCCTGACTTTTCTTGAGATAAACTATTGCTGACTGATGAGAGGGTTTAGCATTTGGCAGTTGGTAGGTTAGTATGATCCTCTACTTGCTTGTGGCAGTCAATGTGATTTCAGCAGGAGCATTAGTGTTTCAATTAGCTGATGCCATATATTAGACTTACTCGGTGATAGTGCTATCCTATAATTTTTGTGTGTCTGAAAGTGTTACAGAGAAGCTTAATTCAGCACTGGGCTCTGCCACTGCTCATTCTGCTGCTAATTTGAATTACTGGAAACATTATGTTCTCTCCTTTCTTTTTAATTCTATTAGATGCTGCCTTTTCTTTTCTTGTCAAAATGTGGGCTGGACGTTAACTTTTTTGCAACTGCAGCAGCAGCAGCGTTAATTCCCTTCTACTTTCACCCATTAATCTCATCCACAGGCTGCTTCTTCTGCACCAGTACTATAAATTACCCAGTAATGTATCAACACAGCCTTACTTGCTGTCTCTAAAGCTAACACACCTTTGTTTTTGTGGAAAGTAGTCATTACATCCTTCTTCTTCTTCATCATCATCATTCATACCGTCCATTTAATGGGTGATGTTGGCTGTCATTTTGCAGGTGTGACCATCTTCTCTTCAGACGTTGATGGTTCGACTCAAACCATATTCTGTGAGAATGATGGCGGTGATGATGAACAAGTTATGGAATATGAGGACTGAGAGAGTAAGGGTGATCTGTGGGTTGCTATTGTTGTTGTTGTTGGAAGGGTAGATTCCTTGTCTTTTGGTCACTTGTTTTGATGGTTGATAACATGTTCTATTACTGTCTGTGGCCAACTGATTGAGTTGTGTGAATACTTTGGTTCTTCTGGGTTTGCAGCACTCCAACTGAAGTAAAAGAATGCACATTGAAGGGAAGGATGGATTGACCAATTCTCAGTTGTATGCACTTCCTGAGGGCTCTGTGTTTTGGTGGCGCAGACTATTTGGCCTTGCACGATTCTGAATATCAAGGGACGGTGGATTCATGAAGAACAAGTTTATGGTCAATCAGAGCCTAGGCTGTTTGGTACTGTAAAAACTTGTAGTGTTGGATTTCTGATTGGAAAGTAAACATTGTATGAACAAGGAAGTGACCAAACTCTGAACCCACAATCTGCTTGGAAATCCTCGGCATCAAGCATTTGTTCTTTCTGTCATGGTAGAGCCTCAAAACAACAGCAGCAGTTTCTTCAATTGCCCTCTCTGTCAATTCTGCATTTTCAAATCAAGACCATATTATCAGAAGATGAACAACCAAACAGTAACATATTACACTAAAGTTCCCCAAATCAGATTATCTAAATTTACCAATCACTGGCCAAGCAGGATTCTGAGCAAAAACCCTGCCAGCATATTCCAATTCCTCCCTCACATGATCCATCTCGGCATAATTACTCCTCGATTCATCGCTAAATCCCAGAGTCTTCGCTCTAGCTCTGCGAATCGCTTGCAGAACATGCTGGTTAATCGTCAGCCAAGCACAGCCACATCCCCACAATCTGCTTCTCCTGCTCCTCTGCGCCACCCTCCCACTAATGGCCGCCGCCGCCGCCCAACAGAGGAAACCGTCTGTCGCCGTGGAAGTGGAGAGGGCAATAAGCCGCAGTGGGTGGCATTGGGTGTTGTACAGACATATAATCCCAGACGCAAAGTTCCTCGTAGTGACATCCGGCAACAACACCAATCTCACCGCCGCCGGCGCCGCCGACTCTCGAGTCCGATTCGTCATCCTCCCCGTCGTGAAACCGCCGCCGGACACCGATCCAGCCTGATTCCTGCCCACCATCCTCGAGGGCTCGAAGCGCCACATCAAGGAATTAGTCGGATCTGACGTCGCACGACTCGCCGGGTTCGTCGTCGACATGCTCTGCTGCACGGCGATGATGGATTTGGGTAGCGAGCTCGATGGTGAAATCGCCACCACCCACCAGCTTTTCCCGGAGAGCACCGGCGTCCGGCATCATCATTCATCATCCTCGCCTGTCAGTCGGAAGCATTCGGCACCGGCGTTCGTCACCGGCGAAGCAGCTGGAACACGATGGTTGTTGAATGTTGACAGCCAAAGTTACATTTTAGTACCTGAAGTTTTTAAGAAGATACAAATAAGTTCAACATCATATGTGGAAAATTATATTTTAGTACATTAAAAATTTTGCTTTACATTTTAACACCTAATAAAAAAAACATATACAGGTGGGTCCAAGGAGATGGGTACCCAAGCCCAACCCATACCCAAAAATAAAATCCAAACCCAACTCCACCTACCCAAACATTATCCAAATCCATATAGAATAAATCCATACCCAACCCATATAAAATGGATATAATTGGGTTTGGGCAAAAATACCCATGGGTGGGTAAATTGCCATACCTAATTGAGGATGCATCATCCTGTAGTCTACTAAATCCCTTAAGTAAAATGGAAGAAAACTTTTTTTTCCCTATGAGTAGAAGTTAGATTATCTACCATCGATTGAAGTCATGAGGGTTTCGTTGCCAGGTTGGATTAGGGCTAAACTGTTTTGAGAAGGTGCTATATACCTTCTTAATCTCTCTATAATGTGTATCTCCTTAAGTATAATGAAACTTAGCTCTCATGTTCGTGGATTTGCCAACACACAATATGTCAGCAAACAATGTGAATTTACGTGTTCTTTACTTTCTTGAATCATCGATTACCAATTATACGTTACAACATTTTTATTATTCATAACTAAATGATACTCGTATTGGAATGAGTGGTATAATATAGTCGAAGGAGAGGTATTCTTTCAATCATCCAATTCAATGAAATCTCTCAAACACGGCCATGGAGGTATTGACCCAACTGTTAAGCAGAGCTGCTAAAATTTGATTTCTCACTTTCCACCCTTGGTGCAAATCAATAGGTCTACCACATTTGTGTTTTTCTTATGACTTATTGACTTTTAGTTAGGGGTCGACCTTTGCTTTGGAGGGTGCTTGATTAGTTTTATACACTATATGGGCTAAAGTGTGAAGTCTCTTTTGGGAGGTCTCTAATCTGAATAAGAAGTTAGCATTGTCTCAATATGGTTTCAGAGAAGGGTTATTGCCTATTAAATATTTGGACTACCTTTGTAGTGTAGTAAGCTATCTAGTATTGAATGCAATCTATAAGTGGATAGATTAACTAGTAGACTGAGATCATGGAGAGTTGCTAAACTATCCTATCCTATATAGTTTTCTTGCTTTCAAAAAATGCTATCAAGTAGATAGAAAAAATTTGTTCTGGCTTTCTATGTCACAAGGAGGACACTGGAAAAGTTAAAATAAGATGAAAAATGGTAGCACAAGTGCACAACCTAAACAAGGAGGGTTGGGCTTCAAAGACATGGCAATACGGAATGTTGCATGTGCAACAAGAAATAGTACGACTGTCGTTAGTTAGAAGTGACTCATTCTGGATGGCATGGGTTTACAGATACAAAATTAAATACAAAACATTCTGGGATTTGAGAGAAACACATTCGTACTTGGCATTGGAGGAAGATCTTGAGGGTCAAATCATGGTTCCAGTTTAGGCTTTGAAGTGATTCTAAATTTCAGGTTACCTGGGAAGGCAGAGTGCATGAAAAATTCGCGGTTGAAGTCATATGGGAACCGATTAGGCGTAGAGGAGGCAAATAGATTGATACATGGATTTGTGGATTGGATTGGTGGATCCATGGATCAAATGGATTGGATACAATGGATTGGTGGATTATCCATGAATCCAAATGACATCCTCATCCAAGGACCGATATGTAAAATGTGAAAAGTTTAATTACTAAATGTCATAATGAAAAATTTTAGGTACCAAAACGTAATTTTCCAAAGATATTTTTCGTATAAAAATTAAATTTTGGGCACCAAAATATAAAATATAAAAAGTAAAGGTACCAAACCGTAATTTCTCATTTGAATCCATGGATCAATCCATGAATCCACCAATCCAATTGGATTTGGATCAAATGGATTGGATTTAAACGGATTGGATTAAGTTGATATTTTTAATGGGTTGGTGGATTGGATTGAGAATTGTCACCTCTAATTAGGTCTAAGAGGGATAAGTTGCACTGGTACAAGGTTTTATGGGGAAATTTTGTCTTGCCTAGACATCGCTGCTTTATTTGATTGATTATCCATAATCGAATTAATATATAAAAGTCTAGTTTTTAGTTACTATTACTTGTGGCTCTCACACTCCTTCAACTGCAAGTGGGGAAGTTCCAAGTCATTCTTTTACCCCACTATCCATTCTACGACCTTTGTGTTTACTGTTTAGTTATTGTTCGTTAGGTTTTTCGTCTATGACGTTTTGCATAGATCATCGACTTTGTGTTTAGTTTAATATATAAAATCCTAGGTTTGAGTTACTATTCATTAGTGGCTCTCACACTCCTCCAAGTGCAAGTGGGGAAGTTCCAAGTCATTCTTTTACCCCACTCTCCATTCTACAACCTTTTTGTTTAGTTATTGTTGGTTAGGTTTTTCGTCTATGACTTTTTGCACTGATCATCACCTTTGTGTTTAGCTATTGTTCGCTAGGTTTTCGTCTATATATGACTTTTTGCACAAATCATCGCCTTTGCCCACCATTTTGAAGCTCATCTCCAAATATTGTCTGGCGGAATCCTAAGTTGTTCCCCACCACTGTTTCCCAAGGCCGCTACCACGAGTTTTGTATCGAGACCGAGTTTCATTCTCTTTATTGTTTTTTTCTTTCTCTTTTTCCTTTTTGTTGAGCATGATCACAATTAAACCCAAACACATGAGTATCCTAACTTGAACACAAATCATCGCCTTTGTCCACCATTTTGTATTTCTTCTCGAAATACTGTCGGCGGAATCCTAATTGTTACCCACTATCGTTTCCCAAGGCCCGCTACCACGAGTTTTGTATCGGGACCGAGTATCATCCTCTTTAGTATTTTTTTTCTTTTACTTTTTGTTAAGCATGATCACAATTGAACCCAAACACACGGGTGTTCAGGTTTACATCTATTGTCCATTGTGTTTCTCATAACAATTATTGCCTAATAGGTTTTCAGCTCCCTAATGAAACAACTATCCACTTTTCGCACCATTTCGCAACCCAACACCAAACACTGTCGGTGGAATCTTGAGTTGTCCTCTTCCATCGTTTTTCATGGCCGCGACCAAATATCCATGCTGGATATGCTCTGTCCAATCTTCGACATCGCTCACCAATTCACAACCTTCTCAAAACACTATCACGAAATCCTAAGTTGTCCCCCTCCACCGTTTTCCAATGTCGCTACCGAAAATCCATACCATATCTACTCAATGTTGGCGAGTTTTGTATCGGGATCGTGTTTTGTATGTTTTAGTGTTTTTTCTTTCACTTTTTCCTTTTTATTGATCATGAGCACAATTGAACTCAAATCCATGGGTATCCAACCTAATTCTATACTGTCAAAGCGACTTGAAACCAACTTTAGCATTTATAAATTTCTCAACTTTAGCATTTATAACTTTAGTTGGGAAGACAACTGAACCTGAATCTAAGGTATTGATGAGTGTTGTATTGTGAGCGAGCTTTATTAGCTTTTGTAGTTGGCAGGTTAGACCAAGTGTTAATTTGTTAAAACATTGTTAAAGCGAGTTGAACACGTTGTTGATCAGTTTTAAATCGAAAGCGCGTTTTGTCCGCTTTAATATTTTTTAATTTCTCATTTTTCTTTTCATTGAGAATGATAATTGAACCCTGACCCATTGTTGAAGCGTTCGTATCAATAGCGAGTTTTACCCGCTTTGGTAATTGACAGGTTGGGTAAATTGTGAATTTATTAAAACTAGGTCAACTCGGTCAAAGCGAGTTGAATGTAGTGTTGGAAGTTTGGGGTCATGAGCGAGTTTTATCCGTTTTAGTATTTTTCTTTATCTTTTTTCTTTTTCCTTTTGGCTGAGAATGCAATTGAGTCCAAACGCATGGGTATTCAACCTAATTCGACCCGACCAAAGTGACTTGAACCCGATTTTAAAGGTTTTCGGCGGGAGCAAGTTTTTTTTTTTGTAATTGGCGGATTGTGTCAGGTGTGAATTTTTCCAAAAACTCGGTTCAACTAGGTCAAAGTGAGTTGAACCTGGTGTTGACGAGTTTTGATTCAATAGCGAGTTTTAGCTTTAGTGTTTTCCATTTTGCTTTTTCTTTTGTTTTAGAAAGACAATTGAACCCAAATCCATGGGTATCCAACCTAATTTAATCCGATCAATGCGAGTTGAACCTTCTCAAATCTGCAATAAGTCCAAAAATTTCATAAAGGAGAACTACGATTACATCAAACCCAAAAAAAAATGCCAAAAGTTTACGACTGTGTTTAGCCCGAATTTTATAAGTTTTATGGTTCAAAAGTTGAAACCAAGCCAAACACCTATAAAGTTCAACTTTTTAAAAAACTCAAGTTTTTCGTAACTTTAAGGCAGAAACTCCAATTTGAAAGTACAAAATTTTCCTAAACATAAATTATTATTTTTCTAGAAAACATAATTATTTATTTATTTATATCATTATAAAAAATAAATTAAAAATAGTATTTTTAATATTAAATAAATCTAACGTGATCCATTTTAAATACTTTTTTATTTTTGGAATTTGTATTCATATTTATCTTATAAATCTTTTTTAGTCATTTTATATTACCTCTTATATTAGAAAGTAATTATGATAGTTTTTCAGCTAAACACTCAACATTTTTTTTAATGTTTCTTGAAAAGATCCAGAGAAGCTACTTCATTCTGCAAAAGTTACAGCTGGATCAACTACTAGCCATACAAATTGAAACAATAGCGTCATGCAAGAAGTTTAAACATAAATAATCTATTCGACAATCCTTCTATCATATGCTATTGTAAATAACAAACCAATGAAAAGAATGATTAAAAATGAAATAAGATTACTTTCACTTTTTGATCAACATTAAAACTATTCCTTTTTAAAATATTTATTTTTTTAATACGCGAAGCGATAGCGAGCGAGATTTTACTAGTTACTACAAAAGACAAATTTCTTATATGGAAATGTATTGCCTCTCGACTTTTGTTTGTTTTGCAGTAGAGAAGATGAAACTAGAGACCATTAATTCTGTCGATGTCCTTTCTCTTTGGAAGTGCTTGAGGGTTCAACAAGGGGGCCGGGCCGATGGTTGTATTGGAGGGAGTTTATGGTGTTGGTATTTGGCTGTAGTATATAACGAGAGGTGTCATAGGGTGTTTCGAGCAACACGAAGATCATCAGCCAGTTTATTGCTGCAAATCAGAACTAATATAGCAAATTATTGTGCAAGTTGTATTGATTTTGCTGGTATGTTAGCAAGATTGAGCTTTGGTAGTACATTGTTTGCACAAGGAGTAGACTAAGTAGTGTAGTAGTAGTAAATGTGTAAACTAATTATGACATTGAACTAGGCTTGGCAATTATACCCATACCCATGGGTTTATAACTATCCAACCCATTTGGGTTGGGTCTGAAATCCAATTAAAGTGTAAATGGATAAAGTTAGATGGGTCAATACCCATACCCATTATGTTGGGTTTACTTGGGTTTTACCCATGAACTTGGGTTAAAAAATCCAAACCCAAATAATTAAAAAAAAAAAAAAAACGAAACTAAAAAAAAAATTAAAGACAATCGAAGACTCATCTCATCCATCTTCCTCTCGCACAGTCGACGACTCTTCCTCTCTAGTCTCTACCCATCTTCGTCGACGACGAGCCGGCTGAGCCACGACGTCGCCGCCCCGGCCACCAGCTCGACGTCGCCGCCCCGGCCACCAGCTCGACGTCGCCGCCCCGGCCACCAGCTCGACGTCGCCGCCCCGCCTCCGAACTCGGCTCCGACCACTGAATCGCATCGCTGCCCCGATTTCGTCGCCGCCCCGGCCACTGCCGCTAGCTCCGACGTCGCCGCCGCTTCGAGTTCTCCATTCATCGTCCCCCAAACCCTTCCCAGGTAATTGACTAATTGGGTTTTGGTAATTGAGATTTAAAGTCCTCTCGTTCCTCTTATCTAGTATATCGTAGTACCTCTGTGAAAAGGGCTTCCATTCCATGGATTTACAGAGCCCCGCTATAGGATTCCGTTGACTCCCGCTATAGCCGCTCCACCGTTCGCCTTGGTGAGCTTAGCAGCAGCTGTTTCGTCCACTCTAGCTTTGTGTCAATCGGATTCTCCTTCTCGCTGTCCAAGCCTGGATCTAAGTCCCTGTCCAATCGGATTCTCCTTCTCGCTGCTCTCTCTGAGGTATGGAGGATTTTTCTGGGCTCTTGTTTAGTTCTGATATGTTTAGCTAGCTACTTTGTTTCTCTGTTTGGTGGACAACTTGTTGAATAGTGATGATTCGCGAACCGTGTTTGAGCTGGGAGAACCCATTGAACTTTCTGTTTGTGTTACTGAATTTGGTGGTTCTTCTTCCACTCTAGCTTTGTGTCAATCACATTGAACACAAATCCATGGCCATAATGTTGTCTTGATACCTTCTGTGTTCATCATGATTCATGAGTTAGCAACGGTCAAATGAGTTGAATGAAGTACAGGGGCCAAACAAGAATGAAACCATCAAAAAAGGTGTTCGTTTTCTTCCTTCCTTACTTCGAGATGGCGGCCGGCGTTCTGCTTTGGGTTGTTGGTCCGAAAGAGAATGCCGTCAGTTCCTCCGCTCTACTCGGTCTCATACCCAGAGCCGGAACTGGCGGCGGCGTCGCTTCCCAGTTGGGAACTAGGCCCAGGGGCGCCGGCGCAGGCGCTACAAGCCAGAGGCCGAGAATTGCGTCGTCGATGAATTCGAATAGCGGGGTGTCTGCTGTGTACTCGAGCAGCGCCGCCGTTGCTGCGAGCCCGGCAAGATCTTCGGAAGAGAAGGTCTACGAGGTGGTGCTAAAGCAGGCGGCGCTGGTGAAGGAGCTGCAGAGACGGTCGGCGGAGGAAGAGGCAGTAGCCGGAACGATATCGAATTGGGATCTTCTGAACGACGCTTACGATAGGTGATGACTCGATATTTGCACATGTTTTCCCCTGTGTTTCTTGATCGTTTGAGCTTTAATTATCACATCTTTGGCCTATTTTACGCTAGGTTGTGTTCCTTTGTCATATTTCAGGTCCTAGCACATAAAGTGAAGCATAGGCGCAAAGTTCAAGTCAATCAGAGATCAATTGACGATTCGGGAGAAGAAACTCGGGTATGACCTGAAGAAGAATGGATTTATACCTCACTTCATGAACAAAGAATCATGCAAGCTTGTTATGAAATGAAAGAGGACGAGACTACGAGCGTCTGGGATCAAACGGCGACTGATTCGGAGTCCGGACGAGGGAGAAACGAAGCATTGAACAGGCTCGGCAGTGAAAACACGGGCAGTAGGCCTTCAGAACACGGCCGTGTTCTGTGACCGTGTTTTTACTGCCGAGAGCTGATTTGAGTTTGGCCAACTCGAGCTGAAAACACGGGCGGGCTGAGGCAAAGCACGGCCGTGCCCTCGACCGTGTTTTGCCCAGAATCGGGTTTTTTTAACCCAAATTCGAGCCAAAGGAGAGGGAGAGCTGGGTTTTTGATCCCAAACACCCAAGGGACGAACCAAAGAGAGAGGGGGCGATTTGAGGGCATTCTTGGAGTGGAATTGGAGGATTTCTTCACATTGGAAGCTCAAGGAACAAGCCCGGACTTGAAGACTGATCATCATAAGATTCTTACTGCAGTCTCTCTCTTCTCTATGGAGTAACTTCCCTTCACTTAGGTTTTGAGGAACCCTAGCCATGTTTGTTTGATTGGATGATTGTATGAGTACTCTGACTTGATAATCTTGAGTTCATATTCAATCTATGCATGTTTTCACGATTCAATTCTGCTTTAGTCGAGATTATTGATTCTGCTTTGATCCTATGAGAGCGAATACCTGATTAGGTCAATAGAGCACCATAGATTGATAGTAGTGGATCGATTGCTTTAGTCGAGGGTTGATTCACTGCTTTGTATCAATTGAGAACCTCATTCGATAGAGGGAGTCTAGTTGAGAACGCCTTGATCAGTTGTTCTAGAGAAGGATACGTCCCTCTAGGCAATTGACTCAAGAGGGCCTTGTTCCTTTAGTCGAGACTCAAGGTCTAGTTAAGGATTCTCCGCATTGTGAATGAAAGTGAAACAGGTTAGAGATCATCAATCGTTAATCTGGCTAGTGGCTAGGGGGAATCATACCTAAGTGAGTTCCCAACCTGTAATTAGATTAACTTTAACTATAGTTTGCTAGAGTAGTTTTAGTTCTTTCATCTTAATCTGTTTTGCTAGATAATGAACTGAAGCTGAGTAATAGTAACTCTAGAGACCCGTGGATTCGATATTTATTACTTGAGCCACTATACTGCAGTCCCTTTCATTGGTTACACTTGGCCATTGTTAGGAGTTGTGTCATAGCGAGTCAAGTTTTTGGCGCCGTTGCCGGGGAATTTCTAGATTATTAGGAAAGGCAGAAGTTTGTTAATTTAGTTTTTTTTTCTTTCTTTTCTTTTCCACCCTTGCTTTTCACTTGGGTGTTTTTGTTTTTGTTAGTGCAGATTTGAATCATGGATCCTCATGGCTTCTCCAATCATTGGGGGTATCCACCACCACCCGAGTGGTATTACCCCGAGACCCCCTGGAGCAATCAAGGAGGAGAAGACTATGGATTCGGGTTCCAGTACCAACCCCCTTACTACGGAGAACAACCGGACCCCTGGGCATATCAAGAACAACCTCATTATCAAGAAGAATTTCTCCCACAACCAGAAGGGCCATCGGAGCTGGAGTTACTCCTGGAGCAGTTTACTCGAGCCTCTGAGAGAATATGCTCCAGGATGGATCATCAAATCCAAGCCCTTCCCTCTTCCGATCCCTCATATCTCCGTGATATGGAGGAGGCTGTTCAACGCTCAGCGAAGCAAACAGAGTGGGTTGAGCAAGTTTGTGCACAACTTGCTCAAGATCACCCTTCTGCTACCATACAAGAAGAGGAGGAGGAAGAAGAAGGCTACACGGACATTAGGGAGCACACAGAAGTTGTCACGGAGAGCTCCCGTGATGATCATGATCAGGAATGTCCTGTCGTAGCCGACCACCCTTTCCCACATCCCACACTGAGCTTCGAAGAGGTGGGCATGAGTGAGGAGATGCAAGAAGATCTCATGAAAGAAATTGCTTGGCAACTTGCTCTCCAATCCGTGCTAGAAGAAGAAGAGCAAGAAAGGGTGCAGAAAGAGGTTGTGGAGGATGACGAAAGCGAAGCAGGAGGAGTTCTTGATCATTTCCCAGGGGTGATACCACATGAAGAAGGAAGGGAGGTTGAAGGAGCAATTGTCGTCCAGGCCGAGGACGAAGTTGAGGTGGAAGAGGCTTGCACCGGCCATGAGATACATGTGATATCTCCACCAAACTTCGAGGAGCTGCTTGGCAAGGACCCATTTGCAGTGTCTCTTTGCCAGACCAAGGCCACATCGACATCGGTCCCTCTTGGTGGACGCGATGGTGGCCAATCGATGCTGTCTTATCTGGTTTGGGGTAATGAGACGAGAGAAGAGAAGAAGAGGTCTCGAGGGTGGAGACTTCATCTGCATCAAGTACACGAGCCTTCATCACCTGCCACACCACATGCTCGTGACTTGAGACTCCACCTCATCGACGAGAACCTCAACTTCAAGGAGGTTCTAGCGTGGACCGAAACTTAGGAGCCATCGTCCGGCTCACGACGTGAAAGAAGCGCTTGTTGGGAGGCAACCCAACCAGTCGGTTTGCATTTCTTTCTCTATTACTCTTCGGTTGAGTCAGTTTTGTTCTTTGATTTTAGAGTCAATAACTCAACCTTTGTGAGATTTTGTGTGGTGTTTGTGTTCTGATTACTCTCTCCTCCTGGAATACATCGCCTGCCCCGTCCACCATCATTCACCCTTGATCTGGTAACTTCGTTCTACCCTCCTTATCTTTCCTCCATTGAGGACAATGTCGTGCTTAAGTGTGGGGGGATGTTCGATTATGTATGCGTGTCAATGGTTGGCTGTTTGTGTGCTTGGAGCCTAGTCCACTGCCCAAATTTCGATTTGAGGGCTCCAAGTACGTGTTTCCTTGCAAATTGCCTGCTCAGTATGCTTTGAATTGACAGTCTCTATAGTAATGTGCAACCTAGGGAGGTAGTGTAGCACTATGGAGGATGTTGAAGTATAAGATTTTTCCTATCTAGCTCTTTGCTGTGCCAGTTGATTTTGTGAATTAGTGGAGCTAGGACCGTTGAATTCATGTGGTGATGGTGACTCTATGTGGATTGTGTTTTGGACTCGTGTATCGAACAGGGTGCTCATATAGAAAATGGAAAGCAGTTGGTCCTCCATGTCGAAATCATTGAAATCTTAAACATGGGGTAAGCCCAACGTGTGTGGCATCGTTCATTGCACAAAATCGGGTTTTGGAAGAGATTTTAGTGATCCTTAGTGGGGTACTCCTACAAGGTGAAGCTAAGCTGTCTCTAGTACAAGTAAAATTTTCACCCGTTGAACGGTTTGCCTACTCGAGGATGTGTTTTTAAGGGCACGGATAGAGCTTCCGACCCCCCTTAATTTCATTGACCCTCCACACGAGTTGAGGAAAAGGAGTTAAAAGAAGTACTCTGGCGAGCGCCAGATGTACAGAAATTGCTCTTGCTCGACTAATAAGGGTCGACCGTGCAAAAGACTGCAGTTGGAACCCCCGCTAAGTGAATAAAAATGAAAAAAAAAAAGTAAGTAAAATGAAAGTGAAAAAGGGGTTCCAACGGTGAAATGAAATGAAAGAGCACCCCGGTACAACGAGTCCTTGGTTGTGAATGGTGTGAGTCCCTTTATCCATGAACTGACTGTCTTACTTCTACTTCTTCTCATGATCCTGGCTTGAGTCTTGTACTCGCATTGAGAGAGATAGGGAACGTCTTAGAAGACCAGTTGACCTCGTAAGCTGCTATATGATCTAGGAAATCCTCTACCGACGATCGGGGTTGTTTGTTGCTATAGAGGTCTGGAGAGCTGCATTGGTTTGAGTTAGGTTTGCTTGGGGACAAGCAAACGGTTAAGTGTGGGGGGATTTGATGACTCGATATTTGCACATGTTTTCCCCTGTGTTTCTTGATCGTTTGAGCTTTAATTATCACATCTTTGGCCTATTTTACGCTAGGTTGTGTTCCTTTGTCATATTTCAGGTCCTAGCACATAAAGTGAAGCATAGGCGCAAAGTTCAAGTCAATCAGAGATCAATTGACGATTCGGGAGAAGAAACTCGGGTATGACCTGAAGAAGAATGGATTTATACCTCACTTCATGAACAAAGAATCATGCAAGCTTGTTATGAAATGAAAGAGGACGAGACTACGAGCGTCTGGGATCAAACGGCGACTGATTCGGAGTCCGGACGAGGGAGAAACGAAGCATTGAACAGGCTCGGCAGTGAAAACACGGGCAGTAGGCCTTCAGAACACGGCCGTGTTCTGTGACCGTGTTTTTACTGCCGAGAGCTGATTTGAGTTTGGCCAACTCGAGCTGAAAACACGGGCGGGCTGAGGCAAAGCACGGCCGTGCCCTCGACCGTGTTTTGCCCAGAATCGGGTTTTTTAACCCAAATTCGAGCCAAAGGAGAGGGAGAGCTGGGTTTTGGATCCCAAACACCCAAGGGACGAACCAAAGAGAGAGGGGGCGATTTGAGGGCATTCTTGGAGTGGAATTGGAGGATTTCTTCACATTGGAAGCTCAAGGAACAAGCCCGGACTTGAAGACTGATCATCATAAGATTCTTACTGCAGTCTCTCTCTTCTCTATGGAGTAACTTCCCTTCACTTAGGTTTTGAGGAACCCTAGCCATGTTTGTTTGATTGGATGATTGTATGAGTACTCTGACTTGATAATCTTGAGTTCATATTCAATCTATGCATGTTTTCACGATTCAATTCTGCTTTAGTCGAGATTATTGATTCTGCTTTGATCCTATGAGAGCGAATACCTGATTAGGTCAATAGAGCACCATAGATTGATAGTAGTGGATCGATTGCTTTAGTCGAGGGTTGATTCACTGCTTTGTATCAATTGAGAACCTCATTCGATAGAGGGAGTCTAGTTCAGAACGCCTTGATCAGTTGTTCTAGAGAAGGATACGTCCCTCTAGGCAATTGACTCAAGAGGGCCTTGTTCCTTTAGTCGAGACTCAAGGTCTAGTTAAGGATTCTCCGCATTGTGAATGAAAGTGAAACAGGTTAGAGATCATCAATCGTTAATCTGGCTAGTGGCTAGGGGGAATCATACCTAAGTGAGTTCCCAACCTGTAATTAGATTAACTTTAACTATAGTTTGCTAGAGTAGTTTTAGTTCTTTCATCTTAATCTGTTTTGCTAGATAATGAACTGAAGCTGAGTAATAGTAACTCTAGAGACCCGTGGATTCGATATTTATTACTTGAGCCACTATACTGCAGTCCCTTTCATTGGTTACACTTGGCCATTGTTAGGAGTTGTGTCATAGCGAGTCAATAGGTGCGGCGTGGTCTGCGCCGAGTACGCCAAAACTTTAGGAGCAGCGCCGGCGTGGTCTGCGGTGTGGGCGTTGACAACGCCGATGGGGCTCGTCGGGCTCCATCACCACCACCGCCGGGCCTCTAGCTCCTTCTCCGAAACCCTGGAGATCCGAATCGACCGGCGTCCGAACCCGGATCGGAGGCAGCAAGTTCGTCGAAGCCGCCGCCGACGAAGATATGGAAGCCGGGAATGGAACACGATGGTCGCTGTCGCTGACAGCCAAAGTTACACTTTAGTACCTAAAGTTTTTAAGAAGATAAAAATAGGTCCAGCATCATATGTGGAAAATTACATTTTAATACATTAAAAATTTCTCTTTACATTTTAACACCTAATAAAAAAAACATATACAGGCAGGTCCAAAGAGATGGGTACCCAAGCCCAATCCATACCCAAAAATAAAATCCAAACCCAACTCCACCTACCCAAATCTTACCCAAATCCATATAGAATAAATCCATACCCAACCCATATAAATGGGTATAATTGGGTTTGGGCAAAAATACCCATGGGTGGGTAAATTGCCATCCCTACATTGAACTGTATTTTTTTATAAGCTTGAATTATTAATCTAGTGAGAGCTTATTAAGAGACAACAACAATTACCAGGGGAAAAAAAATACAACCATGCATACATAATGCAAAACATAAGTTACAAATGACCCCTAATCAAGCTTAAGTATTTATTTAGAGAGTCTCGATTCATCGACAATAACTCAAGTTATTCTTTTCTGAGGTAGTACTATCCTCCATTGCAAGGACTAATAACGGCTGATAAAGCAATTTCATAGCTTGGTCTTTGTCTTTCTCGGTAGGGAATCCATTTGCATCCCCACTATGATACATGAAATGATGTCCTCGAGCCAGATTCACTGCAAGATTCACGTACATTCCCATGCGGTGGTCAGAGTTTTTCACAACTTCTTCGTTGATTCTCTTCCACGTTTCACCGATTCGCCATTGAATGTACTTGCGTGCTTCTTCTTCTGAAACGCCTTTCTCCTTCATGTAACGTTCTATCGACTTGAGAATATCCCCTCTTTCTAGTTCCGCCTGCAACAGTAGTGTGCATGGACATATACATACATAGTCAACACCGGCATTTTCTTGTATGTATGTTACATTGTAGGGATTTCCTATGGTAACTTGAAGTAAGGTAACTTTAATTTTTTTACCTGCTATAGCAGGTTTCACAGGTCGTATTACGTAAAACACAATAGGCATTACGTAATGGTTACGTAACATTTGATAATCTTACGTAACAGTTGTAAAAGGTCATTACGGAAGCCTTACGTAATAGAATGTGTCCTTACGTAATGAGTATTAACCTCGCGTTACGTAAAATGCAAAGTCATTACGGAAGTCTTACGTAACGCTACTGAATTAACGGTTACGTAAGAAATAAATGTCGTTTCGTAACCTTTACGTAATGTAAGGTCTTTTTACGTAATGAGTATTAACCTTGCGTTACGTAAAGTGTTAAGTCATTACGGAAGCCTTACGTAACACTTCCGATTTAACTATTACGTAAGAAATAACTATCATTCCGTAACCTTTACGTAGTGAATGTGTATTTTACGTAACAGTTGTAAAATATCATTACGGAAGCCTTACGTAATAGAAGGTCTCTTTACGTAATGAGTATTAACGTCGTGTTACGTAAAAAGCTAAGTTATTACGGAAGCCTTACGTAACCATTCTAATTCAATAAGAATTAAAAAAGGAAAGATTAAAATATGGAAAGACAACTAAATGTGAAAAAAAGGAAAGAAAAAATTAAAAAAAGGTAACTTGGACATGTATGACCGGCAACTCATGTTGCCATTTATTTATTTAGTTATTTTTTTATTTTTTATTTCTTTAATCAATGGTTTAAAATAAGTGTGGTCAATTTTAACGGTTTAGATCTATGCAAGTTACCTAACTTGAAATTATACCCAAGTTACTGTAGGAAATCCCTACATTGTATTCGTTCAGGTTTCAGTTGAAGTGTACCTTAGAGGTTGCTAGATCGTTTGTAAGACGAGCAACGGTAGCTTCCCAACGAGTAAGTTTCGGGTAGTTAGTTAGGTACTCGAAAGCTTCTTTGGTGAGAGTCTCACCCGATGCAGCATAGGTGTGGATCAACACAATGCTTGATGCTACTGTATTCCAGCCGTGGTCCAAATACTCCTCAAACGTTTGGTCGAATCCAACGTTGTGGAAAGTATTGGCTTCTTCGAGGTACAATCTACATTGTTCTTTCCACTAGATTGAAAGCCAAAAAAGGGGGGTTTGATTATATTGATCGATGGTGTAATGTAATCACCATGAAGGAATGGAAGTCAAAGTTTGGAAGATACTATAATCAATTAATTAGTAGTGTATTTATTGTTCTTATACGTACTGCTTGTTTAAGGTAAGGCAAGCAGTTGAAGCCTTGCTGCTTAATGGTGTAGTAGGCCAATTCATTGGCAGTGTTGTAGACTGCCATAAAGCATATTTTCATGTACTCTGGAAGCTCATCCAGCTCCTCTGCATCCCACCTGATACATGATTTAACCGTTGCGACGCAACATCATCGTGTTCATCATCATGAAGCTAATTAATAATGATAATTAAGAATCCCATAATCAAATAAATAGGGAATATTCAGATTTAGGCGATTATATTCACATATATAACAACAACCTTAGAATGGCGGCGGTGAAGAGTTGGAGTTCATCTGGGGAACCGTAGACATCATACACATCATCGACGGCATTAATCAGACATACGAGCTTGGACATAATCTTCCTGCAATAGCTAAACTGAGGCTCCTGGATCAAACTTACCCCCCACAGAAAGCTCTCGTTCAGACGATCTCTTGCGAATTCTAGTTTCTCCGTAAGAGCCAACTCCTTCCACCACCTGCATGTGACATGTGTTACTTGTATATGTAACATTACAATACTGGCACATGTGTATACAATCTAAGTAGCGTGAAACTAGGCCAAACGCCCAAACCCAACACTGGTATGTCACTATCCAACTCGGTTCAGTCAGAACTTATTCTCTTTTCGTCCTGTCTGGTCCGTACGGATAGGGTCGGGTCAAATCGGACCGTGCCGGTGGGTTGACTCACATCACTAAATACGTTGTTTTTAAAAAAATTATACTTTGGTACTCAAATTTATTTTTTTACAATTTAGTACCTCAAATTTATCTTTTATAAAAAGATCCAGAAATTTTGATGGTAAAATTTGGTTTAGTATATTTATATTTTCACCATACATTATATTACCTAAAAAATACTTTACAAATAGTTCCTGTGTGTCGATATGAGAAATTTCATATCCGGCCCTAACCTAAATTGATTCCGCGAGTAATAGGGCAAAAAAATAACACGACCCTAACTGATCGTGTAGACAAATTGACCAGGCCTAGCTAAGCCCCGAATCATACCAAGTTAGTAGGTATCAAGGTTCAGACTCACAGCTCTCCTATCCTATACATGCTTAAAAAGTTTGTCGAGTTAACTGTATACATACCTGTTAAGGTCTTCCAGATCGGTTTGGTAGACAAGCTGGACCATGTTGAAGTCCAACATGGCTAATTCAAGCACTGCAGGATCCATCCCTTCAGTGTCTTTGTATTGTTCAATGTGCCACCTCGCCTCAGACCGTCGAATCCTCCAGTGGGAGGGAAGCTCCAAGGCTCGGGACAGTTGGTGACTTGTTATTGTCGTGCTTTCAGCCTTGTAAAGAAGCTTATGAAGATGGCTCCTAGCAAAGATTTTGGCTTCGTCAAGAACATTCTCATCTGGAATGCCAAGATACGAAGCCTCGTACAAGCTCAACAACCCTCTCACGTCGCTAGTGATTTCTTGCTTGAACTTTCCATCCTCGTCTCTAAATCCCTTGAAGACATCTGCTTGCGTGATTTTTAACCATGAATACGTAGAGAGGTCATTGATATGCATTTAATATATCTAGTTACTAAAAATAAATGATTTAGTGGTGATTCATTTTTTATTGTTGGTACTTTTTTTTCTTTCCATTTATATCGCTATGAATTTGGAGCTCCCGTCTGTTATGTAATCATCAGGTTGGTCAGATGGTTAGTTGGTTACTAACTATATATAATTTTTTTGGGTTATAGGTATAATATGCCCCTCTACTATGTCGTTTTATCGAACATGTCCCTCTACTATTTTTTACATCAAACATGCCCTTGTACTTAAGAAAAATGATCAAACTTGCCCTTCTGTTAATATTTTCATCCAAAAACAGCCAACCACGGTCGTACCTTGGTTTGGGCGACACAAATGTCTAAAATATCTCTGGTAATTTCACTTTAGAATTTTTTGGGTTCTTTTGTAGAGCCAAATACCTCTAATAATTTCACTTTAATGAGACCTAGAAAAATAAAACGGGGGACAAAACTGACATTTTTCTTCTCATTTGTCCCTCTACTATTTTTTACATCAAACATGCTCCTGTACTTAAGAAAAATGATCAAACTTGCCCTTCTGTTAATATTTTCATCCAAAAACAGCCAACCACGGTCGTACCTTGGTTTGGGCGACACAAATGTCTAAAATATCTCTGGTAATTTCACTTTAGAATTTTTTGGGTTCTTTTGTAGAGCCAAATACCTCTAATAATTTCACTTTAATGAGACCTAGAAAAATAAAACGGGGGACAAAACTGACATTTTTCTTCTCATTTGCCGATGTCGGGACGTCTACATCTCGGTTCAACCATGGCTGACGATTTTTTTAATGGGAATTTTAATAGAAGGGCATGTTTGATAATTTTTCCAAAGTACAAGGGCATATTTGATGTAAAAAATAATAAAGGGGAATGTTTGATAAAACTACATAGTAGAGGAGCATATTATACCTATAACCCAATTTTTTCCAACTAAAATTAATGAGCAATGTCTCTTTTATTTTAACTCGTAATTCAAATTTTTTGTACAGAGAGATCATATTAATCGTGCTCCTCAAAATGATATCCACTTTTGATTTTCTAGCAATCCATGCTCACAATAGGTGTCATTCCCAAGATACTAAACCAGACCTTGCTAGCTTTAATAACCAAAACAAAGATTACACTACCTCGAAGGTGTTCAGATCCATAAGCCTCGGCAAAGTCCTCTACAAGATATTGTCAAAAGTGTTGGCAAATAGATTATATTTCAACTAAATTTAGAGTATGTTGGTTGATAAATAATTTTTTCATTGCATAGATATGGATGAAAAATGTTATTTTCTTACTAATTTTGTTATTGTATTGTGCGAAATACTTTAAGGTTAAGATACTATTATATATGTATTGTTTCTCAAGCATAAGAAATAAATATTGAATAAAGGTTATGATCACGAGTTTCCTATTTATGTTAGACAAACTCTGTTTTTGTTATGTCAATTTTCTTTTCAGAGTGACTACATCATTAAATTGACAAGTTATGAATGGTTATTAACGAGTGTTAAAACCAAGGTTGTTACACCTCTACCGAGCGGCCGGTTGGACTAGGTCTGACCAAAGTCGTGTTCCAAAACCGCCTCTACAAAACCAAGTGTCTGATCGTTAGAGAGGGAGAAGAAGAGAGAGGGAAGGGGAGGGGGAGAGAGGCAAGAGGATGGTCGGTGGATCTTGAAATAAATATGTTTTCTTATGGAATTTGTGTTTTTAATAAATATAAGTTATTACATTCCATTTTAGTCACTAAATTTCTATCTTATATGTATATATATTTAGAAAATGTGTAAAACGGCTCAAACAAGTTGGACCTCAATCAAACCATTAAACTTCAAACTATTTGTTTGACCGGCTCAACAACTTGAACCAGTTTGACAACTTTGGTTATAGCAATTAAGTTTACAATGTTCATCATTGATGAAAAGTTATAATAATTCCGAAAATGGAAAAGTAATTTTTATGTCACCTAAATGTCATACGAAATTCAGCATTTCAAGTAATTTAAAATTTTTAAATGGGTTAATTGCATGGTTGGTCACTGAGATTACAAAAAACATTCAAGTTTGGTCACTCGAAATATTTAAATCCATTGGTGGTACTTCAGTTTACTGAAACCGTTCATGTTTGGTCACTCTCCGTTCAACTCCGTTAACTTTTGCTTACGTGGCGGTCAACTCTAAAAGTTGACCGTTAAATGTGTGACGTGACAATTAAAAAATAAAAATTTAATCTTTGTATAATTTCCACCTATTTTTCACAAATATTAAAAATTAAAAAATAAAAAATAAAACCCCCTAATTGTTTATCCCCTCCAACAAACCTCAGACCTTATTCCATCAACGTTCCCAACGAGGCAAATATCGTCTCTGGTGGTTGTGGCGGATGAGGTGGAAGGACTGGAGGCCGATGGTGGAACAGGAAGGGTGGGTGGAGGAGAGAGAAAGTGATAGCCCTTGGCTTGGCCGCTCGTTCCATGAGCATGAAAACACCATCGATGAATTATTGTTGTTAATCGGATACTCCTCCACCGTCGCCACCGCCGCCATCATTCCCGCCCCCACCCCTCCGCCACCGTCGCTGAACTCGTGCTGGTGGTAGAATTGGGACAACTAGTAGATGAAGTGAAATAAGAATCGGGTTTGACAGACCAACTATCTTTATTGTAATCCAACTTTTTAGTTTTGACTGATTGTAATATAAATCCATATAGAAACATAAAAAATGACCTTAATAAAAATAAATTTATGAGTAAATTAATTACATGGATCAGTTGTAATTTTAGATTAGATCATCATACTTAATGATGCTGGTAATTAAAATTTTATTATGAGAGACTAGTTTATAACACTAGAACATATCACATACACTCAAAATGAAGAAAATATATATATCCATAATCTTCCACTAATGAAGTTATAGGATGTCTAAAATAAGTAGCATCGATAAGTGGCGGAGCCAGAAATTTTGTCTAAGGGTATTCACAAAAATAGATAAATAATTAAAAATAAAATTAAAAAGTTTAATTCATAAAGTACATCGATTCATCGTATCTCATATCGAACCACAACGTGTTTTCATATAATATATTTGTCACTTATGTTGTGAGAGTTGTCTTTTCATTGGGGTAGAGTTTTCATTCCCAAAAAAGAGAAGGAGATTTAATCAAATCTTAATGGGACTTGGATTCGGTAGATTAGACGGGAATTAATTTGGATCATTATATATTTTTTTTTATAATGTCTATAACTACAATTGGATAGTGGTTCAACGAAACTTCTATTAGGTGTAAGGATTGTCAAATTGTCAAGGGTTCAAATCCTACTAACAACTATATACATTTTAATGTGCTAATTTGTTTCAATTTTTTGGCCAAGGTATGTCAACTGACTACCCTTGGCACTAAACAGGTCCGCCCCTGGCCTCGATATAATTAACAGGAACTTAATTGGCGTCTCGTGGATTGAACTCTATTATACATAATAGAATTATTGAACGCAAAAATAATTATACTATATATAAAAATAGATTATGTTTGTGCCAGCACTTCTACTATTTTTTAAAGTATTTGGTGATTTAAAGTACAATTTAAAGTTGTAACATAATGTTAAATGTACACGTTTAAGTTGTACCGTAGTGGAATTTGTATCTTTATGTTATGGTACAATTTCAAGTTATACCATAAATGAAATAATAGAAAAACATAAATGAATTAATAAGAAAAAACATAGGTATAACTTAAAATTGTACCATAACATTAAAAGTACAACTTCGAGTTTTACTATAAATGAGAAAATTAACTAAGCTACTTATAATTTAAAAATTAAAGCATTATAAAATTCCTCATATTATATACCTGGAGATACCCAGATTCCAGCCTGTCGGAGTAGTCTGAATCGGAGGGCACATGTGTGGAGGTTGTTTCCACTTATGGCCGCCGCCTCCACAGTCCTCAGAGCATTCTGAATCTCCGGCTCGAAATGGTAACCGATTCCCAGCCGCTGCAACGTGTCAATCATCTCCACCCTCTCATCGGCCACCGTTGCTTCCTCGCCGCCGCCTTCTCCGATATGATCATCACTTAACAAATTCCGTCTCACATACTTCTTCAGCTCCTCCACTCGCTCTCTCCAACGGCCCTGTATCAATAATCAATTGCTCAGTTTATGAAAATAGCTTGAAGTTAGTTGTATATTTACACGTACACAAGTGACATTTTTGGATAATTTCTTCTCGTAAAATTAAATATTGACCGGTCGAATTATGAAAATATATTAAGGTGGTATTATATATATGTACACATTACTTGAGTGTTGTCATCCGGGTGCTGTGGCTTGGAACGTTGATGGGACTCCCAGATGTTTGGACCGTAATTTCCGGATCGCCGTTGGATAACTGTCGGCGGTTCCGCCGTGCCGGTGCTGGTATGCTGCCTGCAGGCGGCGGCGAGTCTTGTACTGCATTTCAGGAGGTAGTGGCGTGCAGGAGATAATCGATTCCTTGCTGGTTGATTCTGAGCAGAGAAGAAAATCCTTGCACCTTGAGCAGCCATATTTTGTCTGGCAATTGATTCTTCTTTGGTACCCTTTCTTCTTCAGCTTCTGCTCATATATATACTAACTAATGGGGAACGGTTCCAATCGACCATGATGCACATAACCATTTTAGGGATTTCCTATGGTAACTTGAAGTAAGGTAACTTTAATTTTTTTACCTGCTATAGCAGGTTTCACAGGTCGTATTACGTAAAACACAATAGGCATTACGTAATGGTTACGTAACATTTGATAATCTTACGTAACAGTTGTAAAAGGTCATTACGGAAGCCTTACGTAATAGAATGTGTCCTTACGTAATGAGTATTAACCTCGCGTTACGTAAAATGCAAAGTCATTACGGAAGTCTTACGTAACGCTACTGAATTAACGGTTACGTAAGAAATAAATGTCGTTTCGTAACCTTTACGTAATGGAAGGTCTTTTTACGTAATGAGTATTAACCTTGCGTTACGTAAAGTGTTAAGTCATTACGGAAGCCTTACGTAACACTTCCGATTTAACTATTACGTAAGAAATAACTATCATTCCGTAACCTTTATGTAGTGAATGTGTATTTTACGTAACAGTTGTAAAATATCATTACGGAAGCCTTACGTAATAGAAGGTCTCTTTACGTAATGAGTATTAACGTCGTGTTACGTAAAAAGCTAAGTTATTACGGAAGCCTTACGTAACCATTCTAATTCAATAAGAATTAAAAAAGGAAAGATTAAAATATGGAAAGACAACTAAATGTGAAAAAAAGGAAAGAAAAAATTAAAAAAAGGTAACTTGGACATGTATGACCGGCAACTCATGTTGCCATTTATTTATTTAGTTATTTTTTTATTTTTTATTTCTTTAATCAATGGTTTAAAATAAGTGTGGTCAATTTTAACGGTTTAGATCTATGCAAGTTACCTAACTTGAAATTATACCCAAGTTACTGTAGGAAATCCCAACCATTTTATGGAATATGTCTGATTTTATTTCATATAAATTTTGAGGGCATTTTTTTTCAAGTCGTAATTTAATTTTTCACAGACAAATCAGATTAATTTTATTCTTCAAAATTTTATTCACTTTGATATATTTTGGAATGAAAAAAAATTGAGACATTTATTACCAATCTATACCATGATGATAAACTGGTAATGTCTGGTATTACATAAGATAATACCACGTGGAAGTGTAAGTAGGAATATATAAACTGTTATTTACTACAATTATCATTGTTTACCTCCAGTTACAACACCTATATCATGGTGTTTTGGTCTTGTTTTTTTTTTTTAAAGAAATTTGTAAATTCAATAGATCACGATAAACTTGTTCCTTCTCTACAAAACAATTCAAAATTCAAGTTAAAACGAATGTAGTAACAAGTGTTATTAATTTTTTTCTTGAAATATAGTAAAAATTGATATTCTTTTATAAACCACAACAAATTCACTCTAATATGAAAATATTAAAATCAAAATCAGAACGAAAAAAGATAAAATTCATTAAAAAGTGAAAAAGTAAAAAATTATTAATTGTTAGATCTAGATCTTCTTGCCCCCATTTAAAGTTAAGTGTCCAGATCTATCTGATCTGATTATGGAAAGTTGGTAATCAAATGTGTGTATGTAATAAGATAGCGGTGACACTATTTGACCCTGCAACCACAGCAATAATATGTGGACTTTTTTCCAGAAATAGCACCTTTAAAAAAAAAATTACAAAACTAGCACCCTCCCAAAAATATTTACAAAACTAGCACCCTTTTTTATTGACCGCACCCTTGTGGTGCGTTTTACAAATAAACCGCATCCTCCAGATGCGTTTTATACGTAAACCGCACCTGGAGGGTGCGTTCTATTCTGGTGGGCCTAAAACGCACCTTGGCCATGCGTTTTCATGTCTGGCCTACATAAAACGCATGGCCGAGGTGCGGTTTAGGCCTGACCTACTCAAACCGCATCTTAGTGATGCGGTTTATTCCTCCAAGAATAAACCGCATTGCTAAGGTGCGGTTTGGCCATGTAGACCGCACCCCCCAAGTGCGGTCTACGTGTCAATAATTTTCCGACACAGCCATGCAGACATGCAGAGAATTATTGACGTAGGCCTGCATGGCAGACTAAAACCGCACCCTAGAGGTGCGGTTTTCATCATTTTTTTCCCTATATAAGACTTGCCGGAAAACCTCTACTCTTCACACCTCTCATTCTCTCTTTCATTTTTCTGTTGTATATCTATATTTATTTAGTGTGTTTGCCATTAAGATTAACTCGTAAGTTTATTTTGTGTTACTTTTTATGCCATTAAGATTAACTCGTAAGTTTATTTTGTGTTACTTTTTATGCCATTAACATTAACTCGTAACTTTATTTTGTGTTACTTTTTATGCCATTAACATTAACTCGTAACTTTATTTTGTGTTACTTTTTATGCCATTAACATTAACTCGTAAGTTTATTTTGTGTTACTTTTTATGCCATTAACATTAACTCGTAACTTTATTTTGTGTTACTTTTTATTGTTATTTGTGATTTGTGATTTTTATGATATTAACTAAACTACGGTTTGTTTGTGTGCAGATGGCATTCCGTCAGTTAACGCTTGGCTTACGGTGGAATGGTTACACGGAAGAGACCGGAAAGGGGGCCACCTACGTCGGTGGCAATTTTCAGAAAATAACGGTCGGTACCAGACCGAAGCTTGAAGACCTCCATCAAATATACACTGACGTTACTTGCATGGATGGCACGAGGAGGATAGATCGTATGGTGTACCGATACCCAAACAGAGCAACTGGGTCATTGTGGCATGAGGAATATACCATAACCACTCAAGATGACGTAGATTCCATGCTCGAATTCTTGAGGTCCAACAAATTGGCCAAATCCGAGATGTTCGTTTACACCGAGCCAGCCGTTGGTGTTGGAGGTCATTCTGGACACGGTCAAACATCTGGTATCCATGGTGGAGGTGAATTATATGACGATCATCCCTACCAAAGTTACCATGATCCTCATTCCTATTTTCAGTACCAAGATGGAGGGCAAGGTGCAGGCCATCATCAATCTTTCTCGTCATATGAAGAAGAAGTTCAACCGGACGTCCCCAACCAAGCCCAGTACAACTTCCATTCAGGCAGCGGTAGTTTTCACAACTACCATTATGGAGCTGATGAAGGTGCCTTTTATGAGCAGGATCCGATGGAGGCTGCCACACCAGCACCAGTCAGCGACCCCTCTGATGAAGAAGGAGAGAACAACGTCAGTGCAGACAGCTCAGACCCTCTTGAAGGTGCTGATGATTCAGCACCAGATTCAGATTCAGATAATGATCATGATGTGGCTCCTGACCGTGTACCAGTCCCCTACTACACCTGCAAATAGTAATTAAAAAAATCCGGCCACTTCAACCCGTCCGACGCCTGCAAATAGTAATTAAAAAAATCCGGGGACACCTCTGGTCGAGTGCTTCTTCCTCCTCCTCCTCCCCTTCCTCCTCCTTCTTTTTCTTTGTGTCCTTCTTCCTCTTGTTGGGCACCAACAGAAGGAGCAATCGTGGCCTTTTCTTCGTTCTTCTTCCGCCAGCAGAAGGAGCAGTCAACTCCGTCAGTAGAAAAGAGCATCAGCGATAGTCGGGTTGTTGGGAGCAGCATGTCAATGAACAAAGCATGTTGGAGGAGCTGCAAACCCAAGTTGGTCTCGCAGACATGTACAGCCAGCTCCAGCCGTAAGAAGGCACAAATGGAAATAAAAGATTGAGACAACGGTCATCTCAACAGAAGAAGGAAAGAAGATCAATTCACCAACCAAGAATCAATCAAGCAAAATAAAATGAGTAAAGAAGCTTGAGCAAGCGATCAGTACACAGTATAAAAGGAAGAGTCGAGGTGCTGTATCAGGCAGACTTTTTGGGTGAATCAAAATCAGAGTGCTAAGGTGTGTGAGAAAGATTTTGAGTGAAAAGTCGGCACAGGAGTCGGGGAGATTTCTGGGTATAGGTATTGGGAAATACCAAGGTTCTATCAGCTGGGTAGTTGATAGGTTAATTTCGTCGATTCAGCGGGGAGCTAATCGACTGGGTACTTGAGAGTTTTTGTAACTGTGGGAGCTTCATCGAATCATCCTTAGTGCATCGTCTGAGATCACACAACGTGATACTCGAACCGTGGAATAGTTAGTGTTGAGATCCTTATTCTCTCAACACTGGAAACCACGTAAAAATTCGTGTGTGGTGTCATTTATTAATTCTCTGCGATTTTGGTGTTCTTGCTCTGTTTTTGGTTTCGTTCTTGGTATGTTCTTATGTGTTAAAATGCAGGGGAAGTTTTGATCTCAAGAATCAAGCAATCTATAAGCAGGAGGTGTTAGTGATACGGTGAGTTTGGCTGAAGTTTAAAGTGGTGGGCTTTGCAAGAAAGTTACCATCATATTAGTGATCTGGGATTTTCTTAAACGAAGGGTAAGCTAGTTGGGCCCAAATCTCATAAGCCCAGTTCGAGTGATTTGATTCGCGACTCAAACACGAGAAGCAAAGCATCACTGTTGCATTTTCGATCAATTCAAACAATACATTGGCTGTTATTTCTCACTTGTTCTCGGCAGAAAAGTTGAAGAGGGGTTTTTTGCAGGAGCAGAATTTGAAGAAACAAAAGGCCGGAAAACTGCAGACTTCGCCTGATCATCTTTCGCTCGACGCACCAACACGTGGTATCAGAGCCTGGTCTCCGTGGAATAAGGTCTAGCGATCTCTGGAGCAACGAAAATGACACTTGGTTCGGGAAAGAGTGCGGTGTTGTACCTGGCCGATGGGTTCTCACAGAATCGACCTCCGAGGTTCGAAGGTGTAAACTACGGTTACTGGAAGAATCGCATGGAATTGTTTATCGGCTCCACCGATCCAAAAATCTGGAATCGGGTCATCGATGGCCCTTTCGAGCTCAAGGAAGATCGAAGCAAGTGGACAGACGATGATTACGAGAAATACCAGCAAAACTGCAAGGCTACCAATTTAATGTACTGCTCGCTGGGTCCTGAGGAATATCACAAAGTCTCCGGGTGCAAAACTGCAAAGGAGATATGGGACAAACTCCAGGTAACATACGAAGGCACCTCTCAAGTGAAAATTTCTCGGATTAACATGCTGAAAACAGAGTTCGAAACCTTTAAGATGGATGATGGAGAATCTATAAGAGAAATGTCAGAAAGATTCACTAACATTGTGAATAGTCTTGAGAACTTGGGAGTATCATACGAAAGCGGAGACCTTGTTCGCAAAATTCTATGGTCTCTACCAAAAATATGGGATCCTAAGGTCACAGCAATAGAAGAGGCAAAGAACTTGAGTACTCTGAATGTTGATGAACTCATCGGCTCTCTCGCTACCTATGAAGAAAAGCTAAAGAGAGAAAACAATGAAGAACATAAGAAGGATAGGAAGGGGATAGCATTTAGAACTCATGCCTATGAGGAAGACTCAGACGACTATGAGGATATGGACAATGACGAGCTTGCCATTCTCAACAAGCGCATAACGCATCTCATGAGAATGAGAAAAGAAAGAAGACTGGACAACTTCTCAAATCAATACAAGGACAGAGATGCTGAGAAAGATCAAGGATTTAGGAAACAAGGTTCAAATCGTCAAAATCAGAAAACAAGAAAAGAAAATTGTTCAACCGAGAAAAATCAAACAGGTTGCTACAAATGTGGACGACAGGGTCACATCAAGGCAGAATGTCCTCTCTGGAGAAAGGAGAAAGCTATGGCCGCAACCTGGAGCTGCAGTGAAGATGATGAGGACAACTACGAAGAGATTCCTCACAAGAAAGATGCTTGCTTGATGGCTATTGATGATTTGTCACTCGATCCTCACAGCAGGCAATCCGAGGTAAGTAAGCCTCATGACTTTAGTGAATCGGATTATTACAGTGATGATGATCCTTTAACAAACACCATTAGAAGTATTCAACTCGAATTTGCTGTGGTTAAGGTAAAATACAGTAAGCTAAAAGAAGAGCATAATGAAACGAAAATCAAATGTGAAATTCTGAGTAAACAGTCTGATGGATATAAAGAAAAATGAAAAAATCTGGTTGACACTCTAGAAGAGTTGAAACTCGAGAATGATAGGCTTAGAAATAACTATCATAACGAACTGATCAATCAGGAAAGTACTAAACTTGAACTAGAGAAGTTCAGATATGAAAACAAAAGTCTCAAGGGCAAAACAGTGGAGTCAGATATAAACAAGAATGCAGTAGATAGTAGCAGCAAAAATAATAAGAACAAGGAAGTAGGGACGTTGAGTAGTTGTGTTATCCCTAGCAAGGTTAACGAAAAGTGCAGTTCAAGTGATACTGAAAAATCAAGAAAACTGGAAGTCGAAAATCACAGATTGGTTGCACAAGTCGAGTTAGTTAAAGGGAAGAGTACTGATCATTCTGGCAGCCATAAGGGTCACTACAAAACTCAGAACAATCTCAACAAACTCGACAAACATGAGTGTTTTTATTGTCATAGACCTGGTCATTTAAAAAGATACTGCAAGAGAAGATTAGCTGCTAAATTGAGAGTAAGAACTATGAGATGTTTTAACTGTGATGAATTGGGTCATATAAAGAATCACTGCAAGTTTAATTCCTTAGAAAACACCTATCAGAAAAGGAAACCTTGTTATTCTTGTCAAAAACTTGGTCATTGGAGCTTCAATTGTCATTTTAAGCAGTCTGATTTCTTAGCAAAGAATCGAAATGAACCCAAGCTAGTCTGGGTTCGCAAAATGACATAATTGTTGAGTGTGCAGGTTTGTTCCCAAGTGAGCATGGGGGCAACTGAATTAAATCTTGATGGTTGCTCACATGATATGTTAAGTTAAACAGACTGCTTAACAATTACAGAGAAAGGTAAGACAAGAAGTATATATATGTCCAGTGGATATTTGTCAAGAAAACAATTTAGAATTTAGTGCGAAGTAATCACATCCCTCCCTCACATAAGCAAGGGACATCCGCATCATTATCACAGGTAACTCAAGCAAAGGTATGATTATAATGCATACCTATTCCAACTCTCCTTAATGTCTAGATGCCTTCTGGTTATTAGTGGTGTATCACATAACTATCAATAGTTCTCTTTTACAGAGCGGGTGTATGACAAGTTTAGTTGAACATATTCATCGTGAATACTAGGATATGTGAATCAGTTTTCAAGTAGAATGATATATGGATTAAGGTGTTAAACTTTTTAGGACTTGGCGTTTCATTCCTGAAGCTTCTTTGTCCACTGCCTAGTTGCTATACTGCAGACTGAATGTCTTACGGACATGGTTGTTGAAGTTGTTAAACTCAGTTCTGAGAACCTAAATTAGATCAGTTGGAAGGGAAAATAAGGAATAACCAGTTCATGTTGATGGGAGAACTGAACTTCATTTAGAGGGCAGCTAAGACTGAAAAATATTTGTTGATGTGAGGATTGAACTTCCTTTATAGCTTAGGAAACAAAGGGTCAAGTTCAATATCCTATTAGCATCTACTACCCAACCATCAATTTTATACGATCTCAATGGAGCTTGAACGGGTAAGTAAATTTCAAATGTTTAGAAAGGGTGTCTTTTATATTTTGAGTGAACTGGGTATAGGTATTGGGAAATACCAAGGTTCTATCAGCTGGGTAGTTGATAGGTTAATTTCGTCGATTCAGCGGGGAGCTAATCGACTGGGTACTTGAGAGTTTTTGTAACTGTGGGAGCTTCATCGAATCATCCTTAGTGCATCGTCTGAGATCACACAACGTGATACTCGGACCGTGGAATAGTTAGTGTTGAGATCCTTATTCTCTCAACACTGGAAACCACGTAAAAATTCGTGTATGGTGTCATTTATTAATTCTCTGCGATTTTGGTGTTCTTGCTCTGTTTTTGGTTTCGTTCTTGGTATGTTCTTATGTGTTAAAATGCAGGGGAAGTTTTGATCTCAAGAATCAAGCAATCTATAAGCAGGAGGTGTTAGTGATACTGTGAGTTTGGCTGAAGTTTAAAGTGGTGGGCTTTGCAAGAAAGTTACCATCATATTAGTGATCTGGGATTTTCTTAAACGAAGGGTAAGCTAGTTGAGCCCAAATCTCATAAGCCCAGTTCGAGTGATTTGAGTCGCGACTCAAACACGAGAAGCAAAGCATCACTGTTGCATTTTCGATCAAATCAAACAATACATTGGCTGTTCTTTCTCACTTGTTCTCGGCAGAAAAGTCGAAGTGGGGTTTTTTGCAGGAGCAGAATTTGAAGAAACAAAAGGCCGGAAAACTGCAGACTTAGCCTGATCGTCTCGCGCTCGACGCACCAACACGGGTTGAGGTTGAAAGACGTATAGCTTTGGGATAATGGAAACAGAGAATTGTATTGATTATTGTTCCGTAGAATGGAAAGATATATCCAGTACATTAGGTCTCCTAGCTACAGAGTGGAGATGAACGTGGAACTATAGAAGAAAAAAAAATTAATTGCTCTTTTACTTCTGTAATAAGCAGTGTCGGAGATAAGAACTGGCAAACGGCAGCAGCGGTCACAGGACGGAGTAGCTCTGCGACGGCTAGGCAGGGGTAGGAGATTTTTATTTAAGGTGTAGGTTGAAATTGGGATTAGGGGTAAGAGTGTCAATTTGGTGCATTATAGGGCGACAAAAATAAAATTTTAGAGCGACAAATAGCGATTCAGAAAAAAAAAACCAAACAAAAACCCAATGTATACATAACTTGCCGAGTTTATCAGAAGATTAGGATTTGTTCATTTTCTTTTACCGGCTAACCCTTTTTGGAAAGGTGTCTAGGCATGTGTATATTTCAACAGGTTATACTACAAACACAAAGAGTTCGATCGGTTTGTCCTTCCCATGTAACATATGTTCACCATGTATTTATTCCTTGTATGGAGAAGAATATCAAACCACCTTGTATCTGCGCCAATTATGGGTATCACTTGTGCTTTTTATGTTGTAATTATTAGAACTCCATTGGTAAATCTGGAAGCAAGTGACCACTATCATGAAACATCATATTGTAAAAACTTATCTGCAATCATGAGGTTATTTCAGTCAAAAGAAACCATGTTCTATATGTTGAAGATCAGCATTATAACTTGAATAGTTCAATTCGGCAACTATCTTAGCTCTTACATATAAAATCTGTGTAAAAGTGGTATATGATTGAAGCTATTCCCTATGCTAACACTAAGCAGAATAATCTTTGTTTACTGGAAACTAATAATAAAAATATTCAAATTAGGAAAATGATGATACTGAAAAGGAGTATCATAACAAAAGCAACAAAAAGTATAGCTATGTATCTTTAATCAACTCAAAAGTCAACCCAGAAGATCAACCAAATGAACAGATGGTTAAGAGCAGGGCTGACCCATGTTTTTCGGAGGCCCTGTTTGAAAATTAAAAATGTGGCCCCAAATTTTTATTCTTATAAATTTATTATAAAAATAATTATTAAATAATAATAATAACAAAGACATAAATTCACAAAATGACTAAAAATAACAATTTTTATATGTGGAGCTTGGAATTTATAGTGATCATTGAATCCTTTGCGGGCGCCATACTGTGGTTGATTGGCTATGGATGCTACTCTGCAAGTACCCGCAAACAACAAAGAGCATCCTTTTGACATTCGTTAGTGGTTATAATAGGATATAATGGTTAGGCAAATGGGAATCGACCTGGCGTGATCTTATGAGGCATTTCGATTGTTGTTTTAGAACCAACCAAGTTGAAATGAACAAAAGTAGGCCAGCGATGTGCTGCTACCGGAGAGAGAACCCAACAAATACACTTGGCAACAAAATTTGTCTAATTGTCTGCTTAGTCCATTAGAAATGGGAACTGTAATGGGCCACCATGTTGGATTAAATATATATATATATACATGAGGCCCAAAAGTTGTTATGTGCTAAAAAATTCATAGGAAAGATGGGAATAGCAGCCGTTGGGCCTATAAATTATTGGGAAAGAGGAGTGAGGCGTCATTGGCTTATGGGCTAATGAGGCCCATAATTCTTGAGGCCCTGTGTTGTAGGTCTGACCAGCACAGGGGCTGGACCGGCCCTGATTAACAGATCACACATTACTATCAAAGAACTAAATAACCCACAAATCAACTCTCTAAGCACAACACTCAACCTTCCATATTTACCCTGCCAAAAATTGCTTTGGCGTAACAATATAGGTGGAGGAGGTTAGGCGGTTGTCGAGTCTGATGGGAAGGTTAGAGAGACGGTGATGGTTGATTGTTTAGTGGGTCGGGACACTATTTAGATCTGTTTACATTAGTTGCGTCTTTTACATTTGCGTTCAACAGGCCAACGTCACTAAAGCTTTCCATATTTACCCCTCTCTTAAAGAACGTGCCTCATATTCACTCAAAACTTCCGTGTTAAAAATATTGTTGTTTTATGGTAGTTATAAAATTTGAGTCTATGTTAAGAATTCTGCATCACTTCTACACATTCAATACTATTGCAATTAGATATGCAATATTTGCACCAATGACATTAGGGTTGAGATTTTAAAATTATTCTCCTTTTATAAGATGAACATAAATAGAATTAATTATTAAACTCAAATTAAAATAATCAAAATATGAAAATAGAAGTATCAAATACCAAAAAAAATATTTACGGGAGAGTAAGTGAGTTAGCTAATCATGGTGAAAAATTCCTATGATTTTTTAATTTAAATTTCCTGTATGTTTTAAATTTTAAAAAATTAATTTTTTTAATGTTATTGGTTATGTTTCTTGTCTTTTTTCAAAGAGACCATAGTTTAAATCCCATCAATGATATATTTTTTTTTCTTGTAAATAAGAAAATAATAAATAATTATGAAAACGAATCTTCCCTTCCTACTTTCGCTATTGATGCAGGGATTTTGTAATGGGGAAAACACATTTCTTATTTCACTATTATATAAGGTGTAGCGAAAGTAAGCGCGGTGGTTGAGCGTTTAGAAGGATTGAGCCCGTTTACATTAATAGCCCCTTAACCATCCGCGTTCGTCAAACCAACAACACTCAATCTTTCCATATTTATCCCTCCAAAATTTGCTCTAGCGTAACAATAGAGGTGGAGGAGGTTAGCTGGCTGCTGAGTCTGATGGGAAGCTTTGAGAGACGGCGATGGTTGAGCGATTAGTGGGTCGGGGCACTATTTGGGCCCATTAACATGAGTAGTGTTTCTTCCATCTGCGTTCGGCAAACCAACATCACTCAACCTTTCTATATTTATCTCTCTCTTAAATACACATGTGCTACATATTCACTCAAAACTTATGTGTTCAAAAAAACAAAAATCGTTGATTTATGGTAGTTATAAAAATTAAGTCTATGTTAATTATTTTATATCGCTTCTACACAATCAAGAGTGCATTCGATTCAACGGAAAAAAAGAGTAATTCGATATGCGATATTTAAACCAATGACATTTGGGTTGCGATTTAAAATTATCCACCTTTAATAAGATAAATAGAAAATAAGTAATTATTAAAATCAAATTAGAATAAACAAAATATAAAATTAGAAGTATAAAAAAAACAAAAAATATTTACGGAGAGTTAGTGAATTAGCTACTGTGGTGGAAAAGTCCTGTGATATTTCAGATTTAACCTTTCTGTATGTTTTTAATTTAAAAAGATCAAACAAATTTGTTTAGTGTAGTTGGTTATGTTTCTTGTATTTGTTTGAAGAGACCGTGATTGAATCTCGTTTCTTATGCATTTTTCATGTAAATAATAAAAATAACTAAAAATAATAAATGATTGTGAAGACGAGGCTACGCTTCCTACTTTTATTCTAGATGTAGGAAATTTGAAATGGAAGTACAACTTTTCCCATTATTCTTGTAGACTAGGTAGATAGATGCTCGATATAAGGGAGTTGCTCGATGCCAAAGAGCGGAAGATGTTTCAGCTCCGAGTTTGAGCAGAAGCCGGAGGCCTTCAGTGTCATATCTAGCCGCGCTTGGGTTGACCAAGGGAAGTGCAAGAGAAGCAGATAGACCTGGCAATCGGGTTGGGTTGGGAATCTCGGGTTACGGGTCTTCACTGGTGGGTCACGATGAGTTTGCTGATTTCGGGTCGGGTTTCGGATCATTTCGGGTCATGAGCGTTCGCACAAACAATATCAAACATGCTTCATAAATTTTTAAAGAACACCAATTTTTACGTATGTGCGACAATAGTTTACCTAGAACATGTCAATTAACAAATGCTCAACTCCTTCCATGCTAATGAAAAGAAATACAAATTGCACAAATCGTCAAATAACAATGACAAAAGTAATACTACTACAATAAACAAATGATGTTTGATTATATTAGCACTCCAAACTTGTCTTTCAAATCCTAATAAATTTTTTTAAACATCTCACCAAAGTATGGGTGGTTTTATCATTTTGAGAGTGACATATACAATGAAACGGGTCTGGTGGGTCGACTCACAAACCAACCCGATCCGACCCAAAAACTACGGGTTAATCGGGTTCGGGTCATTCGAGTTTCTGGTTATAAAAATGTCAACCTATTCTCTATTTTTCGGGCGGGTTCGGGTCGGGTCAACGAATCGGATCCTCATTTGCCAGGTCTAGAAACAGAGGATTTTATTTTCAACGGATTGTTGCGTTGCCATTGCTACCGTTGATTGTGCTTACTGCTTAGTGTGCAACTTTTTGTTGTTAACTTGTAATTATGGTGTAGTAAAAAAAGGGTTAATTGCATGGTTGGTTACTGTAATTACAAAAAAACGTTCATGTTTGATCACTGGAAATATTTAAATTCAATATTGGTCACTCAAATTAGTTAAATGATTCAAGTTTGGTAACTCTTCATTACCTTCCGTCAGCTTTCGTTAACACCGTCAGTTATTTGCTGACGTGGCTAACAAACTCACCTAATCACCTATTTTAATTTTAACAAAAATAAAATAAAATTCAATCATGGGACATCATAAAAAACTTGCCATATCATAACTACTTAACCAATGTGACCCGACCATTAACCCATGATCCAACTACCCCAAATTAAAATCCAACATTAATCAATCTGCAACTCCCTCTTCTCATCCGTCTCATATTATTTTTCCTTCAACAAAAACTCCACACCGTAGCCACCACCACTTCCCCTCTTCTCCTCCACCGTCATTAGTTCTCCCGCTTCCACCTCCTCCTCCAACTCCCCTTTCCAAATCCCACTTCCCGCTACACAGTCCACGCCCAATCGTTGCGCTGCCTCCAATCGAGACGGCGACAACGAAGACACCTATCAGTTACGGAAGGATTCGCAAAACCTTAGCTCCGACGACGGTAACAAGAAAAGCAAGAACAACGACGGTAGCGATGGTGATTTGGGAGAAGAGGGAGGTAACGGACGATGATCCCCTTTCTTATCTAACGCCAGCTAGCGGCGACAATGTTGGACTTGGAGGAGGAGCTAGCATCGTGAGGTCGAGCTCGGAGAAGGATTTGTGTGTGAGATTCTTCTTGAAGGGAAAATCTGGACATACCAGCGACAATTTCTAATTGAGCTTTTTAGGGTTTTTATTTTGGTTGGGTCAAATAAAGGAAGAAGGAAGGGTTGGTTCGTGGGTTGGGGTGGGGTGGGTAACTGATATGGTGGGTTTTGTTGACTGTACGGGTTGGGTTTTTTTTTATAATTTAAATTGGGTGAATCAGCACTTCTGTTAGCCACGTCAGCAAATAACTAACGGTGTTAACAGAAACTAACGGAAGGTAACGGAGAGTGACCAAACTTGAATCATTTAATTAATTTTAGTGACCAAAATTGGATTTAAATATTTCCACGGACCAAACATGAACATTTTTTGTAATCTCAGTGACCAAACATGCAATTAACCCGTAAAAAATATATATTTCTATATTAGCTTGGTGTGCCGTTGTGGGCTTCTTTTTCCTACGTAGTGGGCTTCGTGTGGCTATGGTGGGCTTTGGATTTCGTCTACTTTGTGGGCTTGGTGTGGCTATTGTGCATAGAATCTGGTGTGTGTGAGGTAGATTTTTTTTTTGGTAACTGAGGGAGAGTTTATTCTTGTGAATATTTTTTTTTGGATGAACAATTTATGTTTGCGAAGATAAAAAGACAGCAAGCTATTAGTTTGCATAGTTAGTAAATACTCCGTTTAATATACGTATACCTAATCGTACGTATTTTATCCGTTTAATACTTTTGTATCTGTATTATTGTCAAGACATTTCATTTTTTCTGTTCATTTGATGGCTCCCGTACGAAAGATGTATAAAATCTGTATAACACGTTTAATATACGTATTTAATGAATTAAATTGTTAATTTTACTATTATTGATATATTTATTTATATATAAAATAATTAATTTTATATATTTATGACTATTAAACGTAACATTAGTTTATAAATGAAATAAAAGACTTGTACGTATTTTATACGTAACTTTTCCGTACCATATTTAACTAAGTATGTTGGGCTGTAATTCTATGGTACAATATTCTCTAATCAAGACCTGTATTAGAGAGAGTTAAATTTGTTCTTGCTTTGCCTAGAACTCTGTGGTTGAGAGAGAAAGTATGGGTTTAAACATTAGTGCGCATTGGTCTCTCCGAGTTTGGATTGTCGTCACCATTGATAATGAGTTGGGTTTTTCATCACACTAATCAACTAGCGATTTAAGTATGGAAAGATAGTTACTCAAATACAATCAAAATAATCTCGGTTAGGATCATGGAGGAGAAGGACGTTACACTCTCTCACTCTTTCTCTCCAGTCCACTTATGTAAACACACGAACTAATTAGCCGAACACGATTTGTTTTATGAAATTGGCGGCTGTCCGCAAATCAGAAGAAGTGAAAGTTTAATGAGCCGATTGGCGGCTGTCCGCAAATCAGAAATGAGCCTGATTTCTCATTTCATTTCCCCCTTTTGAACGGCCCCCAATTTCCGGGGCAAATAAAATAAAGAGGAGAGTTGACAAACTGAAAAAGGCTCTAAAAAGAGGAGGAGACAATTTAGCTCCCTAGCCTAGATGATGCCAATGCCATGAACGACGACAAGACAATTCCTGCTATAACAACGATCGAATTAGTAGCTAGGCTAGGCATCAGTTCCCAACTTCCCGTGCATAACTTCAACCACCAACTTCATAAAGTCAGTCTACTACCACCCACGGATTATCGAGTTACAAAGGAAATCGAATCCTCCATATTAAGGATCATTAAGGAAGAGTTCGATCGTTCCATTGGATGGAGTTTGAGCAAAAGATAGATATCGAGGATATCACATATTAATTGAGCTATTGACCATTTGCTTGAGAGTAAATACTTACAACCACAATGGCCAAATGACAGCTTGGTAAGGGTTAATTGAGATGGGTTGATAATATTATCTGAGTTGTTGTTTTTATTTTCAATGGATTTGCAACAAACTCATTTTACTTAACTAGCTAGAGTGCCTCACTTAACCAATCATGTTCAATATTGGCCATGTACAATATGAATATCGCTAAATTAGGTCATTGATGTTAGTGTTGTGGTATATGATCCACGATTGAACCTAACCTAACAACTCGAGTTATTGGGAGCAACTGGTTCTTGACATGGTATCAGAGCCTTCTGTGACCGAGAGGTCTTGTGTTCGATTCCCGGTGACCCCCATTTGTTAAGCACATGGTATTCTTGTCTTCAGACCTGTGCAAACTTCAAGCTCTTATGAGTGGCTTTCGTTTGAGGGGGCGTGTTAGTGTTGTGGTATATGATCCACGATTGAACCTCTCCTAACAACTCGAGTTATTGGGAGCAACTGGTTCTTGACAATCGAAGCTGGGAATTCGAGCATATACGTCATTAAGAGATTTTTTTCCTAAAAAAGATAGGAGTATGAGAATTGAATTCGCCAGACCTCAATATACCACTAACACTATGATGAGAATTGAAGGAAATGCATCAGTCAGGGTAGGTTTGGTTCATCTATGGTACACCGTGATTTTCGGACGCACACATAAGTAAATTATATCCCTATATTTTTGTAAATGGCTAATAAAAATAGTAGATTTTAACAAATAATTTTTAATTCCTAACAAATAAATATTTATAAATTTTAAATATAGCTTCACAAACTCTATGTTAGCAAGTATAACATTGTTTATTTACAAAATAACCATAATACGTATGATACAACGAGCTCATACTAGAAATCCCCAATAGCCAACAAGGCAAAAATGCAGAAAATGAAACTCCCTTTAACATCTCTATATTATATGTATATATGAGGGAAAGCTGTCTTACGACGGTAAACCCCGGCCTCCCGACAATATCTTGTTAGCATTTAGATGCAGGCTTACAGTCTGGTTGGTGTCCACCAAGGGGGTAACATCACTATATTTTCTAAGCGCTTGAGAGAGGATTTATAATATTAAAAAATAATTTGTGATCCTAAAAGTAAACATTTAGATTTATTTTGAATAATATTAAAAAAATCATCTATTGACTCTTATATATTTTTCATAATCATTTATAATAACCATAATACATATCTTACATCCAAACTCGAAACTACACCATTAACGGGCAGTGTACTAAGAACATGAATTATACAATGCTCATAGTCATAAGCGCAGATGATTTTGGGTAAAAATTCAATTCGTATCATAAAGATTTTTGTATAAAAAGATAAAGCTACAAACTGAATATATATTCAGTTTGGATAGTAAAAACAATTTGTGCAAAAATATGTAGATACAAACTAAATTTATACCATAACATTATTCCAAATAGAAAAACTTCAATCATTTCAATTTGTTTAAAAAAGGAAAAAAGAGAGGTAATATCTTTCCTTAAATATGAATCCATATTGCCCAAAAATCTCAATAACACAAATTGTAAGTTTACAAGGTAAAGAACTCAAAATAGATCGAATATTGCATAAGTTTTTTTTGAATTGTTCATTCAATTAATTTCAAAAAAGTCGGATTTTGCTAACTGAAAAACCAAAATAACTCGTTATATAAATTAGGCATAAAAGAGCTAACAAAAAATTTCTGAAAAAAACCCCGATGATAATGAGCATAGTAACGCGGAGCCCGTACTAAGAATCCCACGATAGCACAGCACCCAACGGCCAAGAAGCAAAGCAATATGTTAACAAGAAAAAAAGAGGAACAACTTTGCAGGCAGTATTGGGGTATATATATATAATATAATATATTACACATCAATCACGAGAAATAAGCTTTCATTTCATAATTAGCTTTGTTTTCCCCTTTCTGCATATTATTCCTTTTGGTTGCTTTCAGTGATGATCATATCCCGAAAGCTACATATGGAAATGGAACCTCTCTGTAGTGGAGACTTATAGCAACCTAACCTAACTTAGCCTAGAGCTGCAGCCTACACATCGTCCGTCCATGTAGACAGTTGTTAAATAATAAGCAAAGCAAGCAAGCTCGCCTGACTTTGTATATGCGCGTTTCTTTTCTTTCCTCATCTTTTCCGCTTTATATCTTTGGTGCATGGTGTCTGCAAAGCCAAGCCAAGCCAAAGCATCGATTCTCCGTCCTATCTGGACAGCTTAAAAATGGGTGATTGTGCTCTCCTATAGTAAACATCATTTCTGTCTCGATTCCTTCTGCCAAAAAGAGCTCCCACCTTTTCTAGTGCCTCTCTCTCTCTCGGAGATTCCTTTACCAGTTTCGAACGCGCCCCTTTTTTTTTTTTTTCCTTTGTTTTCCTCCCTTTAAAGGACGATCGCCAGTATATATGCCTTCACGCTGTTGCTTTCTGCATGTTCACATCTATACACACAATATAATTGAATTAATTACACTACCTAGTTGATGAATATGAGATATGAGCTGCAATGCAATTCCCATATTATTTTATTTCCTTGGTTTATCATATGTCCGTTCTCTTTCTCGCACTATAAATACACACTACCCGTTCATTCATCAGGAAAAAAATATACTACTCCTCAATTCATTCTTGGCTAAGTGTTAATCGTAAGAAGATTAATTAATTGCAGTATTTGCGTGTTACTACTAGCTAGCTAGCTAGATCACTGGTTCCGGCTGCAACTAATGAGCTACCAGCAGCAGCAGCACTTTCATATGCCTTCTGGTTTGTTCTACTTCTACACATGATATATTTTACTCTAAAACCCTCTGATCAATCAATCAACTACTTAATTAATATCTTCTTCTTCATGATTCTGTTCCATCTAACACTAGTGTTGAACTTTGTTGTTGATACAGGGAGTACGAGTGGTAGATCAAGAATGAGTGATTTTGGAAGAACCCATGTTGTGAGGCCGAGAGGGAAGCATCAGGTTACCATTGTCTGGTTGCATGGCATGGGTGACAATGGCGCCAGGTACGTACGTACGTGCATGCTTAATCGATTGATGTTCTAAACCTTACTTATTACCTAATACATACTCCGAACACGAAATAGAGTCTTAGTTAATGGTGCTTAATTAGAAGCTGACCTTTGTTTGTTTGTTTGTTGTTTGTTTCTCTGGCACAGCTGGACACAGGTCCTGGACGCACTCCCTCTACCCAATGTAAGCACAAATTAAAGGCGTAAATCAATAATGAATATGTTGGTGAATTCTTTCTATTTAATTTTCAATGATATGTATATATATAACTTCCTGGCTTTGTTTGCAGATCAAATGGATATGTCCAACTGCTCCAGTTCGCCCTGTAGGAATGCTGGGAGGGTTTCGCTGCACTGCATGTAAGATATACAATACAAAAAAAAAAAAAAAAAAACCTCTTCCTTCCATAGAGATTATCTCTACGTACGTACGTGATGCATGCAGATGCAGTACTGCATGTATAGTTACGTCGTCTCTAATTTTTTCCTATCTCGAATGAAAAGGGTTCGATGTCGGGGAGATGTCAGAAGATACGGTGGAAGACATGGAAGGCTTAGATTCTTCAGCCGCCCATATCGCCAACTTGTTGTCCAGCGAGCCTGCTGATGGTACGGACGTACCACTTCCTTCCATAAATTACGCGCTTTCCATTCACCCAATTTCAACCATATCATGATTTCTTACTTACTTACTTACTTACTCACTCCTTATTTGAACAGTGAAAGTTGGAATCGGAGGGTTCAGCATGGGCGGAGCGACAGCACTTTACTCAGCAACTTGCGCAGTCCTGGGCCGATACGGAAACGGAAACATTCCCTACAACATCAACCTCAAGGCCGTCGTCAGCCTCAGCGGCTGGCTTCCCACCGGAATATCGAGGAGCCTGAGCAACAGAGTACAGTCATCCCAAGAAGCTGCGCGCCGAGCTGCGTACCTCCCCATTCTCATCACCCACGGGACCAGTAAGTCGATCTAGTGCATGCCATCAATAACATTATTGATATTATATACTATTCCTCTTCATTATTCATATCAAGAGGAGGACTTTAATTACGTGGTTTTGCAGGTGACGACCAGATTCCTTACAGTCACGGAGAGAGGTCTGCACGTGTCCTATCTGCGGCTGGATTCGGGCGTCTCAATTTTAAACGTTACGACGGGTATAATTTTGCGTTTCAACTGTAGCATGATGAAAGACTGCAATTATTGGTCATGAATAATAAGCTGAATCTTCAACTTTGCAGGATTGGACACTACACGATCCCAAGGGAGATGGAAGATGTCAGGAACTGGCTGGCGCCAAGCTTGGGGCTGCCCACGGAGTGATGGATGAAACACTATATATGTTATGTATCTCTATGTCTATCTATAGTAACATTAATATATAGGAGACTATATATTTATAATAGGTGTCTTATTTATTTATTTATTTGTTTTGATCCCTTAACTCCGAGTTGTAGTAGCCTGCCTATTCGTTTCGTTTAGTTTGTTTGTTCACATAAGATAATTTAATTAATAAGAAGAATCATCATTATTATTGTTATTATATTTTTCAGTATATATTTTTTTCATTTCATCCTTATACTTTAAGAAGACGCTCGTCTATCATCTCACACTTAACAAAGACCTTCACATGTTAGATTTTTTTTTTTCAGAAAAGAATTCATGTGTTGAGCTATATTTTTATACGCATATCGAATTCGATCGGCTTATAAAAAGAAAATCATCCATGTCCGATACATCTTGGATTTCTCATGAGCATTTTCACCGTACTCAAGTTATCCATCATGAGTGAACAAAAAACATAGCTGAAATCGATTATAATAAGGGACAACATATTTTTTATGTGGCTTTCTTAAGAATTAAGATCATGCACATTAAAAATGAGAATCAAGAAAGCAAATTTGTTCACTAAACGACTACCATCATTCAATTAAACCAACCCAAGGCCAAGTTTGGACTTGATAACCGTACATTTGCTCTGGTCAACTGGGTCCAAATAGCAAGTCACCCAGATATGGGCCTGAAACCCACAGACTGTAGAGTGTGGGCTCATAAAACTAGTTCACACATATAGCCTGTTGCTTCTTTGATTTGGGCTGTTCAGATAATTACGGCCGGTCTGTAATGGCCAATACTACGGTGCCGCAGTAAAAAGTGCGGCACCGGTGACGCTGATTTTTATTGGGCCACGTGGAGCTGATGTGGCATTCCTATAATTCTAGAACCCGGGTCAAATCTAACTTCCCATTAGAACTTGGTTGAACCGGTACTTGACCAAACATACGGAATTCTTTCCGTTGCTTTTTTTTTCACTTCGTTATCTTCCCAAATTATTTTGTTCAGTTTTATTCATTATTTTTTTTTCTCCAGAAACCTAGGAAAAGAATCACGAATGAACAGAGAAACAGTTCGGCATCGATCTCCTTCTCCGGCAGACTCTATAGAAGGATCTTCGTCATCGATTCAATCTCAGGATCTTTGCAACAGCGCCAAGGAGATTATTCTCTGTTTCCTCCATTCTTTCTTTAAAACAAAGGCAAAAAATCCCGACCGTCCTCTGTATCCGTCGAACAGCGTCGTCGCCGTAGTACCAGTCGAGTCTTCCTCAACGAACAGCGTCGTCGCCATAGAACCAGTCGAGCCCTCCTCAACAAAGAGGAGGGTCGACCACCCTCTACGTCGTCCCTCTCCATCTGTTTCGTCTTTTATTGAATCGTCGAAACCAAGCTCCTGGAGGTGCGGCGGAGTAGCTTTTCCCAACTAATCAAAACGCTTCCAGGTAATGATTCTTCATATGATATTCTTGTATTCTTCATAGAGAGGGGAGACGATAAAGTTAACACACCTGCAACCTGAATGGAAAGGTATGCCTCTCTACATATTATATTAGGATTAGATTATTGTTTTATAGTGAAGTAATAAGTTAATTTTGTTTGCAGGATCAGAAGAACCCTCTTTAGCTCATGGAGATGATCCTCAGAAGACATACTTTTACTCATGAAGCAGCAGTGTCCGGAGGCTTCCCAGTTCCCACTCAGTTTTATTTGGCAGCAAGTCGTGTCATTAAAGAACTGTATCTTTATGTGGACAGCCTACCAGAAGAGCATACTTACACATGACGCGTCGAAAAGAAGAGGATTTTCGTTTCCAAGTCGTTATGCATTGTGTACAAGTAGCGAAGAAGATGCAAATCATATTCTACTCACCATTCTCTGCTTGTGATACCAATTCTTCAAGTGAGTCAATCTTGATGAGAAACAAGGTCACTTCCCCTGCAACTGATGTAATGGTCGAATTAGTAAGGATTGGAATGTAGAACAATTAAGTGAACTTCAGGTTGTGCTTTTTGAGGGGTTTGTAGCTGCAGGGAAGTAGATAGGAAATGGAAAAAAGCAATCCCTTGCCTCTTGTTAGTAATAGTAATAGCAACAGTAACGTTGTTGAATGTTTTTTTATTGTTCTTGGTAGTCTCCCTTCATATTATACATACGCAGTGATAAATGATAATTGTGCTAGTGGGTATCGTAGAATAGTTCAGCCTCCCTGTCGAACATTGTAGTCCTTGGTTTGCTTACTATTTTATAAAAAAGTTATACATTTTTGTTCTGTCATCTTCCCTTAATCAATTATATGCATAGAGGCTTTTGCTTTCAATCTTTTGGCGTATTGATTTTGATTCCACAAGCCCGCTCAAAATAGCAAGATTGTATTTTGTTCGAACATAGAAGGCATATTAGACCATCTTCCCTATGATCGTGTAGAGCTCAAACTCAGTACAATTAAAAGATCTGAAGGAAGGAACTTGTTCTACCGGAATCCACCAAAGCTCCACCAGAAACTCAGTTTTGAGTCCTGCTGCCTAAGGAAGGAAACAGTTCGTGGAATGGAAGACGAAGACAATGACATTGGTCATATTTCAATCTTTTCATTTCTGGGAAACAAATACATCATCGACAATACATAAACAATTCCATTCTACTGCCGTCTTCCTTCAACTGCTCATAACTATACCATCCAATTACGAGCTGCTAATGCTCAAGAAATAATTTATTTCTTGCTCTTGACATCTCCACCATGCGCTGAGATACTGTTGTGTCACCCCCTGGAGCAACGGAAAAATGCTCAATGGAAAATTGTTTCAGCTTATGCTTAAGCCTGCAAACTGGAACTGCAACTGCAACGAACCAAATAAAATTCCATCAGGATGCTACATGCCACGGTTCTCTGATGGTGTATGATCAGTAGCAATACATTCCTACAAAACAATCGCGCAATTAATCACAAGTTGGTATGGGAAGCATCATACTCATTGGCTAAGGGTTAAACTGCTAACCTGTATCCCCATCGAACATGCTGCAAAGGTACCAAACCTTTAAATTTTTTTACGACAATCAATATCATTCCAGGGTACCTAGTTCACATGTCATGACACCAACCATGCTTTTGCCAACTGAAAAAAAGCACTTAGCTGCAGAAAGCCCTAAATGCACTAATTAAGCAATCAATATATGAAGCCAAGACAATAATCTCAAACATCACAGCAAGAAAAGCTCCATCAGGGAGTAACAAAATGACAAGTTATTGATATAGTGTACTAATAACGTAATGACAAAGCAATCACATCATTACCAGGGTCTGGTTCTTCCATTTCAGAGGCCATAGAAGCATCTGCTAAACGTTGATGAATGGTGACTAATCATTTCATAACCGAGAACTTGTTCCCCCAGTTGGATTCCCAGACCTCCTCTCTGAATGCTACTAATATCGAATATCGATGCAGGGCGCAAAAGATACGCCATTATATGCATACGATAGAGGAAGCAGCGAAAGATTTGCTAAAGGTACCCCATCAGTCTTCTCCATGTCCATCTTCCAACACTATATACCATTTCACCGCAGGGAAATTCTTTCTCTGTAAATGAATAAGCCGGTATGTTCACAATAATGGTATCAGGACTAAATTTTTTGGAGATTCTTGATATGGGAAGCAATTAAGAGATCTATGTCATTAACATCAACATATTATCATCTCTAGTTGTCCTCCCGTCTCTCAGAGTCATGGACCTCTCATTCAACAAACTCCTAGGATCAACTTGACTAGTAGGTTTATGCGGAATCACTTGTCTCCTTCAGTTCAAGGGTTTAATTGACTTCAGCAAAACACAGTATTAGCAGGGGGAATGAAAGGCCTCGTGTAATTCTGTCATAATTAGATATGTTATCAATAGCTGTTTGACAAAATATGATGAATTGGTGGTGGCCTTCCCACTCGGCTGACATAGATAGGCTCTGCTAATGCTTTATGTATCAACCAAAAAAGAAAGACCAAAGAAGCAGAACAGGGACAGAGCAAGCATCCTTCCCACTCGGTTGGCTTAGCTAGGTCTGTTACTGTTTATGCACTAACCAAAATAGAAAGAACAAAGAAGTAGAAGTGTAGAACAGGGACAGAGCAACCAGTTCCCTGATGCTCGGTAAACACAAAGGAAAATAATCGAATACAAGGCGCAACATCCATGACATAGCAGCTCAGAGGCAAAAGGAAGTTAGGCCTAATCCGGGACCAAAAAGAGACTAATTATTGTCCTAGTTTCTCAAAAGACAAACGAATTGATTTACCTGGAGCCTTCGGATTTGTTAGGCATGTCTCTAGACACCAAGGAACTTCGAATTCCGCTTCGTCAACATGAAGGGTACAGAGCGAGTGGACAACGCAGAGTGAACTGAGGACACTGCTCTTTCGTGCGAGATTGTCGCTGTCGGCAGACTACTTTGACGGAGACAGAGGGCCTCTCGGTACTAGGGATTCGTCGTTTTTTTTTTTGCACTCGATGAATGGGGGAGGGTATGGAGTTCCGATCGGAGACGGTGGAGTTCGCCGGAGTAGTTTAGTATTCTACGCTCCTCGGATTGAAGGATTCTCTTTCCGTTCGATTTTTTTTTTGTTTCATAATAAAAGTTAAAAACTAAAATGCAGTTAAAGAAAATTAAATCAAAGAGGAAACGACTGTGGGAAATACAGGAGATTCCGTCTGCTGGGTAGGGTTTCGGTTTAGACAATTCTGAAGGGTAATGGGCTCGAAATAAATAAACCAACCAGGCCACATCAGCTCCACGTGGCCCAATAAGAATCAGCGTCACCGGTGCCGCACTTTTTATAGCGGCACCATAGTATTGGCCGTCTGTAATTGGTTTTGAGTCCAAATTCCACTTACATGCCCTTTACTTTTTCTCCTACAACCTGACTGTGACCGGCTTGAGATAGGGTCAGTAACCACTGGTTATTGACCTATCAGTAACTACACGGAAGCCGTAGATCTAGGGGATGGAGCAATTGTGTGGTTGGCTGGATGCAGGGGTGGAGAAGGACATTTTTGTTCGTTTTTGTATTTTTTATTTATTTATTCCGCATTTCAATGGTTGGCTTTTCAATGAAAGAGAGAGAATGACCTAATCTCTGCAACTCTACTTTCTTCCTTCTCTCTTCCTTTTTCCCAATCTCTTTCCAGATCCTTTCTCTTTCTCTATTCTTTCTCTCTCACTTTTACTCTCACAATCTCCTTTTCAAATCTAGATCTGCTCTTTTTCATCTTCATTTTTTCTCTAGCAATCGACGAATAAAAATTGAAGTCACCCTCTTTAATTGCGTTTCTTCTCTTCATCAACTTATTGACTTTAATTTCGATCTTTCTCCTTTTTTAGCGTTTGGTGTTCTTTGGTTACGGATGAAATGAGATGAGACAGAAGACAAGTTTTTTTTCACTCCCTCCTTTTGTTTTTTTTTCTCTTTCTTTTTGGTAATATATATTGGTATTACCACACTATACCATATGGTATTATGTGGTAACGAAATATATATTGGTATTACCACTCTATACCATATGGTATTACAACTCTATACCATATGGTATTGGGTGGTAACGAAATATATATTGATATTACCACACTATACCATATGGTATTGGGTGGTAACGAAATATATATTGGTATTACCACTCTATACCATATGGTATTTGGTGGTAACGAAATATATATTGATATTACCACACTATACCATATGGTATTGGGTGGTAACGAAATATATATTGATATTACCACACTATACATATGGTATTGGGTGGTAACGAAATATATATTGATATTACCACTCTATACCATATGATATTACCACTCTATACCATATGGTATTTGGTGGTAACGAAATATATATTGATATTACCAGACTATACCATATGGTATTGGGTGGTAACGAAATATATAGTGATATTACCACACTATACCATATGGTATTGGGTGGTAACGAAATATATATTGATATTACCACACTATACCATATGATATTGGGTGGTAACGAAATATATATTCATGTGACAAAAAATTTCATACCATATGGTATGCTCTTATTTAATACCAGTCAATACCATATGGTATAGACTGGTAATAACTGACAAATTTTTTTGTGTCCAAAAAATATCAAAGTGGATATCATTTTGAAGAGCACAATTAATCTGATCTAACTGTGCAAAAAAAATTAAATTTCAACTGAAAACGAGCTAGAAATCGTCCGTTAAAGATTAAGAGAAGAAAAATTAAATGTTTTGCGAAGAGAGAGAATGAGGCGCTGATGTGGTCTGATCAAAAGTCAGGGTTCGCAATAAATAGGGGCCGGGACAATTTTACTGTACTGCCCTTTTCACATTTAATTTAAATAAAAAAGTGACTGACACGTGGAGACCAGGGAAGTGGTTACTGATGGATTACTGACCCATCAATTACTCACCCGATCTGGACCCACCGTGACCGGATTGATCGGTTGGACAAAAAGAACCATCAACCGGTTGTAATAGCAAGTAGGTTTGTTGATTTGTTTCTAGGGTCAGCGCCTCAGCATTGAACTAGACGGGTGTAAGTGCTTACCACTAAAAACAATTTAATATGATTAATTTTAAGGAGTGATTGTGGTATATAATGTTGGTTTAAACATATCAATTAAATTGATTTAAATTGGGTCTAAGTGATAGACTTTTGAACTACTCATACTATTATGCAAGGTACCTCAGCCATAACATAATCCAAGTGGTGTCAGCATCAGTATCCCTCATCCTAACCCCATCAAATGATGTCCTTCAAGGACGATCAGTATCGACACCGCCGGCCCGGCCAATTGATGTGGTCGCCACATTGTCAACCCTCAAGTAGCATCGGCCTAATCTACCTATGACATGTGTCGAGCATCACATATCCAAGATGGACTAGCATGAGCATACCTCCCCAAGTACCAAGGCGTCAAGCATGAAATCGTCCAAAGGGTAGACATGTGCATCTTATTCTCAGCCCCAAGCAATCATAACCTCATGGGTATTCATCAATGTATCTACCCAATTGTCTTGACATGATGTCATACAAGGCACTCAAGCATCGAGCATGAAGGTACGTACTTGGGCCAGTGTGCTCACCGCTGTCATGATATGGTGAGCATGGTTATCATGATGACCTCTTAAGCGTTAACATCCTTGTCTTTGACACTCTGCTATTTCTCGTATCCTTCTCTCTCCCCATGTCCTCTTTTCCGACCTAATTCACTTCTTGGAATCCCCGCTTTGACTGGGTATGGGGAGGGTATGGGTAAAACCCGCAAAATGTTTGATGGGTACGGGGCGGGTATGGTTTTAGCCTCCCCCGCCCCATACCCATACCCGCCCCACCAAGAATATTTGTTCACATATAAAAAATACATGGATGAAATAGTAATCTATCAATGATAGTGAGGGTAAATAAAAAAAATAATTAGTAGAAATGCAATTGAGTGGTCACCCAAATCAAAACCTAATTCATTTTCTTCAACTCTCTCTTCACTCTTTCACTTTTCCCTCGTGTTGGCAAGATTATATTAGTTCATTATTGCTTAGTATATGTATTAGAGTCAGTTAAATAATGATTTGGATTACATTGTAGTACTCTATTTTATGGATTAAGGGAAATTTTAGGATAAAATGCTTTGAACCATATTAAGAATTATTGTTACTTTCTCGACTTCATGATATAATAGGTGCCTTTAATGTTATAATTGAAAATTTACATGTAAATTTTATGTATTATAATATTGAATGTACGGGGTGGGTATTACCCATGGGTACCCGAAACCCACGGGTATGGGGATGGGTTTGCAAAATCTTCCCCCACATAGGTATTGGGCGGGTATGGGTTTGGATATTTGAAAGCGGGGATGGGGATGGTTTAGGCAAACCCGCCCCAAACCCGCCCCATTGCCATCCCTAGAGGATAGTTGTAGTACAATAAATAAAGAACATAGAAATCAAACTTTATCTTATCGCCATGAATTATTATGCAATAATAACATCAGTTAATTCTCAACTGCCCACAATAAGACAAAGAAGACGAGCCAAATCTGCAGTACATCTCAAGGGAATTTATTTTTCATTATCATCTTTTATTTGATTTCCGCCCGTCCCGAAAACAGAGAGGAACGAGATGTAGTCAATTATTACGCCACCAAGGCTTTCATGGCGGCCTTGAGAGCACTAATCTGCCTATCTTTAGCAGCCAACTCATCCTTCAGCTTCTGCAACTCCGCCGCCGACGAACCCCCACCACCACCACCCCCACCATTCGACTTCAAGTCGGAAATCTCCTTCTCCTTCTGCTTCACAACATTCTTGACCGCATCCAGCTCATTATCCCTCTCTTCCAGATCCTTGTTCTGCTGCTGAATCAGTTCATCCTTCTCCTTCAACAGCTCCGCCAGCGAAATACTCTCACCGTCTTCCTTCTCCCTATCCTCCTTCAGCTTCTGATTCTCCCTCTCTTTCTCCTCAATCAGCTTACTCAGCTCCTCCACCTATGAAACAGAATTTCAAAATTAATGCTCGGCCCCTGGAGTCAATTCAATTCAGCATTACAGTACATACCTTCTTCCCAGCTCCCTTATTGTCCACAATCAGCTTCCCGGTGTTCACTTCGAAGCGGTCCCACACCGTAGCGACGGGGATGGGGACGGTGACGCCGTACTTGGACCAGTCGAAGACGTCGTTGAGGCGGCGGATGACGCTGGACTGGTTCTTGAGGTACATGTTGCCGGCGCCGATGTTGAAGTACATAATCATGAACCCCTCCCGATTGGCGACGCACTGGTGGTTGATGAGGTCGGTGGAGAGGTCTTCCAGCTTCTTCCCGGAGATGACGACGCCGAAGATTTCGAGCTCCCGATGAGTAGATCTGGCGTTGTTGCCGACCAGGCCCAGCTGGCGCCACTGGTCCATGTTGCGCGGGACATTGTGGGTGTTGAGATCCCGGCCCGGATCCACCACGCCGACGGTTTTGTCGCTCCATGGGAGGAGGTAGAGGTTGTTGGAGTTGAGGACGATGCGCTTGGATCCCATTCTTGGGTGTTTGCTAGCGCTGCTCACTGGTCGAATTGCAGACTTGCAGTGGTGATGATTATGATTATGATATGAGGAAGGGGGTTTTTGAGTAGATCTGTGGCTGTTGATTGGGTAGTGACTGGTGAAGGACTGAGGGGGACGGCCTATTTAAGGACTGAGGCGATTGTGATCGAAACTCGGCTTCATTTCCCCCCACCGGCCTCGTTCGTATTAATTAATTAATTAATTAATTAACAATACGAGGAGAAACGGAATGGTGCCAATGAAATGGTAGGTGGCGGGTGTTGGATTGCGACATTTCAAAGCAAGGTTGTTAACTCGGGGTCGACCTACGGGTTGACCCTGATTTGCAGAGAAAAATAGACACCTCATATTCGGGTAATTGGGTTGGTTCGAGCTGGTTTTTTTTGTATTAAGATAGATCGAGTTGTTTTATTTTATTCAATGTGTTAATTACGAATCTGTATGATGGAATTAAGTGTGTTTTAATTTTTGCTATATATTGGATTCAAGTACAAATTATTATTTTGTTATGTATGAACAATATAATTTTTTTTTCATGTGTATGGACTGAGTCAGGCTAAATCAATCATACTATTAACACTTCACTTACTCGATCAGAACAACGTGCTAAACCGGATACAAAACCTTGTTTCAAAGTCTATATCTTATGTCTGAACATTGATTAAATAGTCAAATTTAAACAGTTTTTGGGTATTGTTGCTGAGTTGTGGAGTAGTTTCCGAAATTAATTAATAGTTTAAAGTGTCATGTGCAAAATGTGACGTGACATAAAACTGGGTTCCTCCAGCTTCATTGAAAGTGCTTATGGGGCCAGTCAAAAAGATAAGAAAAAGAGGAGAAGAGATTTATGGTAAACCATCCACGTGAACTGCTTTCACAAGCCTATTTTATTGTGAGGTGGCACCATTACATAACTATTTCATGGATGTGGTCCGTGGTTTCAACAATGAAATATTTCATTCCATTTAGGGATGAGATAGAATGTCTACCCCTAAAAAGGGAGAAAAACTTCAGTGGGACGGGTGCATCAGTACTGATTGGTGATGTAGTGCACCCAGCCAATCATGTCCCGCCACGTGTCATTTAATTATGAGGAATAAAAAATTAAGGGTGTGCCTACGGTGACATGCATGTCACGGTGACTTGCGCTTTCCGGTCGACCTCAGTTAGGATTAGGTCGACCTCACATAGAATTCGGTCGACCTCATATAGGATCCGGTCGACCTCATTTAGGATTCGGTCGACCTCATATAGGATCCGGTCGACCTAATATGTTGTTTCAGTGTAAAAACTGTTCATGGTGCCAACTTTGGATATTCATATCATACAATTGGCTAGATGGAAATTGAAGACTAATGACTTGTTTTGAAGCTGGAGTGTCCCTCTACATATTGAAGTGATTGAGAGCTCGATAGGAAGTCCAGAAGACCATTTTTGAACCTCATCAAAAGGCTATGCCAAAACTGGGAAACTGCCTAGAAATGGCTAAGTCTGGAAACGTGTTTATGAAGCCTATTTTTTAGCTCAATTCGAGAAGCATGAATGCGAGTCGAGTCCAGGAGCCTCTACCACGTTAAATTAGGTATGTTTTTATACAAATTCAAGGAATTGGATGAAAGATTGGATATCTTTAAGCCTTCAAACAAAAGGGTCGAAGTTGCTACGAAGGCTGTTTTTTGGCAGACTTGGAGCACAACCAAGCTGCCAGAAAAACAGGCTTCGTAGCAACTTCGAGCCTTTTGTTTGAAGCCTTAAAGATATTCAATCTTTCATTCAATGCCTTGCCTTTGTATAAAAAAATACGTAATTTAACGTGGTAAAGGCCCCTGGACTTGACTCGCATCCATGCTTGTCAAATTGAGCTTCAAAGTAGGCTTGACAAACACGTTGCCAGACTTAGCCATTTTCAGGCAGTTTCCCAGTTTTGGCATAGCCTTTTGGTCAGGTTCAAAAATGGTCTTTTGGACTTTCTATTGAGCTCCCAAGTACTTTAATGTCTAGAGGGACACTTCAGCTTCAAAACAAGCCTTTAATCTCCAATTTCCATCTAGCCAATTGTAAGATATGAATCTCCAAAGTAGGCACCATGAAACTGTTTGTACACTGAAACAACTGATTAGGTCGACCTGATCCTATATGAGGTCGACCGAAAAGTGCATGTCACCGTGACATGCATGTCACCGTAGCAAAGTCCAAAAATTAATAGTCCCTATTCCTTAGCTGTGTTGTGGGCACTGGCTAGGTCAGGTCATCCCCGACTTTGCACGGTGCAAAATTTGGCGGACTGATAGTTGGATCGAAACGATTCGTGATGCGAATCAGAGGAGCCATAACTCCGGTCCTGATCAAGATCTGCTTGTGCCCATCCAAATTCGAGATTGAGCAAACCAATCTCGCCGCCTCGTACTGAATCGCGATCTCTAGCAGGTCGGGATACAACGATGCTGATCCCGCCGAAGGAAAGAACTCTGGTGATGCAGACGCCGAAAAAATTCCCCAAATGGGGATCTAATCTAATTTATAATCAATTCTTACTGGGCAGGTTCTATTCAGTTGATACTATTCATTCTTGCCTCTGCATGATTAATTACACGGTTAATTTCATGGTTGAAGGAGGATTTGCAGAAAGCTTGCTCTTTAATTTCATGGTTTTAGGTTTCAGGGGAAGAACCAGTGGGTGTATTAAGAGAATCTTTTGAAAAAAGGAAATTTTTGCATCGGAAGAAGTTGGGGAAGGTAAGGCCGCAACGCAGGTAAAGAATAGGGACTTTATGGTTAACATTTTTTCTCCTCATAATTAAATGACACGTGGCGGGACAGGAATGACTGGGTGCACCACATCACCAAGCCTTGATGGTGCACCCGTCCCACTGAAGTTTTTCTCCTAAAAAGATTGGAAAAATGATACCCTTATTAATTATAGATTTTTAAGATAATTAATATGTGTTGCATTTAATAATTTGTATGAATTAAAAATAAATATTAATTACTTTCCTTTTTCAGTGCACTGGTAGTTGTATCAGTGCAATGGTATTAGTGTACATGTGCAATGTGATAGAGACCCGCTCGGCGGGTAGGGCGGGTTGGGTTCGGGCATGTGGGCCGGGTTGAATGGCAGTTTTGTTATTTCTTGTTAGTTTTCTTAAACTCATAAAAAAGGGTTTAGTACGCTCATTTGGAATGAAGCAATAAGAATATCAAAATCTCTAAATCACTCTTTCCTCTGTTCTTCCCCAATTCTTCCTCAATCCCTAATTCTTCTTCTCAATTCCCAACCCCTATTCTCCTCTATCATTTGGTATCAGAGCCACCATGAGCTCGATACTGCTCTCTGATCTAGACTGGACCTGTGTGAAGCAACAGATTGACGTCATCCGGGCTGACCAAGCTCGAACCGCGCGCAAACAGGGCAGGGAGGTTGTGGCTGTTGCGGCGGTGGGACGGCGAGAGGCGTCGCAGGCTGTGGCGGACGGCCGGCCGAGGCGGCCATTGATGGGAGGAGACCGCGGTGTCGCGGCGGTAGTGCGGCGCGGTAGGGGGAGGCGCCACGGACCAGGGCGACAGACGGCGGGCCGCGGCGGTCGTTGACGGAGGGTGACAGTGGGGCACGGTCGCAGTGGCGGCGCGGTCACAGCGGCGGCACGACAGAGGGAGACGCCACGGGCCGAGGCGGCGACTGGGCGGCATGCATCGCCGAGCGCGGCGGTGGTGAGCGCGGAGGCCGTGGGATCGACAAGGGAAGGGGCGGCTCCGTCTCTCTCTCTCTCTCTCTCCATTCTGTGATCGGGCTGCCGACACCGGGGACTCTCCGTTTCCGGGCTCAGGTTGCCGGTACCATGGCCTTAACCTTGGTGGACAGTGGCGCCATCCTGAACTTTATTAGTGAGGATCTAGCCAAACTTCTTCCGCAGGCGCCAAGCTCGATGGATCCAATGGTGGTCCGAGTAGCGAAGGGGGCACCTATGCAGGGAAAGGCTTCTATCAGGAGCTTCCATTCGAGATTCAAGGGCTGCTCGTCACCGCAGATGTATTTGTGCTGAGGATCTAGCCAAACTTCTTCTGTAGGCGCCAAGCTCGATGGATCCGATGGTGGTCCGAGTAGCGAAGGGGGCACCTACGCAGTGCAAGGCCGTCTATCGGGAGCCTCCATTCGAGATTCAAGGGTTGCCCATTCGCGGGTTTGACATGATTTTGGGTGTTCCATGGTTGTAGGGATTGGGACCAGTCACCACCGATTGGGGTAGCTTAACCATGTGATTCAAATGGTGAGATACAGAGTGGGGTTTGCAGGGGCTTACCACGGCCCTAGGCCCGGTTTCTCTCCACGAGTGCGCCATCGGAGAGGAGGCGGAGTTGGCGGTCCTATGCTGGCCCGTGACGTCGACTGAGGACCAGGAGTTGGCCCCCGACCTCCAACGGGTGCTGGCAGGATTTCCGGAGCTCTTTCAGACACCAACCACATTACCTCCCCACCGACAGGTTGACCATCGCATTCAGCTCAAGGAAGGGGTGGAGGCTGTGAACGCCCGTCCGTACCGGTACGGCTACTCCCAGAAGGAGGAGATCGAGCGACAGGTGGAGGAGATGCTTGCGACCGGCCTGATTCAGCCGAGCACCAGTCCCTTTTCCTCACCGGTGCTGTTGGTTAAGAAGAAGGATGAGACTTGGCGATTCTGCATGGATTACCGGGCACTCAATGTCACGACGGTGAATGATCGATTCCCGATTCCGACGGTGGACGACATGCTCGACGAGCTCCACGGATCGACCTACTTCACTAAGCTCGATTTGCGAGCAGGGTACCACCAGATTCGGATGTAGGAGGAGGATGCGCACAAGACCACTTTCCGGACTCATAATGGCCATTATGAGTACTTGGTCATGCCATTCGGCTTGTGCAATGCCCCATCGACCTTTCAGGCGGCGATGAATGATATTTTCCGACCTCTATTGAGACGGTATGTGCTGGTATTATTTGATGATATTCTAATCTACAGTCCATCTTGGGAGATGCATTTGCAGCATTTGCAGGCAGTGTTTGAGATTCTACAGCGCCACCAGTACTACCTCAAAGCTTCGAAGTGTGCATTTGGGGTGCAGAAGGTTGAGTACCTGAGCCACATTGTCACACCACAGGGGTCCAGGTGGATCAGTCGAAGATTCAGGCTATGGTCGAGTGGCCAACCCTAACCACTGTCTCGGAGCTGAGAGGGTTCGTGGGCTTGACCGGTTACCACCGGAAGTTTGTGCAGGGATATAGTATGATCGCCCGGCCCCTGACTAACCTATTGAATAAGGGAGGGTTTGCATGGACATCAGAAGCAGATACAACATTTTAGCAGCTAAAGCAGGCCATGACCACCACTCCGACCCTAGCCATGCCAGATTTCTCCCGGACTTTCGTGATTGAGGCGGATGCTTTTGGCCGAGGTATTAGGGCGGTGTTATCTCAGGATCGTCACCTAGTGGCCTATATGAGTAAGACCTTGGCTCCATCCAAGGAGGCTTGGTCTACTTACCAGAAGGAGATGCAGGCTATCATCACAGCAGTGCAGATGTGGCGACCGTATCTTCTGGGCCAGAAGTTCCACATTTACATCGACCATCAGAGTCTGAGGAACCTCTTGGAGCAACGAGTTTCCACTCCCGATCATCACAAGTGGGTCTCGAAGCTCCTTGGGTATGATTATGAGATTCATTACCGGCCGGGTCCCTCCAACGTTGTGGCAGATGGGCTCTCGCGCCGTTCTGGGGCGAGGTACTGGTAGCAGTGATGGGCCCGGTCCCCCAGTTCTGGGACGCGCTACGGGCTCTTACGGAGACCGATGCATACCTTCAGGTTGTCGGGATACAGCAGTCAGTGAAGCTCCGGGCCATTATTCCTTCCGACAAGGGTTGGTATTCTTCCGTGGGCGCCTTGTCCTTCTGTGGGGATCTTCACTAGTAACGACCGTGCTGCAGGAGTATCATGACTCTCCATTTGTAGGGCATTCGGGGGTCGAGCGGACGCTGCGGCGGATCCGGGCACAGTTTTATTGGCCCAGATGAACCAGGACGTGAAGGACTATGTCGCGTCGTGCGATACTTGTCAGCGAGTCAAGGAGTCTCATCTGAGACCGGCAGTCCTCTTGCAGCCTTTGCCGGTACCCGAGCGGGTGTGGAAGGACATCAATATGGACTTCATTGTCGGCCTTCCCCCCTCCGGAGGGAAGACAGTCCTGTTCTTCGTTGTTGATCGACTGACGAAATATGCCCATTTCATGGCCCTGGTACACCCGTACACAGCCCGGTCAGTGGTAGAGCAGTTTGTGATGGGGGTTGTGCGACATCATGGGTTTTCGAGATCTATTGTCAGTGACTGGGACTCCGTTTTCTTGAGCGGCTTTTGGCAGGAGGTGTTCGCTATGGCCCAGACTAAACTGCGGATGAGTTCCGCCTATTATCCACAGACAAATGGCCAGACGGAGGTGGTTAACCTTTACCTGGAGCAGTACCTGCGCTGCTTTGCCCATCAGCATTCGAGGCGGTGGTTGACTCTATTGCCATGGGTCGAGCTATGGTATAACTCTACTTACCGTAGGGCGATCTAGACTACGTCGTTTGAGGCTCTTTATGGGAGGCCTCCACCTTCCTTGGTCCGCTACCAGAGTGGCACCAGCCAGGTAGATGCGTTGGATCACTGGCTAGAGACACGGGTTGAGGCCTTGGACCAGCTCAAGGCCAACTTGGCGGCCGCCAACAATAAGATGAAGCAGATGGCCGATACAGGACGCCGTGAGGAGAAGTTCGAGGTAGGGGACTGGGTTCTGCTCCGTCTCCACCCTTACAGGCAGGCTTCCGTCTTTCACTGTTCCTACTATAAGTTGGCAGCTCATTACTTTGGGTCCTATGAGATACTGTAGAAGATTAACCCGGTAGCATATCGTCTGCAGTTGCCAGCCGATGCGCGCATCCATCCCACCTTCCACGTGTCATTACTGAAGCGATACAGAGGAGCGGCGGTCCGAGTGGAGACAACCGCCCCACCGGTGTCAGCAGATGGGGATCTTGAGCTAACCCCCTAGCAGGTCTTGGATACCAAATGGGTGAAGAAAGGCGGGCGCCTGACGAAGGAGAGCTTGGTTCTGTGGCAGCATATGGAGAGGGAGGATGCCACTTGGGAGGAGACGGCCATGCTCCGGCAGCGATTCCCGACATTTGACTTTGAGGGAAAGGTCATTTTCTATGGGGAAGGGGACGATAGAGACCCGCTCGGCGGGTAGGGCGGTTTGGGTTCGGCCATGTGGGTCGGGTTGAGTGGCGTTTTTGTTATTTCTTGTTAGTTTTCTGAAACTCATAAAAGAGGGTTCAGTACGTTCATTTGGGATTAAGCAATAAGAATATCAAAATCCCTAAATCCCTCTTTCCTCTGTTCTTCCCCAATTCTTCCTCAATCCCTAATTCTTCTTATCAATTCCCAACCCTATTCTCTCCTCTATCACAATGGTAGATGTATCAGTGCAATGATAGTTCCAAAAAAGGAACGTAATTGATATGAGTTCAGTATACAGGTGCAATGGTAGTTGTATCAGTTAGGGGTGGGCACATGGATGGTTAATCCGCGGATTGATATCGATCCACCCGCAAATAACCCGACCGGCACGCAGTGAGTGATTGATGTGGGTGGATTGCGGATTGATAAATCTCCCACCCGAACTTATGTGGGTGGGTGGTGGGTGGATTGCGGCTCACCCGTATGACCTGCATCCAATTTGTACATGAAAATAGTGTGTCTTATAGTATCGAATATTCATCATATTTTCAAACAGCACTACAGTCTGACCATATACTTCTAAAGGTGGAGAATAAAGAATAGTTTTTACTACTATTATTGGTCATTGTGTTGTGCAATATCCATTAGATATTGGATATATGTATGTAAATTATTGTTAATATCCATTAAATATTGGGATGCAAAGTATAAATTATTAATTTTATCAAAATCACAAATTATTGATACAATCTTACTAATTTGCTATAGACTTATTAGAAATGTTAGTCAAATTTCTTAATGGCTAGTGGGAGAATTGCTTTTGCGGGTTGACCCACGATCCAACCGTACTCATCCGCCACCCACCCAATCCAATCCGCAGAAGTATGTGGGTGGATTGCGGGTCACAATTATTCCAACTCGATAGTAAGCGGGTGGGTCATAATTTTTAACTAATTCATATCATATTTTTTAATTGTTATATATTGTTAACTAAACATTCTATAATATATAATTTTTCTTTCAAATAATAAATTTGACATATTTGCTTACATACTCAAAGTCTTAAATCATTATATCATGAGATATATAATCTAACAAATACATAAATAAATAAGAAGACATAGCATAAGTTATATATATTCTCATTAGTCGCTAGCCAGTTCATTAGATCAAAACGAGCCACCTCACTAAATTCAACGAGCTACTCAGTCTACTACGTACTGAGTTCCTAATGAGGTTTTCCGACAACGATATGTCTAATCGATATGCTCCTTTATCGCTTTACGCCTAAGCGATATGCCTTTGATTTCTTCAGACTTAAGCGATCTAATCCCCCAAATATGCTACCACCTAATCTTATTGTCACGAAAGTTTTATGAGGATCGAAAAATAGGAGAATTCGACAATGCAAGAAATGAAAATGCAAACACACACATGACACACGATTTACGTGGTTTACTAACACAATGTGTGTTAGCTAGTCCACGGGCAGGGGAGAGCCAGTTTCACTATAATTTGAGGAGATACAGATTACTGAGGAGTATGAGAAGTATTTATAGTACTTATCTTAGGTCTAACCCTAATCCAATATGTTAAAGGAAAAGCGGTTACAACCAGACCCAGAACCCGAACCCAAATAATATTAAGCCTATACACCCGTAATTTTCAGTCTTAGCGACTGATAATCTGATTCAAGTCACATCACACTTATTCTAGAAATAACTCATTCAGAAAGAGGTCGAACAACGATCGATAAGGCTGATCGCGGAGTGCAGATCTGGTGACTAGGGGGGGTGCTTAGTCAATTGGCTAAGCCCCCCTCAACCCTTGGATCAATCTAATGGTATAGATAATGGAAGGACTAATTTATTAATAAGAAGGGCAATCCTGGAATTAGAAAAAATTCAATAAATTTTTTTTTCTCCACCTTCTCTTCTGCGCTGCCAGCCACGGGAGAGATAGAAAGACGAAGGCGACAATGGAAAAGAGGCGACGACGATGGAGAGAGAGAAAGGAGACCTCGACCACGACGGCGACGTGCGACGATGGAAAGAGGGAAAGGAGATCGCGACGGAGGTGACGGCGTTGAAGGGGAGAAAAACAGATTTGGTCTTCATCATCGGAAAACAGAGGAGAGAGAGGCAATGGCGGAGAGAGAGCGTCGGCGACAATGGAGGAGAGAGAGGCGGCGCGACGATGGAGAGAGTGAGAGAGAGGTTGCGATGGCAGTAGATTGAGTCAGCGGCGGCGGTGGAGATAGAGTCGACGGCGGCGGCAACGGTGGAGAGAGAGTCGACGGCGGTGGAGAGAGAGGGAAGAATAGTGGTTTGTAATGCAAGTGTTGTTGGTGTGTATTGTTAGTAATTTTGTACATAATGTCAGTGTGATTTGTATGGTTTGTATGTTTTGTAAAAATGACAAAGCTTACAAACATTACAAAATAACAAAGCTTACAAACATTACAAAATAACTCGACAAACATTACAAAATAACAAAGCTTACAAACATTACAAAACAACTCGACAAACATTACAAAATAAAAAAGCTTACAAACATTACAAAACAACTCGACAAACATTACAAAACATACTAACAGTACAAAATAACACTACTTACAAATACAAATCAGTAAACTTGTATTACAAATTAATGAATAGAAAGTGTATAAATCATAACAAAAAGTATACAAACTAGACAAACAAACATTACAAATTACAATATATACAAAATAGTCATATAAACATTACAAACTGAATTGGTATAAACAATACAAACTGAACTTATAAACATTACAATATAGGTTGACAATCATCACGAATTCAACACTGTTGCCGGAAAATCATCCACCACCGTCTTTGGTCGCCGGAAAAATGCTCCGCCGTCGCCGGAAAAGTTGACAAGAACTCTCTCTCTCTATACTTTTGGCTTTTGGAATTGGGACACAAAATCCCAACTGGGACACAAAAACCCCACGGCTGTCTACTTTTGGCTTTTGGAATTGGGACACAAAATCCCAACTGGGACACAAAAACCCCACGACCGGAGAAATTCCCAGGAACGGCGGCCGCAGGCGGGGAGGGCGGAGGCCGCACCTTTTTTTGTTTTTTAATTTAGTTGTTAAATAAATTAAGTAATTACCACCTTACCCTTTATTAAACTAGATAAATCTGAACCATTGAATTTTAATGAGTTTCAATGGGTTAAATTGACTTAGTCATGTGACTAAGGGACCCCCTTAATCACCTTATCTTAGCCCCTGATGCGCTTCCCTATATAGTGATTAAGGGTACATCGCTATCACCTACAATGATTAGTGCTTGTAACGCTTTATCCTCCTCCTCCAAATTATATAAGGACATTCTCCTTCCATACCTACTTTATTCTCCTTTTCCTGACTCCTCCTGTTGAGGAAAGAGTCTTTTGTCTTTTTGCTTTTTATTTTTTAATTATGAAAACAAGCTTCTTAGGTTTTTTGTGTGTATAACTGTAAATATATTTGCGGTTCTAATATGTTTTTGGGCCTGAATGCTTTTTTGTGCTTATTAATTCAGAAGTTGGGTTTACTTTCTCCATGCGAGCCTGATTGCTTTGATTTAGGCTACAGGGAAGGCATTTACACGGAGCATCATTGAACAAAGCAAAAAGACCAAACTCAATTTATTTAACAAAGTCAAAATTAGGGGTATTCAAATTGTTGCCATGACAATTACCTACCACTTAAATTCTAGAAATACAATATTATAAACAAACCAATCAAACTAATACAATAAGCAAATTAATCAAACTCAAGTTTAATCGATTTGATCAATTGGTTAATTGTGTTATCTGTTAACCAATATATCATACATTATCATTAGCCGAGATTTTTTTTTTTTTTGCTTTTAGCAATCAGTTTCACACTAATTAACTATGAAATACAATCACAACAACACATGATAAGGGATGGGTGATTCATCAAAAAATGACATATGTCTAAGGTTGGGCAAAAAAGTAAAATAATAATATAATTATATGAATAAAATAATTGTGTTAATTAAGAAATCGCTGAAAATGTTTTTGAAATAATTAGTTAGGCTAAGATAGAATTTATCCTTGTTATAAGAACCGAACCGGATCAACGGCCGAACCAGTAGAACCGTCAAACCAGTTACGATAGCGGTTTGGTTCATTGTTTGAACGGTTATTGATGGACCAAATGGTTTTTCACGGTTCAACATAAAATCAGTTGAACCGACAAGGTTTAACTGGTCCATTGGTTCACTATTTTAACGAAAAAAATATATTTTAACATAAACTAAGACCATCAAATCATAATTATTTATTTTATATATGCTTCCTCAACCTTATTGTCGATTTTACATTGCCTACTACCAACTAGAACCGTAATTTTTAATTTGAATTAAAAAATATGGTTTCTTTTGTGAGATGGTTGGAATGATTTATTAGATATTTTCGTGATGATATGAATTTGAACTTGTTTATGGTCAATGATAATTTCATTTTTAAATTAGTGTAATATACAAGTCTTATATGTTATATATCATTAACGGTTCTACCAACGGTTCACCAATGGTTTTGTAACGGTTAACCAGTGAACCCTTAAACCACTAACTTTTCCGGTTCAACCTCCGATCCGGTTCTGAAAACAGAGGAATTTATTGTGATAATTAGTTATGTGTTGGACACTTTGAAGAACTGGAATATGCATGTTTTTGAGAAAAAAACTGGAACAACTGGAGTCCATTTGTCGAAGAGTGGTTGCCCATGAGCAACAGATAATGGAAGCGGGTGTGATAACATGCCAGATGTTTGACACAAGCAGAGAGTACCGTACGTAATCATCTAGTATCCTGGATCCCTCCTGTTTACACCTAAAATATTTACGGTTTTAAAAAAATATGTTTGCGGCGTCGCGAGGTTAACGACGCCGCGAGATAAACAATACTACTATAGTGAGCAGTGACGTGAGTTCAGCGGCGTTGCAAGTTGGAGATCTCAACGACGTGGTTTCAATTATGTTAATAATTTTGTGGCTCAAATCATGACAAAATTGCAGCCATGAAACAATAACTCGCAGTTTGAAACGCAATACTGATCCTAGGCTCAGGTACTTTAGTGTGCACGTGTGTCTCACGTGGATAGAAGTGAAGATTGGAGGTGCAGTGTCGTTGAAGTTTACAACGTTGCAGCGAAAGTGGTTTCTTCGCGGGAGATTCATGCCAACCATAGCAAAGAGGAGATCAAGGCAGTTGAGAAACGTGCGAGTTCACGACAGAGCAGTTGAGGAAGAGGTTTCACGAAGCATAAAGACTACGAAGATGTTTTTCGAATAAAAGCAGCGGAGCAAGGAGAGAGAAAGGATAGCCAGAAATCAACACATAAACACATATGTTTCAATTTATCTTTTTCTCTGTAACTCCTTCGCGAAGCTTTTCGTCCAGGAAGGATCTCAATAGTTGTAGCATAGTCACAGAGCTCTCCACAGGAATCTCCATACGAGTAGTTTTAACGTACATACCCCAAAAACTCAAACACTCTCATTCGAACATTGTTTGGAGAGGTGTGAACCGAGTAAGAGTAGTTTTAACGTACATACCCAAAAACTCAAACACTCTCATTCTAACATTGTTTGGAGAGGTGTGAACCGAGTAAGAGTCGTTCTTGGTTAGAAGTATGAGGTGCATCGATCAAATCAACATCGCCCGGCGGTGGATATTTGACGGTCGTCTTAGTTAAGAAGTCAGTGGTGCATTGATCAAATCAACACCGCTTGGCGGTGGATATTTGACGTTTCTGCAAAAGTTTCCACAGCGAAACAATCAAATCAACATCGCCTGAAACGATTTTGACACCAACGGTGGATATTTGGTTTCGCGAGAAACACCTCCACCACAGGACTAGACGTGTTTGAACACGGATGGATCTTATGCGGTGGGGAACGCAGTCGCGGGAGGAGTTATTAGAAGAGATGATGGACGCATGATCCGAGCTTTCGCAACAAACCTCGGGGAAGGATCGATTACGAGGGCAGAACTTGAGGGGATAGTCCATGGTCTCCAAACTGCATGGGAGATTGGCACACGAAAATTAGTGTTCCAAACATATTTACAGACGACACTGAAACTCATCATGCCGGCAGGGGATCATCGCGCTCACTCATTGCTGATTTCCGAAACCCGAAAGCTACTGGCGCTAGAATGGGAGATCGAAGTTTGTCATATTTTCAACAAGGGGAACATTGTTGCTGACTAGCTAGCATCCTTAGGCCATGGTCTATCGCTGGGAACTAATACTTTTGATAAGCCTGATCTGATGTTGAACTATTGGCTGTATTTTGATCTCATTGGGGTTCAAACCCCTCGTTTATTTAATACATAAAGGTGAGGCGGCCTTAGTGCTCCGGTTTATAAAAAAATAAATCTATTATGATATGTTCAATATAAATAAGTAAGCTAAAAGTTGATCATTCATTTCCCTTGTTGGGCCAAATTAACATTTCAGACAATAAGCAGCGTGAAAGGTGTACGTGATATTTTTGGTCCAAATTCACTTTAGCTCCATTATTTCATACTTAAAAAATTCATAGGACCAAAATCAAATCGAAATATACTCAATCCAATCCAATTCGATCCAAATATCGATTAGATCCGACTCTGTCTAGTGTGAATCGGATTGTTGGCCGCCCCTAGATGTGACACTTCACCCTCGAGTGGGAGTTTTAAATTGGTTCAGTTTGGTTAATGAAATTGTTACTGTACAACACAAAATCAATAAGCTCACTTTACCTTTCAATGAATCAAAATATTTAACGCCGTTAATAGATTTAGTTCAGAACATTTAATGTTCAATTAAAATTAATTAGAGATAATTGGTTGTTAACAATTAACAGAAACATTGATTATTGGATCATGTCTTTCAACCTCAAACTTAAACAGTTTCTTAAGGGTTCGTTTGCTTCAAGAATTTTATAATGAGGTTTTTTGTCATGGATTTGCTAATTAAAAACCTTGGAATTTATTAGGGATTTTGGGCATTATGGAATTGAGGAAATCCTTTGTTTGTTGAGCTCTTTTTATCATGGATTTGATGGGTTTTCAGCTTGTCTCCAAATCCCAGGATATGAGGTGGGATTTATAAAATCGTGGGGCCCATGGATTTGGAGAAAAAAAAAACCCAAATTCGCGGGGCTCGCAGATTTATCTAAACATTTTTTGACAAAGAAACAACAGATTGTGGGTAAATCCATGATGGTTGGTTTCTTGGTACCAAATTCATGATGCAAATCCTTGAAGCAAACGACCCCTAAGTTTTCCATATCCAATAAAAGAAGAGAAAATAGGGTGAGCGAGCACGACCTCTGCGATCCAAATCTCCTTCTACGACCTCTGCCTCTACAATATGGGCTTCTTCGGCTTCTCCTCTCGAGCGAGCACCTCTACAATCATCGACTTCTTCGATTCTCCTCCATCGTCGACTGCAACTGCCTCCGCAAACGTCTTATTCTTCGTTTCTCCTCCGCCGTCTACTATCTTCCCCATCGACCGTGTTCTTCGTTTCTCCTCCGCGTCTACTATCTTCCCCATCGACCACCGTCTTCTTAGCTTCACCTTGAGGAAATCGTGTGAGAGAGAGAAGAGGTAGAGGGAAAGGAGGAAGAGTGGAAGAGAGACGTGGGAGAGAAATTATGAGTGGCGTGTGTAGGGTAGGGTGTGATAAAAAAGGCTAGTATTATATTAGGGCTTGAGGGATATCTAATAAATTATTCTTTGATTAATTCTAACCCAAGATTATTATTTTGATCCAAAGGCTATTAAATTAATTAGTATGATGATAACCCGAATCACGTACATCTAAAGCGCCCGTTACTAAAATCAATGTTGATCCCAGATTCAAAAGAGCGGCCCTTCTCTCTCTCTCTAACTTTTTTCTCTGCCTTCTCTCTTACTTCCTTCTTCTCCAGGCAGTCATGGGGGCTGCTGCCGGCGCTCCTCCGGCGTCCGGCGGCAGCCCTCCGCCCCCCTTTTTCAGTTTTTGTTGTCCTTTCTTCCTTTCGTAGTATAGTCTTCCACTCTTCCTTCTCTTCTCTTTCGCATGTTCCAGCCTTTTGGTTTCGCTTCTTTTCGTCTGTGCATGTTCCTCCTTATGGGTTTCCTTCCCCCCCTTCGTGGGATGGTCTTTTGTCCTCCGATTTGATTCTTCAGATCTGGAGATGTGTGTGCTCTAAGATGCAAAGGAGGCTAGATCTTTTAGATCTGTCTTGTTTTCTCCTCATCCTTCCTCTGTCTACCTCCTTGCTTCACTTTGCAGGTGCTTGTGTTTCGGAGATGCGGCCAATGGCTTGGACACGGCTGGAGAGCTTGAAGACAGAAGTTTTTTCCTCTGTTACCACCATCTGCCGTCCGATTGCTCTGATGTATTCTCTTGTAAATGGTTGCCGAGATGCAGACGACGATTGGCTCGAGGAGGCTTGTGTGGAGGTTCTCCCTTTCTCATCCCTCCACTCCGGTGGCTGGTGGCGGCGTCGGTCCTTTTCCAGCGACGGCGGCGGAGGTTTCAGAGGAGGGCATTGAACGGCTAGGGTTAGAAGGCTGAAGCTCTGGTTTTGGCTCATGGTCTGGGCTCTATTGAGTCTCTGGACTTTCGTTTGGGCCTATGTTTTTTAGTCTTTTAGCCTGTTGTTGTTTAATTGTCTGTAAACTTTTCCTCTGGGCTTGGCCCATTTGCTCTTAATGAAATTAACATTGTCAAAGAAAAAAAATACTAAAATCAATGTGGTTGTATAGGGGTTAGCATCTAATCTCATCCCGAGAAAATACAAAAACTCGACCAACCCTCTAATCAAATCCAATAAATTAGAAACCCTGTATCCACTACCCTCCCCGACAAAACTTGGCCGTATACAAGCAGTACGCACCACAGGCTACGGCAACTAAATCACATTCCAAAGTGATCTCATCTTCATTGACAACACAAAGAAATATTGGTTATCCCAAGAACGTTTAATCTCTAGACTCTAATGCGGTCTAAGACGTTATTGATGTCTGTCTTTCTAATATATATATATATGGGTTCAGGCTAGTGTACGCCCGGACGTACGCTAGGTTAGCGTACGCCCCATTAAGTTTTGCTATATAGATCATGAATTAATCGAAGTTTGGGGCATGATACTATACCCTAACCTCTAATGGGTAAACCCCAGTCCCTAGTTTTCTAACCCAAACCATGAGATTCATTTAATCTTAAAATGAAAATCAATAAAAATTTCGACGAATCAGGATCGTTGATTTTCATTTTTAAGATTAAACGAACCTCATGCTTTGGGTTAGTGAATTGGGGACTGGGATTCACCCATTAGGGGTTAGGGTATAGTATCATGTCCTAAACTCCAATTAATTCTTTGTCTAAATAGCAAAACTCAATGGGGCGTACGGTAGGCTAGCGTACGCCCGGACGTACGCTAGCCTTTGCCAAGTATTGATCGGCTAGGTTATGGTAGGGCTGGACATGCGGGGATCATCCGCGAGTTTGGGCCGACCCACCCGTATTTGACCCGAATTTTGTTAAGTGGGTGGGTCTATGGTTGGGTGACGGGTTGCGCTGGGAGCCATCCGCCAGGTGGTGGGTGGGTGTGCGGGTGACCCGCTCAACCTTACAGCAAAAAGATCAAAGTCGTCGGTGCTAGAGAGGGGAGAGTGGAGACGTTAGACATAAACTAGGACTACTCCTGGAGTTTGAACCTCAAAGCCAACCTTCCAAATAGCGATCCCCTCTTCTTGCCTTTATTTTTTCTTTTAATTCTTGTGCCTAGATCACTGCTCTTTCTTTTGTGGAATTATTTTTCTTAGTTCCTTGCACCTGATAATCATCTCAATCTGTAGAAAACTCTTTCATAATAGAATTTCTATCCATTTTAAGAACTAATTCAACATTTTTCGCCTTATTTCATCTTCTTGTTTTCCCAGATAACTCTATTCGCCTATTATCATGTCAAGTTGACTCCTTTATATTATATACATTGTGATGTGGATGAACCACAAACCCATCTAAATCATCCACCATCCGCCCGACCCAACCCAAGACTAAATGTGGATGGGTAGTGAGTTAAAAATTATCAATCCGTTTAAGCGCGGGTAGGTGCATTTTATAGTCAAAATCCACCCGACTCACCCCATGCCCACCCCTAGGTTATGGGGCACAAGCATTGATTATGCATTTGTGCATTTTTATGGTATGAAACTATTGCCTCAACTCTCTTTCTCCTACGAAATATGAGGGGCCAAGATCAGGTGACTAAGGGGGGGTCCCTTAGTCACATGACTAAGTGAATCTCAGCCCTTCCACCTCATTAAAATCCAATGGCTACAATTAATCCAATTTAATGAAGGACAAAACAGTAATTGTATGATTATTTTTATTTTAAATTATTAAATAATTTTTTGCTCGGCTCTTCCCCACCCCATCTCTTCTTATTTCCCGTCGCCGACGTCCGCGTCGGTCTATTTTTTTTTCCGTCGCCGGCCAGGGAATTTAATTCCCACTTTTGTCGCCGATGCACTGTTGATGGAATATAATTCCCATTCCCACTTTTGTCCTGCTCCCCAGGATTTGATGCGTCCCAGAGAGAGAGAGAGAGAGAGAGAGAGAGAGAGAGAGAGAGAGAGAGAGAGAGAGAGAGAGAGAGAGAGAGAGAGAGAGAGAGAGAGAGAGAGAGAGAGAGAGAGAGAGAGAGAGAGAGAGAGAGAGTCAACTTTTCCGGCGACGGCGGAGCAGTTTTCCGGCGACCAGAGACGGTGGTGGATGATTTTCCGGCAACAGTATTGAGTTCGTGATGTTTGTAATGTTTATATTACTATTTTGTATACATTGTAATGTTTGTAATGTTTGTTTGTCATGTTTGTTATTTTGTAATGTTTGTATACTTTTATGTTATGATTTGTATACTTTGTATTCATTTGTTTGTTTGTAATGTTTGTAATGTTTGTATACTTTTATGTTATGATTTGTATACTTTGTATTCATTTGTTTGTAATACAAGTTTACCAATCTGTATTGTAAGTAGTGATATTCTGTACGTGTAGTATGCTTTGTACTGTTTGTAATGTTTGTTTGTAATGTTTGTTTGCAATGTTTGTAATGTTTGTTATTTTGTAATGTTTGTAATGTTTGTTGGTTTCTTTTGTATTTGTTTGTAATGTTTGTTATTTTTGTCCACATGTTTGTCATTTTTGTCAACCATGTTTGTAATGTTTTTTGCATCACAAATCAATACATATAAAGTGTAACACCCTAACCCGGCCGGGTACTACTTTTACTAAAATGCCCTTGATAAATAAAATACTCGAATATTAAATTGCAGTGGGAAAAATTTTCATAAATAAAATTATGGAAACACACACTTGTAATTCAAAGCAACGCCCTAACACATGGGCAAACTCAATACTTGAAATCTCAAAATGATCTCCAGTCTATACTCATAATCATAAATGTAAATATCTAATAATCTCTAAAGTTGTTGTTGCTGAAAAACCTTGACTAAGCATCCTCCGTGACGCTTATACTGCCATCCTCTAGCTGGCTGCCCTCGAACTCGTTGCTCATTAACTGCTCCTCTAGCTCCTTCTCTATGACCTGGTGAGTGGGTTGGGGTCAGTCTACGCCATTACTTAAACTCGAAGCACTTACGGGTGTTCCCTTAAGTGTTCACCTCAAAACTTGTGGAAGTTATATATACTTCCACCCTTTAATACTTTAACCCTTTAAAAAGAAATGTGGGAGTTGTTATTACTCGCCACCCTCAAAATCTTAAACCTTTGACTGACACTGGGATCCCCTCACTAACTAGTCCAACCGCCCAGCTCATACGTATGAGGGCCAACATAGGCCTTTCCTTAAACCTTTTTATGGGAGTAATCGATTCAACCCCATAAACCTTAAGAGTATATCATACTCTTCCTTTAAACTTCATGTGATGTCTAAGTGATTCATCCACATGTTCCTTAAGAGCAAACTTGCTCTTCCTTTAAACTTTCACTGGGGCGGGGGACTGTCGTTAGTGAACTATCTTTAAATCTTTTCACCCTAATTTAATTAGGAGTGAAATACCTCTTAAATATTGATCCTTAAAGATCAAACAACCTTCATCAAATAAACATAAATATAAAAGCTTCAAGTAAATACAGAAAGCTCAAATAATCATCTCGGATAATATCTCAAACAGATCATGCTTTATCAATCACGACATAATTCAATCACTGGCATACAATTCACGTAAACACACATACTTTAAAAACTCGTAAGGCAATTACTTGAAAACACGTAAGGCGTAGAATTTACCCCCTTAAACCACTCACCTCATTTCTGTTGAAACCAACTCTGATTCCACTCTAAAAATTCCATGTATCGCTTCCATTAAATTCTATTCCTCCCCACGATTCCATAGGCGCAGACGATTCCTTGATCGGACGTCAATTGATCGAGTTATGGCCAAAATAAATATTCTGTCAGTTTAGAAGTATCAAGTACCGAAACTGAAATTTTCCAGTCAACACAGTTGACCCGACCTCTGGAAAATTACAGATTTAATCCCCTAACTTTTTCGAATTTTCAAAAATGGTACCTGATGGTTGACATATTCCTCCTCAAACTTGGGAGACTCGGTTCTCCCTCATCCGACGTCCGAATTCGATTTCGTCGACACCGTGACGCTCCTGAGATCGCCCTCTACGCAACCATATTCATCTTTTGAAGTTTCGTCGAAGTTTATTTTTCCAGAATCCGGCGACACTCCGGCGACGTTCCGGCGAAGCTCCGACGAGGCCTCTAACGACCTCCAACTTGGATTCCGACTCCGTATAATGGTTCCTCATCTTCTTCCGAGCAAAAACCAATGCCCAGAATCATTCATTTCCCTCTCTTTCTATTCTCTCATTTTTTTTCTTCTTCATTGACGTCAAGTCCAACGTAGTGGACGGAGAGGCGACGGCGCGGGGAAGATGACGCATGGGACGAGTGTTAGAGCTTTCGTTAGCCTCCTCCTCCTGTTGCTGGCGGTGTCAATAATCACTCTTGGTGATAGATGGAGCGGCTTCTTTAATGATGACGATGATGGCGGAAGGCTTTGCTGAAGGGAACGATTGGGAGGAGGAAAGAAGTTGATGATAATGGATGCAAGGTTCTGGTGTTGTTGGGAATCAGTAGTGAAGGGAAGAAATGAGAAAGTGGATGTATAATTTAAGCCATCCAAGCACCGACACTATTATCTCTAGCTAGCTGTCTCCATTAATTAAAGTATGATGTGATAAGGGAATGGGAGCGTACAAAGCTTGTTGGGGGTGAGTTGTATCTGAGTATAATTTGGAGTGGGATATTGGTGTTGGTGGTTGATTACCATAAAGCGAAAACTGGCGTGGGATAACTCTTTTTTTTTTTATATACTAATAATAATAATAACTATTAATGTTATTATTATTGCAGTTGCCATCATTCGTACGTAATCGTCGATCCAACTGTTCGGTCGAACCTGGACCCAAATGTCGGGGTGTAACATTTCCTCCACCCTTATAAAAATTTCGTCCCCGAAATTAGAATCATTGGATAGGTAATGAGGTACAAACACTTGTATTCGACTGGGATTAATTTGACTGGGATGTAACATTTCCCTCCCCCTTAAATAAATTTCGACCTCGAAATTTTCTCGAAGCTCATTCCTATGACCACACCATCCTTATGCTTGCTTGACTCAAGAATTATTCTCGCTATCTGCACTTCGACGATGTACGTTGCTTTTCCCATATAGATTACATCGCTTCTTATATTTCCTTTATGTCATAAAAGATATTCCCACTAAGCTCGTAAGAATTGAGTAGCTACATGTCCTTTTTAAATTCCCCAATTTGGGCCCAGGACGTGATGGAACAAAATTTTGATTCAATTTACTGGTCCAACTCATTCGGTACTCATTGTCGGACTTTAAATCGGAGTCGAGATATCACATTTTCCTCCCCACTTATGGACTTCTGAAGTCCGTGCGGTGTCTTGGGGTGCACTCATTCCTCAAGACCAGCCTTTCTGCATACGCATGCCAACTGGTTTCGCCCTGCCTTGGGCTCATCAGGGAGAAGGCAACAACCTCCCCACTTATAGAAATTTCGCCCACAAAATATGTCCAATGTGATTACTCCAAGCCTCGCTTGTGGTAATCCTTTTTACTTTGAGGATTTGGATTTCCTTTAACTTGTAAGACATGACCTATAAATCATTCCCTCCATTCATTGGCAACCTCGAATGTTTTGGTGGTTTCTTAACCCCTCACGTCACCTATGCTACATCATGGACATATATTGAAACAATAACTATCTCCATTATCCGGTATATGAGATGTTAATGCTTCTCTTGAACCCCAAGGTTACATATGGCAGCTTATCCTCTATCCCGTCATATGGTAAAACTCTTTTACCGTTACTCTCATCCGGAGTTGACCTCATAGGCCACTTAGGTCCTTGTATCTCCTAACTTTGCATCTCTTACTTTTTCCTTGATGCCTTGTCTTATCCTTTAACCAAAGATTGAATGGCCATCTCCACGTTAGTCGTTGCTTAGCGTTGAAGTCTCATACTACTGCTTTTACTTTCTGTATGCACTAGAGGCATACTTTACGTCTTCCCCTAGAGTGCGGTCAACTTTATGACTCCTTTCAAGAATCATGACATTCTTATTGGCTTTCCTGTTCACTCCTGATGCCGAACTTAGCACTTCCTTATCGTCGCTTGAATTTGAAGTTCTCGTATTATTCATTTTGCCACTCTTAGACCCTATATGAAATTCCTCGTACAGTCTCCCCGCCCAAGAAATTTTCTCATGAGAGATTTCCACCTTTCACCAGGATAGGCGATCTTGGTTTCACTTTGGGGTATTCCAGCAGGTACCCTAAACTCATATCCATCTTACTTCCTTACTCGTGACTCATCTTCCTGATGTTCCTCGTTAGTTCTAGATGATGTCCCTTATTCTCGATGTAGTCATCAAGGTTCTCATATTCTCTTCTTAATGTACCTTGAGTCCTTGACTTATAAAGTTCTCCCTTTGACTATTCTTAACGACCACGATTCCACCTTACAATTGGCCAACATTTCCTGATGGACTTCCTATGGATTGATTGTTTGCTACTGGTAATCAACCTAATGCTTTCTTGTTGTTTATTATACTCTTGCTTCGGTCCGTCCTAGCTATCTTCCTTGACGCATACATCGCCCGGTCGACGACCACCATTTTGTTTTTGTAACGTCATATGGTGTTCTCCTTCCGTTGTTGCTTTGTACTATATTTGGTCACCAAACACTGTTGAGTATCTTCTCGTTATAGTTTGGGTCAAAGCTTCCAATACGGGATTTCCTTGGGTAGGCTTTAACATACCTCATTCACGTCATTTGTCTAGATTGATGCCTGCATATGGCCTTAATCTCATAGTCTGGTTTCTTAGTGGCTTAACTGAACGTGTCTTACTTATCCTTAACTAGCCACTTCCTCTGGATGACATCCTACTATGTCGCTCCCACTCAGAGTGGGGCACCTTGGGTATGGTAACTTAATGATTTCTTCCTTTTTGGTAATGTCTTTCCTCGTCGTACTCCACTATGCATTTTCTTGAACCCGAGTCACCTACACATATTCCCAATCCTTCATCGGAACTTTCGTGTGCTTCCTCGAATTCTCTGTCATTCACTAGAACATTTATTGAACGTTCCACTTACTTTTCTATACTCGGTTGGCTTAATGACTTACTCCTATATCTAGTTTTGAGACTTCAGCTCTTAGCCCTCTATTTCCAACTTTCTATGGAGGTTCCTCCTTCTGTCACCCCTCACAAACCCTAGGTGGCTAGGTGCTCCCTGCATTTAGGATAGGACAATCTCATAAAAGATCATCACAAACTCTTGCATTCCCCTATCAATGGTCCCAACGACCTCTTGACCATTTGTGACCTGGGTAGTTTATAGGGTCTTTAATATCCGCTTTTGAGATGAAGGTTATCTTGGTATTCAACTCCCGCATTGCTGAGAAATGGTTCTCTATTCGTACTGCCATTTACTAGCTAACTGTTATTCCTTTTCACATTCCATGTCTTTTCTTACGCATTGGCTCACCACTGTCTTCTATCAGGCATGCTTTAGGGTTCGGTGGCAATTTCCTCCTTGTCTCGTCTAATGGTGGTCGTACTGAGACCATAACTTGTCCCTACCTCCTTTATCTCGTTGCTTGCATTGTTCCTCTAAATGCTTGACATCGACCTAACTCCCTAGGGTCATGTACCCTCTTCTCTAGTGATGTAGTTTATCTATAAGGGTTCCTTTATCGTCATATGTAATGACCATGCCTCCTCTCCGCCTTGACCTATTGACTTCTTGATGTACTTTCATACTCCCTAAAACCGACTTATTTCCTCCTTTGCTTCCTTTATACTACCATAGAATTTCTTTAAAGTCTAAACTTTCCTTTGCTCCTTGTCACTGTGTTGTAATAGCGTTGACAACTAAAACTAGTTGAGGGACTTCTTGAGGTACCTCTTCCTTCGGAGATTCATATGTCTCCCCTTTGTTTGTCTTAGCTTATTAGATCCTACATTTATCTCCAAGTAGTAAAATCCTCGTACTACTCTCTCTACTCCTTCAACAATCCTCGAGGTATTCCCTTTCAATTGGCACCTCTTTGCTGGTGTTTGAAGTTGAGGTCCTCGCACTTTTGATTCTACCTCCAGAGACCTTTGCAACGTTCCTCCTTCCTTCTCTAGGTTGATGATAATGATCTGCTGATAACGTCCGAGTAGTTGGTTAACTAATTCAAAAACTACTATCCATCACATCAACGAGATACTTGATCTTGAGAGCCTTCGAGATTCTACTTGGGTTGGTCACGTTTCTTGCACCCTTTCTTTATTACTAATGATCTCCATATGCCTATACCTCTCATTTGATAAACCACGATGTGTTAACTAAATCATTTCCCAGCTTATTCTTAAACCAATCGCACCCTCGTGCTACCATTCCGTCATGTCGTACCTTCATAGCTATTCACCTTATTATGATTAGAGTAGACTGGAGATTCTAAAAATCCTCAAAAGAAACCCTGACTCATTTGGCCAAACCTTTAACCTGAAACCCTTTCTCCTTTCCTTTAAAAACCAAAAACCTTGAAAAACTCAGATCGTCACTCCAGTATTCCTGGAAGACCAAGGAACAGAGGAAGACCAGCTCTGATACCAAAATGTAACACCCTAACCCGGCCGGGTACTACTTTTACTAAAATGCCCTTGATAAATAAAATACTCGAATATTAAATTGCAGTGGGAAAAATTTTCATAAATAAAATTATGGAAACACACACTTGTAATTCAAAGCAACGCCCTAACACATGGGCAAACTCAATACTTGAAATCTCAAAATGATCTCCAGTCTATACTCATAATCATAAATGTAAATATCTAATAATCTCTAAAGTTGTTGTTGCTGAAAAACCTTGACTAAGCATCCTCCGTGACGCTTATACTGCCATCCTCTAGCTGGCTGCCCTCGAACTCGTTGCTCATTAACTGCTCCTCTAGCTCCTTCTCTATGACCTGGTGAGTGGGTTGGGGTCAGTCTACGCCATTACTTAAACTCGAAGCACTTACGGGTGTTCCCTTAAGTGTTCACCTCAAAACTTGTGGAAGTTATATATACTTCCACCCTTTAATACTTTAACCCTTTAAAAAGAAATGTGGGAGTTGTTATTACTCGCCACCCTCAAAATCTTAAACCTTTGACTGACACTGGGATCCCCTCACTAACTAGTCCAACCGCCCAGCTCATACGTATGAGGGCCAACATAGGCCTTTCCTTAAACCTTTTTATGGGAGTAATCGATTCAACCCCATAAACCTTAAGAGTATATCATACTCTTCCTTTAAACTTCATGTGATGTCTAAGTGATTCATCCACATGTTCCTTAAGAGCAAACTTGCTCTTCCTTTAAACTTTCACTGGGGCGGGGGACTGTCGTTAGTGAACTATCTTTAAATCTTTTCACCCTAATTTAATTAGGAGTGAAATACCTCTTAAATATTGATCCTTAAAGATCAAACAACCTTCATCAAATAAACATAAATATAAAAGCTTCAAGTAAATACAGAAAGCTCAAATAATCATCTCGGATAATATCTCAAACAGATCATGCTTTATCAATCACGACATAATTCAATCACTGGCATACAATTCACGTAAACACACATACTTTAAAAACTCGTAAGGCAATTACTTGAAAACACGTAAGGCGTAGAATTTACCCCCTTAAACCACTCACCTCATTTCTGTTGAAACCAACTCTGATTCCACTCTAAAAATTCCATGTATCGCTTCCATTAAATTCTATTCCTCCCCACGATTCCATAGGCGCAGACGATTCCTTGATCGGACGTCAATTGATCGAGTTATGGCCAAAATAAATATTCTGTCAGTTTAGAAGTATCAAGTACCGAAACTGAAATTTTCCAGTCAACACAGTTGACCCGACCTCTGGAAAATTACAGATTTAATCCCCTAACTTTTTCGAATTTTCAAAAATGGTACCTGATGGTTGACATATTCCTCCTCAAACTTGGGAGACTCGGTTCTCCCTCATCCGACGTCCGAATTCGATTTCGTCGACACCGTGACGCTCCTGAGATCGCCCTCTACGCAACCATATTCATCTTTTGAAGTTTCGTCGAAGTTTATTTTTCCAGAATCCGGCGACACTCCGGCGACGTTCCGGCGAAGCTCCGACGAGGCCTCTAACGACCTCCAACTTGGATTCCGACTCCGTATAATGGTTCCTCATCTTCTTCCGAGCAAAAACCAATGCCCAGAATCATTCATTTCCCTCTCTTTCTATTCTCTCATTTTTTTTCTTCTTCATTGACGTCAAGTCCAACGTAGTGGACGGAGAGGCGACGGCGCGGGGAAGATGACGCATGGGACGAGTGTTAGAGCTTTCGTTAGCCTCCTCCTCCTGTTGCTGGCGGTGTCAATAATCACTCTTGGTGATAGATGGAGCGGCTTCTTTAATGATGACGATGATGGCGGAAGGCTTTGCTGAAGGGAACGATTGGGAGGAGGAAAGAAGTTGATGATAATGGATGCAAGGTTCTGGTGTTGTTGGGAATCAGTAGTGAAGGGAAGAAATGAGAAAGTGGATGTATAATTTAAGCCATCCAAGCACCGACACTATTATCTCTAGCTAGCTGTCTCCATTAATTAAAGTATGATGTGATAAGGGAATGGGAGCGTACAAAGCTTGTTGGGGGTGAGTTGTATCTGAGTATAATTTGGAGTGGGATATTGGTGTTGGTGGTTGATTACCATAAAGCGAAAACTGGCGTGGGATAACTCTTTTTTTTTTATATACTAATAATAATAATAACTATTAATGTTATTATTATTGCAGTTGCCATCATTCGTACGTAATCGTCGATCCAACTGTTCGGTCGAACCTGGACCCAAATGTCGGGGTGTAACATAAAGTATACAAATTATTAGTACTTACAATACAAAGCGAAACATACTAAGAATACAAGCAAAACATACTAAGAATACAAACTGTCAAAGAAAAACATACTAAGAGTACAAACTGTCAAAGAAAAACATACAAACCATACTGTCAAAGAAAAACATACTAAGAGTACAAACTGTCAAAGAAAAACATACTAAGAGTACAAACTGTCAAAGAAAAACATACAAACCATACTGACATTTTGTACAAAAATACTAACAATACAAACTAATGTTACAAAACATACAAACTATACAAATCACTGTTCTTCCTTCAGACGACTCTCTCTCCACCGCTGCCGCCGCCGTCGACTCTCTCTCCACCGCTGCCGCCGCTGATTCAATCTACTGCCATCGCAACCTCTCTCTCTCTCTCCATCGTCACGCCGCCTCTCTCTCCTCCATCGTCGCGCCGCCTCTCTCTCCTCCATTGTCGCCGGCGCTCTCTCTCCGCCATTGCCTCTCTCTCCTATGTTTTCCGATGATGAAGACCAGATCTATTTTCTCTCTCTTCAACGCCTTCGCCTCCGTCGCGATCTCCTTTCCCTCTTTCCATCGTCGCTGTCGCCGTCGTGGTCGAGGTCTCCTTTCTCTCTCTCCATCGTCGTCGCCGGTCGCCTCTTTTCCATCGTCGCCTTCATCCCGTGGCTGGCAGCGCAGAAGAGAAGGTGGAGAAATTTTTTTTTTTTTTGAATTTTTTCTAATTCCAGAATTGCCCTTCTTATTAATAAAATAGTCCTTCCATTATCTACACCATTAGATTGATCCAAGGGCTGAGGGGGGCTTAGCCAAGTGACTAAGCACCCCCCCTTAGTCACCAAATCCGGACTCAAATATGAGACAGAACAGAAGGAATGTACACTCTACTTCTATGTCTCCCCACAACTGCAAGTGACTTGTGGTTCTCTCTACCGCGACACCACCCCTGTTAGAGTCAGATCGTTGATGGAACAAGGATCACCACCACCGGCCATCACCGAATTGGCATCCGCGCCAGGTCGCCTGAAAACGAAAGCCGGTTGTTTCGGAGATGGAATCGGCGTCTCGCTGTTCAGCATCAGAACAACTGCTGACATGTTTGGTCTGTCCATTGCATCTTCCTGAACGCACAACAGCCCCAACTGGATGCACCGCAGAGCTTCCTCGGCAACATAGCATTCCTTCAATGAAGGATCCATGATCTCCAACACCCTCTTCTCCCTCCATAAGTTCCATACCTAAATTTCCATTCATCACATTATAGTTTTCCTTGGGAGATGGCAGAGAATGGAATTGCACGAATACCTAGCTAGCTAGCTGAACATTTCCTGACTCCTACTTACATGTCCGATCAATGTCCGTGGAGCTGCCTCGTGGAGAAAGCAATTGATCCTCTTGCCGCTTACCACCTCCAATAGTATGGCACCGAAGCTGAACACATCGGATTTCACCGAAAACTTCCCGAACACTGCGTATTCTGGAGACATGTAGCCACTGCACGCACCAGAGAGCAAACTCACATGGTTAAATACTTACATTGAGATAAACTAGCAGCCTTCAGCCAACCTTCATATGATTCACAATTCCATACTGGGCTACAGCAAATGGAATTTGTAATAGCATGCAACTAAACAAATGCATCGTTTTTCGTAGAAGATGATATCAATCACCAATACTTACTATGTTCCAACAACTCTGCTTGTCTTGTTTTGGGTGTGATCGCTGTCAAATATCTTAGCCAAGCCGAAGTCTGAAATTTTTGGATTCATCTCTGCATCCAAGAGAACATTGCTGCTTTTCAGATCCCGATGTATTATTCTGAACCTCGAGTCCTGGTGAAGGTACAATATCCCACGAGCAATCCCCACGAGGATGTTGAATCTGATCCTCCACTCTAGTAAAGGGCTCCTCCTTTCATCTGCCAAAAATTTTGTAGCCTAATGTTGTTACGTATTCCTTCTTCTAAAGATGGTTGTAATGAAATAACGAAGAGACTAAAAGCAAAAGGAGCTCTTGCAGAATTTGCATAGAACTTACGTACCAAAGAGGAACGAGTCCAAGCTTTTGTTTGGCAAGTACTCATAAACAAGCAACTGTTCTTCATCCTCAATGCAGCACCCAAGAAGCTTCACAAGATTCCTGTGTTGCAGCCTGGCAATCAACACCACTTCGTTCTTCAGCTCTTCAATTCCTTGACCTGAACTTCTAGATAGTCTTTTTACTGCCACCTCTTCCCCATTTGTTAGCTGACCCTGGAAAATTCAATCACAGCGCCCATAGGGTTGGTCATCTTAATAGAACAGCATTTGACAAAGTAATGTAATTTGACTACTACTCTTGCTAACCTTGTAAACTTCCCCAAAACCACCTTGACCAACTTTGTTAGCCGGAGAGAAATTCTGAGTGGCTGTCATAATTTCACGCAAATCAAAAAATGGTAGCTCCGGATAAATGGTGTTTGCTCCAAGTACCGTTGCAGCCAAACTGCCCGTAGAGGAATTCGAACCGCCAGCAGAATCAAATACTCTTTTGATCCATCTGCTCTTCACTGAAAAGAACGAAGAAGCATTTCAGTTTCCGTAGGGGACTAACATTACAGGAAAAGGCAACGTTTTCAAATGTTGCGACAGCAGTGAACAATAAAAAGGCTCCCCTGATTCTTACCTCTCTCCCGTTTCCAGCTCCGAAGCCTGAAATAGACAAATATCGACATGGCAAACAAAACTGAAGCAACAGATGGCACAACAATTGCCAGCTTAACCTTCACCACAGCATCATCACCAGATAATTTCCTCAGATTCTCAGCTGTGACCCAGAAGGAAATTGAAATGTAATGTCAATGAAGCAATGATGTGCAAAGGAAGAAAAGAGGAAGAAAAAAAAACTGAAAGAGGACCAGCTTCTCAAGCTGAACATATGAGCTTATAATTACCCAATTCATGTGAATCAACTCTCACGAATAGATCATCACCACTGTCAAGAAATATAACAGTGTCATTTAGTTCCCCATACCATGCCAAGCATCCCTTTTCCTTCCCTTCAAGATACCTCCTTGAATAAGCAGAACATGAACAATTACTTCTGCAGGCCTCTTCACAGGCAGCTTGAGTCATGCTCCTGCTAACCCAAACAGCAGCTGAAGTGTCGGGAACCTTTATATTATCCAATCTCAAGAACCCTTCTCCACGTTCACAGAATGAGGAAGGTTTTAACCGCTTCCTGACACATCCTGCTGATCCATCCCTAAGGCGCCAGCTACCTGGCGACCTCGGTTCATAACCAGGTAAACAAGTGCACTCAAAGCTATTGACATTATTCGGATCACATAAGCTGTTAACACCACACTGTCCATAGTAATCACATCTGGACTTGGGCGCCGACCAGTACTCCTTCCATCTCTCGTCATTCTCATGCCACCTCAATCGCTTCATGGTTCCTGTATCATCAACCACTATTCTTAACAGAAGATTTTCATCGCCAACCGTGAAAGAGAAGTAAACTTCATCTTCTCCGTTGACAAAAGTGTAGTTGTATAGATCAGGGAAGTGCGCCCACGGCCATGACCCGCTGCGCCAATAGTGGTTCCCATTTGGCTTCTGGTAAAGGAAGAACTGTGGGGAGCCGTTTGGGTGGACCTGGAAAGAGTAGTTGCCAATTCCCGGGTCATCGGGTGATCTCCATGATGTCAAGTTCCGATCAAAACCGGTTCTCAGATTCAAACCAATTCTCATTCCCGGGAGTGCGGTATCTGTGGGATAATCAAAGCTTTGCCACACCATTCTGCGTTGTTCTGGCAAACCTTGGAGCAAGACCAGATTCCCTGAATCCAACAGCTGAGCCACATAGGTATCCACAGAAGAGGTTGCATTAGCAGACCACAAGGGGACCCTTCTTTGGTCATGGCTACTGTAGAGAACAAGGCAGCCATGGCCATCAAGAGCGAGAACTCCAGAAGTTCTGTTGACGGGACTGTTCCTGTTTGCTACCCACACCACGGTTTGTGGTGTTACTTTATGGTACCAGATTCCAAGATATGATCTGTTGCTGCTGCTAGAATGACCTGGATGGAAAAATCCCAAGGCAAATTTACCACCTTTGGAGATGAGAAGGCTACCATCTTCGATTATTTGGTTAGCTTCCAGAGTGTCTGTAGCAGTGATACAAAGAAGTAATTGTAAGGTTAGAAACGTGGAAAGCAGAACGCATCTATGGATCACCGTGAACCCCGTCATGATTTTGCAGGATACTCGAAACTCTGCAAAACATTTACATAAGGTCAGCGGTTGAACTTAAAACCCACCAATTGTTGTGGACTGTGAAAAAGAAAATCATTGGAGTTCTCGTAGTTAGCCGTATTCTCGGGAAAAGAAAAGTCACATGAAAATGAAAGGAGTGACCAGAATAAATGAGAAGACGACGTAATGACCGTCAAAAAATATGTGCTCAGAATGGAAAGAAACAAAACCGAGTTGTAACAACAAAAATTACCTCTCATTTAATGGCCGCCATGCATTCACCTCATAACAGATTCAGTTGAACAATTTATTGAGTTCATATCCAAAATTGGGCACCAGCCTTCAGCACTTACAAGTGACAACTAACAGTGACGGTCTTTAAATTTTGTAGAGGAGTGGTGTTTTGCTGTCTCCGTTAGCCGTCAATTCCTGTAGTTATTTGATAGAAACCTATTTCCTAGGGGTTTAATTATTAATTATGGTAAGATAATTACTATTAGGGTTGGTAACCTATTTCCTAGGGGTTTAATTATTAATTATGGTAAGATAATTACTATTAGGGTTGGTAGTCTTTTAGTTGTACTAGGGTTATTATTAGGTTTTCCTATCTTTCCCTATATATATGTACTTGGGTATTCCGTTATAATCAAGCAAGAACAATTATTCAGAAAGTATCTCTCTCAAAGCCCTAATCCTCTATCTCCTAATTTCTTGTTCTCTAGCCCTCTAAAGCTTCGGCCGATTCTATCTTCTATTCTTCTTCCTCCTCTAATTCCCAATCTCAATCCCTATCTCTATCTTCTAATCCCTAAATCCCCAATTCTCTTCTCCAATCCCTAAAATCCCAAATGTCGATCCAATCCGCAAATCCGATAGAAACTATGTTTCTATCATTTGGTATCAGAGCTCCGGTTGCGAGTCTGAGTTCATCACAACTCTCAACCGGGGACGAGTTCCATCACATTTTCAACAAGATGCAGCAGAGGATTGAAGCCTTCAATGTTAGACAGAAGGCGTATCAACAACAGTTGGAGGCAAAGCTTCAAGCTATACGTGATAGCTTGCAAGTCAAAGCTTTCATGGAGCGTGAAACCGTCACATCGCGGAGGAAGGTGATGGCGAGTCGACCACCACGGTCACCACCTGCTGCCAAAGTCGTCAGCAAATCCGATTCCAGAGCAGTGAAGACGGATATTCACGACAAGGTACAACCCACGACAGATGGTTCTCTGCGTGTGACTATGACAAACAGAGGAGTCGCGGATAAGGAGAGAAACTTGACGTGGAAATTCAGAAAGAAACAGTCGGCTAATCCCCCACCGTCAGCGAGAGCCTCGAGCCGAGCTGTGGCAACGCGCATCGCAGTGAGGGCGCGACCATCAACATCAGAATGGAAGAGGGAGCAAGCGACTAGGGCTCCGATCGTGTAGTCGATGGCGGCTCCCGTTGTGTTCGTTGAGCCGAAGAAGCCAGAAGCTAGCGAGTCTCCTAGCCGCCGGGTGAAGGAATCGTCGTCGGAGCTCGAGGTGAATAAGGAATCAGCGACGCGGATGACCGGCGACGGCCGAGGGCTCGACGTCAGGAGGATGGCGTGGGGCCGTGTTCTGGCGCTGGATTCACCTGTACTTCGGCCGGCAGGAGGCACGCTCTGGGAGCTCTCTCACGCGATGCTGGAGAGGGAGAGGAAGCCAAAGGCAATTTGGCAGCAGCGCTGCCTGGTGGCGTGTTTGCTGCCGGGGATAGAGGCTCGGAAGGTGACGCCAGAGGAGCAAGCGATGCCGGAGGAGAAAACGAGGAAGAAGATGACGGCGGGCGAGAAGAAAGAATCAAGGATCAACAGCTGGGCCTCAGGATCTACTTCACTACACCTGGCGAACTGCTCGACGCCGGAGAAAGAAAGGACGGAGCAAAGTCGTCGGGTTTCTTCACCATCGCCAATCGTCGCGCGAGAAGCTCTGCAGACGTTGGTGGATCCACTAGGGGCGTCGGAGGAAAAGACTGAGTTGACGACGACAATGGATTCACACCTGCCGCCGTGCCGTCGGAGGGTTTGCTTGTCGTCGGGGAAGGAAGAGGAGGAGAAGGAGCTGGCGGCGAGCAAGGAGAAGGTGGGTGGCGGCAGCTTCCCATCTCCCGCAACCCTAGGTCGCGCCACCAAGCGGCCTGAACCATTGGGCCGAGTCTGGCTCGAGTTGGCCGGATTGGTTCAACAAGGCGGGCCACATTTTGGACTGAGACGGGCCTCACAAGGGCTAGAGCTAAGTATCGGGCTCGTTTTTGGTGGGGTGGATTTCGCTGGGCTCGAGTTGAGCAGATCATATCAGCTGAGCAAACTAATTCGGGCCAATAGTTTTAATGGGCTGGGAGGAGTGCATTGTTTGGGTCACGGGCTGGCAATGGGAAATGACATGGTGGGCTTGGCAAGGCGAGATGGACCAGGTCAGGTGGATCCCCCAATGGACAAAGGCTATTTAAGTTATGGGCATTGGCTGGTTTGTCAAGAGAAGATATTTGAATACAGACTTGGGCCGCATTTGGAGGTAGGAAATGAGCCACACTTGGGCTATGTGTTGAGGGAAACAGGCTTAGATGGAGTTCTTGGGTTGGTAAGTGGGCTTTCAAACGACCCAAGCCCAAATGAAGTTGAAAAGAAGATAAAAGGGCTTAATATTGGTTTGGGCTCTAGCTTTTTATTGCAACCAATAGTGGGTGAAGTCCAAGATAAAGGAGGAGAAGATTGTATTATTTTCACATCCAAGTCAATGAAGGAGTTTATGGAGCATGAAGAAGAACATTTCTCCGATTCTTACTTCGTGGATTTTGAGAACGAAGAGGAAGAATTGTTCGGCTATGGAGACTGTGACCTATGTCACGTGGCTCGAGAAAAGTTGGGGAGAGTCGGGGTCACTGGAGTGGGCTTCATTCGAGCAGTGGAGCACAATTGGAAGAAAAGGAAGCGTATGAAATGGAGGAGTCGACCGCGAATTGTGCAAAAAGAAAGGAAAGAGTGGTTCGAGTTGATCAACCTTGAGGGCAAGGTTGGTCTCAAGGGGGAGGGGATGATAGAAACCTATTTCCTAGGGGTTTAATTATTAATTATGGTAAGATAATTACTATTAGGGTTGGTAGCCTTTTAGTTGTACTAGGGTTATTATTAGGTTTTCCTATCTTTCCCTATATATATGTACTTGGGTATTCCGTTATAATCAAGCAAGAACAATTATTCAGAAAGTATCTCTCTCAAAGCCCTAATCCTCTATCTCCTAATTTCTTGTTCTCTAGCCCTCTAAAGCTTCGGCCGATTCTATCTTCTATTCTTCTTCCTCCTCTAATTCCCAATCTCAATCCCTATCTCTATCTTCTAATCCCTAAATCCTCAATTCTCTTCTCCAATCCCTAAAATCCCAAATGTCGATCCAATCCGCAAATCCGATAGAAACTATGTTTCTATCATTATTTGAGAGATGGGATATGCTCAGAGCCCAGAGGCACGGAACCACACATATCTCATTAGTTGATTTCAACTTTTTCCGGCAGACAGTAATGGGGGGTCCTCAGTCAAGGATGGATGGCATCATTTTGTCATGTCCCCTTTGCTGGGAAGAGTCGGGAAGTCGACGATGACATATCTTCACAATAAATAATGCTTCAAAATCAATGATTTAGGAACTGGCACTATACATCTGATCTAATTGGAGAATTTCACAATTATATTGCAGCAACCTTCTGATAGCAGCATAATTGTTAATCCATCGACATCAATAAGAAGCTAAAGTATGCATGCAAGGTTCATATGAGAAGTACCCTCTTCTCTTTGAGGAAAAACTTCGAGGCTGGTGAGCATGGATTCTGCAAATCAACAGGTTACAAAAGGGAGAGAAAAGGTATCCTCGGGGATGATTTCTCCCTTCAGTGAAAACTGTTGATCCTTGCAATATTTTCTCAGAACAAAGGCGGGCTGGTCAGGGGAAGGAAGAGAAGCTTCACCGTTCAACCACCGAATAACTGCTAACATATCTGGCCGGTCCTTTGGATCTTCTTGCACACACAACAGTGCTATCTGAATGCACCTCAAGGCTTCACTTGGAACACATGACTCCATAATTGACGAATCAATTATCTCTAATGCTCTGTTTTCTCTCCATAACTCCCATACCTGCATGATTCATAACATCAACAGCACAGCAAGAGTAGTTTGCAGAATATGAAAATGTGTATTTATTAGTACATTCACTTACATGTCCTATCAAGTTCAGGGATGGATCCTCCCTGCAGAAGGCACTAATCTTCCTCCCACTAATAGTCTCCAAAAAAATTACCCCGAAGCTAAAGACATCAGACTTAGTGGAGAATTTTCCAAAGACTGCATATTCTGGTGACATATAGCCGCTGTGACACAAAAACTGTCAAATAAATTCATATATAAAATGCTGGGGAGTGGGTTGCTTGAGTGATGAGAGAATGCACTTACTATGTACCAACAACTCTAGCTGTTTTCTCTGGAATGTCTTCGCCTTTGTACATTTTGGCTAGTCCGAAATCTGAAATTTTTGGATTCATCTGTTCATCCAAAAGAATGTTGCTTGCTTTCAAATCCCTGTGGATTATTCGAAACCTCGAGTCTCGGTGCAGATAGAGGATTCCACGGGCAACCCCCAAAACTATTTCCACTCGTTTTCTCCAATCCAGAGACTGTTTTGTCCTTTCATCTGCATTTGTTCTCTCAAATTAGTTTGAGAAGAGAAAGTTTTAAGGACGGCAAGGTGCATGCTTCCGGACTTACCAAAGAGAAAAGAATCTAAACTTTTGTTAGGCATATACTCATATACTAGTATTTGTTCATCTCGTTCTGTGCAGCAGCCAAGTAGTTTCACTAGATTCCTGTGCTGGAGCTTTGCTATAATTCTGACCTCGTTTTTGAATTCTTCAATCCCTTGACCTGAATTTTTGCAAAGTCTTTTGACAGCAATCTGCTGTCCATGAGGTAGCTGACCCTGGAAGTAGATGTTGTTATGCAATAAGTTCTTGTTCATCCAGAACCAAAGAACTCAAATGAAAAGAAGGGAACAACTCTACCTTAAAAACTGAGCCAAAACCACCTTGTCCAAGTGTTTTAGCTGGAGAGAAGTCAGCAGTGGCTGCACTTATAGCAGTGAGGCTGAAAATAGTGAGATCACTGCTTCCAACATACATGTTCGCCCCATTATCACTGTACCTGCTCCCTTCACTGTCAAATAATATGTTGAGCCCTTGCCCCCTACCTGTCTTTCAAAAAGACGAACTTAATTGCTCATTCCAGAGTGTAAAGCAGTAGGAACTTAGTACCACGAGGACCTGAACTTGTTTCTTACCTTTTCTTTTTCGCTTTCTGAGCCATAGGAGCACTACAAGAATGACAGACCATGTGAAAGAAACAGAAGTTACTAGCATCAGCTGCATCCGTTTCCTCCTAAAGAAGCTGCGAGATCTCATCAAATTCTCAGCTGCATGGGTTAGGAAACAGGGCATCAAAAACATCATAGAAACTAGATAATAAGCAGAACACAATAAACAAGAAAGCATGTACAGGTAAACTGGGCTTTTCAGCATGACCCAGTCGAAGTACCTAATTCAAATGCATCAACACGGACATAGAGATCATGGCCATCAAAACTTTCACGGTTTGTTGTGTCCACTAATTCCCCATTCCAATGCAGGCAGCTACTTGCTTCCCCACCGTTCTTTATGCTAGCATATGCGGTGCAAGAACAATTCTTCAGGCACTTCCGTTCACAGTCCACCTTGCTTGAACTTGTGTGAACCCAAATAGCTGCAGAAGTATCAGGAAGTTTAACATGTTCAACTTTCACAAAACCATCTCCGACCCCACACAAAGAGGACGATCTGCGTTTTGTAATGCAACCACCTGATCCATCCCTCAAAGACCAGTCCCTAGGAGACTTGGGCTCATACGCTGGCAAACAGTGGCATTCAAACGCATTAACGTTGAGAGGGTCGCATACACCATAGGCACCACATTGTCCATAGAAGTCACACCTGTGCTTTGGCACTGACCAGAACTCTTTCCATCTGCCCTCACTTACATGCCAAGAGAATCGTTTGAACATTCCAGAGTCATCCAACACAAATCTGACCATAACGGAGGGATCGTCAATGGAGAAATGAAAGTATATCTCATCTTCCATTCTAGCAAAGGTGTAATTGTATACATCAGGGTATTTTTTCCAAGGCCATGGAGAAGTACGAAGGTAGTGGGTTTTACCCTTGTACAAAAAGAACTGAGGTGAGCCATTTGGGTTGAGCTGAAGCGAGTAATCACCTGTACCAGGATTATCTGCTGATGCCCATGATGACAGGAACCAGTTGAGACCCTTATCACGGTTCATTCCAAGTTTCATTCCACTGAGAAGGGTATTGGTGGGATGATCAAAACTTTGCCACACAACTCTATTAGATTGACCTTGAATCAGAACCAAGTTTCCAGAATCCAAGAGCTTAGCAAAGCGAAAATCCATTACCTCAGCAGAAACATTCGTCGACCATGCTGGAATGTTCTGGTAAGAATGGCCAAATATGACCAGGTCGCCAAATTGATTAAGTGACAACTCTCCCGATGAGTCCTTGAGTGGCTCATTCCTATTGGCTACCCATACCACAGTTCTTTCTCGCACTCTATGATGCCATATCCCAACATATCTGTAACTAGATCTGCCGGGACTGAAAAACCCCAAAGCAAAGTTAGCACCTTTAGAAACGAGAAATTCTCCATCTCTGATGGTCTGGTTCATGGCTATGCTATCATCCGGACTACAAAGTTGGGCCTGTAGAAATAGAAGGAGAGAATAGAGAAGGAACTTGCCAGCATCCATGATAATTGCAGTGCAGGAATGTCCCATTTGAACTCTATGAATCCGCAGGGGCGGGCTATACGTTGTGCTATCTCAAAGATTATAAAGTCCATACTCGAACCCATTGACTGCAGTCTGCAGTGGCCGCCCATGTGTGTCAACGCACGTTCTTGAATTTGTGGCATTTCCTTGACTATACTAGGACAGATGATCTTCTGGGTAGAATTTTGGAGAAGTAAAGCAGAAAAGTGAGCAATTTTTCAAAGACAAACAGTCAGGTTTTTTAATTGATAGAAAATAATTTCTGCTACCTAACAAAACATGGAAAATGGATGGGGAACTTGTTACCAGGGTTAGGACAGGGATCGCCTTGGCTTACGTTTTCCAGACTTTCTATCGGCACCTGCGGTCACTAAGCTACTGCTACTTTGATGTTTCCCATCCACCACAGTTCCATCGATGAAATGGAAAAGCCACCTCTCACCTTGCCCCTTAACTTACTACGTTTTCCAATCATTCAATAGCTTTTACAGAGAAAACTAAATAAATGTTAAAACAATATCAACCAATAAGCTTTCATAGCTCAGTTGGTTAGAGCACCCGTTTAGTAAGCGGGAGGTCTTGAGTTCAACTCTCAATGAAAGCACATACTATTTTACATTTTTAAACAAAATATGAACAAACTCCAATGTATCTTAATTTCTGCTACTTGTCAACATTTTCTACTGAAATTTTACAAACTCATAAATTCAGGAACAGAACTACGATAAGACTATAATACAGGAGTACACATCCATTTTTGCACCGCTTTCTAGCTCCTTGTAGCCACAACATGTCCCCAGGCAAAGAACAACGGCCTCCTCTTGACGTACGCACCCCAAACCAAAAGGATCATCCCCTTTGGAGGATTCAACGTCACTAGCAGCAAAGCAATTTTCTGCAAAATGGTTGAATGCTACTTGATAGTGTTCCGGTCCTCGTAGCCGAGGCATGGTTGAATGATCCTTCAATATATTATTATAAACTGATTGGCTCAGTCGAGGGGACATGGGGGCGCTCCGAATTAGCATCTGTAAGAACAGAAGAAAGCATCTCACTCCTCTTCCGATCTTGTGCTTTCCGCCTGTTGGATTCAAGGATGATGAGCAGTGCAGTTATGTCTGCAGGGCTTACCCCTCCAACTCTGCTTGCTTGACCAATTGTCTGTGGTCTTACCTGTCACATGATATAAAATAAAAGAAGGCACAAAATTACTGAACGTGAATCATGATTGCACCGGACTGAATGAATATGCCAAGGTGAACAAAATCGATTACAAACCTTGGAGAGCTTTTCACGTGACTCGAGTGACAACGTCGTCATTGCATAGTAATCTATGTTCTCAGGTATTGGTTTATTTTGTTTATGTGCCATCTACGATTTACAGGAAACAGGATATATATAAGGACAAATAGAAAGTGAGTCAGGAAGATTCTTCAAGTTCCAAGTTCAAGAACCTGCTGCAGCTGAATTTGTTGACGTATGATGAAACCCTCATACTTCACATCGATCTCTACACAGTCTTTCTCCTCTCTGGATAAGACTGTATTCCCAAAGCCATGTTTATCAAGTACTTCGTATTGGATATGTGGCTTCTTCAGAAGACTCTCCAGTGTGGAATAATCCTTCACTGGCTGCCTAGAAAGACGAGTAACATCAGCAGCCAAATCTCCTCCTGAAATTGACAAAGTTATTAGATATCAAGCAGCCATTAGGTTCTATCCCCACAACTCATATCCCCTCTTCATATGGACATTCGAAAAGCTTTAGTGTTGGATATGTGAAACGTACATCTAAAATTCAATACCATGGTAAAAATCCATAGTCTAATTGCAAGCTGTTCAAATGAAAACCCAAACCTGATACTCTGACACTTTTTAGACGTTCCTTTTCCTCTTGTATTCGAGCTTGTTTCTCCTGGTAGAGTTTCCATCTTCTGTCATCTATCAACCCAATTTCACGCCCCAAAGGAGTGAGACGACTGTCAGCATTATCAGATCGTAGAAGTAACCGGTGCTCCGAGCGACTGAGAAGGAACAATGCCAAAGGACCGTATAAATAAATAGTTACGTACGAAAAATTGATAAGAAAATTATTTTCCGTTTAAGAATAAGGCCCACATATATAGAACATTGTACTTTCTAGCAATCTAGGATCGAACACTTGATAGTTGCTTAAATGTAAAGGCCACAATTTTCAGTAAATTATAGCCAAAATTACAAGTTCCACCCGTATCTTCTGCTTAACAAACCATAGAGATGCTGCTGCTTGTATAGTATATAAAGAACAAACCCAGTTACCTCGTCAGCATGCGGTAAGGCTCTCGAAGATCCTTAGTGACCAGATCATCAATCAATGTACCAATATAACTGCTTTCTCTCTCGAGAACAATGATGGGTTTACCATTTGAATGTCTTGCAGCATTTATGCCAGAAATCATCCCCTTCGATGGTGAGAAAAAAGAGACAACATAGTAAAACAGATGGAACATGATTAGATAGTTAGATAAGTACTGAAGTAATGGACTTCATTAACTTAGAAAGAAAATTGTATCGAAATAAGTAAAACTATGTGACACTGTTCATATCATATTTTCAGATAAGAAAGATAACCTGTGCTGCAGCCTCTTCATAGCCAGTTGTTCCATTTATCTGACCAGAGAAGAAAAGTCCTTCGACCTTCTTTGTCATGAGAGACCTTGTGCATTGATGCGCTGGTAGATAGTCATACTCAACAGCATAAGCAGGCCTTAACATTGAACAGTTTTCAAGTCCAGGCAAAGTTCTCAAGAGGGGTAACTGAAGTCTCTCTGGTAAACCAGTAGAGAAACCCTGTGAGGCACCAAATGGACAAAGCACGTTTTTAGGATAAATACAAACTTCATTAAGTTTTAAATAATATAATGACTTTTCATACTATCTTGGACTAACAAGGGATGTCTCCTTCGGATTGAGCTAATTAATCATAATTTAAAGAAGTTTCAGTTTTGTCATATATTCACAAAGCTTTAGCTTATATTTTCAAATATAATTTAAAATAAAACATTGTGAAGGGAAACCCCATTCGGCGAATACCATCTAAATCTGTAAGATGGTTCCAAGTTACAGTTCTCCATAATCAACTTCTGCACTCATTTCAGGGAGTTACGTACACTTGGACATAATCAACATCCATTTGTAGTTTCCTATGAATTATATTAATTCAGCAAACATTTTACTAAGAAAAGCATCAAAATACATAAACCTAAGGATTTTATTCATATTACTTGTATGAGAGATTTATGGGGAAATGGCAGCAGAAAGAGACCCAAAAAAAAAAAATAATGAAGGCTGGGAGAAGTCCTTTAGAAAGATAAGAACTCAAGATCATTTTGTAGAACACAAATGGTCTACAACTTCATGGATATATTACCTCGAAACCTAATATAGAAAAAAACTAGCAAATTCATATAAGGATGCAACTCCATTTTCTAAATGCCCAATTACTGTTTCCGCAAAAAAATGACAAGATCATTCTTTGACAAGGTTCAGTAGGGTATTACTTAATGCTAAGGGCCATCAGTCGAGTGGATCGTCACCTTCCATCAACATAAGAGCACAAAAAAAAAAAACAACAAAGGAGCTAATCATGAACCTGTACGTACAACTCAGGCACATCTCGACCCTCTGGTTCAAGGAAAATCTGATGGGACTCTTTGTCTTGAAACCTCACGATCTGCATGAGAGACAGGTGAAGTTCGTGGTAGAAGGAACTTTCAAATATAGAATGACAAAGGAAGAAAAGAGGAATAGAACTCTGGGAATGTACACACCTTATCTTCTATAGAAGGACAATATCTAGGCCCCTTTGCTTCAACCCACCCTCCATAAGTCGGAGTTTCATGCAAGTTATCTTTAATAAGTTGATGGGTGAATTTTGTTGTACGTGTTAGATAGCAACACATCTGTTCCCTCTCAACATGCACTTCAGGATCAAAACTGAACCAGCTGACCTGTCAATCAAAAGATAACAATGAAATACAAGATCTCTAGTATCATTCTATTTCATCAAGCACATAGAAGCATAGCAAAGATGACAATAACCAGCTAAGATTCATTGACTGTTAATCACCATCTCAGAATGAGACACATATTGTTAAACCAAACCAAGCAGAAACACAGAAAGTAGTGGCTCTACTAGGACCACTTTATCAATTATTTTAAAATTCGACTTCCTACCGCCCTATGAATCTCATTTCGCAACATAGTTGACAGGTTCCTCTGAACTTTCCACCATCAACCATTAATATTCAACAAGCATGGTTGCCAGATTCTACTAGTGGGAGATATCAACCCCAAGTCGTAAAATTGGTACAAGAAAACTTCAAGTTGCCTAGTAGAAATAGCAGTTTGCACTTTGCAGTGTCAAATTGACTAGATGGGCTTCATGATCAAACCAAAGTACCTCCTCATCACCACGCTGAGGTTCCAATCCAGAAAAGTCAACAGTCCGTATGTCTACTCGTGCTGGGGTTCCAGTTTTCAAACGTTCCGTTTCAAATCCAAGGCGTTGTAAGGTCTCAGTGAGTCCTTCTGAAGCTGACTCACCAGCTCTTCCAGCAGGCATAGATGTTCTGCCAACCCAGATTTTCCCACTCATGAAAGTTCCAGTTGTAAGAACAACAGAAGCAGCATAGAAATTCATCCCAAAAAAGGTGCGGACACCTTCCACATTGTCATTCTTTCCCAGTAAGATATCTGTTACCATTGCCTCCCTAATGGAAAGGTTTGGAGTCCTGAAACAGAACAATGTAATGTTCTTAGAAGACAAACATAACCCATTCTAAAACTGGGTGAGAGTAGTTCCAGACGGGCATTTAAGTAGTTCCAGATGCTACTACCAATTCCAAATTTTGTATAGTTTTGAATGGCAGGCAATAAGAAGAAAGCCTAACATTCGTTGGGAACACACAGATCATTAATCCAGAAAAGGAAGAAAAGAATATATGGGCAAGTTGCAAAAACACATATGCTGATAATCATAATTTGATACCAAGACACGGCTGGCATATGATAACAAGAGTTCCATTTAGACTATCCTATAAAACAACTACAAGAGTACATGGAGCACTGATATACAATGCAGGAGAATTGAGGTATAAAAAAATTTAGCATCTCTTTCTAGTCATACTACAAACGGAGAGTTACCCGTGGCATTTTTATTTTTTGTCCATAAATCTAATATATGTCACATTTATTTAGTGACTTGACAATAACTATCTTATTATATGACATCCTTTATCATCCCCTGCCTCAAGCTAACCTCTGAAAAAAGTTGAATAGGGGAGTGGCCATTAACCAAGGAAGACAAATATTTTCACTTGCCTTTCCACTATTTGCTTCATTAGCATAGCATACTCTCTTTTGTCAGTTTGTGCACGCAAAGCACGAACAGCAGGACCCCTCGAAAGATTGAGTATGCGCTTCTGTAAATAGCACCTGAAGAACTCAAAAGAATTACAGGCATATAAACAAAAGTCCATAAGCTACCCAAAAAAAATAAGAACGTGTCAACAATTGCAAAGAACAACAGAACCTAGAATTCTGAAGAATTATGCTATCAAATAATATGAACAAGTATGCTTCATTGGTTTCAAAGAACTAAAGAGGAGTATCTGAACACAGGCTACAAATAGGTAATTTGGCTCGACAGATTTGATTCACAACATGTAACCTAGCCCTATTTGAACTACAGAACAGTTATCAACTCCTCAAGTTCCCATTTTGAAGTCACAAAAACTGAAAGAGGAGGGGAGCCAAAATTCCTTCAGGTCAAGACAAATATTAAGTTCAATTGCCAATATTACCTATCAGCAATTTTACCGATTTCACCACCAAGAGCATCCACTTCGTGAACCAGCTGTGACTTCGCAGGTCCACCCACTGCTGGATTGCAAGGCTGCAGAAAACCACTCATGATAAGAACATTTTGTCCAAATGTATTTGCCAAATAGTTCAGTATCAGAAGATCTCTATGTAAGTGGTTACCTGCCATGCTATCCGATCTAAGTTTAAAGTGAGCAGGAGGGTTCTAGCCCCTAGTCTAGCAGAAGCAAGAGCTGCTTCACAGCCTGCATGTCCTCCTCCAACCACAATTACATCATATGTTTCGCCATTATCTCCTGCGAAGTTACTCGACCCTGCAAAATGTTGAACCTCAAAAGTCACACAAGCTGTTCGCAATCCTCAATCAAGTAAATATTCCATCATTACACCAACAGCAGTCACACGCCCCAAGTGACTGATCCACTGAACTCTATTTTTCCGTTCTCAATTTATAGTTTGACAATTTATCAGCTGCCTCCGGTTACCACATCCAATCAGCATTCGGAAAAGCACCATCTTCATAGACAAAGATGGCATATAAACAGAAACCAAATGACAAAATCCGTTATCTTATAAACTAAATTGACAGCACATAGCAGCAAATGACTCAATCCACCCGGCAAGGCTAAAGACAGGCGGGAAGTAGTGAAACTTGCAGAGAGAACAGAAACAGAGTTTTGAACTGGCATACCAGGAGAAGAAGAGGAAGAAGCAGAAACGGAGAAGCGGCGGAAGAAGCCGCTGGCGGTGTGGCCAAGGCGGAAGCAGAGGCGAGGGTATTTGCGGGAGAAAGAGGGAGAACTAGGAAGGAGAAGAGCAGCAGGAGAATGGATTAGAGAAGAGAAGAAAGGGGGACGAGGGCGCCCAATGCGTACGCGAGAAAGATGGATAGTCGCCGTCGCCGTCCCCATGGCGACAAACAATTGGAACTAGGGAGTTGGTTGAAGGACTGCCGATGATGGCTAACCCGCGGAGGTTCATTCAGTTTGCCGTTGGTGGGTGAGCTTTTTGATCGTCTTGCCCTGATCCGCTTTCGTCCAACGTTGTCAAACCGGTTTATGGCCAGTTTAGAAAATGTTATGGTTTGACCGGTGATACAGTTCATTTGTATCAGTTTGTTTTAGCTCATATAACATATTTAAATAAATACAATATTTCAAATAAAATAACAAATACTCATATTTAAATACAATATTTAATGCCAAAATCCAAACTTTTGTACTTGAATCCAACAAATAATATCAGTTTTTGTACGTGAATTACAACATTTTGTTTATAGACCAAAAATTGATTATGTTGGTCATACCCGCAATATTCACACTGATTTCATGATTGATGTCAATTAAACCAGATTCAACCGGTTGGCAATTTACCGGCGTGACAACCATACTTTTTTCTTTGACCAACTTGGGTTCGGTAAAATCGGGGCAAGCCGGACCAACAGGCTTGCCTGCAAACAGAAAAATGAAATCAGGAAACTACTATTATCATCTTTTTTGGGACCGGATTGGTCAGTAACCTACTGGTCAAATAACCATGCATAACTCAACCACCAGCCGCCACATCCGCATCCCCTGCCATGCCACATATGGATCCCTTTAATTTTTAAGCACGATTTCTCTCTCGTTTTAAGTAGAAATTTAATTTTTTTCACAGATAAATTAGATTAATTGTGCTCTTCAAAATGATATCCCCTTTTATATATTTTTGGAACAAAAAATTAAGGCATTTATTATCACTCTATACTATGATGGTATTGATTGGTATTAAATAAGAGCATACCATATGATATGAAAGCGTACCATGGTGGAATGAACATACAACTGTAGGATGATTGAATACATGATAGTATAGGAGTATACTAACTGTCATTTACGACTTTCAACATTGTGTACCACAAGATACCACCCCCATACCAGGTTGGTATTGGGTGGGGTTTTTTGTTCCTCTATTCTAGGGGTGGGCATTCGGTCGGTTCGGTTCAAACCGAACCAAACACATGATTACCGACTCCCCGAAGTAGTGCATGGGTCAAACCAAAATATATCTCGGTTCGGATCGGTTTTGATCCCCCCACCGAAGTTTCAGAAACCCTCATTCTCTCCCCCACTTATCCTCTCTCTCCCACTTAGAGTATCTCTCCATTCACCATTTCTATTACGCAGAAGAATTCTTTCTTCTTCTTCTTCTTCTTCTTCTTCTCTTCTTCTTCTTCTTCTTCTTCTTCTTCTCTCTCTTTCTTTCTTCTTCTCTCTCTCACCTCAGAGCACAAAGCGGCGGCGATTTCCCCTCCCCTTGCTGGACTCGGCGGCGATTTCTCCTCCTTGGACTCGGCGGCAACGGCGATTGATGGAGAGAGCAACACAGGTGCAGGCGGCGATGGAGATTGACGAAGTCACGGAGAGAAGAACCCAGTGATGGCGACAACGAATGTTAGAGGTTAGTAGGGTTTAGATCCAAGCATGCATGCTTATTTTGGCTTGATTTTCTCTATCTAGATTCAGTAACTTCGTCTCTGATTTGATCCAGGAGGAAAAGAAAGCTTCGAGACTCGAGAGATTGAAAACTGAGAGGAATAGAGAGGCAGGGCGGTCGCGTCGACGGTAGTCCCTCCGCCGCTCAAGCCACCGCCGGATTTGATGGGAGCGAGAGGCGGTGAAGCGAAGTCGACGGCGCGATGGGATTGAAGGGGAGGCAAGTTGGAGGTTGAAGGCACGAGATGAGAAGCGTGTTTTGGTTGGAGGTTGGTTGGCACTTGGCTGGCGGCGGCGGCAATTCAGAGAGCTGAGAATCGAGAGGCAGGGGAGAGGTAGAGGGGATAGGGTTGTATGTGGGGGCTTAGTGTGTTAGGGTTTTGATTGGGCTTAGTTAGATAAGGTTTCATTTGGGCTATGGAGTTAGTGGGGTTTCATTTGGGCTTAGGGAATTGGGGGAAACGGAAACAGGGATGAGTTTTGGGCTTATGTTTATTTATTTCGGTTTTTTCGGTCGAGAGTTCGGAATCTCGGTTCGGTTGAAAGAACTTTGGTTTCCGAACTATCAACATTTCCTTTCCGAATTTCGAACATAATAGAATGATTTCGGTTTCAGTTCGGTCGAGATCGGTTTCGGTTCGAGTTTATCGAACCGGATGCCCACCCCTACTGTATTCCCCCCCAGAAATTTGTAGATCCAATAGATCATGGTGAACTCGTTCCTTATGTGCAAATATTTTCAAAAACGACTTAAAAACGAAGGAGATACCATTTTGGAAATGAGAGCCATGAAATTTTTTTCTCAAAAAATATTGAAAATGGATTTCATTTTGTAGAGCACAAAAAACTCGTTCCATCTGTGCAAAAAAATAAATATCCAAGTTAGAACGAAGAAGATAAGAGTCTATTAAGAAATTAGAGAAAATAAAAAGTCATTAATTTTCAACCTTTAAATCTGAATTTTCTCAACCCACTTAAATTCAAAGTTCCAGCTGATTTAGTTATGAAAGAGTGTATAACCAAGGGTTATGAGCCCTATCCTGAACCATCTTTTTTTTTATAATTTTAGCAAGTCGAATTATCTCCAATTCATAAGTCATAACTCATAGCCCTTTCACTACAAAGTAAATTAAACGATAAAAATATTTCTGCACGGACTTATTCGAGCGAGTGAGTGATGGATGGGTTATGATTTGCGAGTCACACAAATGACTCACATCTCACTTTCACATAATAAGGAATTGTTTCTTGTTTATACTATCGAATAACCATCATATTTCATAACCACATCACACACTTACCATCGACTTTTAATGGTAGTAAATAAAGAAAAGATATATTGTGAGCTATTACTATTGATTATTACGTTATGTAATATCAATTTGATATTGGTATGCAAGTTATAAACTACTAATGGTGTCAAATTCATAAAGATCGTCAATTTTCTTTACTCAATTACGTGATGGATTATTGAAAACTTTGATAACTCTGCGAAACAATTGAAATATGCACATGTAAAGAGCCTTTTCTTCATAAGAATATGTGGTCAGTGACTTTGTTTTTTATGCCAACGAATATTTTATTGAAAGTGGTCATCCGAAAAATTGATATGAGTGATAATAAAAAATTTGACATGTCACGAGTATTATACGGATCCACAGGATACAAAATGAGAAGTATCTAAATTGCTAGTGTCTTCTTAATTTGTGAGGAATTTCTCATAAATATTATGTTAACCCACAACTCAATCTCATTCAGCCACCACCCATCCACCAATTTGAAGAAGAATGTGAGTCATAGCGAGTCAAAATTGTATCAACTCGTTAATAAGCGGGTGTGTCAATTTGAGACCACCCAACTCACCCATTGTCCACCCCTATTTAAACCATAATTACAACTACATTTTGTAGGTATTGGTTTGGTTTTGATTAGCAAGATTGAGAGACAAATTTACCGTCGATTGGATATTATATTACAATAGAAGATTCGGTTCATAACTTGGTTGATTTATACATTCATCAAGTAGAGAAATAAGTTGAAGGTTGATCCACTTCATTTAATCCATTACATATGATAATTTGAAAACAAAATACACTTTCATAGTCACAACTTTTGAAATATACGAATAATAAAAAAGAACACCATACTTTATTTATTTTTTTCTTAAAGCAAGTGACATCATATAATTATAAACAAAGAGAGTTTGCATGATTTGGACGAAGAATTCACAACAGTTCATGGAAGGATCGAGGTAAATATGAACAACTTCCGATAATCTCATCTATGATGCGTTTGAATTAGTGCCAGGGACGAGGACCGCCGTGTCCGCTGCTTCTTGATGAACTTCCCCTAGCAGACCGCTTGCTCACCGCAACTATCCCCTCGTACTCCTCCTTATTATCAGCAGCGGTGCTCTTTCCCGGCGCGGCGGCGGGAACTCGTCTGGCTGCTGCCACCAACACCATCTTGTAAGGTTTGCAATAAGCTGTGTGTTCTATTATTGATGAGGCAACTATTTATACATGAGTACAGAGGTGTAGAATACAAGTACAAGTAGGAGAAGGACAACTTGTAGGACAAGTAATACAATAACTATCGGGAATTCTCCCTAATACGCCCCCGCAAGATGGACGACGCGTCAGCAAGACCAATCTTGGAACGCAAAAGGCAAAATCGAGTAGAGGGAAGTGCTTTGGTGAGAACATCAGCTAATTGAGATGCGGTAGGTACGTGACGGAGCTGAAGAGCCTTCGAAGTGACCAGCTGTCTCACAAAATGATAGTCGAGAGCAAGATGTTTCATTCGAGAATGGAAAACGGGATTCGAACTGAAGTGAATTGCCCCCAGATTATCACAAAAAATGGTCGGTGCCTGAGGAAGAGTATAATGAAGTTCAGTGAGTAGATTCTGGAGCCAGACAGTCTCAGATGCAGCCAGTGCCAACGCACGATATTCAGCCTCAGTACTAGAGCGGGCAACAGTACGTTGTTTCTTGGACTTCCAGGAGACGAGAGTGTCTCCAAGATATATCAAGAACCCCGAGGTAGAAGTGCGATCGTCAAGATCACCAGCCCAGTCGGAGTCAGAGAACACTCGAAGTGTAAGGGGAGTGGACTGCCGCCGAATTTGAAGTCCAATGGCTCGAGTACCTGCAATATAACGAAGAAGTCGTTTCACATGCTGCCAGTGCTCTGTCGACGGTGCATGCATGTACTGAGACAACTTGTTAACCGCAAAAGCCACATCGGGGCGCGTGGTGACAAGGTACTGAAGTGCGCCAACCACCTGACGATAGAGTGTGGCATCAGCCGGGGCAGTCCCTGTGGAGACAGTGAGTCGAGCAGTGGACGTGAGTGGCGTAGGGGTAGGTCGAGCTTCGTGCATCTGAAACCGTGTAAGCAGATCATTGATATATTTATGTTGAGACAGTAAGAACCCGGATGCAGTGGGAATGACTTCTATGCCAAGGAAATAGTGAACATGGCCGAGCTGTTTGAGAGAGAATTCGGCCGAGAGCTTGTCTTGGAACGAGCGGAGAAAGGAGGCATCATTACCCGTGAGCAGCAAATCATCAACGTACATAAGAAAGTATGCTTGAACACCATTTCGGGAGTACACAAAGAGCGAGGCATCGGAGCATGTCTTGACAAAACCACAGGAAATGAGAAAGGCACTGAGGGCATCATACCATGCACGAGGAGCCTGACGGAGACCATAGATAGCTCGTCGGAGACGACACACATGGTCGGGATGGGCCGGATCGCGAAAACCAGGTGGCTGGGTCATGTAGACCTCTTCCTGCAACGGTCCCTGAAGGAATGCGTTGTTGACATCGAACTGATAGATAGGCCAGTTGGAAGAGAGAGCAAGGGTGAAGACAGTCCGTACTGTTACTGGCTTCAAGACGGGACTGAAGGTCTCATGAAAATCAACACCAGCCCGCTGATGAAACCCTTTAGCGACCAGACGAGCCTTAAAACGTTCAATACCACCATCAGGACGCCATTTGATGCGAAAAATCCAACGACAACCAACGACATTGTAGTGAGGTAAGCGGGGAACAAGATCCCATGTCCGGTTGGCTAGCAAAGCGCCATGTTCAGTCTTGAGGGCCGCACGCCATACCTCATGGCGAAGAGCCTCTTTGACAGAGCTCGGTTCAGTGGGAGGCGACACCTGCGAAGTAACAACAGAAGCATACTTGGGGTTAGGTTTAATAATGTTGTTCTTGGCTCGAGTTCTCATAGGATGCCGAGGTGGAGGAGGAGGCGGAGGAGGCGGTGTCGGAGACTGTGGTGGCGAGGAGTTCGGTGGCGAACTAGCATCCAGGGATGGGGAGGATGCTGACCCGTCCATGTGAGGTGAGCGGGGGGACTGCTGATCAGAGGAAGATGATGCCGAGACAGGAGGCTGGACGGTAACAGGGCTTGGAATAAAGGAGACAGCAGGAATGATGGACGTGAGCCACGAAGAAGTGGAAGTGGCAGCATCGAGAGGAACACAAGAGGACGCGACACCAGGAAATTGAGACTCGACAAAGGATACATGACGGGAAATGAAAACACGACCGGTGGCCGGATCAAGACACTTATAGGCGCTTTGTTGATGGGAGTAACCAAGGAAGATGCAGGGGCGAGAGCGGGGTTGAAGTTTGTTTGTGCTGTAGGGTCGTAACCAGGGGTAACAGAGGCAGCCGAACACACGAAGTTTGGTGTACCGGGGAGTTTCATTGAACAAGACAGTGAAGGGAATTTGCCCGCGAAGAGCAGATGAGGGAAGGCGATTTATGAGGAAGACTGCAGTGGTAAAAGCATAGGACCAATAGGTGAGGGGTAAATGAGCCTGGTGAAGGAGAGTGATGCCAGTCTCGACGATATGACGATGCTTGCGTTCAGACAAGCCATTGTGTTGAGGAGTGTGAGGTGGTGTGAGAAGATGGGTGATGCCACTTTGGATGAGGGACGATTTGAGCTTTTGAAACTCACCACCACCATCGGTGTAAAGTCTACGAATGGTAGTACTAAAGTAGTTTTCTACAAGAGTTTTGAACGCAAGAAAAACAGAGAGCACATCAGACTTAAGCTTGAGAGGATATATCCACGAATAACGAGTAAAGTGATCGACAATAACAAGATAATAGGAATATCCATCAACAGAAGTGACAGGGGCAGGACCCCAAACATCCGAGAATAACAAATCAAGTGGCCGACTACTAGAAAGACTCGAGTCACCAAACGGAAGTTTGTGACTTTTATTGGACAAACAGGAATTGCAAGGAGACAAAGACCGAGACGAGTGAGGTAGTGAATGGGTTTGAAGCAGGCGAGACAAGGATTTGGAGGAGGGATGGCCTAAACGTCGATGCCAGGAGTCAGACGAATGACGGGTTGTAACTAGGGCAACACGAACAGCAGTCGAACCTCCTGGGAGCTCATAAGTATCACCTTTGTTCCTTCCGGTCAGCAGTCGCGCCCCCGTGTTTAGGTCCTTCACAATGAACGAATCAGCAAAAAATTCAACAGAGACTGGATTAGCTCGGCAGAGTTTAGCAACTGATAGTAAACGATGCTGAATCGCAGGTACACATAACATAGACTTTAATTCAAGAGAACCAGTCTTAGTAGCAAGAGAAGATGACCCAATATGTGTAATCCTCAAACCTGAACCATCACCCAGATAAATTTCATCAGGGCCGTTGTAGTCGGAATAGAGGGAGAGATTGCCGAGATTATTTGTGACGTGGTGAGTGGCGGCGGTGTCCATCAGCCACGGGCCATCAGTCGAGGGGGGAGCCTGCTGCGGATGCTGAGTGTAATTAGCCTGTGGAGGCCGCTTGTGCGGAAAGAGCTGGAAACACATCTTGGCGGTGTGGCCGGGCTTCTCGCAATATTGACAGAAGACCCGAGAACGTCGGGGTGTGTCATCATCCGGACGAGGACTTGAATCCCAGGACGAAGGAGAGCTGGCAGGGGATGACGGAACAGAATAGGAGGAGGAAGGTGAGCCACGACCTCCACCACGGCCAGGATAGCCTCCACGGCGACCGCGACCTCGTCCACGTTGAGTGGTGTAAGCGGTGGCAGGAGAATCAACAGGTGGGCGTGTAGCCCGAAGATCAGCCTCAAGAGCTTGAAGGCGATCCAGCAGGTCTTCAAGGCGGGGCGGCACGTCACGAGCGCGGATCCCAGCAGCAAATTCTTGGTACTCAACACCAAGCCCACGAAGACAGATGGTGACCAGCTCCTCGTTACGAACAGCTTCACCAGCTAGAGCAAGGTCAGTGGCGCGCGAGCGAAGGGCCTGAACGTATGTGGCCACATCACGATCGCCGCGCTTTTCTCCATGAAGACGGTCGCGGAGAGTCATGATCCGCGAGTAAGAAGTCCCCGCATAAGTGCTTTGGAGGGTATCCCATGCAGCCTTCGACGTTTCAGCAGAGGAGATGAATGGAACAATTTCAGGAGACACCGAGGCAAAGATGCCATTGAGCAGCAGTTTGTCTTGACGAAACCAATGGAGGTAGGCTGGGTTCCGAGTCTGAATGTTGTTGACAAGGATCTCAGCCGCAGGAGGAACGACGGTGCCGTCAAGATAGCCATGAAGGTCCAAACCATAAAGAAGAGAGAACAATTGAGCTCGCCAGGATGGGAAATTGGTGGCGGTCAGCTTGAGGGGAAGAGAAGCAGCTGGGTTGAACGTGACCAGCTGCGCTTCAGACGACGGCGCCGGGCCGGAAGACTCAGACGTGACGGCGGATTCGGTTGCCATGACGAAAGGAAAAAAAATCAGAGGCTAGGGTTCGCAACCTGCTCTGATACCATGTAAGGTTTGCAATAAGCTGTGTGTTCTATTATTGATGAGGCAACTATTTATACATGAGTACAGAGGTGTAGAATACAAGTACAAGTAGGAGAAGGACAACTTGTAGGACAAGTAATACAATAACTATCGGGAATTCTCCCTAATACATCTTACTATCATCAGCCGACGATAACAAGACGATGACGACCAGAAGCAAGGGAACGATGGTGCGTATATCAGGAGAAGTACTTCTTCTTCTGCTTTGACGACGATGATTAGCAGCTGCTGCCATTATGGATATATTTTGCTGCTTCGATCTCTTGTTTTTCCCCCTTTTTCTACCGTGGACTTTTTGTCTTTTGGTTGATAATTTTTTGCTGGCTTAATTATGAACGAAGGCTTCCATGCATGTATATATATAATGCCGATGGAGCAGAGAGCTCCGACGTTGACTGGGAAGAATTAGCTGGTGAAGCATCGTAGCCAGCTAAGCTAGGCACGACGTACATGTTTGAATTTTTCGCTGCTTTAGTATAATACGATCCTTACTTAATTAGTACATGTTGGGCGGCTAATCAAGCGGTTAGTCCTGGTGGTCTGAACCTTGCAACGCGACAAACCTGAAGAGTGTTTTAATACGATCCTTAATTAGTAAGTACGAGTATTTTACTTTATTTCTAACGTACGGGAAAAATGAAATAACTCGACAATAATACGAATATGAAATTTTTTAAAGGATATAGTACGTACATCTATATATATGCGTATTGAACGGAATATTTACTAATTATGACAGTGAAGGCCTTTTCAGTCGAAATATTCTTTCTTAGTGTTTAACATTCAGTTGTTAATATTTACAAGGTGAGTTTATTTAATTAATTAAGCCAAACAGGGTCAGCGCATAGGCTGGACCGTACCCAGAAAGGAAATATAATTTTTTTGTTTTAATTTTGGATGAATAATAATTAGTGGGCATGTTGCCGGATGAGATTGGGTGGGTGCACCATATCACTAATTCTAGGTAATGCTCTCATGGGTCGTGGGCTGAGATCAGGTGACTAAAGGGGTCTCTTTAGTTACATGGCTAAGTGAATCTCAGCACTTCAACCTTATTAATTAATATCTAATGATTCCAATTAATCTAAGTTAATGAAAGATAATGTAGTAATTATAGACTTTTTTAATTTTTAATTAATTTTAAAATTCTTCCCCGAGACAGAATTTTCCTGGCGTCCCGTTCCATGCCCCATCTCTTCCAGCCGGCCATGAATCAGGCGTCCCATTCTCCACAGGTGCGGTCCATTTTTATCGGGAATTTCCTCCTCCCAATTCCCATGATGAAGGTCATGTTCGACAGAGAGATTTTCGGTCGACTTTACGGCGGAGTAGGATTTACCGGCGATAGTGTTGGATTCGTGATTTTTTCCGACCTATGTTGTAATGTTTATAAGTTTAGTTTGTAATTTTTATATTAATTTGGCTTCTATTGTTTATTATTCTTGTTTGTCATTTTTGTCTATTATATTTGTAATGGTTATATGACTATTTTGTATATATTTACATATTGTAATTCGTAACGTTTGTTTGTCTAGTTTGTCTACTTTGTATTCATTGGTTTGTAATACAAGTTTACTGATTTGTATTGTAAGTAGTTGTATTCTGTACGGTTAGTATGCTTTGTACTATTTGTTGATTTTTTTGTAGTGTTTGTACGCTTTGTTTTGTTGTAATGTTTGTTAGTTTATTAATATTTGTAAGGCTAAATTACACGTTTGGTCACTCAAATTATACAATTCTTTCATGTTTGCCACTCGAATTATTTTTCTTTCTTATTCGTCACTAACTTTACGAATCGTTTCACCGTTAGTCACCGGCCGTTACACTCCGTTAAATTTGTCCTACATGGCAGTCAACTATAAAGTTTGACCGTTAATTATATGACGTGGAAATTAAAAAAAATAAAGAAAAATCATTTTTCCACCTCATCATTCCGTTGCTTTAGTTATATGATTTATCATATTACTTATTTAATAAAAATTAATAAATTACAAGAATGGAGGTCGAGTACATGATGGAGGAGGAGGAGTACCAACCACCCAGAAGCATAGATTAACCAAATGGGCAATGGAAGCGATTCTTCACGTTAGCTAAGAGAGAAAGGGTGAAACTTCAATATTCCTTTTACCGGTTTGATTGTAGGCTCGACGGAATGGAGAAAAGTGGTGGGTGAAGAAAGGTACAGGACGGTGGGACTGGCGGTGGCGCAGGAGATGAGGCTGAATATCTTGTCGGCGGTGAAAGCACCATAAGGCATCCGACTCTCCAATTTCTCAATCCGATTGGTAGTATTGTCCGCTGAAGCTCGGATCGTCGCACTCCCTAGCCATAGGTTTGGTCGTTTGGACTAGTCAAGCTAAGAGAGGCGGAGGCTCCACGCCGCTAAACCTAGTATTTGGGTAAAATTGAGAGGGAAACAGAGGGGCTCGGATTCTCGAGTTTGGGTTTAGGCGTAGCGAAGGGAGGGTAAGGACGCCGCCGAGATTTTACAGCCGGCCACGCTCATCGGCGAGTTTGTCGATGGCGAGAGTCGGGGAAATAAATTTGGGGGAAGACCAAACGGAGCAAACACCAGCTACGGATTCCCAACCGGTTCGCGTACACCACCACGGGTCTCTCCCTCGACGAGCACCCCAACTCGGCGGTGACCGAAGCGGCGACTATAATTGGTGGGGATAATTATCTTTGTAGTTTATTAATTTTTATTAGATAATTAATATGATAAAATATATAGAAAAATAAGTGGAAGGATGAGGTGGAAAAATAATTAATTTTTTTAATTTCCACGTCATCTAGTTAATGGTCAAACTTTATAGTTGACTGCCACGTAGGACAAATTTAACGGAGTGTAACGGCCGGTGACTAATGGTGAAACGATTTGTAAAGTTAGTGGCGAACAAGAAAGAAAAATAATTTGGGTGGCAAACGTGAAAGATTTGTATAATTTGAGTGACCAAACGTGTAATTTAGCCATATTTGTAAGCTTTGTTATTTTTGTCACCATTTTTGTCACTCATGTTTGTAATGTTTTTTTATGTCTAATAATAATCTGGTTGACTTTTGGACAAAACTCCACCATATAGTAATGGAGTCTCCAAAGTCAACCTTGTATTTTTCCATTTTGTATACTTTGTTGGTCTAGTTTGTCATATTTATATATCAACCATGTTTGTAATATTTGTATGTAAAAAAAAAACAACCGGTTGACTTTGGAACGGAACCCTCTATATAGGGATGGAGCCTCCATAGTCAACCCAGATGTTTTTTCATTTTATATGGTTTGTAGTGTTTGTCAGTGTAGTTTGTATTGTTTGTATAGTTTGTATGTTTTGTATTGTTTGTAAATCTATTTGTATGTTTTGTCGTTTTAGTTTGTAATGTTTGTACTGTTTGTTAATCCGGTTTATATACTTCATAATATCTAAACTACCCCTGTCATTAATTTAAAAATTCCTATCACTTTTTAATTTTGAGATTTAATTAAGTAACTAAGCACCCTCTTTAGTCACATGATCCGCCACTTGTGGTCCGTCCCAACTAAGTTTTTCTCATCTAGATAGTAGTTACTGTTTGGTTGTTTATAAAAGGCATATTACTCGGTCTTTTCCTTAAAGTCAACTTCGAATGGGTGAGACCATGAGAGGGTGGTCAAACATATGACACCATGTTGGACAATTATGGAAATATAGCGATCTAAAGTATTGGTAATTTGATTTATTACAATTATGATTAATTAAGGTTTGGTGTATAACTTTTAATTATATATATGCGCGTTATATTAGATCTCAACTCTTAGTTTTGACTTTTGAGTGGGGCAAATCTAAAAGATGAGAATAAAAAAATATTTATTTTTCCTACTTACTTTAATAAGCTTATATTTTTTTAACCCGGATTTTAAGTTGTACAGATGAAATAGGTTCATGTAATCTATATAATGATATCCATTTTCAGTATATTACTACAATTTTTTTGTATCATCTATTATCACTCGTTACTATCCTAGTACAACTATGTACCACCTTCATTTAAACTCAAACTTTAAAAGAAGTTGCATAAGGAACGAGTCAATCGTGATTTATTGTGATCTAGAAATTTCTTGCAATTTTTTTAGGACCAAATATATAGCCATATACCACCTTGGTAAAAGGTGATACCTGGTGGTGAAAGGTGATAAATGCTGCTTAGTACATTCCTACTATCAAGTATACAATCATTGTACTCTATTTTATATTCATATCATGTTACACTTCTATACAACCGTGGTATAGATTAGTAATATATGCCTCAATTATTTTTTCAAAATATAATGAAGTGATTTTTTTTATGTAAAGCAACATTTTTTTCATCAAAAGTTCAATCAAGAGCAGGTTATCAGTTGTCCAAAACAACCAATAAGAACATCTACAAATTGAAATTGAAATAAAAGTAATGGCGTTATTAAATAACATTATCTGTTAATAAGATGAAGTTTTTTTTCGCACATTAAATCATGATTAGCGAATGGAATATCATTTTTGAAATCGAAGACTTTAATTGTGAAAAATAATAGGTATTTGGAATAAGTAGGTGATTGTATATACCTTCAAGGTCAATAATAAATAAGAGGTATTTTATAAGATTAATATATATTGCAAAGACATATAATAATAATATAAATTCAACTACAAAACCCAAAAAATATTAATCAAAATAGACGTACTTGGTCAAATATCGATGGATGTTGAAACAAGAAGCTTCCATTAAGAGATATTGGAATGAGATAATCTCAATACAAATAAGAAAATTATGACTTATATATATCTCACTAAAATTTAGTAAAATATTAAGATTAGAACGAAGAAGATAAGAGTCTATTAAGAAATTAGGGAAAATAAAAAGTCATTAATTTTCAACCTTTAAATCTGAATTTTCTTAACCCACTTAAATTCATAGTTCCAGCTGATTTAGTTATGAAAGGGTGTATAGCCAAGGCTTATGAGCCCTATCCTGAGCCATCTTTTTTTATAATTTTAGCAAGTCGAATTATCTCCAATTCATAAGTCATAACTCATAGCCCTTTAACTACAAAGTAATTAAACGATAAAAATATTTCTGCACGGACTTATTCGAGCGAGTGAGTGATGGATGGGTTACGATTTGCGAGTCACACAAATGACTCACATCTCACTTTCACATAATAAGGAATTGTTTCTTGTTTATACAATCGAATAACCATCATATTTCATAACCACATCACACACTTACCATCGACTTTTAATGGTAGTAAATAAAGAAAAGATATATTGTGAGCTATTACTATTGATTATTACGTTATGTAATATCAATTTGATATTGGGATGCAAGTTATAAACTACTAATGGTATCAAATTCATAAAGATCATCAATTTTCTTTACTCAATTACGTGATGGATTATTGAAAACTTTGATAACGTACTCTGCGAAACAATTGAAATATGCACATGTAAAGAGCCTTTTCTTCATAAGAATATGTGGTCAGTGACTTTGTTTTTTATGCCAACGAATATTTTATTGAAAGTGGTCATCCGAAAAATTGATATGAGTGATAATAAAAAATTTGACATGTCACAAGTATTATACGGATCCACAGGATACAAAATGAGAAGTATCTAAATTGCTAGTGTCTTCTTAATTTGTGAGGAATTTCTCATAAATATTAGGTTAACCCACAACTCAATCTCATTCAGCCACCACCCATCCACCAATTTGAAGAAGAATGTGAGTCATAGCGAGTCAAAATTGTATCAACTCGTTAATAAGCGGGTGTGTCAATTTGAGACCACCCAACTCACCCATTGTCCACCCCTATTTAAACCATAATTACAACTACATTTTGTAGGTATTGGTTTGGTTTTGATTAGCAAGATTGAGAGACAAATTTACCGTCAATTGGATATTATATTACAATAGAAGATTCGGTTCATAACTTGGTTGATTTATACATTCATCAAGTAGAGACAGGCCCGGCCCAGACCCTGTGCTGGCCTGATCTACAGCACAGGGCCTCAAAATATATGGGGCCTCAGCCCGGCTCGTATACAAGACATGTATATTAAAAAAAGTTAACCTTATGGAAAACGGATCACCAGGCTCTTCTCAATCTAATGGGCCGGCCCTGCCATGGAGTTAGAGAAGCAATGGATTGTCGGGCCGGGCTGAAATGAAAATGGGATGTACGGCTGGTTATTGACTAATTGGATTAGTGCTTGGAAATTTGTTTATTTTTTGTGACAGTGATTTGGCTTGGGCCGGCTCTTCATACTCTTTTGATTGTTTGTTTTTTTTGGCAGGGTGGAATCATTGGATTAGTCCTTGCCGAGGGGAAGCATTAAATTCTAAACATAATATTACGATAGAAAATGCACAATAATTATTGTGTATTAAACTAATTATCTTTGTCTCTGAATCTAATTAATAAAAACCACAGGACAGCAAATGCCCAAATTTAATGATTATTTTTAACAATTTTACACATCACCACCTGGATATTCAGTATCCATGTCTCCATCATGACATTAGGTTACTCTTTTACTAAAACAAAAATCTACCACCACGTAAATGTCAAACGACAAATAATTTTGTGCAAGAAAACATGCACAAAATTAGATTCAGAGACCATGACTATTTTGTGATTGATATATGTAATATAAAGTTGGACATTATATTATTCAATATTATTATTCTGGTTAAAGAAGCAGATGGTTGAGTTCTTTTGGGGCCATGTATAAGCGTATAAAGAAGCGGATGGTTGAGTTGTTTACTCAATCTATTGATGTTAATGATGTTTTGGATACTAATGTTAATGTTGCTCCTATTGTTGTTGAAAATTCTTATGCAAATGTTGATTGTATTGAAACTCCTAATTTTGATTTGGTGGATCAAACTAATTTCTTATGATGGTTTTGAAAAAAAAAATGATATTTTTAATAAATTTTTCCTTTAATAAATTTGCGGAGAAAAAATTTTAGGGCCACATTTTTAATTTTCGAACAGGGCCTCCGAATATCATGGGCCGGCCCTGAGTAGAGAAATAAGTTGAAGGTTGATCCACTTCATTTAATCCATTACATATGATAATTTGAAAACAAAATACACTTTCATAGTCACAACTTTTGAAATATACGAATAATAAAAAAGAACACCATACTTTATTTATTTTTTTCTTAAAGCAAGTGACATCATATAATTATAAACAAAGAGAGTTTGCATGATTTGGACGAAGAATTCACAACAGTTCATGGAAGGATCGAGGTAAATATGAACAACTTCCGATAATCTCATCTATGATGCGTTTGAATTAGTGCCAGGGACGAGGACCGCCGTGTCCGCTGCTTCTTGATGAACTTCCCCTAGCAGACCGCTTGCTCACCGCAACTATCCCCTCGTACTCCTCCTTATTATCAGCAGCGGTGCTCTTTCCCGGCGCGGCGGCGGGAACTCGTCTGGCTGCTGCCACCAACACCATCTTACTATCATCAGCCGACGATAACAAGACGATGACGACCAGAAGCAAGGGAACGATGGTGCGTATATCAGGAGAAGTACTTCTTCTTCTGCTTTGACGACGATGATTAGCAGCTGCTGCCATTATGGATATATTTTGCTGCTTCGATCTCTTGTTTTTCCCCCTTTTTCTACCGTGGACTTTTTGTCTTTTGGTTGATAATTTTTTGCTGGCTTAATTATGAACGAAGGCTTCCATGCATGTATATATATAATGCCGATGGAGCAGAGAGCTCCGACGTTGACTGGGAAGAATTAGCTGGTGAAGCATCGTAGCCAGCTAAGCTAGGCACGACGTACATGTTTGAATTTTTCGCTGCTTTAGTATAATACGATCCTTACTTAATTAGTACATGTTGGGCGGCTAATCAAGCGGTTAGTCCTGGTGGTCTGAACCTTGCAACGCGACAAACCTGAAGAGTGTTTTAATACGATCCTTAATTAGTAAGTACGAGTATTTTACTTTATTTCTAACGTACGGGAAAAATGAAATAACTCGACAATAATACGAATATGAAATTTTTTAAAGGATATAGTACGTACATCTATATATATGCGTATTGAACGGAATATTTACTAATTATGACAGTGAAGGCCTTTTCAGTCGAAATATTCTTTCTTAGTGTTTAACATTCAGTTGTTAATATTTACAAGGTGAGTTTATTTAATTAATTAAGCCAAACAGGGTCAGCGCATAGGCTGGACCGTACCCAGAAAGGAAATATAATTTTTTTGTTTTAATTTTGGATGAATAATAATTAGTGGGCATGTTGCCGGATGAGATTGGGTGGGTGCACCATATCACTAATTCTAGGTAATGCTCTCATGGGTCGTGGGCTGAGATCAGGTGACTAAAGGGGTCTCTTTAGTTACATGGCTAAGTGAATCTCAGCACTTCAACCTTATTAATTAATATCTAATGATTCCAATTAATCTAAGTTAATGAAAGATAATGTAGTAATTATAGACTTTTTTAATTTTTAATTAATTTTAAAATTCTTCCCCGAGACAGAATTTTCCTGGCGTCCCGTTCCATGCCCCATCTCTTCCAGCCGGCCATGAATCAGGCGTCCCATTCTCCACAGGTGCGGTCCATTTTTATCGGGAATTTCCCCCTCCCAATTCCCATGATGAAGGTCATGTTCGACAGAGAGATTTTCGGTCGACTTTACGGCGGAGTAGGATTTACCGGCGATAGTGTTGGATTCGTGATTTTTTCCGACCTATGTTGTAATGTTTATAAGTTTAGTTTGTAATTTTTATATTAATTTGGCTTCTATTGTTTATTATTCTTGTTTGTCATTTTTGTCTATTATATTTGTAATGGTTATATGACTATTTTGTATATATTTACATATTGTAATTCGTAACGTTTGTTTGTCTAGTTTGTCTACTTTGTATTCATTGGTTTGTAATACAAGTTTACTGATTTGTATTGTAAGTAGTTGTATTCTGTACGGTTAGTATGCTTTGTACTATTTGTTGATTTTTTTGTAGTGTTTGTACGCTTTGTTTTGTTGTAATGTTTGTTAGTTTATTAATATTTGTAAGGCTAAATTACACGTTTGGTCACTCAAATTATACAATTCTTTCATGTTTGCCACTCGAATTATTTTTCTTTCTTATTCGTCACTAACTTTACGAATCGTTTCACCGTTAGTCACCGGCCGTTACACTCCGTTAAATTTGTCCTACATGGCAGTCAACTATAAAGTTTGACCGTTAATTATATGACGTGGAAATTAAAAAAAATAAAGAAAAATCATTTTTCCACCTCATCATTCCGTTGCTTTAGTTATATGATTTATCATATTACTTATTTAATAAAAATTAATAAATTACAAGAATGGAGGTCGAGTACATGATGGAGGAGGAGGAGTACCAACCACCCAGAAGCATAGATTAACCAAATGGGCAATGAAAGCGATTCTTCACGTTCGCTAAGAGAGAAAGGGTGAAGCTTCAATATTCCTTTTAGCAGTTTGATTGTAGGGTCGACGGAATGGAGAAAAGTGGTGGGTGAAGAAAGGTACTGGGCGATGGGACTGGCGGTGGCGCCGGAGATGAGTCTGAATATCTTGTCGGAGGCGAAAGCACCATAAGGCATCCGGCTCTCCAATTTCTCAATCCGATTGGTAGTATTGTCCGCTGAAGCTCGGATCGTCGCACTCCCTGGCCAGAGGTTTGGACTAGTCAAGCTAAGAGAGGCGGAGGCTCCGCCGCCGCTAAACCTAGTATTTGGGTAAAATTGAGAGGGAGACAGAGGGGCTCGGATTCTCGAGTTTGGGTTTAGGCGTAGCGAAGGGAGGGTAAGGACGCCGTCGAGATTTTATTGCCGGCCACGCTCATCGGCGAGTTTGTCGATGGCGAGAGTCGAGGAAATAAATTTGGGGGAAGACCAAACGGAGCAAACACCAACTCCGGATTCTCAATCGGTTCGCGTACACCACCGCGGGTCTCTCCATCGACGAGCAACCCAAGTCGGTGGTGACCGAAGCGGCGGCTATAATTGTTGGAGATCATTATCTTTGTAATTTATTAATTTTTATTAGATAATTAATATGATAAAATATATAGAAAAATAAGTGGAAGGATGAGGTGGAAAAATAATTAATTTTTTTAATTTCCACGTCATCTAGTTAATGGTCAAACTTTATAGTTGACTGCCACGTAGGACAAATTTAACGGAGTGTAACGGCCGGTGACTAATGGTGAAACGATTTGTAAAGTTAGTGGCGAACAAGAAAGAAAAATAATTTGGGTGGCAAACGTGAAAGATTTGTATAATTTGAGTGACCAAACGTGTAATTTAGCCATATTTGTAAGCTTTGTTATTTTTGTCACCATTTTTGTCACTCATGTTTGTAATGTTTTTTTATGTCTAATAATAATCTGGTTGACTTTTGGACAAAACTCCACCATATAGTAATGGAGTCTCCAAAGTCAACCTTGTATTTTTCCATTTTGTATACTTTGTTGGTCTAGTTTGTCATATTTATATATCAACCATGTTTGTAATATTTGTATGTAAAAAAAAACAACCGGTTGACTTTGGAACGGAACCCTCTATATAGGGATGGAGCCTCCATAGTCAACCCAGATGTTTTTTCATTTTATATGGTTTGTAGTGTTTGTCAGTGTAGTTTGTATTGTTTGTATAGTTTGTATGTTTTGTATTGTTTGTAAATCTATTTGTATGTTTTGTCGTTTTAGTTTGTAATGTTTGTACTGTTTGTTAATCCGGTTTATATACTTCATAATATCTAAACTACCTCTGTCATTAATTTAAAAATTCCTATCACTTTTTAATTTTGAGATTTAATTAAGTAACTAAGCACCCTCTTTAGTCACATGATCCGCCACTTGTGGTCCGTCCCAACTAAGTTTTTCTCATCTAGATAGTAGTTACTGTTTGGTTGTTTATAAAAGGCATATTACTCGGTCTTTTCCTTAAAGTCAACTTCGAATGGGTGAGACCATGAGAGGGTGGTCAAACATATGACACCATGTTGGACAATTATGGAAATATAGCGATCTAAAGTATTGGTAATTTGATTTATTACAATTATGATTAATTAAGGTTTGGTGTATAACTTTTAATTATATATATGCGCGTTATATTAGATCTCAACTCTTAGTTTTGACTTTTGAGTGGGGCAAATCTAAAAGATGAGAATAAAAAAATATTTATTTTTCCTACTTACTTTAATAAGCTTATATTTTTTTAACCCGGATTTTAAGTTGTACAGATGAAATAGGTTCATGTAATCTATATAATGATATCCATTTTCAGTATATTACTACAATTTTTTTGTATCATCTATTATCACTCGTTACTATCCTAGTACAACTATGTACCACCTTCATTTAAACTCAAACTTTAAAAGAAGTTGCATAAGGAACGAGTCAATCGTGATTTATTGTGATCTAGAAATTTCTTGCAATTTTTTTAGGACCAAATATATAGCCATATACCACCTTGGTAAAAGGTGATACCTGGTGGTGAAAGGTGATAAATGTTGCTTAGTACATTCCTACTATCAAGTATACAATCATTGTACTCTATTTTATATTCATATCATGTTACACTTCTATACAACCGTGGTATAGATTAGTAATATATGCCTCAATTATTTTTTCAAAATATAATGAAGTGATTTTTTTTATGTAAAGCAACATTTTTTTCATCAAAAGTTCAATCAAGAGCAGGTTATCAGTTGTCCAAAACAACCAATAAGAACATCTACAAATTGAAATTGAAATAAAAGTAAGGGCGTTATTAAATAACATTATCTGTTAATAAGATGAAGTTTTTTTTTCGCACATTAAATCATGATTAGCGAATGGAATATCATTTTTGAAATCGAAGACTTTAATTGTGAAAAATAATAGGTATTTGGAATAAGTAGGTGATTGTATATACCTTCAAGGTCAATAATAAATAAGAGGTATTTTATAAGATTAATATATATTGCAAAGACATATAATAATAATATAAATTCAACTACAAAACCCAAAAAATATTAATCAAAATAGACGTACTTGGTCAAATATCGATGGATGTTGAAACAAGAAGCTTCCATTAAGAGATATTGGAATGAGATAATCTCAATACAAATAAGAAAATTATGACTTATATATATCTCACTAAAATTTAGTAAAATATTAAGATTTATATAACTACAGGAAGTTCGAATGATAAAATGACATGACCATGTAATTTCTCAAATACAAATAAGATTTGGGGCCGTTTGGATTGAGGATTTTAATACGAGAGATTTATAAGGGATTTGGACCCAAATTCCTTGTTTCAAAAACCAGGAAATTTAAATGAGTTATTTGGCCAATTTGCTTGTTTGTTTAGATATGTAGGATTTAGACCCCACTTATACAATTACCAATTTGCCCCCATCCCCTTCCTCCTCCACCACTAACAAGAACCATGAATTTTGCCTAAGTGTTGCAAGTGTTTCAGGTACCCTTCTTTGCACGTACGCAACTTTTATTTGGCTCGATGAAAAAGGGTGAATGAAGGCTTGTTGTGAAGCTTTGAAGTTTCTCTATAAAAGGAAATGGTTGGGAGCTCGAGAAGAGGCCAGGAAGATTGATTTTCAAGCTTCTCAAAACCCTCCGCTGAAACTGGAAAACTGTCACATTTTCACTAAGTCCGGAAGGCAGCGTGGGTACTAACCTTTGGAGGCCAATTCGAAGAGTTTAAAGGCGAGTCGAGTTCTGAGGATGCTACCCACGAAAGTATGTATATTCTACTGCAACGACGTGGCATTGGATGACTGGAAAGGAGTTTGGAAGGCCTCCAACAAAGAGTGGTAAGATCGCAGGGAGCTCGGTTGGAAGACTGTCTTGCAGAGTAATCTGAATCCGGCTCGGACTAGGATTACTACTACCATCTTTTACCTTTTCTGTTTTGAACTAGTTTTTCGTGTTTGATTGTGTTAAGGACTTCCAGAGTAGTTTGATTAGTAGCGTAGGTCTATTTAAGAGTTCTAATTCATTGGAATTGTCAGTTTTTGTTCAAGTTGAATTCAACTCGAGTTGATTCACAAGCTTGTGTGCTTCGTGAGTTTGAGAAGAGTGACTTAGAGGGATTCTAGGTTGCTCGAGGAGCTTGTATCGATCAATCACCCACTTGATCGTGGCCAAGCATCAGCCATCTATTTCAAGTCTTTCTCCGCGTGAAGAACTGCACAAAATCGACCATCCACATCTATCAATTTCACCCCTGTTCGTTTGGAATTGAGGGATTGAATCAATTCAATCCATCGGTGCGCAACTTTGACACCAAAGTCCCATACATGGCCTTATCACCTCCTCCCGACGAGATCAGACGAACGAATCGTGAGTCAACCACACACAACAATTATTATTGTTCATGCCACGAGCCCGATGGTACAAATAGGTTACATGTAACAATCAGTTGTACACTAATATGTACATCTAATTAATATGGTCACTCACACAATGACACAATCAATATTTTTATAACCCTTGCAGTTTTTTTTTTTTTTTTGTTCTTTTAGTTTATTAAGGTTTTCGTATTTAGTTAGTATTCGTGTGTAGCAATAATCCCAAAAATAATTAAAATCTTCCATCGTCATCGAACCTTTATTCTTCAGTCAACAGAGAGATATCATCGTACATATATAATTAAGTTTGGACGATAAGATTCGCTGACATATCACAATGAATGTTGAGAAGGCCAAAGCTTTGGAGGATTTGAGCCAAGTACAGACAACTATTTAGCAGTTCTATATATGTACCTCTACACAACTATTTTTTTTTATACGTATTTTATGCTGATCACGCTATTTGGTACTTATTAGTGTAATACTATGGTAATTCATGTAAGAGTGTGAGTTATTCACGTAAATAAAAATTCAGACTTTTTTCTTCTAATAATATGTATTGACTATATTTTTTGAAATTAATCTCAATTAATCTGTAAAAATGTGTTGCATTTATCATAATCTACACAATGACATCTTTTTTATATATTTTAAAAAATAATATTTTGCAACGACGTGAATAAATAACAATATGCGCAAACATACCATGAATAAGCTCTAATTTATGTGAACAAATGAAAAAATGTTTGAATTAGGTGTTTTGTAGTTAGACTTTGATTCCATTTCTAATGCAGTTGGACTGTTGGAGTACACATATAGTTGGTCATTTTAGCCAGAGAATGGAAGCAACCTGATGTGGCCGGCCATGTGGGGATCAAGCAAAGGATTCCAACTTGAGTTAGGTGTTTTACAACAAGAAAGTAGGCTGCGCGGGAGCTAGAAGGCTCCTAATATGATCCAACACTTTTATTATTAACAATTCACAGATCATGCAATTCATTTAATTATTTATAAACACTCTCCGAAATCTATCTCAATAACAGCAGGGCGAAGGGCGATGGTTGCCGTGCCCGGTGGGTCTCGAAACACTTCCCTTGACCCCACGCCCAAATTTGCGCACCTCATGAACTATCCTCCCGTCGCCGGCAGCCTCGTCGCCGGTGCCGATACTGCTCGTCGCCACTGCACCAAACCAAACCAAACCAAACCAAAAGAACGCATTAATGAAGATGAAATAATGACATAAAAAAAATATAATAGCCGATCCAAACGAGGAGAAGATGTAGCTAATCTATTAGCACTGACCCGTGGCGGCGGAGGCGGCAGAAGGAGCTCTAGCTGCTCCGACCAGTACCATCTTGTCTTCAGGCAACGAGAACAGGACGACCAGAAGCAGAGGAATGATGTAAATACCAAGACCAGTACTTCTCCTGCTGTGATTTCCCATTAGTTATCTTGGTTTTTTTGGCTCCGTGATGTTGTAATTAGAACAAGCCTACGAATTTATGCCCCCATTTATATAGTGAGGGAGCAGATGCGTGCAGTTTCCCTCCGATGGAAAAAGTTTAAGGAAACAGAGTCGACATTGGGATGAAGCATCTAGGAAATGTTATGATCGGTCTTTATTCTTATCTCCCTGGATTCAACTTGACTGTTTTTTTTTTATAAGACAATGGCTAGCCAGCAGCCGGACAACTTTAGTTGCACTTAACTGTATATATGTTGTTACAGCACGTCTACCGCGCGCACTCTGTCTGCTTAAATATATATTTTTTTTTTTTGGTAGAAATGTCTGCTTAAATATTGATTTCTATGTATATTGTCAGATCATGCGAGAGAGAGAGTACACGAAAGATAATTAATTAGAAACAGTATAATTAGTGTTTGATTCATCCGTATAGTATTTGTCGTTATTAGGGAAACATCCAGGAACGTGATTATCTCACCTTGGAGTCAACCTAGGCAACGTACACCAAGTTTGGTTCATCGAGATATAACTGAGAGTCTAAGATATTAGTAGTTAAATAGAAATTAAACGATAATTGAGAGGAGGCCAGGCCAGAGTAGCCAATTCCCTGGCTTAATAATTAATTAACCCTACTACGTAATACAAAAGAATAAAATGAGTTAAAAATTTATTAGCGAAAACAAATAACAATTTTTCATCAATCCCCGCCACATCTGAACATTTTGGGGTAAGATCATGTGACTAAATGGGTCCTCTTAGCCATATGACTAAGTGGCTAAGTGCATCTCAGCCATCCAATCTCATTTAAATCTAATTATTCTAAATAATCTAATTTACTGAAAGATAGAGTAGTAATTTATATTTTATTTATTTGATAATTAAAAAATAATTGGTACCTCCCACTTGGGAGCGGTTAGCATGCTAACATTTTGGGGTAAGATCATGTGACTAAATGGGTCCTCTTAGCCATATGACTAAGTGGCTAAATGCATCTCAGCCATCCAATCTCATTTAAATCTAATTATTCTAAATAATCTAATTTACTGAAAGATAGAGTAGTAATTTATATTTTATTTATTTGATAATTAAAAAATAATTGGTACCTCCCACCTGGGAGCGGTTAGCATGCTAACCCCATAAAGAGGTTGGAAAAATGACACCCCATGTCATTTAATGCATTTTCATCAAATTTAAAACTCATTAATTACACATTGAAACTCATATTAATTACTTACTTTTTTTTTAAATTTAAACCTACACTAAATACAATTTTCTCTCTCTCTGATTTTTCCTTTCCTAGCAGCCTTTAACCACCAAGTTTCCTCCGACCGCCACACTTCGCCGGTGAAATCCAGTCGGCACACTCTCCGGCCACCTGCAAAAATATACTACTATATTAAAAAAAATGTACCACTGCACTAATACTCACATATGACATTTGTACCAGTGCACTGGTATTTGTACCACTGGACTAATACTCACATCTGACATTTGTACCAGCTCATTGATATCGATACCAGTGCAGTGGTATCGCTACCAGTGCATTGGTAACGATACCAGTGCACTAGTACATATACATATTATGAGGTTAAGTGCAGTGATACAAATATCAGTGCATTGGTACAAAAATCAGATCTGGAAATCAAAAAGTCAGAACTAGAAATTAAAAACTCACCAGGAGAGGGGTTTGGCGGAGAAGGCAGCAACGGGGGATGGTGGCAACGATGCCGAAGGATGGTGACCGTAGGACGGCGGCGGCTGGAGATAGGAGGATGGTGGTGGTGGAAGGCGTTGGAGGAGGACGACGGCAGGAGGGATGGTAGCGACACAAGTGGAAGGCGTGGAGGAAGAGGGAGGTGATGGTGGCGGCGGTGAGAGGAAGAGGCTGGAGGGATGGTGGTGATGGTCGGGGAGGTTTTTAGTCACTTCATAATACAGCAGGGAGGGTTCTGGTGGAAAGGAAATCAAAATGGAGAGAGGAGATGAAAGTGAGAGAGAAATGATAATTAATTGTGAATTTGGGGGAGTGCTTTTTTCTCGTTCCCCAAATTGTTCCAATTTTCAATGTGGGTGAGAGTACCCAATTAGGTAACTAATGCCCAAATTACAAGATAAAAAAAACAAAAAACAAGTTTAATTAATACTTGCCAATGATTGAAAATAAAATTGACCAATCATAAGGGGGTGTCAAAAATCCAACCCTTTTAAGGGAGGCATAGTATCCCATCCCCTCCCACCTCCCTTCCTTTCCGTCCTATCGGTCACCACTTCCTCCCGACGGCCAACGGTTCATCCGCCTTCCGCTGGCCTCTCATCTTCCTTCCGTCATCCTAGAAAAAGGTGGGCTGGGATTTTTTCCCCAGTTTCCCTCGCGCGCGCAGAGAGAGAGAGAGAGAGAGGGAATTTTTAAGGCGGCGGCGGAGAGGATTTTCCAGCGACAGCGTCTGTTGTGTTATGTTTGTCAAACGATTTTGTAATGTTTGTAAGTATGTTTTGTGATGTTGTATCAATTCGGTTTGTATCGTTTATCATTGTAGTTTGTCATTTTTATCTATTATGTTTGTAATGTTTATATGGCAAATACAATATAATATCCATAACTATTATGTTTCGGGGATTTATATCCGCAACTATCAATATACAAAGTATTATCCAATCGTTAATTCCCCGTTAGAAGGTCTTTCTGCAATGCTGACCTGGCAAAAAAAGCTGAGGTGGAATTGAGAACGTGGCATCCCAGGTGGAATTGATTAAATATTTTTTTTTTTTTGGTGAGCAAACGGGCGCAAAAGGGCGCCCAACCTAATCACAAGAAACAAGTCTGGGACTTTGAATCCCTTCCAGGTCGTACAATAACCAGAACTTGAGAAGCGGAGGCGGGTCCGAAATCATGTGGACTCCCAAGGGCAGTGCGTGCCCCGTTGATGCCAAGAAGTCGGCGGCGACATTCCCTTCCCGAAAAACATGCTCAATTTCCGTTTCCCATTGTCGCTCTCTCAAACTTCTCACTTGAAGCACAAGCTGGTAGTGGGGATGTAGTGAGCTGGCTGAACTTATGAGCTCCACCGCCGCCTTTGAGTCCGTTTGGAGGACTGCTCTCCTAACTCCAAGCTCCCACGCACAATTCAAGCCCTGAATGATCCCCATCAGTTCAGCTCGAATAACCGAGCCTTCTCCCAGATTCATGGCGAAAGCACCTAAGAATCTACCATCCTCACCGCGTATAACGCCACCTGCCGCCGAGCTTTGCTGTCCCAACGCCACCGAACCATCTGTGTTAATGCACGCCCACCCAGACTGGGGTTTCCGCCATCCAATCCGCCGCCAAGTACCTAGATCCTTGTCCCCCAGTAGAGAGCTTCCCCGTGAACAAGCCTCCACCATACTCTGCGTCAGTCTTCGGGCATCACTCTGGATTTGTGAAGCTGTCCCCTTTTTCTTCTCAAACACCATTTCATTCCGGTTCCTCCATAACAGCCAGCAAACCGTCGAGAACAACGTTGCGTCAATGTTCTCACTCTTACCTGAAATATAATATAGTAACCACTTCCTCACCTCTTGTTGGAAGAATTTCTCATCCGGTTCGTTCACAAGGAAAGATGACCAAACCTCCCTCGCAAACGGACAATCACGGATTACGTGCAGAGTGTCTTCGACTCCATCCCCACAGACTGGGCACGAGCACTGGCTGGTCAGGTGGCGTCTCATTCTTTCCGCGTTCGTCAATAACCTGTTGTGGCTCGCCAACCAAAGGAAAGCTCTGATACGTTGAATTGCCGGGGTCTTCCAGATCGCTCGCCAGACATGGTTGGCTGGGGCCGGCTGGTGATCCTCATCAATCAACGCATATGCTGATTTGAGAGAGAATTGGCCATTATGGGTGAACCGCCACAATAGCTCATCGTCCTCAACCCCACTAGGGACTTCATGTAGCTGAATCTGTTGAACTACTTGAGGGGGAAGAAAAGCATTCAAATAATCCAAGTTCCAGCCACCATTAAGGACCATTTCAGCCACCTGCACCGATCTCGCTGCCTGCGGAAGCCCCACCGCCAACTCTGATAGCGGCGGGCCATCAAAGAGCCATCTATCCTCCCAGAAGCGTACCTGGCTACCGCTTCGGACATTCCAAAGAGCTCCGTGCGGCACCCAATGCATCACTCGAAGGACGCCCCGCCATAGATTCGAGAGTCGGCCTGTCGTACGAGGTTTAAGGACTCCGTCCTCTTCCTTCAGGTACTTGCAGCGAATCACCTTGGCCCATAAACTGTTCTTCTCCTTCAGCACTCTCCAAGCAACTTTCAGCATGAAGGCGTCATTCATCGTAGTTGCATCCCGCATTCCCAGCCCGCCCTCGTCTTTCGGATGACAAACAGTGTGCCAGTCAACGAGGTGAACTTTCCTCCCGGCCTCGGAGCTTCCCCAGATGAATGCGCGCAGCTTACGATCAATGTAATCTCTGACACCCGCCGGAAGGAACGTCGTTTGCATCGTATATGCCGGAAGGGACGCCAAGACCGACTAAGCAAGGGTGATACGACCAGCTAGAGAGAGCGTGGCTACTCTCCAACCCGACAACCTCTTATCAATCCGATCGATCAGCTCTACATAAGTTCTTTTCGAAATTCTATCATGTATGACTGGGACCCCAAGGTATCTCCCCAGGTTCTTGGTTTCCGGAATACCCAGGCTGTTGCTCAAGGACGCTCCCTGGTTGGACGTTACATTCTTTGAGAAATAAACCCGGGACTTCGGTTTACTGATCTGTTGCCCCGAGGCTTCCCCAAAGACTTCAAAGATCTCATTGATTACCTGTACCTGCACATCAGAAGCTGCACCCAAGAGAATGAGGTCATCCGCGAAAAACAAGTGAGACAGGTCCGGACCTGCTGCAGATAGTCTGATTGGTTTCCATCTTCCGTCATCAACGGCCGCCTGAATGAGGTGCCCCAACCTCTCCATACACAAAGTAAAAATATATGGCGAGAGGGGGCACCCTTGTCGAAGACCGCGGGACGGTACAAACTCTTCCGTTAGACCTCCATTCCATTGTATACACATCGTCGCCGAAGAGATGCATTTCATAGTCAGATCAGCGAACTGGCTCGGAACTCCTGCTGCCTGGAGTGTATCCTGTACAAAGCTCCACCTGATGCGGTCGTAGGCTTTGGCTAGGTCCACCTTGATAACCATCCACCCCGATTTGCCTGTCTTGGCTCTCATCGAGTGCACCACTTCCTGCAAAATACAGATATTGTCAGTGATTTGCCTTCCCGGCACAAAACTCGTTTGAGTTTCATGAACCAGATTCGGCATAAGCGGCTTGAGTCTCTCAGCAAGGCATTTGGTGATTATCTTGTAGCCCACGTTGCATAGGCTAATAGGACGGAACTGATCAATCGACACAGGTCTCGCAATCTTTGGTATAAGAACCAAAATGGTGGCATTAATTTCTTTGACTTTGAATGGATTCACCCAGCACCCTCGCGCAAAGTCGACCACAGATGGTGACACAACATCCCAAAACTTCTGGTAAAATAGCGGGTTCAAACCGTCAACTCCCGGTGCTTTGAGGGGCCTCATGGCTTGCACTGCTTGGCGAAGTTCCTCTTCCGTAAAGGCCAGACCCAGTGGTAACCACTGATCCGCCAAAAGCACAGGGAAATGGCTTGCCAAGGCTGTCGACGCGGTACCATCATCCGAGAAGAGACTCAAATAGAAGTCCTTGGCCATTGACTGCAGCAAGCTTTGATCCTCTACCCAGTTGTTCTGCGTATCCTTCAACGCCACCACCCGATTACGTTTTCTGCGGCGGATAGTCCGGGCATGGAAATAGCCAGTATTTTTATCTCCCTTTGAGAGCCAATCCTCCCTAGATTTTTGACACCATAGGATTTCCTCCTGAAACAAAACCTCTTCCAATTCGGCACGCAGCTGACGCAATTCATCACAATCAGAATCCCCTCCCCTCCTACTCTCCAATCTTTCGATCCTGTGCAAGAGGCTATCCTTTTTACGAAATATATTGCCAAAAATGTGTCTATTCCAATGGATAGCCTCCTCGGTGAACGCTTTGGTACTGCTATGAATATCCGACCCACGGCCCCATGCCTTCTTCACCAAATCCGAGAAATCCGGGCTGGTTAGCCAGGCGGCTAAGAATTTGAAGGGTTTGGGCCCTTGGCATCGGAAGGTGGGCGTGGCCTTGATCAATAGCGGCCGGTGGTCCGATTTGATTCTAGGCAGATGCATAACCGTAGCCTCCGGGAATATAGACGACCAAGCAATGTTCGAGAGGCCACGATCCAGCCGCTCCCTAGTATCTCTCCTGAACCAAGTAAAGGGCGGACCTACAAAACCGAGGTCTGTGAGGCCCGTATCAAGAATACAATCCTGGAACTCCCGAACTTTACTCGAGTCAAACGGAGCTCCTCCCAGCTTCTCCGTAACGCTCAGCATGGAATTAAAGTCCCCCGCTAACAACCACGGCAGAGGAAGGTCTTCGGCCATAATACGAAGCGAATTCCAGAGCTCCCTCCGCTGTACCAAGGCCGGGCTCCCGTATACCGCCGTAAACCAAAAATCCACGGTGCCCAACTTCACTTTCACATTCAAAAGCTGGGTAGTGCGTCTTTCTTCTGATATTTGGACGGCAGAGGAGTCCCATAAAAGCCAAATTCCTCCCGAGAACCCATTAGCGTCAACAATTAGCGATTCATCAAACCCCATCTTGTTAATGACATCCACCGATTTGGCTCCGCTAATTCTTGGCTCCACTATCACCACCATATGAGGGTGATATTTGCGACGATATTCCTTAAACACTCGTAAGAAACGAGTGCTTCCCGCCCCTCTACAATTCCAACTGAAGATATTCAGATCCATCCAGCCTGGAATATAGCAGGGGATCACTGGTTTCCTTTAGGTCGACGTCGGCAACCCCCCAGAGAGGGCGGTAGCCTGACCATCTGTACCATTATCTACAGCGGCGCTAGAAGACAGCGGCGCACGTAGCTCTTTCCTCGGCGTAGTTGTTTCTTGCATGGCTTGCATGGCTGGTTCCTTTGCTCTACCTCCATCTTGTACCATTGCGTCCACCTTCCCTTGGCTTTTGGGAGAGATTGGAGACTCCCCACTAGCTGAAGGTCCCTTTGCATTAGTGGCACAGGCTGGTGGCGCATGTTCCGTGGCTTCAGCTACGCTTTTTGGGGAGGTGCTATGTTTATCGGGCTGCCGCATTTGAGTATTGCTAGCCTGGGCCGCACTCCCTCTCACTGTAATATTGTCCTTGCTCATTGTACCTTCCACTTGTTTTTCCACCCATACTTGTTGTTTCCCATTAGTTGGCTGTTTCAGGACTACCTTTTGCGGGGGCCTTACTTCGAAGTTTTTATTCTGGCTTTGGCGTATCTCCCCCTCTTGTGCCCCCGACGTGGCTGTGTCATCCCCAGCTTCAGCCAAAATGTCGAATCTTGAACCTGTACCATGTCTCGGGTCCACTGAGGTTGCTTTAGATGGTGCGTTACCTCCCTGGCCAGAAGTCGTTCTCTTTCCCGTTCTTCGGTCCCTACGTTTAGCAACCATCCACTCCCCGTAGGGTTCGTTTTGTCTCCTCGGTTCTGCCTCCTGCTCTTGTGTAGGGGACGTATTCTGCTCTTCATGCACATGCAAAGTAGGGCATGTTAACTTGGAGTGCCCATAAGTCCCGCACTCAAAACATATATTGTCCAGCCCCTCGTATTTAATTTCATACTCCACTCCTTCCACCTTGTATCTCCCCAGCAGTGGTTTTGTCAGATCTACCTCGACGCAAACCCTGGCAAACATTCCTCTTGCTCTCAGTTCCGTAGCCCTATCCACCCGAACAGGAGTACCCACCCGCTTCGCTATACGTAGAACCGCCTCTGGATGAAAGAGCTCGATAGGGAGGTCCGGGAGTCTTATCCATACCATGGTCGATTCGATCCTGCAGGTCCTGGTGTTGAAGCCTTTCTTCCATTTTTGGATCGTCAGGTAATGATCGCCAATCATCCATGGTCCCCCACTCATAGCATATTCATAATCCGATCTGCTGGCAAATCTGACAAAGAAAAATCCATTCGAGCGGTTGGTTATTTGGATGGCTCCGTTCCTAGCCCACAGCATGTTGAGGCGTCGGGCTATTGCCGGATATGGGTAGGACCGCCCCAGGACCTTCACCATTAACGCAGACCTCCATTCTCGTCTATAACCCCTCAGCTCAGTAGGAGAGAAATAAATGTTCGGGCATCTTGGGTCCTCTTCTTCCTCAAACGGGTCATCCTTGTCATCTTCCTTCATGGCTTCTAGCACATCCTCCGAGTCAGACTCTTCCACGTACCAGGATTCTTCCTTGACCGCCTCACTAAAGAGCTTCCTTCTCTCCGTCCCCCAGCTGTGGGTCGGGGGATGCTTGACCGCGGCCTCTTGAACATACGGTTTCGAGTTTTGAGACTGAGGAAACGGACCTCCCCCTTCTCTTTGCAGTTCCTCCTCGGTGATATCCTCCACCTCCACATCGAAGGGGGCTCCATCTTCCGAGAGGTTAATTTGACGAACTCTTTTTTTTGCCTGCTGAGCCTCCCTAGCTTTCTTTCCGTCGGGTGAGGACGAAACCTCAGGCGGACGCCGACTGCCAGCAGACCCATCCGGCGGCTTCGCCTCATCCGGAAGGGCGACAGGGGAGGCGGGCGTGCCCGCCGCCGACATAAAACTTAAAAAATAAAGCAAATATCCTCCCCTCCTTTCACATCCACTCACCCAATTCTTATCCTAAACCCCTTCTTCTCTCATCTGTCCATCCCATCTCCCCCTTCGTCTGCGAAGACCCGAAGTCGCCGACGAGCCACTCACCGTCTTGCAGGCGTGGCGGCGAGACTGCCACCGCCTGAGTCCCCCCGCCCCCACTTCATCCGACGAAATCGCACAGTTGTCCCGCGCCAGAGGAACTGTAATCGACGCGACAGAGGAGACTGGACGATTTGCGAGACTTCCATCGCCGCTAAGGGATTATGTGGCTGCTCTAATGGGCAATGGCAACAGATGAAGAAGGGAGGTTTTTTCTCGAGGTTGATCCAGATCCTGTATTAGATGACAAGGTGTATTTCAAGCGGATCTACATTGGGTTCTCTAGTCTTAGAAAAGGTGTGTTGGCTGGTTGTAGCCCCATTTTCTCTCTCGATGGTGCCTTTTTGAAAGGCAAAGTGTCTGGGATGTTAATTACCGTTGTGGCCAAGGATGGAAACAACCATATAATTCCATTCGCGTGGGCCGTCGTTGAGGGGGAAAATAGGAGTTCTTGGACTTGGTTCCTGAACACTCTCCAAGAAGAGTTAGGATTCGGTGATGGAAATGGTTGGAGTGTAATTTCAGACCAACAAAAGGTGAGTGATGATTTCTGCTCTAAATGTCGGTCAACGACACATAATGCAAGGAGTTGTCCAAAGAATTTGAACCCACTAGCACGTGTAAGACTCTCATATTCCATATAATCCTTGACTCCTTTACATGATATTCTGAACTTTGAACCCTTAAGTTTGTTTTCCTTATGTAGAAATCAAGAAATGGGAACCTTCACAGGAACTTGGTGGTGGATGGAGAAGTTAGACAGGCTCTAGGGGTTAATTGAATCTATGAGAATCTTGCAACTGGATCGGGAGATGGAGCTGGTACTTCTGCAGAGGGAGTTGGAACTCAGCCAACTCAGATTGATACAACGGGAGCTCCTTCAACTCAACCTGAGTCTCAACCGCAACATATCGCTTGAAGACGTGTGTGTGTGTGGACTGTTTCTTTGTTATGTTTTAGCTTTCGTCTATGGTAGAACAGTATGTTAATAGACAGGAGGTTTGCAATTTTAGCTTGTAAGGTGATTCCGGTTTGGTTCACCACATTTTGCATTTTGTACAAGCTCAATTCATCTTGTCCCAAACACTACGCAAGTATCTAGCGTTATGGAACAATTTCAATCGAGCTTTGTAAGGTGATTCCAGTTGGTTCACCACATTTTGCATACTGTACAGACTCGCTTCATTTTGTCCAAAATAGTGCAGATGTAATGCTGTCAACTTCTTTTGAAAGGATTTAGTTTTGGTACAAGGTGTCTATATATTACTTGTTATAGAAGTGCTCAGATCGTACGAAACAATACTGAAACTGAAGTTTACTTGTTTTCCACACATCACGACAATGCTCAAACTAGAATGGAATTGAACATTACATAAGTGTTGGCTTACATTTTCCTACACCTCAAACTCCCTGGAATCTACAGAATGCATCGTAAACTATGACACCAATTAGACAGTACATCAACCTTGTTATCTTCGTGTCAAAGCTAGAGATAATGTTGCTCATTCTGCTCAGCTCGGAAACCAACCTTGCATGACTTTCTCTCATTCTACTCAACTCTTCTAACAGCTTTTGTTGCTTGCTTCCACTTCCATAAGTTTTGCCTTAAGACCAACTGTCTCATAGTCATGTGTAGACCACACTGATCCATTCCTTCTCATATACTTATCCACCCATAGGAAGAACCGACAATCATTCGTCTACAAATGAAAATAAAGCTATTACTAAGATGAAGGTCATTGGTAAACAAACCCAAACGTCACAAACAAAGACAATTACCTTCCAATTTTGACAACAATAAAACTGCCTTCCTGGATTCCTACTAGTACCAGACTTGTTCACGATGCAGGGTTTGTTACAATGGCACAGCGGCCCGACAACGTCATTTGTGTTGGCTGAACCAGAAGATCCCTCCAATGCAGACATTATTCTTCTTACTGAAAAGAAACATTCCATTCGTGTATCAAACTGGGGTTTTAGCACAACCGTTTCCTAATTCCAACCAGTTGGCGATGGAAAGAGGTAGACAGGGGCAGGGTTAATAGAAGAACTTACCCTCGCGATTTGAAGATAAAGGGTTCCTCGATCGAACCAGTCTTCTTCCCTGGACCAGGAGGGTTCCTCAATCGAACAAGCTGTGAAACGGGGAAGAAGCGATGGCGGTTAAGGTCGCGACGGTGGGAAGCGACGGCGGTGAAAGTCGAGACGGTGGGAAGCGACGACAGTAAAGGTCGCGACGGCGGGAAGCGACGGTGGTGAAGGTCGCGACGACGGTGGCGGTGACCTTTCCTCACTTCGTCTCTATCGTGAGCCAACCCTAGGATTTTGGGGGAACATTTGAAATGAAAAGCAGAAAAGGGGTAAGAAATTTAATAAAATTAGTACTTAATTGAAATCCTGCGTGGAATCCTACGAGGCGGCTGACGTGTCCGGCACCGTTACAATTAAACTCACGATAACGGGGTTCTATCCATTTAATTACGCGAAACAGTAATTTTGGATAATACTTTGTATATTGATAGTTGTGGATATAAATCCCCGATACATAATAGTTATGGATATTATATTGTATTTGCCCATGTTTATATGACTAATTTGCATACATTGTAATTTGTAATGTTTGTTTGTATAGGTTGTATGCATTATGTATTGATTTGTATACTTTGGATTCATTGATTTGTAGTACAAGTTTACTATTTTGTATTGTAAGTAGTAACATTTTGTACTGTTAGTATGTTTTGTAATGTTTGTCGATCTAGTTTGTATTGCTTGTATAGTTATTATGTTTCGTATTGTTTGTATGTTTTGTCACTCTAGTTTGTATTGTTCGTATGTTTGTATGGTTTGTACTGTTTGTAAGTCCGGTTTGTATACTTCGTATTTTTCCTTAATACCCAAACTACCCTTATCATTAATTAAAAAACCCTTCTCACTTTTAACCGTCAGATTGATGTGTCGAGATCTAAAAGCTGAGAGGGGCTTAATCAAGTGACTAAACACCCCTCTTAGTCACCAGATCCGCTCTCACACATCTTCGAATTCACTCTTCTTCCTCCCTTATGATTGAAACAACTTGATGCAACCATTTTAACTAGTCTTTGAATAATGATTCATATTAGTGACAAGTAGATATTTTCAACCACTAATAAATAATTGTCACCCTTTATTTGGTTTTGATAATAGCATAATATTTTTGTAACCAATATATCAATTTCCAATCCTCAAAATAAATTGCTTTCAACAATTTACTTTTAACAAGGAGACATAACAGCTAGGGCTGGAAAAATAGACCTGGCAAATCATGACCTGATTAGAACCCGTCCAAAAATAAGAAATGAGTTGAAGTTTTAATAACTAGAAACCCAAATGAACGGAACCAGGTTAACCCATAGTTTTTTGGGTCAGGTTGGGTGGGTTAGCAGGTCGGCATGCAAGACCCGTTCCATTTCATATGTCACTATCAAAATGATAAAATCACTTATAAATTGGTGTGATGTTTTAAAAAAATCATAAGAATTTGATAGAAGAGTATGGAGCGTAAGGATGATCAAATATCATTTATTTCTTGCAGTAGTATTACTGTCGTGATTGTTTTTTGACGATTTGCGCAATTTGTACTTCTTTTCATTAGCATGGAAGGATTTGAGCATTTGTTGATTGACATTTGATATGTAAGCTATTGTCAAACATATGTGAAAATTTGTGTTCTTTAAAAATTTATGAAGCATGTTTGATACTGTTTCTGAGAACGCTCATAACCCAAAATGACTCGAAACCCAATGGGTTGGTCAATATTTTATCCGAAATCAGCCAACCCAACATGACCCGACCCGTGATGACCTGTCACCAGAGATTTCCAACCCAAATTTACACAACCGGACCTGATTGCCAGTTCTATGAAAAAATAGTTTCGGTTTTGTGGTTAAACAAAAAGTCAGCGAAACTTGTATGGATACAGTCAAAAATCAAAATACCTTCGATCCGATTTGGCTTTCGGTCATGGGGATATAGAAATACCGCCACTGTTGGTTCTAGTTAAAAATAAAACCAAAGAAAAACGACAACACTAAACTACAACTCACAACCCATCCACAGCTAAGATCCTCATCTCCAATGTAGTCAAATGCGCGTTTCTACGCAGAAGCATAAATATGAGTAAAAACGTAAAACGTAAAAGCGTACGTTTTTATGTATAATCTGATGAATCTTAAACAAACTACCTATATAATTTAAAAAGGTTACTAGTCAGGCAAATAATATGGTATGACAAACTTTTAATAGTATTGCAAACGTACAACTAAACCAACAATGCAATAAGAAAATAATGAGGCTTCTTCATTCATAAAAAAGTATAACCAATTAACATCTACACCTCATTATCGGTCGTTTTGTTTCAATATGGATGTACAATTAAACAAGATCATCGAGACTTCTTTTATTATGAGGTTCTTCATCCATTGAACGCAAGAAATCATATTATTAGTAAATATTAATCACTTAAGTCGCACATCAAACAACAAATTATTCACTTGATGAATTAGTGGTGTAACATCCTCGTCCCTCTTGAACACGTCATATGTCATGCTCGCTTCAGGTTGACGTCATCCCAATATATGAGCGAGTTTTAAATTAGGGTTAATAGCATAAATTGCCCTTATATTATATTTTTTCTCAAATTTGCGCCTCTACTATGTTTCACATCAAATTTGTCATTGTACTATTATCATGATATCAAATCTATCCTTCCGTTACATTTTTCTTCTGAGTTCTGTAAATTCCAGTCGAAGCTTGGTTCACTAGGTGAAAATATCATTTCTACCCCTAAGAATTTGTCTACCGAGAAAAGAAAAGGAAAAGATGAACGACATGACGGCCAGAGAGCGGAGATTTCTTTTCTTCATCTTCGCCCTTCACATGTAAACGACACGACCCCGGAAAGTACATAGGCAATCTTCTTTAGTGGTGAACGGCACAACGGGGAGCATCTGTGGTGTTATTGTGGAGCGGGTTCAGATTGATCCCCGAATTCAAATTCCAAAATGCTCGAACCCCTATTTCATTTTCAGGAGATGTTATTGCTATTTTTTTTTACGAAAACCTGATTTGTTTACGAATTAGGAAAGTGATACAGAGTTTAGACTGTAGTCAAAGAAAGATAGAAGCCTGACCCAAACGACAACACAAAGCCCAACCAAACACAGAAGCCCACCAAAAAACTAAAAACAGAAAACACACACAACAACCACAGTCCAACAAACACAAGAACCCAACAAAAAACCCAACAGCCTCTTTCCACTCCAACAAGCCCACAAACACAAACCTAGCCCAAAGCAAACACAAACCACCAGCCACCTACTTGCTGCCCCAAGTAGCCGCCAGCAACCAACCCTGCCTCTGCACCCCCACCACCGCGCCGCCACCAAACGGAAGGAAAAGCAATCCACCACCAACAAAGCCAACGAGATCAAAGAGGGGAAAAGATCCACTCCCTCAACCCCGCCGACACACACTGCCACCGTTGCCCCCAGACCACGCACATCAACCACCACACCACCTCAGCCACCGCAAACCACAACCCGCAAAAGGAAGAAGAACAGAGATAAAACAACACCCCCATCACCTCCGACTCACGAACACCACCAATCCAAGGCCAAACAACACATGAGCAGAGCAGCAAGAGATCGAAAAGGAGGCAACATCCCTACACCCACCCACATGACAGTAGAACCAAGAGGCATCAAACCAAACCACCGAATCACTATGCCATTCTGAATGAAGCAAGGTGGACAGCTCTAAAAGTCACGAAAGAAGATGTAAATTGCAAAGCAATTACCTATGCACACAGAGAACGACCACAAGATCTGAGACTCAGATCTGAGGTGTGGAAGAAAACCATCTCAAGAGATAGGTTTTTGGCAAAATCCACTTCGGGTAGTAGTCTAGAAATTCATAAATCCACAAAGGGATTGGCAAAGCATGAAAGAAAAGAAGACGAAGAAAAGGAAAAAAACATAAATGAAACTGGAGTGGGTGACCGCCGATCACCTAAAGGTGAATCGACGGCCCCCGATTGAAGTTTGGAAAGGGAAAAGTTTAGAGAGAAGTGGGAGAATTTGAAAGTTGAGAGAGAAAACTATTGAGGTCATGAAATAGATTAATTTTGTTTATATGTGAAATTCCGATTCATCATTATCATGAAGGAAGTGATAATTCTTATTTAGGGTACGGGTTTTGGTTGACGACGGCGTGGTGAATTCGGCCGATGGAACTAGGGGCTAGGGGTCAGAGGTTGGAGGAGAGGAAGGCGAAGGATGGCGCTTGGTTTGCAAATTTTATCTTTGGGGTTTTAATGACAGAGAGGAGATAAAAAAAAAATACTTAGGGGGAAATTTGATATTTCCCGTCTCATTTTGCTCATATCAAACCAACAGAACCGTCGTTTGATAGAAATTGACTGAACTCGAATGGAAAATGTAACGGAAGTACAGATTTAGTATCATAATAATAGTAAAAGAGCAAGTTGGATGTCAAATGTAGTAGAAGAGCACATTTTAGAAAAACGATAATAAAAGGAGAATTTATACTATTAATCCAAAATCAAAATGTGACATTTTGTTTTGGACCAGCATCATTGGGCAGTAGCAAGTACTACCATCAAAACTGATAAACTAACATATAAAGCACGTTTTAGGAGGACCGCCACCGTGTGCGCCGAATCTTGAAGCACTTCCCCTAACCCAGCCTTTGACCACAGCAACTATCCGATTATGCTCCTTACTCTTCAGTCCAACTGCAACAACGCCGTACACAGAAACCCCATTTATCGTAAGTCAACCACTTAAAAGAATACCACAACAAAGGAAGTGTACGTGTACATTCTTTCTAATTAACTCACCAGACATGGCTGCCGGAATTCGAGCTGCTTCCACCAACACCATCTTATCATTCACCAACGAGAAGAAGACGAGCAGAAGCAAAGGAATGGTGTAAGCAGCACAAGAAGGAGCTCTGGTTTGATTCGCCATTGACTGCTAGCGAGCTAATTCTCTCTCTTTTAGTTTCCTCCCTTTGGTTTTAATTTGGTTAGTAATGAATAACAAAGGGTACATACGAAGGCCAAATTTATAAGCTAATGTGGAGAGTTCAGCCATTGACGAAGAAACTAAAAACAGGCCAGCTGGGTCAACCGTATATATTTTTAATATCGCTTTGGATCCAGCTTTTCCCTCGTGTTCTTTTATGCTCTTTTTTTGGCTAACATTTCCAAGCAATATATAGCTTAAGCTTTAGTTCTATCAATAGAGTATGTATCTCAAAGCTAACTTTGTAACAATTGATATGGATTACCGTACAAAATTCAAAGGCTACAAAACTTACAAAATTAATATTTTACAATTTCTTATACGAATCATATATATTATCACCCTCTAATATGATCATATAAGAATAGTATGATACGTATGAGGAGTAAGATACGGAATTTTGTACGCTTTTCACTTTTGAATTTTGTTTGCTATCTTTTGCTATACAAATTTAGAACAAAGATTAAGGTGGAAGTTGTAGTAGTGTTACCTATCAAACACCGACAACATCCTTGAAACTCCATTCATTAATACCGGAAGTTCCAGCGCAAGTGCGCAACCAACTGTATTATATATTTGATTGAGTACTGAGATTTAAAAGTAAGTTGGACAAGTCCACTAATCCCATGTTTCCATGCATGGGTAATGCAAACTATACAAGGCTACTTGTGGTGTATTTATTGACAACCCTATCTAGCTACTTGGTCATTACCTTATGAAATATAATCCCACTTGTTATTTTCTAATCGCTAGAATCATGGTTGATCTTGTCAAGTTTATCTTGCTAAAATTGATCATTGGCTAATGGCTATAACTTTTTTTTACCATGTTTAGGAATTAAAAAAATTAAAGATTAATCCGCTTAAAAATTAAAGTTTATCTCTTGTCAAGTTTATTAGAGGAGCATGATCGGCTAGTCATGTTTTGAACTTGCCACATGTCGAGGTTTCTCAATCGATTCTCCTTTAACCAAGCTATTCATAAAGTCTTTTGCTCAGTTAGCACAATCCAAAAGTTGCCTTAGATTACAATCACCATTCCGGCTTTCTAAATCCTCGAACACTAAACTCCCTTTCTCCTTAAGGTAGAGCTACCATTTTTTAGGTGACTTTTTCATTTTACTCTATGATCCAGAGCTCCCAAAGGAAGTCAGAGTAGAGCTTTCAATTTTAGTAATAACTAGGCTGGAACCGCGCTTTGCCGCTGACTACTCAATTATTATGTTGTTGTTGCTCGTTGAGACTTAATTCTTTTTGTGGTGACCTATTTAAGTTGATAATTGTTTACTTTTCATAGAAAATGAAAATTTTTATTTGATAGAGTTAATATATTTGTATGGCCCGAACTTTTAATAAATTAAATATCCTGGCCAATCTTTTCGATCTATAACATCGTGGCCTCAACTATATATGCATCAAATTTACGAAATTGGCCAAACCCAATATTTGACCGTTATCTTGGACAGTCAAACAAGTTGAGTAACGGTCAATGCACCATGTCACTGCCAAGTCAGCAAAACAACTTAATTTTTTTGGTTTTTTCCACTTATTACCATTTATCTTTTTCAAAATAAAAAGGGCATTCCTTTTTCTCTTCTTTTGTTCAAAGTAAAAAAATAAATGATAATAGGTGGAAAAAACCAAAAATTTTAAATGGACTGTGTTGACTTGACAGTGATATGGCGCGTTGACCATTAGTCAACGCATTTGACCATCCTAGATAACGGTCAAATCTCAGGTTTGGCCAATTTCATAACTTTGATGCATAGTTCAGGCCACGATGTTATAGATTGAAAAGATTAGCCAGGATGTTTAATTTGTGAAAATTTCGGGTTATACAAATATATTAACTCTATTTGATATGTGTATACCTAACCAAGCGGTAGCTCGCCTCTAGGCCCACCCAGCGGTTTGGTCCAATTTTTTTTTTTTTTATAACAGCCCCCTAGGCCCGCGGTTTGGTCCAAAACCGCGCCCCCGACAAGCGGTTTTCGACCAACCCGCTGGGTGGGGTGGCGGTTTTTGAAAAAGGGTGGTATTTTTGGAATTTTTTGGGGTTGGGTGGTATTTTTGGAATTTTTTTTTTAAACAGTGGTACTTTTGGATTTTTTCCTAGAATCAAAGGGAATACACACTGGAAAATTTCATGCCTTCAAATCCCAGAGAGGAAAATGACAACCTTCTAATTTAACAATAAATATAAGGAGATTCTCCTTGAGCACATGTATAATCTTGCTTTTCCTGGCTCCAGCGCATCTCACGGAAGGGCTCATCTGTCTTTTACTTAAATTCATTGGTGCAGCCAAAATGCTACCTTCAATTCGTTTGGGCCTCTAGACCCTTTACTTATTATTTTTTTTGTAAGACCCCTTTACTTATTTCAAGCAGGCCACGAAAAGTTAGTGTAATTATATTCCTCAGATTTTGATAATAAAAAAATGCATATTAGTTTCGTTGCATTATATGAATAATGTATTGAATAATATTATACATGTATTGATAAATTGATGAACTTGATGCATTGTAAAATATAGTATTTGGTATGTGTAATTGTGTATGCCATATCAGCTAAAATTTGATAATTTGATGATTTACTAATTTTAGTTTCTTTTTCCTACTCACTACCCAATTGCAATTGCCTCTGTACTAACATGTTATTATGTATTGATGGTAGAAATTAATCTTTTTAGTTCACGTATATTCATGGTTGTTGAAGGATTAAAATGAATTTAAGTTCTACAATTTTTCAATCTTGGTTTCTATATTTACTACCGATATAATATCCATGGTTATCTATGCCAAGATTCTTATTTTAGAATGAGCTAATCTATGTTTCTTTAATCACACAATCATGCATCAAAATTGAGCTTATCACCTATTTTGTGAGTTACTATGATATCCATTGTGAAACAATAAAATTTTGTTTCACTGTTGTTTTAATTAGAGGTTAGTCAACATACAACTCAAGATGATATTCGATCTCACAACTTAAAAGAGAAGTTGGATTCTTCAATGTCAGGTTTTGAGGAAGTGACTCCAATCAATCCCAAGACGAATATTATTCTTTGCCTCGATATGATAGTTATTGACTCAAAGTGTAAACTAACAACAACCATGCGAATTTAACTCTATGATTCAAATTTGAAATTTTATTAATATTCAAAAAAAATTCTTCATGATAATTATATTTGGGTGCAAATTCCCAAAGAATAAATCAAGGACTTTCATCTCCTATAATGTGACCAGAGAGTTTACACTATCAAGACTCTATGGCCAATATGACAATGGGAGATTACATGGCAATTCTAAACAAATTGATCATCAAGTTTGAATCAAATACAGAAGCTGAAGCATGATATTCTAGCCATACCATCTTACAAATTTTATTTCATCTAACATGATGGGAGTGACAAGAAGTGCAACAAAAGAAATTTTCTTTCGGGTTCGAATTACTATTCTCAATTCAAATTACTTCAATCTAATGTGTATACAGCCAGAAAGATTAATTGACTTTTTTAAAATTTTCATTCCACGTATGTTGTTCGCCAGCTTATTCAGTATTCGGGTTTATTGACATTAACACTCATTGGAAAAATTACCAGCAAGGAGGCTCCAACTAAAACTTCCCGAGTATGTAATTCTTTTTCATTTTCGGTTTAAAATAATATGCATTACGTTAACTCTAATCTCAAATCTAATATACCATTTCGATGCAAGAGATTTGTTGTCAAGGTAACTCTCTTTGGTAGGATAGTTACCCAATTAAATGTCATCCTTGCAAATGCGGGGAACCTCTCTCTCTCCCTCTCATCTTGGTCATTACATCATTATATGGCGTTCCATACAATGGTAAGGAAACATCTTTATTACTTGGTCATTATTAATCAAACCATTTGCTAATACATACGACATTTAATTAAATGATCGTTAAATTTGCAAGCGAGAAAACCTTCTCCTCATCTAGAGCGATTTTACTATGACAGATGAATTCCAAAATTCATTAATTTTGGGCCAAGGTGAAATTCATGACAATTTAATCAGCAGATTTTGTTTCGTGTTATAAGTTGAACTTTCAAATAGAAAAGGGATTAATTATCATTTTTTTTTGTAAAGCAGTGCACGACTAACTCAAACCATAAAATGCACGAAAGCACCTCAACAACTAATTTCGACCAAAGCACTGCAAACGCTAAATCGATTAAAAATGAAGGATGGAGAAAGTGAGAAGTATCAATTTCGATTAATGGCCCATTAACTATCAAATGTTAACATTTTATATAATGTGTATGGAAATATCTTCTACGTTAAAAACAAAGTTATCAAAGTTAAGAAGGGTGGAATTATGCTGGATGTGAAACCTGTCCACAAGAATATAATTTTCTATTTTTTTTTATGTCATTACTAACATTATACTTATTTAGGATCCACCTTCGAGTTGTGGACAAAACCAATGAAGCTAACTTTGTAGTTATGGATCGAGTGGAAGATGGATTTTTTGGAATGCCGATTGAAAGGCTATTCCAAAACAACGATAGAATGAGAGGATTACCACATTCTCATCTCCTACAAGTTGAGGGAATGACCCCCAAACCATATTGTATGGCAACCCTTGAAAAAATCCGGGAATTCGCTTACCATAGGCTCATCTCACCAAATCAAAACCTACTCCACATATTTTGGAAAACATTCCGAGAAGAAGTATATAAAATCATACATTCATTTTCGACACCTCATATTGTAGTTCAATATCAAGCTCACATAACACATCGTTAATCAACAAGTGAGTACACGATTTTTAAGATAGCGAAGGATTAGGAGAGTAGAACTCAGACGATCTTTCTGACTCGATCGAGGTAAATTATACTTTCATGAAAATGATGATCAATATTAATTACAAAATTATGATGTTCTCTATTTGATTTGGAGTATATTCGGAACATGCACCCTCTAATTGTTATTTAACCAACCTGCTTACCATGTCTACTTTTAACGTGTTGATTTTGACGTGTAGTTAGTTGCGTTTATCATCCTATAAACAAATTGCTATCAACGGTATACCATATGCAAATTATACTTAGTAATATAATAAGTATATAGCTCTTCAACATTTATATCATGCACTTAGTAGTTGTACTATTTAATTTTGACAAATGCATTTAATTCTATAACTTAAAACTCCATAGAAACTTTCGTTTTTTAACCATTAGCATGCATGCAATTGTATACTTGGTTGTATTATCAAGTGTATGCGTCTTTAATTTTTATACCATATGCACAAATGTATGCCTACAATTCTAAACAAGCACAAGTGACACTTATTTGATTTTTTTTATCTATAAGCAATTGTAGGTCGTTTATAACATAAAACTCCAGTGGAACTTTGCTTCCTTTCACACTAACATGCAACCAATTGTATCCGGCTACAATTGTAACTCCAATATATTTTAAACACATATAATATTAATCACATCATATGCTGTGCTTTTGAATGTAGATGATCTTAATCCATAATACTAATGCAAGAGAACAATAATGAGACTACTAATGGTGGATGTACAAGATCCGGTGCTAGAGATGACGATGATCTTGAGAAGAGGAAAGACATTGCTCATGAGGAAGATACAACTACCAGTGATGAGGAGAAAGAACAAATCCTTGATATTGTTCAAAACTTGGAAGAGGTAAATTCTACTTCAATGAAAAAGATTGTTGGTATTTGTAAATAGTTTTCATCAAATTTTTGTGCTCATTAAAATGCAGGAAAAAAAGGAAGAGAATATTGAAATGCAAGAGAAGAAAGAAGTGGAAATTGGCAATGGAGACAAATATATCACTAATGGAGATAAAGACAAAAATATTGGTGCAGATGATGATGCTACTCATGATGGCGGAAGTGCAAACAAGTCAAATTTTTTTTTTGAAGTAATGTCTAATGACAAGGAGTAAATTGAAGGGTGATTTTAAAATGTCTTTAGGAGTCGGTTAGGGTTTGTCTTTCATTTTCGTAAAATGATTTTAGTTGATGAGTCAGTTTCATTGTCGAAAAACACTATGATATTGATCATTTTGAATTGTTGAAGTACTTTAATAATTTGGATTCTCTTATACCAATCAATTTGAATGTTTCGAGTATTTTAATAATTTAGATTTTCTTACACTATCAAAACTCGCATATCTAACATACAATTTGATAATGTTGTTCATGTGATTGACGATTGAATCCGGCCAATTGACCGGGCCCGTGACTAGTAAGTAGAAAAACATATTTAAAAATTTTGGACTTGATATTGAGCTAAAAAAGTTAGTGGTTCGTGGTTCGTTTATTAATTCTATAGACTGTTGGTAAGTCGTGTATGGAACCATTCATACTTGTGAATTAGAATACAAATAAATTGTATACAAATTTGGTTTGGAAGAAGAAGGCAAAGAAAGAAATAAAGAAACGAATGTGGAAGGCGAGTGAAAAATGAAAGCGTAGAGTAATTAGATGATGGAAAGGTTTTGACCAAGTCTTTTCGCTGGCTGTGAATACTATAGTTAATCCTTTTCACGTAGCAATTTATTGGATTCGTTCAAATGGACTGGTGGATTGAGTTCTTGGATCCAAGTGACATCTAAACATTGGACCAATATATAAATTTGATGGCCAGGTATTTTGCATAATTTTGCATTTCTTTTTATTTTTTTCATCGTTTACCTTCATTTGCAAGGTGACACATATTTATCTCATTTCTCTTTTTTCATTTCTTTTAATCACACATGGAAATCTTTTGTAATTTTCATCAACTTTAGGTGTATTATCTTAAGTTGCCATAGACGAATATCTAGCTAACAATACACAAAGGTTGTAGAATGGAGAGTGAGGTAAAAGAAGGACTACTTCCCTACTTGAACTTGGAGGAGTGTGAGAGCCACTAATAAATAGTAACTCAAACCTAGGCTTTTATATATTAAATTAATTTTTTCATCGTTTACCTTCATTTGCAAGGTGACACATATTTATCTCATTTCTCTTTTTTCATTTCTTTTAATCACACATGTAAATCTTATGTAATTTTCATCAACTTTTGGTGTATTATCTTAAGTGGCCATAGACAAATATCTAGCTAACAATAACTAAACACAAAGGTTGTAGAATGGAGAGTGGGGTAAAAAGACTTGAAACTTCCCTACTTGTACTTTGAGGAGTGTGAGAGCCACTAATGAATAGTAACTCAAACATAGGATTTTATATATTAATTTAGGTGTATTATTATAAGTGGAAGGTGACACATATTTATCTCATTTATCTTTTTTCATTTCTTTTAATCACACATGGAAATCTTTGTAATTTTCATCAACTTTAGGTGTATTATCTTAAGTGGCCATAGACAAATATCTAGCTAACAATAACTAAACACAAAGGCTGTAGAATGGAGAGTAGGGTAAAAGAAGGACTTGGAACTTCCCTTCTTGCACTTGGAGGAGTGTGAGAGCCACTAATGAATAGTAACTAAAACCTAGGCTTTTATATATGATGAAGTGTGAGAGCTACTAATGAATAGTAACTCAAACCTAGGCTTTAATACATTAATTTAGGTATATTATTTTAAGTGGAAGGTGACACATATTTATCCCATCTCTTTTTTCATTTCTTTTAATCACACATGGAAATCTTTGTAATTTTCATCAACTTTAGGTGTATTATCTTAAGTGGCCATAAACAAATATCTAGCTAACAATAACTAAACACAAAGGTTGTAGAATGGAGAGTGGGATAAAAGAAGGACTTGGAACTTCCCTACTTGCACTTGGAGGAGTGTGAGAGCCACTAATGAATAGTAACTAAAACCTAGGGTTTTATATATTAATAATTAATTAATTTATTTATGTGTATTATCTTAAGTGGCCATAGACAAATATCTAGCTAACAATAACTAAACACAAAGGTTGTAGAATGTAGAGTGGGGTAAAAGAATGACTTGGAACTTCTCTACTTGCACTTGGAGGAGTGTGAGAGCCACTAACGAATAGTAACTCAAACCTAGGCTTTTATATATTAATTAATAATGGTGGTTTGGATTCTTGGATCCAAGTGGCATCTAAACATTGAACCGATATATAAATTTTGTGGCCATATATTTTGCATAATTTTGCATTTCTTTTTATTTTTTTCATCGTTTACCTTCATTTGCAAGGTGACACATATTTATCTCGTTTCTCTTTTTTCATTTCTTTTAATCACACATGGAAATCTTTTGTAATTTTCATCAACTTTAGGTGTATTATCTTAAGTGGCCATAGACAAATATCTGGCTAACAATAACTAAACACAAAGGTTGTAGAATGGATAGTGGGGTAAAAGAAGGACTTGGAACTTCCCTACTTACACTTGGAGGAGTGTGAGAGCCACTAATGAATAGTATCTCAAACCTAGGCTTTTATATATTAATTAATTAAATCTCAAACCTAGGCTTATATATATTAATTAATTATATATTAATTAAATAACTAAACACAAAGGTTGGAGAGTGGGGTAAAAGAAGGTTAATTAATTAAATAAACACAAAGGTTGTAGAGTGGAGAGTGGTATCTAAATATTGGACCAATATATAAATTTTAAAAATTATAGGTACTAAAATCTTATACTACATAAGAAAAATTAACGATTTTTTATATTAAAAAATAAATTTGGGTACCAAAATGTAAAACTTAAATTATAGTTAGTAAACTATTATTTTTCAAATGTTGTTAGTGAACATTAATAAAACTTCTTCTTCAAAACATAACTTTCTAATGATATTTTATATTAAAAAATAAATTTGGAGTATCAAAATGTAAAATGTAAACTATAGTGACTAATCTGTAAATTTTCAAATACTGCTAGTGAACAGTAACATAACTTCATATTTATATATATTAACCTTATGTGAAAGTTGAAAACAATCTTCGAAATTGTGTGATACTAGCTAATACTTCAATTATATGTTGGAGTCTGTCAGCATATCAGAGATGCCCTCATTCTAGCCTTGAAGTATTTTAGGTATCCTATTCACTAGAGCATTACAGTGAGACAGTTTGCATGAGTCATTTGGTGTCAAATGACTCGTTTGTCAACAACAACAAAAAAGAACGAGTCATTGCAAATGATTGTTCCCAAATGACCCATTTTTCACAATATGTTCCAAACTTAACCTTCTCTTTTATTATAAATCGAATACTAACCATTCTCTATTTTCTTTTCACAAACCCATTATTTTTCAATTATTTACAAATAATTCTTTTGAATTATCATTCATTTATAATTTAAATTATTTCTAGTAAAATCGGCGTTAATATTTTGAAGAATTCAAATATAGGTTATGTTTGGTTGTAAAATTATTTACTTTGGAACCATTACAATTTGTAAAGAAAGTTAACATAAAATTACATTCAAAAATAAAAAACCGTATATTATATATGACTAATACTTAAAAATATTTTATATATTAGTTGCAAAATTAATATTTTGGTTGATTTTATTAGGATAGTAAACAAGAAAATGATTCATGTTACATGTAAGGGCAAAAATGATTACATTATACAAACGACTTGTTTGAAAAATGGCTCATCTAAATTTATTTTAACAAACAACACCTTTGGAAATATTTTACAGCGTCAAATGTCTATATATTGGTAAAATAACTTGTTTTGTAAATACACAAAGCAAACAACTCGCAGAGTTTAGCGTCACAACTATTAATGGGACTCCCAAATACCTAATTGACAAAGAGACCGTCTTCCTAAAACCCTAATCTCCCAATGAGTTATTGACTGCCTAAAACACAACTCCTAACAAACACCAAGTGTAACAAATAAAAAGGACTGCAATATAGTGGGCAAGTAATAAAATCAAATCCCCCGGGTTTCTAGAGTTACTATTACTCATATTCAATTTCTTATCTAACAAAATGGGCGATAGAAGAACTACAACTACTCTAACAAACTAAACTAATATTAGACTAATTATAGGTTGGGAACTCACTTAGGTATCATTCCCCCTAGCCACTAATTGAATTAATGATATATAGATTATCTCTAACTTGTTTCACTTTGATTAACAATGCGGAAAATCCTTGAGTAGACCTTGACTCTCGACTAAAGCAATCAAGGCTCTCTTGACTCCATTGCTTAGTGGGACATATCCTTCTCTAGAACAATCAATCAAGGCGTTCTACACCAGACTCCCTTTATCAAATGAGGTTCTCAATCAATACATAGCAGTGAAGTGACTCACTATTCATGAAATCGAGCCAGTACTATCAATCTATGATGGTCTATTGACCTAATCAGGTATTCACTCTCATTAAATCAAAACATAATCAATAATCTCGGCTAAATCAAATTTCAACATCCAAACATGCATATATTGAATATGAACTCAAGATAATAAAGTAGGAGTACTCATACAATCATCCAATTAAACAAACATAGCTAGGGTTCCTCAAAACCTAAGTGAAGGGAAGTTACTCCATGGAGAAAAGAGAGAATATATTATAAATTTCCAAATCATCATCTTCATGTGTGGGCTTGTCCCTTGAGATTTCAAGGTGAAGAAATACTCCAATTCCGCTCCAAGATCGTCCTCAAATCGCTCTCTCACTCTAAGCTTCGTCTTGAGAAATGTTTCTATTTTGGTTTATTTGGGTATTTTCTGGGATATTCGGGAGTTATTTGGTATTTCACTAATCAGGATAATTATAGGCAGTTTAAGGGAATTTGTGGGGTCTATATATTCTGTAATTGTGGGTTGAGTTCATTAAGCAAAATAATAAAATATTTACCCTAAACCTTATCTTCGTCTTCTCTCTCTCTTGGTCGACTCCCCACCTCCCTTTCTTCTCCTTCGTGACTGCATAAAACCGCCGACCCCATCACCCTTTTTCTCTTCTCTTTCTTCTCTTCTCGCCACATTCCCAATATACTCCTTCGTAATCCCTAATCCTTATTGTCACCAAATCCCCTCATTTGTCTGTTGTGATCAATCCCTAATCGAGACGCTCGATATCCAGGTTCTATCAGTGGTATCAGAGCCCAGTTGAGTGTCAAAACTAGAGCATGAACAATGCAAAATCAAGACCAGGAATCACTACTAAAGATTGTGCAGGAAAAGATTGTCGTGGAGGATCGAACGACGGAATAATGCTTTTGTGAGATCATGCCAATGGTGGTGGATAATCAGGTTAAGTTGAATTCCGTGATCAACCGTGTGATGCAGGTTATACAAGACTCTTTCCAGAGGTAAAGCGAGGATAGGAAAGAGCTATGCAAGACAATGCTGGAGACGACATCCATGCTGATCGGGAACGAGGTGGCCAAGAAGCAGAGAGCCACCGCGGAGGAAGTCACAAACCTCTTGGCTACTCCTATATTTGGCAGCAAGGTCACAGCGGCAAAGATGACTACGGATGGATCCTCCTTCTAAGCCCATTCTCAGCGGCGGCTGTTCTGATGGTGCCGATGAAGCGCAGCCAGGACGGTCACGGCGGTGTGGGTCCGCAGGAGCGTCGGGGCTCGTGGTCTCAGAGCAAAGGCATGCGCTGAAGGGCCCAACTAGACCAGACCCATATGCTGGGCTTCTGCCAAAACCCACGGTCCAAAAGGTTTCTGCTCTATTGGGTAAGGTGAAGATGACGCGTTGTGGGCTCTCTGGCGAGCTTGGCTGGCTAACCCAAGACTGAGAGGAATGGGCCTGGCCTGGACCAGGCGCAAGGATGTGGACCGAACAGGGCAGGAGGACCGAAGAGGAAGTAGAGCAAGGCCGACTAGGCCAAAGGTGGTGGGCAAGGCCTACTAGACCAATCCGAGTTCGAGATCTGACTCAACCCAATTTGATTTGGACTGAACCTCCCAAACAAGTTCGGATTGGATTGACCCTCAAAAGGTCGTGAGCAGCGGGTCTAGAGCGCCTTGTGCGGAGGCTTAGAGTGAAATGGAAGCAGTTGTTGAGGGCATATTTCCACCCTTAGGAACGCCGAGAGGTGATAACCGCCGCATGGGGCGAAACATGGAAGTGGGATAGGGCTACGGCAGAGGACGCAATGGGTCTGATGAGGAAGAGGCGTGGGAGATGGTAATGAAACCACCAAGGTGACTACGCATGGACACGAGCAGTGGGCATGAAGGTGGCTCTGACATAGGCATCTATCGTAGCTACAACCCTTTATATGATGGTGATAATGATTTGTGACTTAGGGCTAAGCCTCATGTTATTGATCAGTTCCCCAAGTTTAATTGGCAAGAGGACATTGGGATTGCGTTTGTATGCGGTTGAAAAGTGGTTTAAGAACCACTCCACTAGCGAGGAGAAGAAGGCACATCTGGCGTCCTTCTACCTCGAGGGTGATGCACTGCAGTGATGGGAATGGATGGAGAGGTCGTATGAAGAGGCAGAAATGACCATCTCGTGGCCAAATTTTAAGGAGCTGAAGTACCAGTTCAGGAAGTCTGAAGGATGAGAGTCGAAGCAGTTAGCAAAGCTGAGGCAGACCGAGGACCATAGCAAAGTTGATGTCTGAATTTCTCAAGATGGGTAACATGTGCAAGGGGATGCTAGAGGAGACTCTGGTTGGTTTATGTATGGCAGGTTCGAGGCTAGAGCTGAAGGCCGTAGTCAGGGTGTTCGAACCCGAGTCTCTAAGGGTTGTATTCAGGCTGGCGGTGAGGAGGAAAGAGGAGTTGATGAGTTGGAAGGGAGGCGCAAGTCGCTTTCAGTGAGCGGCGAGCGGAGCGGGAGGCGGGGCAACTGTGCCACCGTCAGTACCGTCAGTAGGGGTTGGAACAGCAACACCAACAGCGACAACGCGAGCAAAAATTATTGGGGTAAGGGTGGAACCCCGTCCGCCACCTCGAGGGTTTGCTCCCCTGACACCAACGGAGATGAAGCATAGGCACATAGATGGGAAGTGCTTGAACTGTAACAAGACGTTCACAACGGGGCACCATTGTGCTAACACTCATTTGATGTTGTTGCTGTCCAATTGGGAAGACGAAGCAGAAGCTATGGGAGCAGGGGTGATCCAGGCACCTTAGGCAAAAGCTAATCAACCAGAGGAGGAGCTCACCAACCTTGAGGGCAAGGTTTGCCGTAAAGGGGTGGGAATGATAGGAACCTCGTTTCTATCTATTTTGGATTTGCATTGATGGATGTTTATGTTTTGAGACATTTTTTTATTTCAGTTTATTTTGGTATTATCTAGGACATTCGGGAGTTATTTGATATTTCAGTAATTGGGTTAATTATGGGTAGTTTAAGGGAATTTGTCTAGTCAATATATTTTGTAATTGTTGGCTGGGTTCATTAAGCAGAATAATAGAATATTCCCCATAAACCCTATCTTCCTCTCCTCTCTCTCTCTCTTGGCCGACTCTCCTCCCTTTATTCTCCTTCACGGCTGCATAGAGCTGCCGATCCCACCCCTTTCTTCTCTTCTCGTTCTACCCCTCACCCCATTCCCAATCTACTCCTTCTTAATCCCTAATCCTTATCTATCAAGTACCCTCATTTTTCTGTTGTGATCAATCACTAATTGAGACGCTTGAGATCCATATTCTATCAGCTTTTTATGGATATATCTTGTTGGTGTAGTAATCAAACTTTAAGATTCATTTTGTGCAATGACCGCCTAAAAGATATAAAGGTCTATCAATAAATTATATACAACTTCACAGAAGAGAATAACGGTACTATGTATCTTGTTGCTGGCCTCTATGATTGGAGCAGGGCTGGGACAACCAACTCTCTTCGTAATATCAAGACTCCCCAAGTCGAGATTGAGCACATCAAGTCCCAGCATCCCATTAATTGGGAGGAGGTCAAGATTTTAGAGTCTGACCTGGCTCGCCAGTGGGACGCAGAGGAGGAATACTAGCAACAGAAGTCAAGAGTTCACTGGCTGAAGAAAGGTGATAAAAACACCTCCTATTTCCACACTGTCACAAGAACTCGTCGGAAACGAAACCATGTTGCTGGCCTCTTGACACGCTAAAACACAACACCTAACAATGGCCAAGTGTAACCAATGAAAGGGACTGCAGTATAGGCAAGTTTAATTATCAACCCGGGGTCTAGATCTACTGCTTACTCCGTGATTCTCTATTATCTAGCAAACTAAGTCGAGTGATTGTTGTGGAAAGTAAAAGCAACAAGAAAGCAGTAAATTGTTCGGGTTTCTAAAGCAGGCAAGAGTCACTCGGGATTGAGTCCCCCTAGCCCCTTAGTTAGGTTCAATTGCAATTCCCTGGGTTGATTTACTGTTGATTAGACTGCGGAAGATCCGACAGTAGCTTGGAATCTCTTAAGCTGACCAAGCCCTCTCAGTCTAACTACCCGGCAGATGACTAGTCTTCACCGGGATAGAAAGCTGAGGCTATGAACACAGAACTCCACTACTGGCGCCAAGAACACCAGTACAAAGCAGTAAACCGGCTAACTCTCGTATAGCCAATCTCCTACTATCGAATGAAGAGGCTCTAACAACCCAATCAGATTCTATCTATCTCAGGTTGAAGCAGAAATTGAGAAAAGCTGATCAGACTCAAATCAATTCAATAAACATGCATCATTCGATTAAAATCAAACAGTAATATCATCCCAAGTCATTACAATCAAATCCCTAACACAAGGAACTAGGGTTCTTCATACCCAAGTGAGAGAAGGGTTCTACTCCATAGAGAGAGAAGAGAAAACAAGAATCGGACTAGTCATACTCATAACGATGAGGATAATCTGCTCCAGGACGATGATTTTCACTCCTATGACGATCTCCAGGCTCGATTCGATGAAATCCAGCTCTAAGACAGCTTCTAGGATGTGTTCTTCGCACTTTCTCTCTCTAGGGCTCTGTTTTTGCTCTGAAAACACGATTCTCCCACTTCTGGCTCGGATTAGGCTTTAAAACCGGCTTTCCCGAGTTGCACGGCCAGGTGCACGGCCGTGCACATCACCATTCTGGCCGTGCACCCTTAAACGCGCCGTTTCACTTAATTCGATCTCAGCCTTCTTGCACGGCCAGGATTGCACCTTGCACGGCCGTGCGTGGCCACGCACAATCCCGTGCGTGCCCACGCACAATCCCGTGCGTGCCCACGCACAATCCCGCACGGCCAAACTGGTCACTTGCACGGCCGTGCGTGGCCACGCACAATCCCGTGCGTGCCCACGCACAATCCCGCACGGCCAAACTGGTCACTTGCACGGCCGTGCGGGTTGTGGATGTGCCCGTGCGACTTCCTCAGAACCTCGCCATGCGTCCGATCCTTGTCCAATCGACCTCAAACTCGCTCCCAAGCCTCCATTCACGTACTAGGACCTGAAATATCATAAACAAGCACAACCTAGCGTGAAATCGGCCTAAAACACGAGAATCAATACCTCAAACGGAGTAAGAGCAGGGGTAAAAACATGTGTAAATAACGGTCTATAACCTCTTTAATGAGAATAATGAGTGGGTTACTGAGGAGAAAGGAAAGGCAGATGTCGCCTGCCAGTTTTATCAACACCTATTCACTTCGGAGAATCACGTGCAGAATATGACAGAGAGGGTGGCAGAGCTTCCAATTGCTCGTAATGTAACCCAGGAGATGAATGATATGCTTACGGCTGAGGTTCTGCCCCAAGAGGTTCGTAGAACAGTGTTTAAAATGGGTTCCAAACAGGCCCCTGGTTCGGATGGATTTACGGGGAAATTTTTCAAAGCCTACTGGGATATCGTAGGTGATTCGGTGATTGAGGCTGTTTGTTCATTCCTTGCTACGGGCAAAATGCTTCGAAGCTTCAATCATACGTGGATTACGTTGATACCCAAGGTAGACAATGTGGAGAACATGAGACAATTGCGGCCCATCAGTCTGTGCCAATTTGTGTACAAGATAATTACGAAGATCATGACTGCTAGGCTTGCTGATATTCTTCCGAGAATTATCTCTGCTGGGATAAATGCTTTCATTTGTGAAAGACAAATCATTGAAAATATCTTGGTTGGTCACGAATTGATGCACTATTTGAAAATCAAGACTCGTGGTAAGAAAGGGTACATGGCTCTGAAGGTTGACATGGAAAAGGCCTATGACAGAGTTGAATGGCCCTTCTTGCTCGCAGTCCTTGAGAAAATGGGTTTCAACTCGGTTTGGGCTGGTTGGGTTCATGAATGTCTTCGGTCCACTTCGTTCTCGATCTTAATGAATGGCTCCCCATCGGGGTTCTTCTCGCCCTCCCGGGGGCTCCGACAAGGGGATCCTCTGTCTCCCTTGCTGTTTGTGCTGTGTACGGAAGGCTTTGCTGCTATTCTTCGGAAAGCAATTGTTGATAAGAGGTTGGAAGGAGTCAAGGTTGCTCCGCAAGCTCCTCGGATTTCTCATTTATTCTTTGCGGATGATTCTTATTTGTTCCTGCGAGGAAATCTCCAGGAATGTGAGAAATTGATCGAGGTTTTAAATGAATATGAGGAGTTGAGCGGCCAGCGGGTTAACCTGGATAAATCTGCGGTTTGCTTTAGTAAGAACATTATCCTCGCTGATCAGGAATTTCTGGCAGCGATTCTGGGGGTGGGAGCGGTAGGGGTTCAGGATAAATACTTGGGACTCCCGACCCTGATTGCTCGATCAAAGATGGCTACCTTCCGCTACCTGGAGGAGAAGTTGCTGGAAAAATTAAAAGGGTGGAAGCAACGCACGTTGTCTTTGGCAGCTAAAGAGACTCTGATCAAATCGGTTGCTCTTGCTTTGCCTCTGCATGTTATGTCTTGCTTCCGGCTGCCCCTATCGCTCTGCCGGCTCCTTGATAAGCACATTGCATGGTTCTGGTGGGGTGTGACGGAGGGCCAGTCGAGGATTCATTGGATGTCCTGGAGGAATATGTGCAGAAGCAAGCACGATGGGGGGTTGGGGTTCCGTCGGTTTGAACAATTTAATCAGGCACTTTTGGCTAAAATTGGCTGGCGAATTCTCCAGGAACCTCAATCCTTGCTGGCTCAAGTTTATAAAGGGAAATACTTCCCTAGGGGGACGTTTCTCCAAGCTCAAGCGCGCTCGCGTCCTTCCTGGGGGTGGCAGAGTGTTCTCTATGGGAGGCAACTGCTTGAGCAAGGGCTTCGTTGGCAAATTGGCAATGGAGAGTCAGCGCTTTTACTATCCTCAAACTGGATTCATCAGTTGCATCCTGCTAAGCCTGTCCATAACCCTCAGGTGCTCCCGGAAGGTGGTGAACCTGTAGTGGCAGAGGTCTTAGACCCGGGTGGAGGGGGGGTGGTGTGAGACTAAACTGCGGCAATGGTTTGATCCGTCAACCTGTCGCTTGATTCAGTCGATCCCTCTGCCGCGCCGGAACATGGAAGACAAGCTTATTTGGCATTGCACGTCGGAGGGGGAATTTTCTATGAAATCAGCTTATCACCTTGCGGTGGATCTGGATAAAAGGAATGGAGGATGGAGAGCAACGGCGAGTTGGATGGATAAGACCAGCTGGGTTTGGCTGTGGGAGGCGAACATTCCCCCGAAGTTAAAGGTGTTTGTTTGGCAGATTCTGAACCGCATCTTACCTACCACGGAGGGCCTCATTGAGAAAAGTGTTCCTGTCCTTCCGCGCTGTCCAGTTTGTTGGGAAGCGAAGGAGACTATAGAACATCTCTTCCTGGAGTGTCTAGTGGCCAGGGCTTTATGGGATTTATCAGGGTTAGAACATATTGGGCAAGGCTTGCCGCGACATACTTTTCCCTTGTTTCTCAAACGGCTGTTTGCCTTACTCCGTCACCCTCCGATGATCATGGCTGTGGTTGCAGTGCTTTGGCGAATTTTGAAGTCGCGTAACTGGGTTGTCTTCGAAGGCAAGCAGTTTGGATTCCCTGCCTTGATGCGCCAATGGCAACAGCAATGTGAGGAATGGGCGCGGGTGCCAGTAGACAGGGTTGAGGGTCTTCGCCCCACTCCCCACCCTCCGGTTCAGGATGATGATTCCATGATGGTTTGTATGTGGGATGGGGCTACGAAGGCTGGGTCTCACTCGGCTGGTGGTATGGTGCTTCTTGATTCTCATAGGGAGGTTCTTCAAGCCCAGGGTATTCAGTTTGGGTCAATTGATGATCCGTTGGTTGTGGAAGCGCTTGTTCTCCGCGAAGCAGTCTTGTGGTGTGTAGCCCATGGTTTCCAGGAGATGAGGTTTGAAGGAGACGCCAAGGTCATTATCGACAAGATCAACCAAGCAGATACTGGGGATAGTAGGATTGGGATGGTTTTGGAAGAAATTCGGGAATGTATGGTGCATAATCCGGGGTTTAGTTTGCGCTTTGTAGGACGGAGGAACAATAGGGTAGCCCATGTTGTGGCTAGAAAGGCCCTTGCTTTGTACCCGTATACGTGTCGCTTTTTTAATTTTCAGACCTGGCTTTGTTCCAGGATGTAATGCTATCTCTTGTGAATCAATATATGATTATCTTTTGTCAAAAAAAAAAAAAAACCTGATCTTTGGGTTTGCACTTCTGGATAACTTTCAATATGTCGAGAATAACCAATTTGTTGCCCTTAATCATTTTTTCCCTTCTCTGAGAATCAATATAATTGCAGTAGTCGATGTCCATAAATATATTGTTCTCAACATCCCCATTTTGTACTGCTAGTAAATTAATAACAACTTGATTGGTAACCCGACCATTTCAGCATCATTTGCAATATCCTCTCTAAGCAACACTGATCTTTCTTTTGAATTCCAACATGTGCTTCATTGGAGTGAGAGTCAAATCATGGTTGTGGTATGCTTCAAAATAAATAAACTCAAGCAAACAATCATTTTCAACTTTGCACGTCATCTTTTCTAAACAATCTATTATGGTAATTGGTTATTCGTCAACAATCCGTTTTCCCTTTTTCTTCACAAATTTTTTTCCTTCTCAAGAACATGTATATGTTCTTCTTTTCACTTCTCCAGTTGAAGTTTGACAAATTTCTTTCTTACAATGAATCCAAGACCAAGTGCATATGCATCATAAAACACATAAGCCATATCATTAGAATCAAATTTCATCCCAATTTTTGGTACTTGATTATTCAAATCCATCGTAGCATCACTTTGTTCTTCATCTCTTGCCTTTAAATTCATATCTGCAGAACACCCATAGCTAAAAAAGCTTAGCAAGACATGATGAAAAAGAGGTTAAATTACTAGAGAACAAAGAACAAGACTTGATGCGATGAGTCCCATGAAAAAGAACAAGCAAGAAGTTGTTTAATGAAACATGGAATAAATTTGCTTTCTTTCCAAAGAATGTGAATAAACAAATAAACAAACATATAAGAACAAACAAGAAATGTATACTTGACGGAACAAGCTTCGACGGCTATTGTAAATTGACTTTGAGTATATACTATATTTTAGGAGATAAATATATTATGTGCTGCTAATATTAGCCGCTAGAAGTTAGTTTTCTTGTAGTGATGGTAATCTATGTTTCAAAGAACAAAAGCATGGCGGTATGAGAAATCATGCATGCTTTGGCACGGAAGAATATTGATGATTGTTCTAAGGCAGGACTAGAAATCACGCATAGATAAATGATGGATCACAAATCAAAAGGCCACTTGAGTTTGTTTACCAAGTGTGCCACTACTAATATCAATTCTTCAATACTATCTATGAGAATCACGATGGATAGGGATAACAATAGTTGCATGCGAGAAATCATGGGCATGAGCATGTCTCCTATTCAGGTTGTAGCTATATAATCCAAGCACTTCGATCTCAATTCGATGTGTTCTTCTAAACAAAGTTGGTGCACTGGGTGAAACCATCATAGACATCGTACCCTTTACTATGCCTTTCACTCATTTTCAACAACTACTTTTACTTTTCTGCATAGTAAAGACGACGATAAAATAACCTTAAACCCATCTAAAGAAAAATCGAACCCCTAATAATGATTAATGAATATAAATTAGAGGCATTTCTAGAGGCCTACCACTATATGAATCTAGACATGTGTTTATGTTAGATTTAATTTTTGCGACATACTAAAGTCATCATTTGACCTTACTTCACTGCTGAATTTATGATCATTTCCCCATCCTTTGGTTGAGTCGTCTAGAGCCACTAACCCTTCTAGAGGGGACAGTTAGAGCATTTAGGTTATACGAGATGATGCTTGGAGTTCATAACATGTGGCTCGAATACATCCATACATAATGAGGGAAATGGGGCAGGGCGCTAAGCACAAGTTAGGTCAGGTAATACCCACACGTAGGGCTGGAAGTTTGGTACCGGTATTTGGGATATACCGAATACCGTACCGAATTTGTCTATATTTGGTATTACCGAATACACGTATTATTTTATGGGATTGGGATTGGGATTGAATTTCAATTGTTATTCGGTATTAGGAATTACGGGATTGGGATCGGTATATACCGAAATACCGATCAATACCGAAATATAAGCTAGTGTGTATTTTATCCTCTCAACTAGACTCTCTCATTCACTACTACGCGACCCTCAACCACCAAAAGTGTCATTTAATTATAAATAGATCATTACATCACTATTTCACACTAATATTAGTCGTCTCTCAACGTCAAATTCGTCAAATTAAATATTACCAATTACAAGAACTTGAGATGTTAGCTCTATGCAACTCAAGACTATTTGCTTAGTCTCTATGCCCTAAATTAAACAATAAAATCTAATTTATATATTTAATTATTAATTGCAAAGGTAATTAATTATGTATTCGATAATACCGATTGGGATACCGAGGTACCGATTGGGATACCGAAATTATTTAGGGATTGAGATTGGGATACCGAAATTATTTAGGGATTGGGATTGGGATTGATTTTAGGGTGTAATTCGGTATTTGGTATTGGCATACCGATACCGTACCGATTTCCACCCCTACCCACACGTGCATGGGGCGTGGCAGTTCGATCTATTCTTATATGTTAATTGCGATACGTTATCGACTCACATTCTTCTTCTAGTTGGGTTGGCTGAGTGTCGAGTGGTTGTGGTTGTGTTTGTGTTGTGAGTTGACCCTCAAAAGCAATTCTCCAGCTAGCCATTAAGAAAGTTGACTAAAATTTATAATAAGTTTCTCGCTTAGTAAGACTACATAAATTTAGAAACTTCTCATTTTGTCTCATGTGGATCCGTGTAGTATTTGCATCAAAATTTTCATTACTCCATCAACCAATTGTGTGGAGAAAACTGACATAGTTGTGCGATTTTGATACAATGAATAGCTCATAATCTGCATCTCAATATCCAATCGACATTACACAACATAACAACTAATAATAGTATGCCAAAAATATTCTTTCATATCCACTTGTAGTAGTCGATGATCAATGTGTATGCGGTTAGAAAATAATAATAGTAGTATTCGATAGTATAAACATGAACCAACTTTTAATGGGAATATATGGTATAGGTCATTTGAGTGACGCACAATCCACCCACCATCTATTCAAATAAGTGTGGATATGAGATTTATCAATTTGCAATACATTCAAATCAATCGCCCACCCACTATTGTTCGAATTATTTGCGGATGGATCGATTTCAAATGGTAGATTAACCACCCATGTGTCCTCCCTACTAATAACAAGACCATTCATCTCCACTACAATTACGTAATAATAGTAACAAATGTGATAGTCTCGATCGGGTTAAAACCTCCTGTTGAAGCCCTCTCAACCTGCCCACTCTCCTTCCGCACCACGCCCTCACTTTCGTAGTCCCGCCTGCACACACAGTGGAGGGCCTTGTGGCCCGTTAGTCCTCCAACGCTCAAGTCATTACTTTTCTTAGTGAGAGAAATGCTTGTTATGCAAGATTTTAATGAGAGAAGCCAAATTGAGTAAATGCTTACCAACCTCGCTATTTATAACTGTTCATCGCTTACCTGGATCTCTTCGTACGGATTTCCATGTCACTACTGTATTTAATGCAAGTGATTCCAGGCGCCCTCATTGGGCACTCACATCCTCCAGGTGCCTACCAGGCACCTAACATGCATTTACCCGCACTTCCACCTCATCATGTGCTCGGGTCGACTTGCTTTCCTGGCTTAAACCGATGGGCGTCGGCCATAGCCTACGCCGTTTTCCTAAACACACCTCAGGGCCTCTAGTAAGTTACGCCTCCTTGGGCTACTTAGGCCCCATCCCTCTTACTGGGCTTCACCTACGCACCAAGGCCCTTTCATCCGAATACCCCCAACAGGCCCCATCCCTCTTACTGCTTCACCTACGCACCAAGGCCCTTTCATCCGAATACCCCCAACAATTGCCCCCCAGTTAGGTGCTCAAGCCTCACACCTTGAGCGCCTAACTAAACGTTTGTTCCTTCCACTCATCGTAAACTCACCCTCCTTTCCTCAACCATTTTTCTAATGGCGCCTGTATTTTGCCCCCCATTCCCCTGTTAACGGACGAAACCATCGGCTTGACGTAGAGGCGCAAGTCGCCCGTTCCTCCTCCCTGTTTCCCCGGTTACTTTACTCGAGGCGCCTTGGGACGCCTTGTTGAGCCACCTTCATTACCCAAGGCGCTTTCCTTACTACATTCGCGGTTTACACTTGTCGCCCCACTCCCTATAAACTTTCCTCAAGAGCGAAGGCGCCGTCCTTCTCCCCTGCACAGCGAACTTTTCGGCCGCCCCATTATTAAAGGCGCCTCGCCCGTCCCGTCAAAGTGGTTTATTACCGACGCCTTTCTTCCTCCCTAAATAGCCTCGCTCTTGGAGACGCCTCGTCTCCCTTGGACGCCTCCCACGCCGCCTGCGGAACCCTCAAGGCGATTCTCATCGCGTCACCCTGTTTCAAGGCGCCTCATACTCCCCCCGCGTCACTCTGTCGAAGGCGCCTCGCGCTCTCCCCTGCTTCCCCCCTCACAACCACCAGTGTTGAATCTCAAATTGTGCGGTTGTGATTGAGCCACGTGGCCGTCGGCACGATTTCCGAGGCGCTTCCGTTTTCTTTAAATGTGGGTTGTTTCTCTTCATTGTTTCTCATTCGCCCCCAATTGCCTTCTCACTCTAGTTTCTCTCTCTGCCGTGTCTCTCCTCTGCTCCAGCGTACTATTCTTCGCGCCGGTATGTCCAACCCAGCCGACTCTGCCACCGCCGCCGCCGGGGGCTCCTCTCAGGACCAAGACGGCCCTTCAAAAACCGGTAAGCCGTGTTTTTTTTTCTTGCTTTTTGGTTGTTATACTTGAGATGGAGGCGCCGCTTACTACTCCAACGGTTGTGTCTGCCTGCTTGACTTGTTTTAGCGGGGGCGCCCGAACTGTCACCCATACCGGCGCCTTCATCAAACTACTATGTGCCTGAAGATGGGTCATACAAGATGACCACCTGGGAATGCACCTGGCCGCCGGAGTATGCGCCTTGGGAGACAACATTCTTGCCGACAAACGTGGCAGGGCCCGAGCATAACTCCACCATGTCAGCCTCCTGGATGACCAGTCTGATCTCAGGGCTCGGGCTCCCTCGCACCTGGACGTACGCGCCTCCTTCGCCTATTGCTAGGGTGGGGTTGTGCGGTCCCCGTTGGTTGGGTGTCTACCAGGAGTATTTCCGGTTTGGACTCCGCTTTCCTATAGATCCAATATTGAAGGGTATTCTGGACTACTGCGAGTGCACCATTGGGCGCCTATCTCCTTCAGTGATACTGATTGTCGTGGTTTTCAAATTGAAGTGCCGAACTTACAACGTGCGCCCAAACTTCAACCTATTTCGTCACTTTTTCTCAGTGACGCCGCGAGACAACTGCATGTCGTTGAAGCGGCGGAAAAAATTGCGCGCCCGCTTCGTGACGCGGTGCCCAAAATTGGGGCGTACTTGGTTCACAGGCTTCTTTTTTGTGAAGGCGCATAGGGATTATTTCTTTGAAAGTGGAGGCGCCTTTAGGACTGACTGGGAGCTTGGTACTGAGAAGCGCTTCAACGCCGCCGTCACACATAGCCGAGAAGAGCGGGATGGCGCCGCACTTATAAGTTCCTCGCATGTAGATTTGCGCCCTACTAGCGCCAGGGCGCCTATTTTAGAGGAATATTATGGAGATGGTGTGTTGGGTGCCTTTTTGCATTCTATATTTCTTTCAGGCGCCTTGGCTAATCACTCATTTTGTTTGCAGGTACAAAATTTGCCCGAATTGCTGACTTGATAAAGAGTCGCTATGAGAAGATGACACTTCAGGAGCCTCGGCAAGGAGCGGCCAACCTCGGGGAGGCGTCTCCGGCCTCAGTCTCCACTCCTCAGCCGGCCATGACGCCGTTGGATAAAGGGAAAGGGAAGGCGCCGGGGGAGAAGCCAACCAAGACTTCAAGTGTGGCGTCCACACAGTCGGCGCGCGGATGCCGACGAGGACCGCCCTCAAATCGTTTTCTTGGACGGACAAGGAGAGAGGAAGATGAGATGCCCTTGCTTGCCGCGGGAAGAGGGCCGACGCCCGACTGACTCAACAAAGCAAGAGACAAAGGTCCAGCAATGAAGAGGCGCTCGAGATCACCACTCAAGCAGAGGAAGGCGCCCCAGTACAAGGCGCAACTCGCCCCCACCGCTATGCCATAGTGGAAGGGCGCCTACTTGGCCCCGATGGGAAACCGCCCATGCTCCAGCCGAGGCGCACCGAGATGGGGCGCGTTGCCTTAGCTTGTTCTCCACGAGCAGCAGTAGATCGTGGGTGTGCAATGGACCTGGCCCTTTCGGCATCGCAACTTCTGCAGGTGCCCTCCGAGATCTCGGAGGATCATCCTTGGGCCGAAGTTGCCCGTATGGGTGCCAAGGTAGGTCTAAACGCGCCTTTGTTTTCCTTTGTATTTTTTATCTATAACGTCCTAATTTATGTACTTTGCTCCTTTGCTTGTGCACCCCTTTTCTTGTAGATGCTCCTTCTTACCGAGGCAGGCGCCCGGAAGACAGACGCCGCGATTGAGGAGTGCCGCGAAGCAAGGGCGTCTCTGTCCTCTATGAAGGACAATCTTGAGACTGCTACCACACGCCGCGAGCAACTTATCAAGGAATGTGAGGAGGCGCAACTAGAGGCGGCCAAGCAAATCTCCACACTTCAAAGCACCCTAGAGGAGGAGCGCCGCCAACGAGACGCCGAATTCGCTACTCGCATGGCGGAGGAGCGCCGGGAGTTCGAACGGAAGCTGGGCGCCTTGACTGCTGACAAGGAGGCGCTGACCCAAGACTTGGGCGCCCGTGACAAAGAGCTTGCTACTTTGAAGGAGGAGAAAGGCTCTCTCCAGGACGAGCTAAAGGCGGCCTCCTACCGCCGAGGAGACTACAAAAAGGCTTTGAGGAGTGCACGAGAGGAAATAAGGGCCCTCAAGGCGTCTCTCAAGAACTTTCCTAGTTCGGAGGCGGGGCAGGATCTGATTGCCAAGGCGTCTCTGGATAGCTTGGTGCTCGCCAAGAGGAAGCTCGATCAGGAGTATCCCGACATCACCGTGAACTTCCCCGACCTTGTAGACTTTGTAATCGAGGAAATGCAGAACGAGCAAGAAGAGGCGGCTGAGGGCGACGCGGCGCCCGCGGGAGATGGAGAGGCGCCTTCTCCACAAGGGAGCGACTCTTCGATGGAGGATGTATCTTCTGAGGCAGAGTAGTTTAGGCTTGCCTTTGCTTATGCACTGTGTACCATGGTTTTGAGTGCTTGTCATTTCTTTTTCATAAACATGTTATCTTAGGTTTGGGCGCTTCGCCTACGGATGCTTGCCGATTTGCACCGCTTTTGATTCTCAACTTTTGTTTGGGCGTGTATCTTTTTATGCTACTACTTTCTTTCCTCGGGTGCTTTCCCTTGCTTCCTTCGGGCGCATGGTTTACTGATGGTCTATCGACTTGGGTTGCTCAATTTACGACCACTTTCACTTACTCGCTTTGTGCGCTTTATTTATTGTGGGCGCATTACTTCAACTTGAGCGTCTTTCATATACTTTCATGATTACGCAACTGCTTTCTGGGCGCATAGTTTACGGGCGCTTTCCCTTCCATTCTTTGGGCGCATTACTTACTTGGGTGCATTATTTATCAAGCTAGATTGCTTTCGCCTACTTTTGCACGATTATGCAACTTCTGCTTGGGCGCATATTTTACGGGCGCTTTCACTTCCTCTCGTTGGGCGCATTACTTATTTGGGCGCATTATTTATCAAGCAAAATTGCTTAAACGCGCTCCTTTATGATTTATGCAACTTCTTCTTGGTCGCATATTTTTTGGGCGCTTTATCGATGTGGGCGCATGCCTTATGGGTGCTTTCATTTCCTTTCTTTGGGCGCATTACTTATTTTGGGCGCATTATTTACCAACCTGGAGTGCTTTAAGTCTTTCAGAATCGTGCACTTTCTATTTGGGCGCACTCCGGAACAAATTACAATGAGCTCAAGGGCACCATTCTAGGGAGCGTTTTCATTAACACAAACAGAGAAAGTACGATACGAGGCGCCGAACACGACGAGCGCTTTGGTTACACACACACATATACTGTCCACTACTAACTTGCTCCTACAGGCACCTTCCTTTGGTCATTCAAAGTGTTGTCTCCTTGCCCCCCAGCGGGGCGCAATACACACGCAGGTTTTGCGCGTTCCACGTTCTCTTCACCGGCTTTCTGTCCATATGTTCCAACTTAAACGTAGCCGCCCCGATGACTTCCTTCACTCGATACGGGCCTTTCCACTTGGGAGCCAGCTTTCCTTCCTGAGCACATGGCCTGAAATCTCTCTCGAGAACCAAGGCGCCTTTGGCAATGCAATGAGGGCGCATCTTTCTGTTGTAGTATCGAGCCACCTATCTCTTCATTTCTTCCAGACGCACGGATGCCACCTCACGGCGCTCGTCAGAGAGGTCTAGTTCAGCAACCCTGTCCTCCTCATTTCGGCCCGGCTCATAATGCGCCACCCGTTAGCTTGGAATATTAACTTCGACAGGGATTACTGCCTCGCTTCCATATGTCAGCGCAAAGGGCGTCTCACCAGTAGCAAACCTTGAACGTCGTTCGGTGAGCCCAGAGAACACTTGGCAACTCTTCCACCCAACGGCCCTTGGCACCAAAAAGCCTAGTGTGCAGCCCATGTAGGATGCATTTATTAGCCGCCTCAGCCTGCCCGTTAGCTTGCGGGTATGCTACAGAGGAGAACCTCAGGACCACCCCATGTGCATCGCAAAACTCAACGAACTGCTTACAGTCAAATTGCTTGCCATGATCGGTGACAATAGACTCCGGCAACCCAAAGCGAGTGAAGATGTTCTTCCTTGTGAACTTGCGCACCTGGGCCTCCGTAATGGTTGCCAAGGGCTCTGCCTCCACCCATTTCGAAAAGTAGTCAATGGAGACAATCAAATACTTCATCTGTCCAGGTGCCTTTGAAAAAGGACCCAAAAGGTCCATACCCCACTGGGCAAAAGGCCAAGCGCCTGTGTTACCCAGCATTGGTACGGCGGGTATATGAATGTCATTAGCATGTACCTGACACTGATGGCAGGCGCTCGTGTGAGCCTTGGCATCCTTCCGCATTGTGGGCCAATAGTACCCCTGGCAAAGCAATGTTTTCTCTAAACTACGAGCGCCGGCATGCATTCCACAAGTACCGCTGTGGACTTCTTCAAGTGCCGCCTGGCCTTCCTCCTTGCTTAAGCACCTTAAATATGCTCCTGAATGGGATCTCTTGTACAGGCGTCCCTAAATTATGGAGCACCGAGCCGACTTTCGCCTAAGCCGCCATGCCTCCTTTGGGTCCTCCGGGACTGTACCCATGGTTAAGTATGCCAAAATGGGCACCATCCAACCGTCAATTTCGACGGAATCCCCCACGGTTGCTACCACGTATTCTTGTGGAACCTCCTTTGTGACAATGACTTTTCTGTCCTCAGCGAAGTCCAAGGCTGTGGCAACCTTTGACAGCGCATCTGCATGGGCGTTCTCTTCCCTTGGGAAGTGCACAAACTCCACTTCTCTGAACCAGGCGCCTTCTCTTCTGACTGCCTGGACATAGGCTTCCAGGGCCTCCTCTTTCACATCGAATGTCCCATTGAGCTGGTTGACCACGAGGGCTGAATCGGACTTGACACTAATATGTTGGGCGCCCAATTCCCGCGCCATGCAGAGCCCCGCAACGACTGCTGCATACTCGGCAGCATTATTGGTCTTAAGCTCCGAAAACCGCAGAGCAATCTCATGCATGACCCCCGTTGGGGCTGATAATTACTATTCCTGCCCCGGCGCCAATTCGGCTCGCCGCCTCGTCCACTTGAACTTGCCATGTCTCCTTATCAGCCCCTTCATCCTCCACTATTCTCTCCGCTACAAAATCAGCAAGCACTTGACCTTTGATGTCAGGTCGAGGCGCGTACCTAATGTCAAACTCACTTAGTTGCACGGCCCATTTAACAAGGCGCCCAGCCACATCCATGGAGCCTAAGATAGACTTGAGAAGTAGGTTAGTGAGCACAACAACGGCATGCGCCTGGAAATACGGGCGCAACTTGGTGGCGGCGGTTACGACCGCCAAATAAGCCTTTTCGATAAGCGCATACCGCTTTTCATGCGGGCCCATCGTCTTGCTCACGTAGTACACCGGCCTCTCTTCCCCCGAAGGCGCCTCCTTTGACACAAGCACCGCACTAACCGCCACTTCCGAGACCGCAATGTATAAGTAGAGAACCTCCCCGACTTTGGGTGCCGTCATTACCGTGGGCGCCGCCAAAAGGCATTTCAGCTCTTCAAATGCTTCACTACACGCTTCATCCCACTGGAAGCGGACTGCCTTCTTGAGCACCCTGAAGAAGGGGGCCGCCTTGTCGGCCGACCTTGGTATGAAGCGCCCCAGGGCCGCGAGTCTCCCCGCTAAGCCTTGTACTTCCTTAGGCGTTCTCGGCGGTGCAAGCCTGATGATGGCCTCTACCTGCTTTGGATTTGCTTCGATCCCTCTCTTGGTGATCATGAAGCCCAAGAATTTGCCCGCTTCCGCGCCGAAGACGCATTTGAGGGGGTTGAGCCGCAGGTTGTGAAGGCGCATGGTTTCAAAGGTCTCCCTCAAATCACCCAAGTGATCCTCCCGCCTACGGCTCTTGACTATCAAGTCATCCACATACGTTTCCACATTGCGGCCTATTTGTTTTTGGAAGACTGTATTCACCATACGTTGATACGTGGCGCCTGCGTTCTTTAGTCCAAATGCCATGACCCTATAGCAAAAGTTCCCAAAGGGCGTTATGAATGTCGTCTTCAATCGATCTTCTTTGGCCATGGGGATCTGATGGTACCCCGAAAACATGTCGAGGAAGCTAAGCATCTCGTGATAGGCCGTGGCGTCCACTAATAGATCAATGCGGGGCATCGGGTACGCATCCGTCAGACACGCCCTGTTGAGACTCGTGAAATCCACGCACATTCTCCAGTCTCCCGCCGGTTTGGGGACGAACACCACATTGGATAACCATGTCACATAAGCTGCTTCTTCCACGAAACTGGCGTCAATGAGCTTATCCACCTCCACCCTGAGCAAAGCCTCCTTCTCTTGAGATAGATTCCTCCTCTTTTGTTGAACAGGCTTCCTTCCCTCCTCTACTGCCAACTTATGGACAGCCGTCTCAGGCGCCACCCCGGGCATTTCCTTAGCACTCCATGCGAACAGATCTGCGAACTCCCTCAACAGGGCGACCAACTTCTCAACCATTTCGGGAGGCGCCTGGACCGATATCCTCACCTGCCTTTCCGGTCGGCCCTCATCCAGTGGGATCATTAACTCCTCATCGGCCGCCTCAGCCCTGGGAGCCTCCTCGGTGGTAACCACATTCACCCTTTGATTTTTCCGTGGCCGCACGCTTTTCAGCTGAGTATAAATCGGGGCGCCTCTTCCTCGAGCGATGCCTACTCCCCGCGGCGCTATGAACTTCAACGTCTGATGGCAAGTAGACGCTACTCCATTGAACAAGGCCAAAAGGGGCCTGCCGAGTATTGCGTTGTAGGGAGACGGGCAATCCACAATCACGAAATCAATAGCGTGTGTGACCCGCTGCTCTTCATCGCGCAGAGTGACGGGAAGGCGCACGCGCCCGATGACTTTTGCTGGCGCCCCCGAGAACCCTACTAGCATTGAATCCGATGGTCGTATCAAGTCAGGAGACAAATGCATGCGCGCTACCGTATCCTTGAACAACACATCCATGGAGCTCCCTGTATCTACAAGCATCCTCTTCACCGTGCACCCGGCTACTATCCCTTCAATTTCCAGTGCCTCTAAGGAAGGTATCCCATAGGCTTCGTCAGGCGCCTGATTGAAGCTAATGCACACCCCCTCCTGCCTATCGACCGATGCCGCTTTTAGGCGCCTACTAGCTTCTAACTTATCCCTCAAGTCCATGGTGCCCGTAATCGCTTCTACCGTGAGCCTCACCTTTTCAGACGCCTTTTCTTGACCAAGCTCAAATGGAGGTGGGGGCAGATCTTCCCTAGGTTCCGCCCGGGCTACGTACGCTCTGTGCACCCTCTCTTCCGGTTTTTTGACGAACTCATTGAGCATGCCTCTGTCCACCAACCCTTGCAACTCAGTCTTCAGCTGGTAGCAATCAACTGTATTATGCCCTCGCTCCCGATGGAAGTCGCAAAATCGATCCAAATTCTGCGGATTGGGTTGCCCCCTCATAGGCCCCGGCCATCTCACGTGGTACCCCTTATCCTTCACATATTGCAACACGTTCTTCGGCGAGTCGTTGAGCTCTGTGAATTGGTTCGCCCTAGGCGCCGGGCGCCCCTGATCATTCCTCCTTACCGATCCGAATGATGCACCTCCGTAGATAGGCCTAGACTCGGGCGCCTGCCTTCGTGCCCCGTCTCCTTCTTCACCCTTTGGGCGGCGCCTATCGGCCCGTCTTGCTGCCAACGTCTCCTCCAATACTATAACCTTCTGCACCCTACGATCCAAATCTTCCGTAGACACCACGTCCCTTTTAGCTAGCGCCCGACAAAGCTCTTCACTCGTGGTGCACTCCTCGAGGAGGACCCCAAGTACAGGGGGTTGCACGTCTCTCACGGCCATTGCCACCGGGATCCACCGTTCGTAGAACTCCCTCAAATTTTCCCCCTCCTTTTGCTTAATCTTGAATAGGGAGCCTACGGTCAGCGTGCGCCTCTTCCTACTTGCAAACTTTGCCAAAAACATTGCCGCAAATTGCTCAAAGCATTATATGCGCCCCTCTTCGATTTGATGGTACCAGTCTAGGACAACGCCTGAGAAGGTTGATGGGAATACCTTGCATAAGGTCGCGTCCGTACTGTTATACAGCTGCATTTTGGTGAAGTAGCTGTTCAGGTGATCATCCGGGTCCGCCGTACCATCATAGGTGGGAAGTGGTGGAAAGTTGGTACTGGCGGGTTCCATGAGCACGCTCCTGGCCAATGGCTGCCTCACCACGAACTGGCGAGGTGGGCGCCCCTGCATCCACACATTTCTCTCCCCCTCGGAGTCACCGTAGTCGTCCAGGCGTCTCATGCTTTCTAGGCGCCTAAGTGAACTGGACTCCCCCTCAGCCTCCATCGTCCTCTCCCTTTTCCTCGTCGTGGGACTAGGCGCGCCCTCTTTCAGCATTTCTACCTCCCTCCGCAGCATCCCGATGGCCTCATCCTGATCGGCTATGATCTTGTACAGCTCCTTCTTAGTGACCGAGGCTTCATCTGAACTCAGGTGCTGACCTTCACTTCCTTCGTCCTCCCCCCTACTTGGTGTTCGTTCTACCGCCTCTTGAGATGCCTCCCCCATGACTTGCTCCTCAATTTCACTCCCGCCTTCTTCCATTGGAGCTAGGCGCCCCTTCCTTTTGCCTTCTACCGTCTAGTTACGCTTGAACTCTCCTTTTCTCCCCTTCTTGGCGCACCAATTGTTGAAGCCCTCTCAACCTGCCCACTCTCCTTCCGCACCACGCCCTCACTTTCGTAGTCCCGCCTGCACACACAGAGGAGGGCCTTGTGGCCCGTTAGTCCTCCAACGCTCAAGTCAGTCCTTTTCTTAGTGAGAGAAATGCTTGTTATGCAAGATTTTAGTGAGAGAAGCAAAATTGAGTAAATGCTTACCAACCTCGCTATTTATAACTGTTCATCGCTTACCTGGATCTCTTCGTACGGATTTCCACGTCACCATCGTATTTAATGCAAGTGATTCCAGGCGCCCTCTTTGGGCACTCACATCCTCCAGGCGCCTACCAGGCACCTAACATGCATTTACCCGCGCTTCCACCTCATCATGTGCTCGGGTCGACTTGCTTTCCTGGCTTGAACCGATGGGCGTCGGCCATAGCCTACTCCGTTTTCCTAAACACACCTAAGGGCCTCTAGTAAGTTACGCCTCCTTGGGCTACTTAGGCCCCATCCCTCTTACTGGGCTTCACCTACGCACCAAGGCCCTTTCATCCGAATACCCCCAACAGGCCCCATCCCTCTTACTGGGCTTCACCTACGCACCAAGGCCCTTTCATCCGAATACCCCCAACACCTCCAGTTGCTTTGTTTGTGTTTTTCGTCCCATAATTAGCTTTGTAAAACACACCACCAGCTTCTATATCAGAAAACGAAACACCTCCATGGTACCATGACTAGCACAACTTCAACATCATAATCAAAAGGTTTTTATTATCTTAAAAGAAGATAACAACATATCTGGAAAATGAAACCCTAATTGCTCGATTCATTTCATTTATCTCAATTAAATATATATGGTTGTTCTAGCACTACCAGACAACAATGGCCAGCTACTAACAGTACAAGTTTCTTTTTTACTTCAAAAGGAAACAACTTCTATCTTGGACAAAAAGCATTGTTACAAGAACCGAACCGAATCAACGGGTGGGCCAGTAGAATCGTCAAACCAGTTACAATAGCGTTCTGGTTCACTGCTTGGACAATTGTTGATGGACCAAATGGTTTCTCACTGTTCAACATAAAACCAGATAAACCACCCTGATTTAATTGGTCCATTGGTTCACACATTTTAACCACAAATTTTTTTAAAAAAAAAAAACTTTAACGTAAACTAAGACCATCAAACAAGAATTATTATTTGTATTGTTGCTTCCTCATCTCATTGTCGACTAGGAGTGTACATGGGTCGGGTGGTTCGGGTTTAGCCATTTTAATCACCCAACCCATGCACTACGGTTTGGGAAAATCAAACCCAAACCCACCTAAAAAAAATTAAACCCTACGGTTTGTTTCTAATTGGGTTGGGTCGGGTTGGCAATATTTTTAAGTAAAAACTCAACCCAACATAAAATATATAATTATTCTACATCATAAAAATATTTTATAACTAATAAAAATTTCAAACGAATAAACCGAGGTGAAAGGTATCAAAATTTCCAAATGTTGTTTGAATTTTAATAAAATGTGATTTACTTCAACATATGTCTAGTTTTTTCACGATATTTGTTGAAATAGGCTAAAAAGGTTATAAACAAACGCATCTATAATATGTTATTCTATTAAAATTGTACACAAGAAAAATGATTACTTGAATCATAACTATATTCAATTTATGTCTAAACTTTAAGCCGGAGAATGCATTAGATTAGGGAGACCATGAGAGAAAAACATGGCGAAATATCTTCATTTTCTCATAAGTATTGCTATATACGACATACATAATTTTTAGATACGAACTCATACTAATAGTTGGAACATGGGTTGGGTCGGGTTCTACGGGTTGTGTAATCCAAAATCCAAATACAACCCAAAAGAGACGGGTTGTACAAAAGAAAACCCTCACCCAACCCAACACCTTCGTTTTAGTGATAAATACGGGTGGGTTGGGTCGGGTTGAACGGGTGGGTCGGTTTGCGGGTGTGTTAGTTCACCCCTATTGCCGACTATGCGTGGTCCAGTACCAACTGAACTCTAAACCACTCTATTTTCCGGTTCAGCATTCGGTCCGGTTATGAAAACATAGACGAAAAGGCAAACATATGATTTAATTAAACGGAACGACGTCGTGGGAAGAAAATGTTGTGTAGCGAACAAAGCAAAGTTGCAGGGGGAACAAAACGGTGCGCATGGACTCGTCTTCTTCACTGATGATCTCAAAAGGCGAAGTAGCCGTTGGAATTGAAAACTCAATGTTCAAGCCCCGTTACCCCCCCCCCCCCCTTTGCAAGCTGGTGGGCATAGGTTATGCACACCAAGCTTGGAGGAAAGGTGCTGGCAACAGGGGCTTGGTGAAGAGATCGGCCAGCTAATGAGTTGAAGAAACATGGAGCAACTTGAGGACACCAAATTACAGTTTCTCGTGCACAAGATGACAATCAATGTTGATGTGCTTCGTCCATTCGTGGAAAGTGGGATTCTGAGCAATTTATATGGCACTCTGATTGTCGCAATATAAAAGAGCTAACTTGGGATGATCAACCTGAAAAATCGCGGAGAAGATAAAGAAGCCATTGGACTTCGCAAGCAGTGTAAGCTAAGGTACGATACTCTGCCTCGCAAGAAGAACGAGAAATCGTCTGCTATTTTTGCTCTTCCATGAAATCAAGGAGTCTCCCAGGTAAACACAGTAACCCGTGATTGAGCGTCATGTGTCAACACATGCTGCCCAATCTGAATCTGTGAATGCTTTGAGCTGTAGAGAACCATGACTGGGAAAGAAAAGACCAATAGCAGGTGATTTCCAGAGATAACGCAGAATGTGCAAGATAGCTTTGTAGTGAGTCACACTTGGAGTAGACATGTATTGACTTAGTTGTTGCGTAGCAAAACTGATGTCATGCCTTTTGGTGCTGAGGTAGATAAGCTTGCCAACAAAGGTTCTGTAATGTTCAAGATCAGTATAAGGAGTGTCCACAACACTTCTAAGATGAATTTTGTAATCCATAGGTTACAGAACACCTGCTTCTACGAGAATCTCCAAAGTTTATTTACGTTGTGATAAATGAATGTTTGTCTTGTTTCTAGAACCTTCAATTCCTAAGAAAAATCTCAGAACTCCCAAATCTTTTATGCTGAAAGCAGAATGAAGTACCTGCTCTAGATACTCATTTTCGTTGATATCATTGCCCCCAATTACCAGATCATGAACATAGATGATGATGCAAGTGTAGGAAGAATCAGTCACTTCATACAACAAGGAATGATCAGCTAAGCTTTGAATATACCCCACTGTCTACAAGTTGTCAGTGAGTTTGGAAAACCACTGGTGAGATACTTGTTTTAAACCATATAGGGACTTTTTGAGACGGAAAACTGGATTTACAAAGCCTGGGGGAGGATCATAGCCCTTAGGAAGTGTCATATAAACCTCCTCCTGCAAATCTCCATGGAGAAATATATTGTTTACATCAAGTTTATGGATGTGCCAATTGCGGATTGCTGCAATGGCCAAGAAAGTCCTGATTGTAGTCATTTTGATGACTGGAGCAAAGGTGTCCTGGTAGTTCACACCTTCCTGCTATTTATTCCATTTTGCCACTAATCTGGCCTTTCTCCTGTCTAGTGTCCCATCATATTCAAACTTGGATTTGTAAACCCACTTGTTCCCAATGGTCTTTTTCTCAGCAGGCAACTCAACAACATCCCATGTCCCGTTCTTAAATAATGTTGTAATCTCATGTTTCATAGCATTGTTTCATTCTTCTGACTATGAGGCTTCTGTGTAAGTATTGGGATCTTGATGAGAGGAGATGTTAAGTAGGTATTGACGATAATGAACAACAAGATTATCATAGGAGAGGATAGAAGAAAGAGCAAACCTTTGTTTCTTGAACCTGAGGCAGTGAGGAGTGACTAGTGCTGCTATATTGTTGAGCAAGATAGCAATGATAATTTGGACTAGATTGGAGGGCGGTTTAACTTGTCTGATTGGTTTTCTGGTGGGTAAGGGTTGTGAGGATTGTTGAGAGGAAGTAGACTGTGTAGGTGGAGTAGGCGGTGAATGTGGTGAAGGTGAAGAAGAGGGACTGGAAGAACTGGGAGATGCAGAAGAAGGTGAACTAGATGAAGGAGGACTTGGAGATGAGGAAGTATTGAAAGAAGATGGTAGGGTAGGTTGAGAAGATGTAGGAAGAGGGACAAAAGATTAGGTTGAGGTGACTCTGGGTCATCTAGAGGGTTAGATTGGAAAGGCAAGTGAGACAAAGATGTCATGGGAAACCAGATCATATATTCTGAAGACTTTGATGCCTGCTGGATAGCCTTTTCCTTTGCGAGCTCTAGGTTGGAACTTAGTTCTGTGATTGCCTAGGGTGCTAGCAAAACACAGACTGCCAAAAACTTTAAACATAGTAAGATCAGGTGGAGAATGATGGATGAGTTCATATGGAGTCTTGTTATCTAAAATAGTAGAGGGAACCCTGTTAATGTGGTAGACAACATGCTTGACACAGTCTCCCAATAAAATAGATGGCATTGCTTCTTTCCACCTTACTGTTTTGTTGTGGGGTTTCAACACAAGACATTTCATGAATTGTGCCAGTAGAATGAAAATAATTCTCCATTTGGAACTCTTTTCCTTGGTCATTTCTAATCCTTCTAATGGCAACTTGAAACTGCCTTTGCATTTGGTTACAAAAGGCAATGAGTTTATGCCTGGTTCCAAAATTTAAGGAAAGTAGAATGATCCAAGTCATGCGAGAATAATCGTCTACTATAGTGAGAAAATAATTGAATCCATCATATATAGGAACTGGGTTGGGACCCCAAATATCAACATGTAACAGTTCAAAAGCATAATGTGTTACACTTTGACTGGAAGGAAAAGGAAGTCTTTTTGCTTAGCAAAGTGACAAACATCACTAGGCTGTCTCTCAGGGTATGGATGGATGTACAAAAGTGGTTGAGATGGGGAATCTTGGAATAGGAGACATGGCCTAAACTAAAATGCTAGAGATCAAAATGGATGTGCTAGCTACTGAGATGTGTTTAGGTCTACTATATCCTTCTAAGTAGTATAGTCCATTGAGTAATCTAGCAGAACCAGTCACTCTCTTCTGCATCAGATCCTGTATAAGACGAAGATTAGAGTGAAAGGTCAAAGGGAGTGAGTTTTTGGTTGTCGACTTACTGACTAAGACCAGATTGGAAGAAAAATTGAGAACATAGAGGACATTTTCAAGAACAAGACTATCATTGTAAACTGTGGTTCCTGTGTGAGTGGCCTGAATTTGCTCACCAGTAGGTAAGGTGATATAGACATTTTCAAGAGGTTTAGAGTTCTCAAGATAGTCAAAAGAACAAACAATGTGATCAGATGCTCTTGTGTCAAGGATCCATCTGTCTTTGTGTTGACTAGAGGCATTCATAACAGGTATGGAAAGCAAACACTTAGAAGTGTTGCCTTTGGTGGAGACAAAAGCTGCTATAGGATAAAATAGTTGTGCTTTATGGGAATTCATCAAATTCATGAGCTTCTCATAGTCTGATCTGGTGAGTTTCACCTCATCTTCCTACTGGTTGATTGATGCTCCATCAACTTGACCGTTGCCCCTTCCATAGCAAAAATTGGAACTTCGAGAAACAAAATCTGGGGGGAAACCATTCTTCTTGAAACACTTGTCTTCAGTATGACCATGTTTCTTACATAATGTAATCTCAATCACCCTGTCTGGAACAATAGCAGGAGGTCTGGATCCCATACCAGGTGGCTAACCATGCTTCTGGTAGCAAACATCTTCTGTATAACCCTTTTTTTTTGCAGAAGGTGCACAAAGGTCTCTTCCTAGGAGGATAGGTCCTTCTATTGATACCTTGCATAGCGAGGGCAGTAGGATCTGTTGTGACAGAAGCCACCATCTTCCCAGTTTGTGTTCCATAGGGCTACCTTTCATGTGGCAACATGGAACACTCTGTTGATGCCAGGAAGTTCATCTCCAAAGAGAACTTGTGATCTAACTCCAGAACACCTGCTTTCATTCAACCCTCTATGAAACTTGATAACATAGATAATTTCATGATACTCTGTCACCCTTTTCATGGCTCTACATTCAGTGTGACTAGTTGGTGTGCAGTCACAAGGGATCAAAGGTTGATAATTATCTAACTCATCCCTAGGGGAAATGATCCTGCTATAATATTCAGTAATCTTCTGGTTACCTTGTTTCAGGTTGGCAAGACTTTCTTCAAGCTCTGCAACACTGATGATGTCTCCACATCCATATCTGGTTTGCAGGCTTCTCTATGCTTCAAGTGCTGATTTACTGGAAAGAATTGTTTTCCTGATCTCTGTCTTCACTGACTGTTGGATCCAACTCAGAATCATCAGGTTGTTCCCAATCCAAGCTCCATGCTTTGGATCTAAATCTTGAGATTATGGTATTGTACCATTTATAAACCCCGGCTTGTTCTTGGCATCAAGGGCATTGAACATAGCTCTGCTCCAATCATTGTAGTTTGTCGTATCGAGTCTCTCATGAACCAGAATTAACCATGGTTGCTCTGAACCGTGAAGGGAGTATGGAACTTCCATTTGATAAGTGACTGGTGGTGATTGATCAGCTTCTTGTTGTGTGTTAGCGTATGGCTACGTGGTTGCTACTTGGTTTTCTGCCATGGTGTGTGGCGGCTAGCTAGGGTTCAGAACCAAGCTCTGATATCATGACAACATATCTGGAAAATGAAACCCTAATCGCTTCATCCATTTCATTCATCTCAATCAAATATATATGGTTGCTCTAGCACTACCAGACAATAATGGTCAGCTACTAACAGTACAAGTTTGTTATTTACTTCAAATGGAAACTACTTTTGTCTTGGCCGAAAAGCAAACAAATGCTTTAATTAAACGGAATGACGTCGTGGGGAGAAAACGATGTGTAGCGAACAAAGCAAAGATGCAGGTGAACAAAACGGTGCGTATGAACTCGTCTTCTTCACTGATGATCTCAAAAGGCGGAGTAGCCGTTGGAATTGAAAATTTAATGTTCAAGCTCTTTACAAGAAGTAAAAATTCAAAGAGAAGCAAATCTTGCCATCCGCACTAATACATTTTTGCGATCGTTGTTTTGGCTAACTAGCGAGAGCCCAGCTCACTTTCCTTCACTCTCCTGCCTTCCAGTCTTGCCTTGTCTTGTCTCGGGCCCATTTGAACATTTTGGCCGAGAACTCACTGAAAAGGCCCGCAAACTCCAGGTTCATAGATATCGTTCCAATATATTGAGACAAAACATAAATATTATTTGAGATTCGAGTATAAATCAAAATCTAGATGTTACGTCTGTGTTATCTCAAACACGTAGTACCAAAATATTTCAGAGGACATTTATGTTCATAGTATGTCAACAATTGAGGGAAGTGAAGAAGCAGCTCAAGTTACTTAACAAAAAAAAAACTTCTCTAAGATTTCCGAATGAGCTGTAGAAGGTAGGAAGCAGCTTGAAGAACTACGTGTGTGTCATTCTTCTCTTGCTACTTTCCAACTGTATAAAAGATAACCATATTATTCTTCTCTGCTCAAGGAGAAAGAATCTCTTTTATAGACAGAAATCCAGGTTGCTATGGATCCAAAATGGGGACTTACAAACACTTGTTGCGTTAGTTTTTGGGCGATTTTCAACAATATCAAGAACTTGTTTGTCCATAAATTTGATTTTAAGAAGAAATACTTGTATGATTAGAGTTAATGCTCGCTTACTTGTAGTTAACCTACTAGTTTTGAGCGATTATATGACAGAGTGTCTAACTCATGGTCTTTTTTGGGGTAAATTGCAAGGTTGGTCACTGAGATTATTAAAAACGTTTATGTTTGGTCACTAAAAATATTTAATTCCATTCGTGGTCACTAACTTTGCACTATTGTTTCATCAATGGTCACTCTCCGTCCACTTCCGTTAACTTTAGCTTACGTGGCAGTCAACTTTCGTGGTTGACCGTTAAATATGTGATGTGGCACTTAAAAAATTAATAAAATAATAAAATAATTTTTTTCAATATTTACATCCCTGCATCTCATTCTTTGCAATTGTTAAAAATAAAATAGAAGTTGAATTTATTCAAGAAATTTGATCCATTGGAGTTATTCTCTGGTCATAAAACCCTTCCGGTTACAGATATGTTGAAGGAGAAGAGTAAGAGTGATTAAGCGAGAAGCTTCCATGTCTCATGCAGATGTTGAAGCTGCACTCAAATATGCCGAAGATAAAGTAGATTACATGGCTTTGAAAAAGGTTGAACAAGAAGAGGAGGATAAATTCCTCATTTTTGCTGCCAATGAAATGATGCTTGCATCATCCCGCTCTGCATCAAGGCTTCGATCGGGCCGCACCAAAGTAAACCAGTTGGATATGTACTCGACGGATCAAATCGAGGAAGTTCCGCCTAACGCCAGCGGCGGATTTCGGGGAGTGTAGTGATGGGATATGTACTCGACGGATCAAATCGAAGAAGCTCGAGTTTCGTCACCTTCTTCGAATTCTTACCGGCCAACTCAGTTACCTTCTCAGTCTAGGGGTTCCCGTTTCAACACTGAACCACCGCCCTGTACCCGAGTGATGTTCTGTGATGGGTCGTTCATCTCAGACTCGAGTCCGGCGGCATATGGGATTACTATTGCTAACTCTCAGGGTCACGTGTACGACGGGAGGACTGAGACCTTCCTTTGTTCTCATCCGATTCAGGCGGAAGCTTTTGGTCTTCTCAATGCTATTAGGGTTGCTTCTCAGGATAACATCCCAACCTGTATTCGTACAGATTGTCAGGTGCTTTCCCTTGCGCTGCATCAGGAACCCTCGGCATGGCCTTGGATGTGTCGGGCTACCATTGCGCAGATGGTTCTCCTTCTCAGGCTTGCACCATCGATTCGTGTTGAGTTTGTTCCTCGACGTTTGAATCGATTAGCGGATTGGGTGGCACGACATGCTAGGGCGGGATCGTTACCAGTGGATTGGATTTTAATTGTCAATATTATTGCTCCACTCCTGTAATGTGACCACGATTTTCCCGGTTTCGGATGGAATAAAAGGTTGCTTATTGTCAATAAAAAATCATCGCCATTCGCCTCTTCTTCCCTACTCCGTCCATCGACCATCGTTCCTGGCACGGCGCGCGATGTCGGCGGCGGCGGTCACTCAATGGTAGCGCCGAAATCAGGACTCGACCCAACGGAAGCCAATAAGTGCCCTTCTCACAAAGTAGCCGGAGCAGCAGCGACTGCAGGGGGAACTCATCAGTCCAAGAACTGTTGTGTTTCATGCCAAGAATCAATCTTTCTCCCCGCTGGTTGAGGAATGTGAAGAAATTAGGGATTGAATATGGGTGGTGTAGGGATTAGAAGAATTAGTTTTTATTTTATTTTTAATTTTTTAGTAATTGTGATATGAGGTGGAAATATTAAAAGATTAAAATTTATTATTTTATTAATTTTTTAATTGTCACATCACAAACTTAACGGTCAACCATGAGAGTTGACTGCCACATAAGCTAAAGTTAACGGAAGTGGACGGAGAGTGACCATTGATGAAGCGATAGTGCAAAGTTAGTGCCCATGAATGGAATTAAATATTTTTAGTGACCAAACATGAACGTTTTTAGTAATCTCAGTGACCAACCTTGCAATTTACCCGTCTTTTTTGTGTCTCTTTTCATGGGGCTGTGTAATCCGTTATTTAACGGATTTTTGCAACGGATGCATAACATATTATTGGCGACTGGTGATAATACTCTTTTAGCTGAATTTCATATGCTTTATGATGATTTTAATTTGCTCGTGTCATTTTGCCGAGTGTTTTGTGGCTACCGCTTTGAGATATCAAATGCCTTGTAATTTGTTTCTACTTTTTTTTCCCCATAAGTTCTACCTATTTCTTCATGATGGGTTATCTATGAAAGCTAAGTGGAATATTTACATCCGAACTATCTCAAACTTGTCCACAAGAGTTTAGGCATATAGAAAGCCGAAAATGAATCAACTCAACCGTTTTAGTTCCATACAGATAATTAGAAGGGTGGGAATTGAAAGTTTAAACCCTCATCAACCAAAAAATCCCAATTATTGATACTGTTCAAAAAGATATTGTGATTACTAAATTATTATGAATTAATTAATATTATCTCCATGATAGAAATTAGGGGGCAGCGGATTGAAAGTTGTTTTGTCAAGGAAGCAGGACCGCCAAAATGCAAGAGTTAATTAACACAGCGAGAGTTGGAGTGCCACAGGGAAATCCCATCAGAAAGAGGGCATCAATAATCCAAAACCAGTGTTTGAAGTAGGCATACTAGCGTCACAGAAATGTCCTCATCTTAGAATCCATACACAGCCTTCCTTGTTCCGATCACACAACAAAAACAGAGCCAAGAATCCACCCACAAATTCCCATTTCTGGTTGCTGGGGGAGAAAGAAACAGCTCCAAGCTCACCTGAAATGCGAGTCATATATAAAACTCGACCTACGGAATTAGATAATCAGAAGAAAAAGAAGTAAAGAAAGATTTTGCTTTGGGGGGACCTTCCTCTGTTTCCTTTACTTTCTTTCCTTCTCTCTCTGTTTCGCCATTTGTTGAGCTATTCATCAATGGCGGATTATGGTGGCGGACACCAGCGGGAAGCCAGTAAAGGAGCGAACAGCTCTTCGATATGGAGCACTGACACCAGCGCGGTGGGTGCAATGTCGATGATGGACGAGGACGACAAGAGGGCTCTTCGTCGAGGGAAGAGGAGGACCGCGTCGGTGTACAAGGGAGAGAAGGGAGAGCTGAGCCTCCACAACCTTGGCTTGACTGAAAGGCGCGCTTTGATTGATAGCTTAGTCAAGGTGCCCGAGATTGACAATGAGAAGTTCTTGCACAAGTTGAAGGGCCGCATTGACAAGTATGTATAATGCCCTGCCGAGCTGCATTTGATTCGATTAGTTGGCATGATAATTGAAATATGTTCCAATTTTGGTTGCAGAGTTGGGATCGAACTTCCGACAATCGAAATTCGGTTTCAGAACCTGACTGTGGAGGCAGAGGCTCGATCTGCGAGCAGAGCTCTGCCTACCATGTACAATTTTGTACTCAACATAGTAGAGGTAAGAAATCACCTATGACCTATGTACTGATGAACAACTTGAATTTCAACATAATTAATGTTGTTGTTTTGATTTGAATGGTGGACTGATGATTGTTTGTACGTTTCTCTTTGAGAAGGGGTTTTTGGGTGTCTTTCGTATCAGATCAAACAAGAAGATGAAACTTACAATCCTAAAAGGAGTGAGTGGAGTGATCAAACCATCCAGAATCACACTGTTACTTGGTCCTCCAAGTTCAGGGAAGTCCACCTTCATGTTGGCACTGGCAGGCCAACTTGACCCCGATCTTAAGGTTCGTTTGAAAAAAGACCAAAATTGTTCACCAACAGTGATACAATAGTCACGAGAAGGTCTTTGTAACTATTTTGTTGATTTTTAAAGACCACAATTTTACGTCGCGAGCATCTAATTATAGGTACATTATGAAATTACTACCAAAGTTGATAAAATTCTTGAAATGGGTGCAGAGCTCAGGTAGTGTAAGCTACAACGGTTACCAAATGAATGAGTTTGTGCCACACAGGACGGCAGCCTACATAAGCCAACACGACAATCATATCTCAGAAATGACTGTGAGAGAGACTCTAGCCTTTTCTGCCCGATGCCAGGGCGTGGGGTTCCTAAGTGGTACGTACTTAAGTGGTTCATAAAAAAAAGCCCTTGTATATGTTACAATATTAGTTTTGATGATTTAATATGAGGTTCGTGGGGTTGTTGTACTATTATAGAGATGCTTGAAGAATTGTTGAAGAGAGAAAAGGCTACCCACATTAAGCCTGATTCTGCTATTGATGTCTTCATGAAGGTAATTAAACTGCCACTAATAGCTTTGAGCAATATAATTGCTAGTAGAAGGTTGCATTTCTAATTGTATCAAAGTCACCAAATTAACATAATAATAATTATAAGGTCGCTTGTTTGTATTCGATTAGCCCCTTTACCGAGGTTACTGCAATCATATGCTTAAATCATTGGATCATATGTTATTCAATCCACAATCATTAGATGGAAATGGTGAAAATGATAATTTGATTTCTCACTTTCATGTATTTTAGGCCGCGGCATTGGAGGGTCAACAAGCTAGCGTGGTGACGGACTATGTTATAAAGGTAATCAAACAAGATTTGATCAAAGACATCTTCTTAATAGGCAAAATTTGACTTGAAGTTGAAGTCTCGCTTGCTCTTAAGAAAAAGTTGGTTGGTTTCTGCAGATTTTGGGATTGGAAGAATGTGCAGACACCGTGGTTGGGAGTATAATGATGAGAGGAATCTCTGGAGGACAAAAGAAACGTCTTACAATTGGTAATCTATAAATCTTGCCTCAAAAAGTCTTAGAGAAAACGTCTAAGTATGCATTTAAAAGAGAATTAATGACTAATCAAAGAGTATCAATAATCTTGCAGGCGAGATGCTCGTAGGACCTGCTAGAGCATTATTCATGGATGAGATATCTAATGGACTTGACGCATCAACGACATATCAGATTGTAAACTCAATGAGACAATCAACTCATATCCTAAAAGGAACTACCATCATCTCCCTCCTCCAACCGCCACCGGAGAGTTATGAACTCTTCGACGACGTGATTCTCCTCTCTGATGGGCACATTGTTTACCATGGGCCTCGAGAGGATGCCCTTGACTTCTTCCAGCACATGGGATTCAGGTGTCCGGAAAGAAAAAACGTACCTGATTTCCTGCAAGAAGTAAGTGAAGTTTGATTTTCTTAGGAAGTTAGTACCAATATATAACATTTCATTAATTTTTTCGGTATTAAACTTCAAAGAACATGGTTTTCACTCGACAGGTGATTTCCAAGAATGACCAGAAACAATACTGGGCACGAAAAGATCAAGTTTACCATTACATTACAGTTAGGGAATTTGCAGAAGCATTCAAGTCATTCACTGTTGGAGAAGAAATGAGGCATGAGCTCTCTAAGCCATTTGATAAGAAAAAAGGCCATGCAGCTGCTTTGGCTTTTAGGAGATATGGGATTCCAGAAATGCAGTTGCTAAAGGCTTGCCTTTCTAGAGAGTTCCTACTCATGAAGAAGAACTCATTTGTCTTCATTTTTAAGATCGTCCAAGTGAGTAAATACATTCTTCTTTACTAGTGTTTACCTAATGTTGTTTCCACCCTCTATTAATGAAATGGTGTATTCAACATTTTGTTGATCTGCAGCTTACAGTGATGGCACTAATTCTCATGACTTTGTTCCTTAAGACTCAAATGCATAGAGAGACTGTAATCGATGGAGTGATTTACATGGGTGCATTGTTCTTTATTGTAAGTATGATCATATTCAATGGAATGGCCGATCTGTCCATGACAGTTGCTAAGCTTCCCGTGTTCTACAAGCAACGAAACTTTGGATTCTACCCTTCATGGGCATACTCCCTTCCTTCAAGCTTCCTTCAAATACCAACCACTTTGGTGGAAGTTGCAGTCTGGGTTTCCATTACTTATTTCATGATCGGGTTTGATCCTGAGCTTTCGAGGTATGCATATTTTTAAGATCCTTGGATCACCTTTACAATTTTATTCACAAACAACTAACATCGGTGCATAAATTTTCAGGTTCCTTAAGCAATACTTCTTGCTTGTACTTGTTGGCCAGATGTCGGGTTCGTTGTTTCGCTTCCTTGCAGCTATTGGACGGAACGTGATCGTCGCTAGCACCCTCAGCTCTTTCATACTTCTAGTGCTTATGACACTAAGTGGTTTTGTCCTATCTAGAGATAAAATTAACAAGTTTTGGATATGGGGTTATTGGATCTCACCTTTCATGTACGCTGACAATGCCATCCTAGCTAATGAGTTCCTTGGAGATAATTGGCAGCAAGTATGTATTTGCTCTTCTGATAAACTGGTTTAGTCATATTTACTCTGTTATGTTCTCAATTTTTATTAACTTTCTTTATTTCAACAGGTCGCTCCCTTAAGCACAGAGCCATTAGGAACCCAAGTTCTAAAATTCCGCGGCTTCTTCACAGATCCTAATTGGTACTGGATAGGAATTGGGGCATTGTTTGGGTTCACCATATTGTTCAACATTCTTTTCGCCCTAGCCCTAACATTTCTCGATCGTGAGTGGTGTCAATGATTCCCTTTATTAAGCATCATGCTTCAAGACAACCCCGTATTTTCATGGCATAACATATCACAATGCAATTTTATTTCCAAATTGCAGCATTTGACAAGCCTCAAGCATTGATTTCTGAAGACTCTGAGAATGATGAAGCTATTGAACTGAATAGAGCTCGTTCTTTATCACTTCAAGGAAGTTTTGGTGCAATGCATGACGGTGAGAAATTAGTACTTCCTTATGGATGGTTAATCAACTATGCATCACTATGGGTCCAACATTCGTTTAATCTCTTAGTTTCTCTCGATGGACAATGCAGAGAGTGACAATGAATCAAGCTCAAGCGATTCATGTCCAGGTTTGGAGATCACTCCTGGTAGCAATAACTGCAAAAAGAAAGGAATGGTTCTTCCTTTTGTACCGTATTCCGTCACATTTGATGAAATAACTTATGCTGTGGATGCTCCTCAGGTGAAAAACAATATGCACAAGCTTGTTTGTCCTATGTTGATTTCATATATGATCTTAAGTTAGAAGAAAAAAAAAAGAGACGATAACTAAAACTTTTTTTTGTTGCAGCATATGATAGAGAAAGGTGTTGTTAAAGATAAATTGTATCTTCTTAAAGGAATAAGTGGAGCCTTTAGGCCTGGAGTACTAACAGCTTTAATGGGAGTTACTGGTGCTGGAAAAACCACACTAATGGATGTGCTTGCCGGTAGAAAAACTCATGGATATACTCAAGGGAACATCACCATTTCCGGATATCCCAAAAAGCAAGAGACATTTGCCAGGATATCAGGATATTGTGAGCAGAATGACATCCATTCTCCATTTGTTACTGTTCATGAATCCTTGCTCTATTCAGCATGGCTTCGTTTACCGACCGAGGTTAATAGGCAAACTAGAAAGGTGAGTGTTTTTTTATCAGATGTATGTTGTTGGATTTTTTATCCAATATATGTTGTTGGAGCATTAACTTGATAATGTCTGATAAACTTATGCTTGAAATATTTGTTGCAGATGTTTGTCGAAGAAGTTATGGCACTAGTGGAACTTGATAGTTTGAGGGACTCGATAGTTGGGTTGCCCGGTGTAAATGGTCTATCTATTGAGCAACGTAAGAGATTAACCATTGCAGTTGAACTAGTGGCAAACCCCTCCATTATTTTCATGGATGAGCCAACATCAGGGTTAGACGCCAGAGCTGCTGCAATCGTTATGAGAACGGTAAGGAACACTGTCGATACTGGAAGAACAGTGGTGTGCACCATCCATCAGCCAAGTATTGATATCTTTGAGTCTTTTGACGAGGTAGGTGATTCATATTATTACCATAAAAGAAAGATCACTCTCTCATGTGGCAACCCTTAACATGATACAGTTAATTTTTTGTTGTTGAACCAATAGCTTTTCCTCCTGAAGCGTGGTGGGCAAGAAATCTATGTCGGCCCATTAGGAAAAAATTCTTGTCATTTGATCAATTATTTTGAGGTAATTGAGCAGAAGGTTATGTTCTTTAAAATCCTATATATTCTTGTACATGTATATTTGAACTTCTCGATATTGTTGTTGCTTGAACAGACAATTGACGGAGTTACTAAGATCAAAGATGGCTACAACCCTGCGACTTGGATGATGGAAGTATCCTCACCTGGACAAGAGGTTACTCTTGGAGTTGATTTTGCTGCTCTATACAAGAGATCAGACCTCTACAAGTATGAATTCTTCATACTTTACACCATTAAATTGGTTAAGGTTTCTTAATAGAAAAAATTAATGAATTGGATGTTTCTTTGTGTATTTTAGGAGAAACAAGGCCATGATCAAGGATTTAAGCAAACCTGCAGTTGCATCCAAGGACCTGCACTTTGAAACCCAATACTCTAGATCACTATTCACTCAGTGCCTAGCTTGCCTATGGAAGTTCCATTGGTCATATTTGCGAAACCAGCCATACACCGGAGTTCGCTTTCTCTTCACAACAATCATAGCTTTGCTTTTCGGAGGCATGTTTTGGGATCTAGGTGGCAAAATGTGAGTACTGACCAAACCATGCTTGTTCTTTTTCTTACTTCCAAATGGGTTTCAAAATCTCATTGCTATGAAATGTCTTAAAAATCAATGCACAGGAATAATGAACAAGATCTCTTTAACGCAATTGGTTCAATGTTCACTGCCGTCTTCTCAATTGGTATCCAAAATGCATCGGCAGTGCAACCTGTTGTGGATATTGAAAGAACAGTTTTCTATAGAGAAAGAGCTGCTGGAATGTATGCAGCCTTTCCTTACGCTGTTGCACATGTAAGAATATCCAAACCTAGATTACTTCAGAGTCGTTTATGTTAAGTACAATTGTTTATTTTTTTGTGGTTTCTTGCTTTGCAGGTATTGATTGAACTTCCATACATTCTTTTCCAATGCATTGTCTACACCTGCATGGTCTACACAATGATAGGTTTTGAGTTTACAGTGATCAAATGCTTCTGGTTCTTCTTCTTCATGTACTTCACGCTACTCTACTTCACATTCTACGGCATGATGGCTGTTTCGTTCACTCCAAACCAACATATTGGCTATATTGTCTCTACTGCATTCTATGGGCTCTGGAACATCTTTGCTGGATTCATTATCCCACGTCCTGTAAGTAACTCTCATATAATTTTTATACTTGGTCATCTACCAAAAAATCGAATTATTAATTAGAATGAGCTAGTTGATGATATGATATAAGATAAATGTCACTCAACACATCATATAATTTAAATTTGTTTTACAGAGGGCACCCATTTGGTGGAGATGGTATTATTATGCATGCCCAGTTTCATGGACATTGTATGGATTCGTGGCATCACAATATGGAGATGTGCAGGACATTCTGCGTAGTGGGTTAACGGTAGAGGCATTTGTGAAGCTCTACTTTGGATTTGAACATGACATGGTACCGATTGTTGGTGCGGTGGTTGTTGGGTTTGGCGTCATGTTCATATTTATTTTTGCCACTTGTATCATGATGCTCAATTTTCAAAAGAGGTGATAGAGAGAGGCAAATGTTCCCTTTCTCTCTCTTTTTTTTTTGTTTTTTATTATTTTCCATATTTATTTTTGGGAAGTGAGGGTTCGATGTGAGAATCTCATTAATGTATGAGCGAAATCTTGGTTCTATTATTAATGATTCATTAATCGCAATTTCTTTGTAAGTTTTGTTTTTGTGATGAGAAAAAAGGAACACACAAACAAGTAAGTAAAAAGCAAGAAAAAAGAACATCTTGTTTATCATTCGAAGACATTTCTATTTTTCATTCTCCATTTCATTAATTAATTTGCATTTGTTCTCTTATTATTATTAGGCAAAATACACCTTGATAGCCATAAGTATGCACTTTGTGACTATAATAACCAAAATTTGAAAAATACACAAATATAGCCACACTATTGAAATTAGTATGACAAATTTAACCATTTCCGTAAGAAATTTTAACACCATTACTCTTCACATCCATAATGTTAAGATGATGCTGAGGTGGATGCCACCTCAGATCACACATCAGATCCAACTAAGCTTGTCATGACACTTGGATGCCACCTCATATTAAATTAAAAAAAAAACTAAAATATATTTTCTGGGGACGTATTCAACTAGGGTAAAATACCTTGGGTACACTAAAGTATGAGAATTGGGGGAGTTATACCACTTAAGTTTGAATAGGACGTCGGGTACCACTGAACTCTATTATATGTGCACCCGGTACCACTCAAGTTTACTACTAAGTGCGTTCCGTTAAAGTTGACAGAATATTCTTGGAATATTCTATTTTCTAAATTACAGAAATGGTCCTTCTACTTCTTATTATTGTAAAAAAATCCTTTAGACTTATGAAAAACATCATTTTTTTATTGTTTAGTTGGAATCTTCTTTTAAATTATTATTATGTGTTCTAATAATTGAATTACTCTCTGAAGAAATATATTCTATGAATTTTATCACGATATAAATAATCTGAGGATGTTATATTTAGTTCACTTACATCATATTGATGTTGTCTAATTTTTCATTTAAATCTCCTTGTAGTTCTATACTATTATATTCTTGATGTTCCATATTAGTTAAATTTACTATTTCTAATTCTTTTCCTATAGTCATATTTTCTTTTCAATATTTGAAACTGAATGTTGTAGCTTTTCTAGTTTACTTATTACTTGGTTATTTTCTGTCTCATTTCGTTCTAGTTTTTTTCTTTTAATGAAATATGTTTAATTTTCAAATTGTGTTTCATTTATCCTTTTTTGGTCTTGATTGTAACATCTCAAACAAAAACAAAAGAATAAATAAAATAGAAGCGGAAATCAATTTCTTCTACAATAAACCATAAATTTACGACCGAGATTCTACATTGTGGAAATTTTGTTGATGGGAGAAGAGGTAATACGAAGCAATAATAATAATCATAATAAATTAATATTATGTGTATGAAAATATAATTAAAAAGAAAAGGAATTGGGGAAAAAAATGTACTGTGGCAGCAGGGATTTGAACCTTCCACCTATTGCTTTCTAAACATACTGATCTCCACCAAGCTACACACCATTTCATGTACAAAGGTCCTTCAGTCTTTTACATTAATAATTGCGTACTACTGTATGAAACCAGCACCTTAACGACTACGCTAATTGCGAGATAGAAGGCGGTCTTAGAGATCGAATGCTGTTGTATGCGGATAGCTATGGTGCAAGCGGTGGTTAACGTTGGAACTTGGGTCCCCTCTTATCAATACCGCTGCAAGATAGAAGGCGGTCTTAGAGATCGAATGCTGGCTACAGCTGCTGGGAAGTTAATGAGAGAGTGAGAGGGAGGCAGAACGGGAGTTAAAAAGCTCCCTTCACTTCATCGTCCCTTTTAGCACCCGCAGCTAGATGGAAAGAAAGAAAGGTAACCAGAGTAAAATAGTGGCGTCGAAAGGTTTGGTCTGGGCCACTGAACGCCCAGAAACCTTTCCAGGGAGTTGGAATCGCGTTGGGAGGTGGTGAGAGCTCACCGGAGCTTCCGACGCCGACGTCGGCATCGCCAACTGCGACGATAATTCCGAAACTTAGTACCGATGCATAGAGCTTGTCTCCAGGAGCAGTGGCGTAGCCAGAATTTTATGTAAGGGTGTGCCTGAAAATAATTTTTGAACAATAACTCATGATGCGATCGCTTGTTTGATATAATAAAATTATTTTAAAACTACATAATTGTCCAAACTACAAAGATTTGCTCTTAATATTATCCCACCAAATAATCATTCACAAATTTTTCAATTAAGTCGAAGGCTGGTCAATCGTTTCATTGCAAAAAACTTTATATCGATATGTATCTTTTGGTGTTGATAATATCAACATGTATATTTACAAAAGGTAGTAGCAAATTAAACCAAGTTTCACAAGCAAATATATTGATGAGAACCAATTTTCTCTTCCGACTATCGTTGGCATAAGAAGTTCAATGATTTCCTCTAATAATTTGCACCCTCTTATTCATTTTGATAAATTAGACTATATTAATATAGAAATTCGTAGGTAGAATTAATTTATATAATTAATTGAGAATGAATTGTAAAAAATTGACCATTGACATTGAGATTTGGGGTTCAAATTTCTTTATGAGTAATATTTACTCAACTAAGTTTTGGAAGTGTTCCCCTAAATCAAGGGTGTGCCATGGCACCTCCTTCCAACCTTGTAGCTCCGCCCCTGTCCGGGAGCATCACGGAGTCGACGGAATCGAATTCTGAGCTCAAACGAGGGAGAAACGAGGTTCGAAAGTCTGTGCGTATAATTGTACGATTTTTAAGTTCTGGAACTGTATCAGGCAGTTCGAAAATATAGAGTACTGTTATGTAATTTGTCGTACTAATTAGTAATCGGCTCGCAGTTTCTTCGTTTGACGTCCAAACGACGAACCGTTTGCGCCTACTCGACCATAGGAACGAGGAGAATTTTATAGAGTCAATCTCTGGAATTTTAGAACTTAATTCCCGACTTGGAATCGGCTAAATTAAGGTGTGTGGGGATTAAGAGGACCTTAATTATTGCATCGATTATTTATCCTTGATTTGCATATTTTGATGGATGGATTGGTTTGGTTGATGACTTGGTTGCTGATATGATTATTTGGTGATTAATCTCTATTGTTGTGGATTTTACGGCGTATGTATCGGTATTTGACAAGTTTCACCGTAAAAATGAATAGTTGGGTTTATTGAGTTTAAAACTGATATAAGAGATTGTTGTTTGTCTAAAATGATGTTGGGTCAGATTGAGCAGAAGATTTCACTTGAAAATGGTTTTCGGATTAAAAACATCATAAAGATGAATTTTACGGAAAGCTCGGTAAAAACGTGTTTTATTTATCTTTAAGATTTTGATTACTTTAAAATGGTTAGTGTGGATGGTTAAATGTGTTTTGGTCTGGAAAGGGTAAATTAGACAGTTGGTGGAGTTATATCTTTAAAATGGTAAAAACGAACTTAATATGAGATTTGCGGTAAATACCGAGTGTAATATTATTTTCATGGTTTTGAGCTATTGAAAAATATAAAAACTGGACAGACCTATTTTAGGATGATAAATGGAGGTTCTTGTATTTTTGGGAGATTTTTGGAATTACTATTTTGTGGGAATTTAAGTTACCGTAAAATAAGGATTAATACGAGATTTTTGATATTTTATTGTCTAAATTAATTTTTATGACCATAACTGGATTAAATGGTTTTTGGGTCAATAAATTCATTTACATGAACTTTGTGAGGATTTTAATGAAGGAAAGTGAATTTTGAGTTAAGGATATTTTTAACCGCAACCGGGTTATTTATAATTATTTGCGTTGGCGCTATTTCGTGAAATTGTTGATGAATTTTGGATGAGGAATGGTGACATGGTACTGCTGAGTAGCTTTACTGGAGAATGAAATGATTTATGTGATTCGGTATTGGATGATGAAATAGTTGATTTTTTTTGAAACGTCGAGTTGATAATCGACAGGAACTATATATATGGACTGGTCAATCTGTGAGACTACATTGATTCCGAATTGATTGTGATGGATGAGAAAAATGGAAATAGTTTTATTCGTGATCATATTAATTCACGTAGACATAGAAAGGGCCTGCACTTACCCTCGCCCCTTGAGAGTGGGTAGATTTAGCTCGCTTATGCGATTGAGTGTTGTGGTTGCATGAGCACCACGAATGAGTGTTGTGGTTAAAAACCACGGATTGAGTGTTGTGGTTGCATGAGCACCACGGATTGAGTGTTGTGGTTGCATGAGCACCACGGATGATGATTTGCTCGAGCGAGGGTAAGTGTATGGTGACCTTGGCGCCATTAATAATTAACCGGAATTTTCATATCATGCATTGATTATGTGTTAGTGAAATTATGTGATTATCTTATTGGATAAATTGATTTGGTGATGATGAGTTGGTGGATTCGATAATTTGATCGATAATTTATTTATGATGATTTAAGATGGCATCTAGAGTACTAAATTACGATTGATTGCGAGTGTTTGATTAGCTGATTGGGGTCCCGAAACTAGGTCGTGGGAAAGATCCACACACACAGCTTAGTTGCTGACCCACTTCTGTTCAGTTTCTTACAGGTTCGAATGATTTGAGAGGAACTCTGGCACTGCACAATGATCGATGGAGGATTGATTTTGAAGTTTTCCCAGATTTTGAAATAATTCTCATTTATGTTTTATGAGTCGATGATTTGGGTATTGCATAGTAGATAGTACCGTAATGAGCATAGTAGTGAATGCCAATCTGATTTGGTTTACCTAAAATAAATGAACTAGATCGAGTTGATGTTTGGAATATGATGAGTAATTTGAGAATGGATTGTTGTGATTTTGGATCAAAATAATGTAGGTATGTATATTACTAGTGCTAATTAGTCAAATTTTTGCGTAACCCCCAATAGAGATTCCGCTTTGCGTGTGAACCATTGGTTCAACCCATGAATTTTAGGGTGGGGTGTTACATTGATGTATTAATGATCAATAAGATTTTAGTAGTGCTTTTAACTGAATTATGAGTTTAAATAGATCTTCTAATATTGATTTTAATTATAGATTATAATCTTTTAGTATATTTATTATTCCTTCTTGATATGCATTTATTATTTTTACTATTTTATCTATTATATTGAAAAAATTTCATTAGCAATTCTAGTAGTACTAATAATAATAATCCAGCTGCAACGCTAAAAAGGGTTTCATTTATCCTTCTCTTATTTGTTTTCTATGTTATTGCTACGTCTTCTCTCGGAACTATTATTTTTTTCTTCCAAATTTCATTAACGTTAAAAAGGGTTGGTCATCTACGTAATGGCGCATCATTTTCGTTCACAATTACTATCATTTGTAATTAGCTTAAAATTTGACTTATGGAGGCGTTATTTTTTATAAAGAAAGTTAACATGTAATTATTATTTAAAGTTAAAAAGTAGTATTAGACATGGCAAAACACCCAAATAACAAGTGTTGTTGGTTGCAAAATAATTTTGTTTATGTAGTTGGTTTTATTAGAATAGAAAACAAACTAACGGAACATATTACATGTAAGGGTAAAATGATAACATTATACAAATAGCGCATTTAAAAATGACTCATCTAAAAACTTTTAAACAAACAATTCATTTGTACTACGCACATTTTCAAATGTCTACATTTCTTAAATGCCTACATTTAGACAAATGACTCGTTTTGTAAATGCTTCATGCAAACAACCCCTTAAAGTATAAAGTATAGTTAAATTTCTCGTACTACAAATGTTTCACATTGTCTACGAAATGCCCACAATTTATCTGGGCTTGTCTGTCCAGATAGGTTATTTATGGACAGTATAGTGGAATACTCTTCGTGTAATGTGGGATATGCTATATGGACGATAACATGATGTCAAGTTGAAAAATGTGGCATGTAATCATAATCCAGTGGCACTGGGTCGATCAAGGATCTCAATGCGCTGCATTGTGGCCATCACCTCTAGATTGTAAAATAGAGTGAATTGTAAGTTTGGTAACTAGAATTACTAAAATGTTTCACTTTCGTCACTAAAATTAGTTTATTTCATTTATGGTCACTAAAATTAGTTCAACAATTTAAGTTTGGTCACTCTCTGTTAGTCTCTGTTAACTTTCGACGATGTGGCAGACAACTTAAATAGTTGACCGTTAAATGTGTGGTGTGGCAATTAAAAAATTAATCTTTTTATAATTTCCACCTCGATAAATTAAAATAATAAATAAAATATAAATATTATAATTTCTACTCCGCTCCACTCTTCAGCAAAGCCTGCAAGTGCTACTAGACCGGCCGCGTCGACACCCTCCGCAATGTCCCCGGCGGCGGCTGCAGGACGAACAAGCGTCTCTCCTCCATTGGCAGTCGCAGACTGGCAGTAACTCTTCCCTCCCTCGTCCACCAACTTCCTCCTCGGTCGTGATGAGGGAAAACCCTAGCAGCAGCAGCCGCCACCAGTTCCAAATCATCAAATAACCAGCGACAGCGGGTGCCTTTTCAGACGACGGTGGCGCGACCCTCCTAATAATAATAATCCAGCTGCAACGAAGGACACGATTCTTTTTCCGACAATGGCGACCTTGTTGGCGTCCACCCTAAACAACAAGTTCTCAGCCGCTTTAATTTACAAATGGGTATCATCATCATCCCCCTACAAATGGGTATCAAAGAAATACCCAAATTTACACGATGTCAAGGAGAAAGTTGTTCGCTTTAATTTACAGTGTAGTATACTAACCTTGTTTCTGCATCTCAAAGGTTCTATCTTTAAACGGCTGAAACTGCAAGAACTGGAAATTGAGATCTATAAGTCTAAACCATGCATCGAATATCCTCCCGCTAGCCGGCTAGATGGTGGCTGCACTTGAAGCGAAATTGGCGTCGTGGGTGAACATCATCATTGTGGAGGGTGACTGCTTCTTATTCTCGACGAGTTTGCTCAGCAGAAAGCTGGTTGACTCGTCCCGAATATCACAATAAAATTTTAAATTAAGGCCTAAGTATAAACCTTAATTGGGTGAAATATAGGGCAAGTATGTTTAAATGTCAATCCAGGCTGATCCATGTACCCCTACTTTGATTTTTTGTAACATTATCTAGCGATTGGTTTTGGTGACAACAACGATCTATAGCTAAAACGTTTGGAAAAGTAAATGAATTTGACACTAATTGAGAAGGCTTCACCAGGGTGTTGCTCCCCCTAGCTAGGAATTATGACTTGTCGGATCTAATAAACACGTGTGGTAAGGAGGTTGTAAACCATAGGGAAGTGCAACAAGTGGACAAACGCCACTCTCTCGGTCAATAGGTCAAGGGAATTCGATTCAAGCCACCAAAGTAGCTCTCGTGACCTATTGACTAAGGGTTGTCAAGACTTCACCCTCGAATCGGAGTTCGGACGGCCAAATTACAACCAACCCTAGGTGCTAATACGAACAAAGAGGGTTTCCCTACATTAACCTAGATAGGAGACAGAATTTGCCTAAGAAAATCCAGCTTTACAAGCCTCTTTTAAAGAAAGGGGGTTTTCTCTCTACCTAGGTTAGAATGACAAATAGAAGCAAACACATAACACAATCTTTCATGAAAATACCTCCAAATTCATATTAAAACACATCCACACATAAATCATTCAATCCATACAAACATTCACATAATTGTAGCTAGGGTTTACAAACACCCAAGTGAAATAAGGAACTACTCCATGCTAAAAGAAGGGGAAACACAAGAGAGAAGAAAGCAAACCATCATGGAGATACTAGCCTTGCTCCTTGTGTTGAAGAGATCCTCCTTTGGGGAAGGAATTCCCAAAACTTCGCTTGAAGATAAAACCCTATCTTCTTCTCTTCTTTGGTTCGTCACTTTCTCACTCTAGAAATCTGAAGAAGTTTCTCACACTAGGTGTCTCCTCATTTCTCATTCAGCTCAAACCTCTTTTTATACCCAGGTCTGGCTCACATCACGATCCCAGTTCACGGTTGTGAACTCAACGCGCTGCATCAATAATCCAGTTCACGGTCTACGGCTTGGGTTTGAGTCTAGTGAAAGCAAAAGTGTCCCTGGATGCCTGCGGTTCACAGTTTACGGCTCCGGTTCACGGTCGCCCTGACCATGAACTAACTGCTTCCACCGTGATCAGCTATTGCCTCCATCCTTTGACCCGATTTTTCGCCTTTTTGCCCAACTTTTGACTCCAGGGCTGGTTCACCTGGTATAGACTGAAATGCACAAAATCGAGCAAAACCCAGCGTAAAACCAAACCTCCCGGAGTAAAAATGCCTCAAACAACTAGGAAAACCGGGGGTACAAAGTGTACAATTAAGACTGAATCACTAGTTAGGCTCAAGCTCCCCGAGTCACAGATGTGGAATCAGAGAAGGCGATGGCTGGAGAGGGAAGTGGAGCGGAAATTATAACTATAATATTTATGTTTTATTTATTTTTTAATTTACTGTGGTAGTGAGGTGGAAATTATAAGAAGATTAAATTTTATTTTTATAATTTTTAATTGCCACATCACACATTTAACGGTCAACTATCAAAGTTGACTGCCACATTTGCAAAAATTAACGGAGACTAACAGAGAGACCAAATTTGAACTGTTGAACTAATTTAGTGACCATGAATAGAATAAACTTATTTTAGTGACAAACTTGAAACATTTTAGTAATTCTAGTGACCAAACTTGCAATTTACCGTTCTAAAATATATCTATTTCAAATCCTGAATTTTGATATTTAACGAGTAAGATTTAAACATCAGTTTCACCATCAACATATTATTATTTTGTTCCTGTAAGTGCAGGATGACACTAATTAAATCCCAACTCTAAGCCTTTTGCTATCACAAAACGAAAATACTAGGTACCTAGCTAGGTAATTCAGTACTGACATGCATGATGTAATTTACCCTACATTAGCAATTACCAAGAAAATATCAATACAGAGGAAACCCAAGCTGGAAGATGAACACCCTGTCCCAGCTGGTAATCGAGCAACCTCCATTTACCCACCAGACAACTAACTAAAATCCATCATCTTCACCACTAACAGCCTAGCCTAAATACAGTGTTCAAAAATTGGTGAGAAAGCACGCATGCATGCATAGACTCATATAATGGAAGTATGGAACATATATATCATCTCCTCCTACGATTTCATATATATTATTATTATATATATATATAGTAGCTTGTACGTATAACGTACAACGTACAAGTACTTAGAGATCATACCAACGAAACCCTACTTGACCACCTACTCCCAACTTCAGCTCCAGCTCCACCATACCACTACTCATATTCCCACCACTATTACCACCTCCGCCGCTGCCGGCAGAGCTGGTCATGACGGCATGATGACTATTACCTCCACAGCTGCTGCTACCGAACAGCTGAGCAGTTGACGTCACCACCGCGCACTTGTTGTTGTTGTTGTTGTTGTCGTTGTTGCTGCTGTGATTGCCAGCGCCGCGGCTCTTGCTGCTCCGCTTTCTGATCTTGGTCGGCGCGGTAACGGCAGCAGGGGAGGGTATTAACGGTGCGGGGATGACGGAAGGGATGTCGAAGTTGGTCTTGGCTTTGGCTCCTCTCAGCTTGCGAGCGGCGGAGTCGTAGGCACGCGCCGCCTCCTCCGCCGTGTCGAACGTCCCCAGCCAGTGGCGGCACCGCCCTATCCTGTCCCGTATCTCCGCCGACCACCGACCCCACGCCCGCTTCCTCACCCCTCGGAAGCTCCTCGCCGCCGGGTGGTGCTGGGGGCCGGCGGCGCGTGTGCTGTTGATGCTCATCGCCCGGTTCCTGTAGCTGGTACCGTACAAGACCTCCTCGCCCACGACGGCAGCTATTCCCTCCAGGACAGGCGAGGCCGACATTGGAGTTCCGGCGGGCGGCGGAAATAAGCTGGAAGACATGATCCCGCCGTGAAAGTTGTTGTTTTGTTGTGTTGGTGATTTTAGCGTAGCTGTTTTGTTGTCGTCACTCTTTGTAATATGTGGGAGAGAAAGACGGAGAGATCCTTTTGCAAGAACCGGTTCCCCCAGGTTGATCTGAGTTTATAGGGGGTCAGAGAATTCCATAAAATAATGTTCTTTATTCAAAATTATATTCTTCGTGGAATCTTTTTCTTTTGGAGTTATTTGCCTTTTTCTTATTTTCCCATATTTTATTTACTTACAACATTTTAACAATGGTTTTTTTTGTCCTTTGTAATTAATCACTTTTTTTCCCCATATTTCAGGTACTTACAATATTTTGATTGTTTTCAAATCCAACACTTTATTAGTCCTTTCGGAGACATTCGATAAAATTGGAACGATATAGAGAAGATTAACATGATCCATGTGCAAGAATGATGCACATAAATCGAGAAATTCAGCTCGTTTGCGACATGTAACGATTTTGGATTTGAGTTAAAATGATCCATGTGCAAGAACGATACAGAGAAGATTCACACGTTTTATGCATTTTTTTTTATATTGTTGGCTTACTCACCTCATTCGCGACATGTAATGATTTTGGATTTGAGTTAAAATATGTTGACAATTAGTGGGAAAATTAAATTTTATGGATATGGATATTTAGTTACAATGGTTTTAATAAATTCATGGTGAAGGTAGTAATAAGTAATAACTAATAAGGTCGTATATATGGGAAAAGAAAACTAGTGGAAAGTAAGTAATCAATATTTCTTTCCTGTCGAACGATGGAGGAGACGGTATGCTGTCATGTAAGCGGAGCAGGGCTAGTGATATCCCCCCGGCACTCTGCAGATCATAACGTCAGACACAGTGAATTAGCCATATATGTACTCAACTGAAACCTTATATACATTGTGTTGTACGCTTCCTTGAGTTTAATATTACTATATATTTATATGTGTAGTGATCTTCTTTTCCACCTCAAGTTGTTCCCAATTTTGCTATACATTTTATATAGGCAAAATACACTTGCATAGCCAAAACTTTCATCTTTGTGCCACTTATAGCCACATTTGGCGAAATACCACTAATAGCCACTTCCGTCCGATTCTTTAACGCTGTTAACGTTAAGTGTGACTGGGCAAACGAAAGGACTTACGTGTCAAGCCTGCGTTTTACACGTGGATAAAAAAAACAAAACAGAATCCCTAATTTTACCCTCCTCTCTGTCTCTCTCCTCTACTCTCGCCTCTCTTCCTCTTCGCCCCCAATCAGCCGACACCGCCACCGTCTCTACCCCTGAATCACCTCCCCTCGCCGCCGTAGCGACGCCAATTCCGCCTCCATTATCCGCGCGAACCCCCTGATTTCCGACTCCAGCAACGACAACAACAGCATTCCGGGCGATGAAGCACCGGCCAAGATCGACGAGTTCGACAACCTGGAGGACCAGACCGACACCGCCGCCGCCGTCAACGAAGACGAAAAGGACGACGAGCAAGCCCAATCCCGAATCAAGCCCACCGTCTCCACATCGGGATATTGAGTCGACCACGTTACTGGATCCCAACTTCAAGTGCGCTGCTTCCAAAGTCGAATCCTCCGGCGGCGGCGCTGGGTTCGACTGCGATATGTCTCGTAGGAGAGGCTACAGCTTAGCAGCCGGAGGTAGCGGCGGTGGAAGCAAGGTGAGCAATAAACCTAATTGCTTTATGAGACTAGTGAGAGAGAGAAGGGGAAAGTCCCCCACCGCAAAACCAAATCCCCCCATCCCCAAATAGCAAAACCCAATCCTAAAATCTAAATTCCATCCCCCAATTTGCAGCTCCACAAAAAACCCCTCCAATTAGTCGCTCAACCAACTTCCCTTATCTCTGTATTTTTTCTGGGTATTGCTCAAGTTCAACCTTCCAACCCATGTAGATTGAATCTAGGTCAGAAAGAATTGGGTTTTTGAGGTGTGGTCATTTTCTGAAAAGAGATGGGGAAGAAGGAAGACTCGTGCGATCAGGTAAATGGGGAAAGTGTTAAAAAAAAATTAAATAATAAATAAATTATTAAGATGATGTGTCAATTTTTGCTTAGTTGTCAATGACGTGGCTGATGATTTGGCGCCTCGTCAGCCGACCGTCAAATAATTAAGTTGACGGAGTTATTAACACCGTCATAGTTTCTAACGAAAATGACTATATCTGGCACGCAACATCTTTCAAAAGTGGCTATTAGTGGTATTTCGCCAAATGTAGCTATAAGTGGCACAAAGGTGAAAGTTTTGGCTATGCAAGTGTATTTTGCCTTTTATATATGATACATCTCAACACATGCTAATATCATCAAATCGAATTGCAACGATTTAAATCGTTGAATAGGCTTTTGTTTCGTTCATTTTATAAAATAATTATTGTTTTTGTGACAACAAAAGTTGGCAACCCAACAAAAAGTTATCTGGAAACGGTGAAATGACTGTAGGTATCTTTCTTGATGTTTTCAAAAACGGTTTCTTGTAGAATCCTATCAATTACTATAATAATTTAATTCAAATGAGTCTGATTAAATCTCACTAGATCCACTTTTTACATATTGTCTCTCTCCATTTTCGCATAATAACTCATTCCCAAACCTTATTGTCAATATTATTTTCATATCTTTTTCTCCCTCAGTTTTGCTAATAACTCGTCATGCCACACTTTGTTAGAGATATAGTATAGGACTACAAATATAAGTTTGTTGTTTTGTAGATAGTTATGAGTAATTTGTAGTTTATTGGTACTAGTAGTGACGGAGGGAGAGTATAAGAGGGTGGGTCCCGAGACCCACCCTTGGCACCCACACTGGTTCAGATGAAATATGGTTAAATTAAGTACAATAGTTAGTCGATACCAAAAATTAGGAACGTCTTATTGAGAATAGTTTATCGAAACGTGTTGTGTTTGAATCTTTGCGACATAATTTCTTAAGCACATGGTATTTTGATTTGTGAAACTTCCAACAACTCGATTTATTGATATTAAACGATTCTTAACAAAGAACATCATTTGAACGAACGACTAATTAAATCATGAATTATTATTTTGTGTAAGATTCATTATTATACTTCTCTCAAAAACTCGAGTTGTTGATTCTAAATTGTTCTTTACAAGGAACGCCATTAAAATTTAAGAGAGAACGGCTAACTAAATCATTAATAATTATTTGGTACACAGGGTGATAAATATGATAATTTCGACTACTACCGTATTTTAATTTACCAAAAAATTTCAATATAAAATTATATCATGAATTATTAGTAAAGTTAACAAAAGCTATTTTATCATGTGTATTTTTCTTCTAAATGGACCCACTTTAAACGAAATCCTGGCTAAGCCAGTGGGTACTAGGTAGTAATTTAGTTACATATATGTAAAAGGCTGTACAGTAGAGAATGATCACCACTTACTCTTTTTGTCTAATGAGAATGATCACTACTTAGTCTTTTTGTCTAATGAGAGACCAAGTATTCATCCTCCGCAAACCCTAATTCATGAAGCTAACTCACTATTCCTCATGTTATTTTCTTAATTTTGTCTTCTTCATCTCTGCTTTCAATATTGATACTAAACGGGATCTAATAAAATTTGCGATATTCAATATTGATTTTTCAGAATTTCTTTTGGTAATAATGATTTTTTATAATTATCAACCAAACATGTTTCTGTTTTTTCAATTTTATGATGGTGTTATCAGTTGTGGTTGTACCTAACTCCTCTATTATCACAACAATACTGTAGTAGTACTTCAACGCGAGGTAATAGTTGTAAAAAGCGATTTACCGCTTACTTAGGACATTTTCCTATAGTAGCTAGAAGAAGGAAGGAAGAAAGAAGGCCGAAGCAAACTTTTAACTGACACCAGATGACGGACGGACGGACGGACAGAGATATCAGAATAACAGCAACTCATTGGATCGTCATGGTGGCGTCAATGGACGTGATTGTTTGACTGAGGACAACAAGCTGCTGCGGGGCCCAACTGTTTCCACGTCTCACGTCTCGTGCTTATATATGAATTATGAATATATATGATACAAAATCCACAGTTGCGGGATACGGAGGGCATAGATTCAGTGTTGCTAGGGCGCACTGCAGTAACCGTGTGCGAGCATGCAACGGACCGCCGTACAATAGCCAGCAGTAAGCGAAATGAAGGATATGATGACGACCGTAACTGTACTCTACTGTTCATATTTTTGGGTGTGGGTTGCATGGTGGTGTGGCATATACGTAATAAAGGGATTCAAATCATCATGTCAATCAAGGCCAAATTAATTATATTTGCTTCTTTCTTTCGTTGTAATTAGTAAGTACAATTCATTTTCTTTCTGATGATGATAGATGGATGATTGAATGGTCTTTTCTGTCTTTGAGAGAAAGATTTTGAGTGGGGGGATAGGCAGCAAGATCTTTGCGATTAAATGATGATTCGACTGTAATCTTCTCTAGGTTGTGTCAGGCAGGCAAGTTTTGCCTGGACGATAGAAAAAGATTTGTATTTATTTGGGTAGTATGGTATCTATCTTATTTATAGAGAGGGTTACTATTTGTCGCACGTGTTATTACTATTTGTCGTCCGTAAATTAAATTAAAAATATAATTTTGCCGTCTAAATTTTCTTTATATTCTATTCTTTGGTTTGGTTTTTTAAACTACCTACACACCACCCGACCACCAACCCCCCACAACCACATAGCCGGAGTCACGGCCACCGGACGGCAGTCGTACCACATCGTCGAACCAGCGAATCAGGTAAACCCCTTGCAATATTGGTCACTTCCTGTATTTTGCCCCGTCCGACCGTCGAAGGCGGACCCCGTCCGATCGTCGGAGGCGGATCCCGTCAGACTGCCAGCTGTGGACGGGGTCCGACGCCGGCGAGCGGACGGCGACCGCCGACGGTGTCTTATTTTTTTTATACATATTATTAATTCTAGAGCTAATAATTTATATTTAATTTATTGCTTTTATTTTTATTTTACATAGTTAAATTCGTATGTAGTTTGAATTAAGCGATTGTATTTTTTGTAGCGCTAATTAGTTTATTGTGCTTAGATTTAATTCGTAGCGCTAAAGAAGTTTAATAATTTATATTTAAATAATTTTATTATCATCAAATTATCGTTATTTTGTAGAGTTAATTAAATTATTGCATTTAGTTTAATTTTGTAGAGTCAATTGAAGCATAATTAGTTTAATTAAGCGATTGTGTTTTGTTGTAGCGCTAATTAGTTTATTGTGTTTAGATTTAATTCGTAGAGCTAATTTGGTTTAATAATTTATATTTAATTTATTTTTTTATCGTCAAATTATCGTCATTTTTTAGAGTTAGTTAAATTATTGCATTTAGTTTAATTTTGTAGAATCAATTGAAGCACAATTAGTTTAATTAAGTGATTTTATTTTGTTATAGCGCTAATTAGTTTATTGTGTTTAGATTTAATTCGTAGAGCTAATTTGGTTAAATAATTTATATTTAATTAAATTTCTTATCTTCAAATTATCGTTATTTTGTAGAGTTAATTAAATTATTGCATTTAGTTTAATTTTCTAGAATCATATAATTTATACCTTTCTAACGAGTCGTAAAATCATAATTGCAAGTGGACATGGCTTACAATGTTGAACTAATTGGTGGTTACACAGACAATATTCTCAATGACGTCCGATATGACAATTTCGAAGATGCTGTAACAGTGACCAAAAACATCGCGATGTCTCTTGGTTTCTTTCTAACTAAGGGATCGATGAAGCCACGTGAGTTGCGCGACAAAAGAGTATTGGGTATGTGTTATATGTATTGCGACAGATGCAGTAGGGAGAGGAAGTCATACAAGCAGGATCCTTCCAATGAGAGTCGTGGCAATACAAGTTCAAAAGGATCTAATTGCATGTTCAAGGTTAAAATCAAAGAACTACTGGTTGATTCAAATGCTCTTGATGGACCTACATTCTGAGAGATACAAGCAGTGATGGAGCAAGAAACCGGTTTAAGGCATGGGTATCACAATCATGAGAAGATGCTTTATCCGCAGGGCCACAGTCAAATGATTAAATTGAGTCATGAGGATAAAGAATCTCTGAAGCAGATGAGAGATGTTGGGGTACCTATGTTGCAACGGAAGCAGACAATAAACAAGCAGAAGGGTGACAAAGGGCATCACACCAAAAGGCAAATGTATAACCTCGGGTCCAAGTCTAGGAAAGACGAGATGGGAGAGATGAATGCAGTGCAGTATGCGTTGCAAGGACGATAACGACGTGCTTACACATCTTTTTTTGCCCATCCAACTTCCATCCAGATGTTGAAGGCTTGGTCGTACGTGATTCTGATCGACTCAACGTATAAGACCAATGCATATAAAATGTCGTGGGTGGAGGTCGTAGGTGCTACTCTCGTTGGGAAGACTTTCAACATATGCTGTGCTCTCATGAAGGATGAGACAAAAGAGTCGTATCATTGGCTGTTGGAGTGCATACAACAATTGCTCCATCCACGCGTGCCCACTTTCATCGTCACCGACCATGAAGGTGGACTACTTGCTACGGTTTCTGTGGTCTTCCCCCGCACCCCGCATTTGCTATGTGTTTGGCACATCAACACTAATGTGCAGAAGAAGTTTTTGGAAATATTTGGGAAGGACATGATGGATTTGTTCAATGAGGCTTACGATCAATATTGGTGTCCTGTGCTTTATTCTTGGTCTGAACAAGGTATGTTGGCCGCGTTTGGCGCATTAGGGCAAGATGGGGCAATTGGATTTTGGATTGGATTTTTGCAGGTTTTAGAAAAGGAGAATTGGATTTTGGATCCCAAACATCCATAAATGAAAATCCAAAATGGTTTCTTTTAAAAGCACGTTGACTCGATAATATATTTCAATCATATGTCATAGACTCAATTGTTACCGTTGTAGAAATAATTTGTATTTATACTTATCATTTTATTTATGACTAATTTAACTTGATTTCAATTTTTCATTTATGATCCAAAATTGTGATGATATTAATTTTTTGGTCTTAAGGAAATATTATCTATGTTTCCTATATTTGTAAAGAATTATTTATGAACTATCTATATCGAGATGTTTTTTTCCCCCCAATTTTTAGGTAAAAATATTCTGGGAATGAATTATTTATGAAAGTCAACTATACTACCATTGCATGTTAAATTTGAATGTAATTCTCTTTTAATTTGTGATCTTTGTATCGAGTCTTGCAATGCATGTATGATACTACAGGAACTTTTTATTTCAATTATCAAATAATCAAGCACAGTTTTTCCTAATCAGAGATCAAATTTTATTCTCACAAGTTGGGCTGCAACTTTCGTTTTTGTTCTTTTTTTTTATACAAAAGATATCACATATTGTGAGAAAAATTGATCAGTACATCATGTGCCTAAGCCAGGACACAAAATCAAACAAACGACACGCTGTCAGGTACAGAGAAAGGGTCTTTCGAGCCACTAAATGGGTTGCCCTATTATTACGCCGACCTACGAATCGATCACTAAACCCCACCTCCTCCCCCAAATATTGCAGCACCTCCTAGAAGATGGCACCCGCTCTGTTATCGTGAGTCTGGGATTGATTGAGCCTATTAATCACCACCTGAGCATCCCCCTCAAACCGCACCATTGAAAAATCCCTATGGAGACACCACAGGATTGCCTCGCAAAGAGCCAAGAGCTCCACTGTCATGGGATCATCCATCCCCGGGAAATGAATAACAACAGCAGAGATGACCGCCCCTCCTTGATCCAAGAGTACCATCTCCCCGGCAGAATGGGACCCATGCCTCGTTGCTCCATCCCACCTGCAGGCCACAGAACCATGGTTGATAGGCGGGGCACCACTAGGTCCTGGGGCAGAGATGTCCACTCATTCAACTGCTGATAGTACTGCCTCATTTGGACCGAGATCCCAAATTGTTTGCTCTCAAAGACAACCCAGTTCCGAGATTTCCAAATCCGCCATAACACAGCCACTACTTCCATTAGTTGATGTGGGCTTTGAACAATAACCATTAGCTTCTTGAGAAACAGTGGGAACGTGTGGCGAGGGAGCACTTGTCGAAGGTGTTCCAACCCAGCAAGATCCCAAAACGCCCTCGCAACAGGGCAATCCACAAAGAGATGCTCCATAGTTTCCGAAGCCGCACAACACACCGGGCACCGCGGGTGCACCACAGTATCTTCTCAATAAGAGCTTCGGTCGTTGAGGAAACGGTGCAAAACTTGCCACAAGAAAATCTTCAATTTAGGTGGAATTGAGGTATCCCACAACCGAATCCAGCTTTCTCGGTCCATCCAACTAATTGTGTGGCTCCATCGACCCTGTTGTTGATCCAACAATACCACTAGATGGTATGCTGATTTAACTGTAAAAACCCCATCACAAGTGGCATGCCAGATTTGTTTGTCCTCCATATCCTAGCGGGGTAGCGGGATAACTTTAATGGCCCGCCAAGTGACCGGAGGGAACCACTGGCCAAGCTTCTCATCCGACCAGCGTCCCTCGCCAGGACTCAGCAAATCAACCACCTTAAGGTCTCCACCTTCTGGAAGAACCTGCGGGTTATATAGCGGAGGGTCAGGATGCAAATTAGGGATCAACTATCCCCTAAAGCAGACACAGTTTTTCCATTCCCAATCTTTCATTGAAGGCCCCAAATCAACAATTGATGCCCATAGAGGATACCCTGCCACCTATGAGGGACGAGAACGTGCCGTAGCGGAGAGGAAATACTTCTCTTTATACACGTGAGCGAGAAGGGACGAGGGGTCAGCCAGTATGCGCCACCCAATCTTTGCTAATAAATCCTTATTAAAGTGCTCAAAACATCGGAAACCATGCCACCCTCATGCTTACTATGACACATTTTCCGCCACGACATTCATCGTATACGAGAGTGGCCATCCTCCTCTCCCCACCAGAAGCGGGCCACAAGCTTGTCCAAAATTTGGCACAGTGTGAGTGGGAGTTTAAAGCAAGACATAACATGCAACGGTAAAGCCAAGGCTACTACTTTAATCAACGTTTCCCTAGCTGGCGAAGACAATGTCCTCTGGGACCACCCCTGGAGGTGTGCTATCAATCGTTCCTCAACGAAATGAAATGTACCCATCTTAGATTGGGCAATGAGGGTGGGCATGCCCAAATATTTATCCTGAACCCCTACCGCACCCACGCCCAAAATTTGTGCCAAAAAATCTTGAGCAGGGATCGCAACATTCTCGCTTAAACAGACTGCTGATTTTGCCAAGTTAACCCTTTGCCCACTCAATTCCTCATATTCATTAAGTACATCAATAAGATTCTCACATTGCTGCAGCGAACCTCGGAGAAACAAATACGAGTCATCATCAAAAAATAAGTGAGATATCCGAGGGGCCAGAGGCGCCCCTTTTACCCTCTCCAGTTTTCCTTCCGCAATAGCTTTCCGGATAAGGGCCGCAAACCCTTCCGTACACAGAACAAAGAGAAGCGGGAAAAGAGGATCACCCTGAAGAAGGCACCTAGTGGGTTTGAAGAAACCAGAGGATGTGCCATTCATCAAAATTGACAACGACGGCGAGCTAAGGCATTCCTGAATCCATCCAATCAAGGTCTGATTGAAACCCATTTTGGCCAAAACCCCAAAAAAGAAGGGTCATTCGACTTTCATAGGCTTTTTTCATGTCAACCTTAAGAGTCATGTATCCTTTCTTACCACGATTCTTGATTTCAGATAGTGCATCAGTTCATACCCAAGAAGAACATTCTCCACAATCTGCCTTTCACGGATAAATGCATTTTGTCCGTCAGAGATTATTTGCGGGAGAATTTGGGCAAGCCGCTTAGTCATGACCTTGGTGATAACCTTATACACAAACTGGCATAGAATGATCGACCGCAACTGGCAAATGGATTCCACATTATCCAGTTTTGGTACCAAGGTTAGCCAAGTATGATTGAAGCTTCGTAAGAACCGGCTCGTTCAAAAAACGAGCATACAGCATTAACCACCGACTCACCCACAATGTCCCAAAATGATTTGTAAAATTTTCCGATGAAACCATCAGAACTAGGCGCCTGCTTTGATCCTATAGAGAAGACTATACGACGAACTTCATCAGGGAGTTCTTCCGTTGTTAGGCTCTCATTCATGGCACCGGTTACCTTCCTCGGCAGAGGAAGATCATTCACCCTCAGCTCCATGTTTAGAATATGATTTTCTGAAGTGAACAGAGTTTGGTAGAAATCAATTGCTATATCTGCCTTCCCCTTTTCCTCTGTGATCCATTCCCCATCATCGTTCCTGAGACCAACCACGAAATTACGTTTTCTCCTGGATCTCGTGATAGTATGGAAATAAGAAGTGTTCTGATCACCCTTTTTCAGCTAGTGCACCCTGGACTTTTGCTGCCAATAACTCTCTTCCGCGGCCCATTGGCGGCTCAGCTCGCCCTCGAGAATTTGCAGTCACAATCAATTGGAAGATGCTACTTAATACAATATAATACGCCACTGGGAGGGTGTATGTTATCAAAGTCACGCAGCTAACGACTCAATCGAAGAATCGATTGAGCTCGAATCAAGAACGAAGCGTTCTTAATAAGAACTTGGATAAAACGGAACCAAAAGGACAAATCCACACCTGGGGATAGCTCGATTGGTATAAAAGGGTAGTTGTTCGACCATGATTGAAGTGACTATTCAATCGATACACAAGCTCAGCAAGCTTGGAATCCACCAAACCCAAAACAAGTCGCAACTTGCACAAACCAAACGGTTCTTAATTTCGATTAATCAAAGTCTTCGTTTTTACAAAGTAAATAGAAGGCTATTTATAGCCAAGAAAACCTAATACAAACCTAGATGAACAAGTAAACAAATAAGGTAAAATTCTACTAAAAAAGGTTAAAAAATTCGGACACAAACTTCCTTTCTTGAAGCACAAGTAAGCTGCCCGCAAAACAGTCAAAAGGCAGCTTTTGTACTAACTTCGCGCATTTCGTTCGAGACCTTCCATAACTCCGATCTTTCATCCGATTCCTTCCCTTGATAGATAAACATTCCTATTTTCATGTTGTAGAAGCCTTTGGTCTCGAATCAGATTCATGCTCCTTGAATTGAGCTCCAAAGTAGGCTTCACAAAACAGTTTCCAGACTTAACCATTTTCTGCCAGTTTTCCAGTTTTGAGGTAGCAACTTTGAGGCCTTGGAAAACAACCTTAATGACATCTTCTGGATCCATAAAGCATACCATTGGAAATATGGTAACTTCATCTGCAAAACAAATCCTTAAAATTGAATTTCCACCAGGCAAATTGAGAGAATCATGCCTCCAAAGTATGTACCCTGAACACGGATTTTGACTTAGCCAAATTCTGCCCTTCTTCTTCCCAACTTTGTTAGCTTCTTCGTCAAGTAAATTAAACGTGTATAATGAACCATTTGGGATCATATCACAATCAATCTCCACCTGGAGGGTATTAATGTTACATAATGAATTTGTGGTCCCTACTTGACTCCAATCATACAATAAATGACGGAGTTTCTTATATCTAGTCCAGAGCTTGTACATAGGAGAACCATAAATGTCTTCTTGCCACATATCACCATAGTCCTGATCTCCGAATTATCTGTCCACCAAGGGTCGAATCTAAAACGAGGTAGACTATTTTGGGGATAAGATTTATCCGAAAAGAGCAGGGCTCTATGGTCAGATCCCTGATCTGTGAAATGTTTGACAATAGTTTTAGGGTAATTATCAATCCAACTTTGTGAGAAAGCTGCACGACCCAATCATTCTCGAATACAAGCTGCACCCATCCTTTTATTTGTCCAGGTGAATTGATCACCTTGATAGCTAGGATCATGGAGGCCAAGATTCTGAATGAAGTCCTGTAGCGCAACCGATTGGCCCCAGATGCCACGGATTACCACCCATCTTTCTCACCCGTGTGTAATGTGGAGTTGAAGTCTCCAATTACCACGAAGGGTAACTCCATCTCATCACAAATGATTCGAAGTTCAGTAAGCTACCAAGAACGAATGGTTTCATTACAACTCATGTACACACAAACCACCACATAAGAAAAATCTCTTTCATTAATACGAGTGCAAATGAAAAAATTAGAATGGGAAAACACCGAAGCATCAACTTTAGGGGACCAAGCTACAACTAGACCACCAGATGCATCGACTGCATCGACAAAAAAACAACAAGGAAGCTGAAAGCCTAAGCCCCGCATATGACGGGAGACAACTCTCAGGCTAGATCTCGTTTCCGACAGGAAAACAATCTTCGATTTATTCGACCAAACTAAACCTACTACAATTTGGAATGTGAGGGAGGGTCCAATTCCTCTCACATTTCATGCCAATATTTTCATTTAATCTCTTGGGGCCATTTAAGGCTGGATTCCTCCGCCTTTCCATGTTCCTCATCATTTTCTTCAACAAACTGCTTTTTCGGGTTAGGGTCTGCTGCGAGCTCCCCAGCATCCTCCTCTCGAGCTCGCTTTGTCTTCCCTATCGGTAGGATAACATCATTCGAACTGTATTCGTTCAAAGTAAAACACTCTCCAACAACATCAATCCGTCCCGGAGAGGCATCATCCTCAACGGGCATCCCTCGGCCAGCCTCCAAAGCTTGTACCACCTTACGAACACGCCTAGATGTAGTCGAGTGAGTCTTCAAGTTTGGTACCTGGTGCGGCCTACTTTGGATAACAAAATGATTTACCCCCTCTTCCGACAGGGTGGCATCTGAATCATCTCCAACCTGCTCATCTCGGTCGTTCTAGGCCCGAGCATTCATAGGAGAGACGACCTCGGCCATAGCTTTTAGATCCGGTTCCCACTCTTCTGGCTCCGACTCCTCCACAATCTTCTTCCCTTTTCTTTTGGACTCCGCAACTCGTTTGGGAGCTACTAGCAAGTCCTTTATAGCCTTACTCACACTCTCGGACAGCTTCCGGAGATGGCGGTACGAGGGCATGGCAGGGGCTCCTCCCTCTGCCTCCCCTTCCTCAGACTTCCCCGATTTAAGTTTAGGGGCATGTCGCCCCTGCCTTGAAGCACGATCAAGGTGATGAAAAATCTTACAGTGAAGCTCATTACTCGGTTGCATCTCCGCTGGCTCAAACTCACCATCGGAGTCTTGGAGCACCAATTTGCGACGTAGGGGCGGTTGGGAGCGCGTTGCACCCAGAAACTGGACAACCTGTTGCTTCCGGTTCCAAGATTGGCGCTGGACTCCCTTATGTTCGACCTCATCGTCGATTGATATCTGGTTTTGTCTCCTTCCAGTCTTAGTCATTCCTGCCTGCCTCCGAATCCTCCCGGGAGCAGTTGCGGAGGCAGCTCAAGAGTGGGTGGGTCCCGGGACCCACCTTGAACTTGGAAAAAGAAATGACAATAAGCATATATTTGCTGGCTGCTGCACTTGAGAATAATGTAACCTTTCTCACCTTCTCAATTAACACAAATTTCCTCCACAGCTCTACACTACGCCCCATCCCTTTGTGTTATGTAAAGTTTTGTTTACCATGTGCACTTGTTACGATCTCGCATTGAAATTGATGAAATATCCAATTTAATTCATTAACTACAGATATTAAATATCATGTACAGGTTTTATACGTGTTTAGTATATGAGTTATCAAATAGACAAGGAAAAATGAAATGGTCTGTCAATACGCAATAATACGTATGCATAAATTTTAAACACACAAAATATGTATATTCATATATACACATATTAAACGAAGTTTATCCTTCCACCAAAAAACCCCTTCATAAATGCACATTTTCCCTTTTAATTGAATTCTTTGATGTTGGATTTAATTTGTGTTTATTTCTTTTATCATTGGATGTGTTATGTGTGGATTTCAGCAAGACAAACCCAAATGTTCATGAGCATGAAGCTAATGGATCAAGGGAGGCTAGACCACATTTTATTTCACCACCACCACCAACATTGTCACAACATCCTTTGGTATATCACATTAAGCCTTGTTTTTCGTCTAAAGAAAGTGCACTTGAAAATACGTCATTGATCATTGTCAAACATTTAAAGAACTTTTTTTTTTTTGCGTTGGACCCACCTTACCTAACTGGCTACGCCACTGCCCGGGAGTGTTCTGGTCTTCACTTCTAGCCCCCACCGAAACTAGTTGGCAAACCCCATGAGGTGTACGGACTGGTTTGGACACAACAAAACCGCAAGCTTCCTCGTTGTTGAGCTAGAATGCCAACGTCGGTTTTCTGATTGCTCAGCCTTTCAATCACTAAAGGATGATGATGAGAGCCCTCACACTCGGGACGTCCCGACTTTGGCTCCATCCGGTAGGAGGCCTGCCCCTCCTCACTTTTCAATGTCCGCAACTCCTTATTTACCAGACCGAGGGAGGGTGGCCTCAAAATGGCGGACTATCATCAGCAATAGCATATATCTTGGTTCCCAAGTGTTTTGTGGACATATGGGTACCAAATTTCCCTTTTCGAGCAGGAGGGTCAAAATTACATTCCCGCTGCAGGTGCCCAACTCTCCCACAACGAAAGCAGAAGCTTGGGAGATATTTATACTTGAGAGCCACCCAGAAACAACCCATCTCTTCATTAGTCGCCATGAGTTGGGACGTAACGGCTTGGTGAGATCGATTAAGGCACGAACTTTCACAAAGAACTGTTTTTTGGCACACAAAGATTCCATCCTCAAGAACTGTACCAACAACAAAGTTGACTATCTTTCGACCAAATTGGGGGGGGGGGGGGGTTCAACACTCCTCCATCACATCCCATAATTGGATGCGAAACAGGACTATAGCAAGATCATCAAATATTTTTTTATTGATGCTTGGAGTCCACTATCACAGGGGAAGGACTCTATCCTTAACTACCCACGACGTTCGTGACAGGACCCAATCTCTTGCCGCCTCATTGGGTAGGATGTACTCATGCAGGCCATGCCTAGTTTCATAAACTTGGATGTGGCCCTTCCCTTACCACGGACGGTCCATTTAGGGCATCTCGTATCTCAGTTGGCGTGAAGTGCTCATCCGAGAAGAGCCTCCCCAGCAAGGACCGAGAGCTGCGATATTTCGCAGGCTGAACCTCCTCAAGCGAGAACTGAACCACTTGGTCGTTCGTTACTTTTGCCATGGTCTAACCCTGCAAAACACTTAGGGGATTAGAAATCCATCTCCCCTGTAAGGGTACAGCCGACCGAAAGCTATGCTCAGGTTTCGTTACAGAATGAAATCGTGGCAGGGTTAAAGACACATGAAAAGCAGTCGAAGAGGAGGCTAGGCGAGGGATCCACGCAGGTGGTACATCCCTCTCCTCCATCAACATACCGTATTTCAGATGCCGCCTTGGGGAAAAGTTGTTCTCCACCTCCAATGTTGTCGACCTCTCGATCTTATTTTGAATGTGCAGAGGAGCATGTCGGGAAGGTGGCATTAAATATGGCAAAGTGGGTTTCCAACCAGGAAACAGACTCCTGATACCGTTTCTGTTCCCGTTAGGTATATATTGTATCATTTTTTTTTAATTCCAGTATTGGTTTTTTGGAAGCAAGAATAAAATCATTAAAAATAGGAGAAAGGAAAGATTTTTTTAATTACTCAGGAACCTCAGTCCCACGTGCCACTTTGTGACAGCGGGTCCTACTAAATCTAGGCATCACCTGCAATCAAATTCGACACCAACGAGGCTTCGCCCCCAACATTGGACTTTCAAATCTAACAAGGGTTGGAGCTAAATATTTATTGAATTATTAACTATGTTATATCATCATTATTCATTTATATACATTTTCCTAAATATTCTTAACACAGAAGTCACAAATCAATAGAATTAATGGCCTAACCATAATTTTAAAAGAGGTGTATTAGTCGATAAAAATAAATAATAAATAAAGTCTCATTTATAGAGTATACCATTTCATCATTTTTCATAGGGAGTCACATCAAATTTTTATATTATAAAATATTTGTGAAATGCATTCATGTTATTTTGCAACTCCAATGTCTCTCAATATATGCAACCAAACAATCAGTGATAGATTGACCAATGTCGAAGATCATTCTTGATTAACTTAATAGAAGAAAAAAATCATCTTACAACTTGCAATTACAACAAATATGTCAACTAAATCTTTTTTGGTTGTGTCTGAAATACTAGTTTTAAAATTTTAATGAAAAAACATGGTTGTTCACCAAAATCTCGGCAGAGGAGTGTCGCTTGCCACACTCCCCCTCACTTATGTTTGCCTCTAAATAGAATGTGATAAGGTTTTAGTTAAAATTGTACCAAACTTCCTTGCGACCTGCCCTATCCATTCTTGACCCATTTTATCATAATTACCTTATAATATAAATTTTAAATTAGTTCAATCCTATGATTAAATACTCAATAAGTCACAAATAATAAAACACTCAACCCTGAGAAACTTATCGATTTAAGTAGTAATAATTTTAGGGTGTTGTGGAGTATAACTAAATTTGTCACACATAATCGTACTCAGGAACTTAGAACTCAAAATCATAAAGCTTTTGGTTTTAATCTTAGGGATAAAACTGACCGAAAAGTGTTCTATCCACTATAACTTAGATCGATGACAACTCCGAGTGAATGCGAGCGGCCCTGACGAAAGAGATGGATGCAACAAAGGATCTTTGCATCAACGTCGACCAACAATCTATTAGGAAGGGAAGGATGAAGAAGAGAGGAATGCAAGGGAGAAAAGAAGAGTGTACAAAGTCCTACATGTCGTTCGTGATGACAATTTTTTATCTGACCCGCTCTACCCAACATGTCTCAACCTATTTCAGGCAGGTATTACTTGACTTGATGTAGCGGGGATAGGGCATGGGTATTGTTTATGACCTACCCCGCTCATTCTTGACCTATTCTATCATAATTTGCATAAATAGTTACATGTGTTTCTCCTATTTTGACCTTTCTAAAACCATATTTTCATCCCATGTAATTTTAGGGCTCCATCTTTCAACTATTTAAACTCACGTATTCCTTCTAGTATATTTATCATTAATTTATGAAGTGTTTTCTCTAGGTATTCTCGTAAAAGAGTTAACTATCGAAGTTCTTTTTTCAAATAACCTATAAGAATTGGTCGACTCGCCTCGACCCGCCCCATTGACATCACTACTCACTGACTATGAATCGATCCATCAATAAGGGTTTATCAAAAGGGAAGAAGGGAGATCAATACTTGGTTAGGCATCAAGCAAATCCTGGGTAAGTGGACTATCGGTTAAACATAAAATCGAATGGATAACAGAAAAAACCTGTGTAGAAACCTTAAAATTCACCATGTCACATTTCACTAAACCCCTAATTCATTACTTGTCGCATTCCAGCAGACCCCTTAAGCAAATGTGCATAGGACAATATGGTAAACTTTGTCGCATCTCATCAGACCCCTTAAGCGAACTTGGCCTTTATATATATTAGCATTTCACGAGACCCCTTAAGGAAACGTGCATATATACAGGTGAAGGTCTATGGGTTTTTATTTCCTAACTAGCAAGGATGTTGCTAGTGCCACTTTTGATGAAATGAAAGATATCTGATTCATAAAAAAAAAACATACCCGCCTCTTCTACCTATAAAAACAGAGTAAATGCAATATAATAGCCAAACCTTTTGTTTTAAACAAAATAATAGCCAAATCTTTTCGAAAACAATTTAATAACGAAATCGTTAACTTTCCGTTCGGTCAACTGCTAGTTGACTATGACGTGGCCAATCCATGTTGACATGGCTAAAAATCAATAAATTAATGGTGGCACATAGATTCATATCAATTTTGGCATATTTTTTTATTAAAAAAATAACAACAATAAAAAAACCTTACTCTTGTTCCTTCCCCTCCCTCTTGCATCGATTCCTCCATCAATCGAAGGCTTTCAACTAAACTTGGGGCTTTTTCCAGCCTTCCCTGCTTCTTCTTCCACTGAGCGAAGGACAATATAAATTGATTTAATTTAACCCAAAAAATAAAAGCAGTTGGCACCCAATGTCCATCCTACGGACTGTGAGCCGTATAATTAGAATTCATCCAATGGTTGTCGTTGCTTAAACCCTTGAAACCCTAATGGAATATATGTCGGTTCCATCTACCTCTACTCTAAATCGCGACAGATCGAAAAGCAAAATCATAGCCCTTGAAAAACAAAACAAAAAAATGGCTCAATCCACCATGGATCACCTCTGGTACTACAGTGCCACCTCCAGCACACTGGCAGGCGTTTCATTTTTCTGCCTCTTGTTTTTCGCCTCTGATACGGACTTCGCCATCAAGCACGGGATAGCAGATGTGAAGGAGCATTGCGCTGAAGCATGGCGTAGTTGACTATGTTGTATAGAGACAAGAGCAGGACATTGATCGAGTTGGGGATCGAGATGGGGATGGCGGCGCCGGTGGAGTCGAGGGCGGCCTTGAAAACGAGCAGCCAGCAGAGGAGGAGGTGGAGGAGGGTGGGTGGTGTTCAGGAGTTGCTTCTCGATGGTAACCATGGTTTAATCCCTTCATAGATTGGAAAGCTACAACAACTTTCGAAGATGGATTTTAGTGAATCGAATGAGAAAATTTACGGTGGAGCTTTAGGGCTCGAAGGGGAACCGCACATCCGCTTCACTTCTTTTTCACTTCGCCGCCAAATTGTCATCGGCACTAGTGAGCAGTTCAACAATCCCGTTGCATTTTCATCCTATTTGTGAAGTTTGGGTTGGTTAGCATCAATTTCATGCATCGATTGTGAAATTGGGATTGAAATTTCAGATCTTAGGGCCTTCTAGGCTTTGAAACTGAACAAATAAGGGATTTTTTTTGCTTTGATGGAATTTAAACTTCCTTCTTCCAATTTACTGCTTTAATTTTTTCACTCTATGCAGGCATATACCAAGAAAGAGAATGTTAGAAAGTTGAAACAGAAGCAACGAGAGTGCAAACAGCCTAAGACGGGGAAGATGGACATTGATTATCAGGTTTTGTTATCTGGAACTGTTATGTTGTTTTCGTTCTGGTGTATTTGTTTCTCAGCCCAGAAGGTGGTTTCATTTTGCATTGTTACTGAGATTTCTGGTTTATGTTGTTTTTGTTTAGCTATGTATAAGCTTCCAGCTCTGAAGATTATTGTCATTAGGTTCACCCAGCCAACTAGATCATTAGTTTGAGCTGGAAAAATATGTCGTCATAACATCTCTGTTTGTCACAATAGACTACCTAAAACCTCAACTATACTGAAAGCAAATATGACAACCTTGTTTTAAATTTTTTTCACATTTGACCTATCCTGACAGCGATAAAATGAAAAACCTTTGTGACAACACCTTTTGTCATATCATACCTAATATGAAAAAATAAGTATCTAATATGACAAAACTGTCTTGTTATAATAGGCCAAATTTGTTGTAGTGATAGGACATATGGTAAACTTTGTCGCATCTCACTAGACTCCCTAAGCAAACTTGGCCTTTATATATACTAATAATAATAAGAGAACACATGCAAATTAATGAATGAAATGGAGAATGAAAAATAGAAATGTCTTTGAATGATAAACAAGATGTTCATTTTCCTTGCCTTTTAATTACTCGTTTGAGTGTTCCTTTTTTGCCCCATCACACAAACAAAACTTACAAAGAAATTGCGATAAATGAATCATCAATAATATAATCAAGATTTTGATCATACATTAGTGAAATTCTCACACCGAACTTCACTACCAAAAAATAAATGGGAAATAATAAAACATGAAAAAGAGAAAATGAGCATCTGCCTCCCCCATCACCTCTTCTGAAAATTGAGCATCATAATACAAGTGGCAAAAATAAGTATGAACATAACGCCAAACCCGACAACCACCACACCAACAATCGGTACCATGTCATGTTCAAACCCAAAGTAGAGCTTCACAAATGCCTCAACTGTCAATCCACTAAGAAGAATGTCCTGCACATCTCCATATTGTGATGCCACAAATCCATACAATGTCCATGAAACCGGGCATGCGTAGTAGTACCATCTCCACCAAATGGGTGCCCTCTGTAAAACAAATTTATATTATTTGATGTGTTGCGAGACATTTATCTGATATCCTCTCATCAACTAGATCATTCTAATTAATAATTCGATTTGTTGGTAGATGGCCAAGTATAAAACTTATATGAGAGTTACTTACAGGACGTGGGATGATGAATCCAGCAAAGATGTTCCAGAGCCCATAGAACGCAGTAGAGACAATATAGCCAATATGTTGGTTTGGAGTGAACGAGACAGCCATCATGCCGTAAAATGTGAAGTAGAGTAGTGTGAAGTACATAAAGAAAAAGAACCAGAAGCATTTAATCACTGTAAACTCAAAACCTATCATTGTGTAGACCATGCAGCTGTAGACAATGCATTGGAAAAGAATGTATGGAAGTTCAATCAAAACCTGCGAAGCAAGAAACCCACAAAAATGAATAATTGTACTTAACATAAACGGCTCTAAGGTAATCTAGGTTTGAATATCCTTACATGCGCAACAGCATAAGGGAAAGCCGCATACATTCCAGCAGCTCTTTCTCTATAGAAAACTGTTCTTTCAATATCCACAACAGGTTGCACTGCTGATGCATTTTGGATCCCAATTGAGAAAACGGCAGTGAACATTGAACCAATTGCATTGAAGAGATCTTGTTCATTCTTCCTGTATATTGATTTTTAAGACATTTCTTAGTGATGAGATTTTGAAACCCATTTGTAAGTGAAAAAAAGAACAAGCATGGTTTGTTCAGTACTCACATTTTGCCACCAAGATCCCAAAACATGCCTCCAAAAAGCAAAGCTATGATTGTTGTGAAGAGAAAGCGAACTCCGGTGTACGGTTGGTTTCGCAAATATGACCAATGGAACTTCCATAGGCAAGCTAGACACTGAGTGAATAGTGATCTAGAGTATTGGGTTGCAAAGTGCAGGTCCTTAGATCCAATTGTGGGTTTGCTTAAATCCTTGATCATGGCCTTGTTTCTCCTAAAATACACAAAGCAACATATAATTCATTAATTTTTCTATTAAGGAACCTTAACTAATTTAATGGTGTGAAGTATGAATAATGCATACTTGTAGAGGTCTGATCTCTTGTATAGAGCAGCAAAATCAACTCCTAGAGTAACCTCTTGTCCAGGTGTGGATACTTCCATCATCCAAGTTGCAGGGTTGTAACCATCTTTGATCTTAGTAACTCCCTCAATTTTCTGTTCAATCAACAACAATATTGAGAAGTTCAAATATACTTTGAAAAGAATAGGTTAGATCTTAAAGAAGATAACCTTTTTCTCAATTACCTCAAAATAATTGATCAAATGGCAAGAATCTTTCCCTAATGGCCCGACATAGATTTCTTGCCCACCACGCTTCAGGAGGAAAAGCTATTGGTTCAACAACAAGAAATTAACAATACCATGTTAAGGGTTGCCACATGGGAGAGTGAACTTTTTTATGGTAATAATACGAATCACCTACCTCGTCAAAAGACTCAAAGATATCAATACTTGGCTGATGGATGGTGCAAACCACTGTCCGTCCAGTATCAACAGTGTTCCTTACCGTTCTCATAACGATTGCAGCAGCTCTGGCATCTAAACCTGATGTTGGCTCATCCATGAAAATAATGGAGGGGTTTGCCACTAATTCAACTGCAATGGTTAATCTCTTACGTTGCTCAATAGATAGACCATTTACACCGGGCAACCCAACTATCGAGTCTCTCAAACTATCAAGCTCCACTAGTGCCATAACTTCTTCAACAAACATCTGCAACGAATATTTTAAGCACAAATTTATCAGATATTATCAAGTTAATGCTCTAAACATACATTGGATAAAAATGACACGCACCTTTCTAGTTTGCCTATTAACCTCGGTCGGTAAACGAAGCCATGCTGAATAGAGCAATGATTCATGAACAGTAACAAATGGAGAATGGATGTCATTCTGCTCACAATATCCTGATATCCTGGCAAATGTCTCTTGCTTTTTGGGAAATCCGGAAATGGTGATGTTCCCTTGAGTATATCCATGAGTTTTTCTACCGGCAAGCACATCCATTAGTGTGGTTTTTCCAGCACCAGTAACTCCCATTAAAGCTGTTAGTACTCCAGGCCTAAAGGCTCCACTTATTCCTTTAAGAAGATACAATTTATCTTTAACAACACCTTTCTCTATCATATGCTGCAACAAAAAAAAGTTTTAGTTATCGTCTTTTTTTTTTTGTAACTTAAGATCATATATGAAATCAACATAGGACAAACAAGCTTTTGCATATTGTTTTTCACCTGAGGAGCATCCACAGCATAAGTTATTTCATCAAATGTGACAGAATACGGTACAAAAGGAAGAACCATTCCTTTCTTTTTGCAGTTATTGCTACCAGGAGTGATCTCCAAACCTGGACATGAATCGCTTGAGCTTGATTCATTGTCACTCTCTGCATTGTCCATCGAGAGAAACTAAGAGATTAAACGAATGTTGGACCCACTATGATGCATAGTTGATTAACCATCCATAAGGAAGTACTAATTTCTCACCGTCATGCATTGCACCAAAACTTCCTTGAAGTGATAAAGAACGAGCTCTATTCAGTTCAATAGCTTCATCATTCTCAGAGTCTTCAGAAATCAATGCTTGAGGCTTGTCAAATGCTGCAATTTGGAAATAAAATTGCATTGTGATATGTTATGCCATGAAAATACGGGGTTTTCTTGAAGCATGATGCTTAATAAAGGGAATCATTGACACCACTCACGATCGAGAAACGTTAGGGCTAGGGCGAAAAGAATGTTGAACAATATGGTGAACCCAAACAATGCCCCAATTCCTATCCAGTACCAATTAGGATCTGTGAAGAAGCCGCGGAATTTTAGAACTTGGGTTCCTAATGGCTCTGTGCTTAAGGGAGCGACCTGTTGAAATAAAGAAAGTTAATAAAAATTGAGACCATAAGAGAGTAAATATGACTAAACCAGTTTATTAGAAGAGCAAATACATACTTGCTGCCAATTATCTCCAAGGAACTCATTAGCTAGGATGGCATTGTCAGCGTACATGAAAGGTGAGATCCAATAACCCCATATCCAAAACTTGTTGATTTTATCTCTAGATAGGACAAAGCCACTTAGTGTCATAAGCACTAGAAGTATGAAAGAGCTGAGGGTGCTAGCGACGATCACGTTCCGTCCAATAGCTGCGAGGAAGCGAAACAACGAACCCGACATCTGGCCAACAAGTACAAGCAAGAAGTATTGCTTAAGGAACCTGAAAATTTATGCACCGATGTTAGTTGTTTGTGAATAAAATTTTAATGGTGATCCAAGGATCTTAAAAATATGCATACCTCGAAAGCTCAGGATCAAACCCGATCATGAAATAAGTAATGGAAACCCATACTGCAACTTCCACAAGAGTGGTTGGTATTTGAAGGAAGCTTGAAGGAAGGGAGTATGCCCATGAAGGGTAGAACCCAAAGTTTCGTTGCTTATAGAACACAGGAAGCTTGGCGACCGTCATGGATAGATCAGCCATTCCATTGAAGATTATCATACTTACGATGAAGAACAATGCACCCATGTAAATCACTCCATCGATTACAGTCTCTCTATGCATTTGAGTCTTCAAGAACAGAGTCATGAGAACTAGTGCCATCACTGTAAGCTGCAGATCAACAAAATGTTGAATACGCCATTTCATTAATAGAGGGTGGAAACAACATTAGGTAAGCATTATTACATAAGAATGTATTTACTCACTTGAACGATCTTAAAAATGAAGACAAAGGAATTCTTCTTCATGAGTAGGAACTCTCTAGAAAGGCAAGCCTTTAGCAACTGCATTTCTGGAATTCCATATCTCCTGAAAGCCAAAGCAGCTGCATGGCCTTTTTTCTTATCAAATGGCTTAGAGAGCTCATGCCTCATTGCTTCTCCAACATGGAATGACTTGAATGCTTCTGCAAATTCCCTCACTGTAATGTAATGGTAAACTTGATCTTTTCGTGCCCAGTATTGTTTCTGGTCATTCTTGGAAATCACCTATAGAGTGAAAATCATGTTTTTGTGAAGTATTAACTCCAAAAAAATAATGAAATGATATTTATTAGTACTGACTTAAAAAATCAACTTCTCTTACTTCCTGCAAGAAATCGGGTACGTTTTTTCTTTCTGGACACCTGAATCCCATGTGTTGGAAGAAGTCGAGAGCGTTCTCTCGAGGTCCATGGTAAACAATGTGTCCATCAGAGAGGAGAATTACGTCGTCAAAGAGTTCATAACTCTCAGGTGGCGGTTGGAGGAGGGAGATGATGGTAGTTCCTTTTAGGATATGAGTTGATTGTCTCATGGAGTTTACAATCTGATATGTCGTTGATGCGTCAAGTCCATTAGATATCTCATCCATGAATAATGCTCTAGCAGGTCCTACAAGCATCTCACCTGCAAAATTATTGGTACTCTTTGATTAGTCAGTAATTTTCTTTTAAATGCATACTTAGACGTTTTCTCTAAGACTTTTTGAGCAAGATTTATAGATTACCAATTGTAAGACGTTTCTTTTGTCCTCCAGAGATTCCTCTCATCATTATACTCCCAACCACGGTGTCAGCACATTCTTCCAATCCCAAAATCTACATAAATCAATGAACATTTTATTAAGAGCAAGCGAGACTTCAACGATCAAGTCAAATTTTCCCTTGTAAGAAGATGTCTTTTATCTAAATCTTGTTTGATTACCTTTATAACATAGTCTGTCACCACGCTAGCTTGCTGACCCTCCAATGCCGCGGCCTAGAATACAAGAAAGAGAGAAAGCAAATTTTCACCATTTCCATCTAATGATTGTGGATTGCGTAACATATGATCCAATGATGTAAGCATATGATTGCAGTAACCTCTGTAAGCAGGCTAATCGAATAAATAACATGCAACATTATAATTATTATTATGTTAATTTGGTGACTTTGATATACTTAGAAATGCAAACTTCTACTAGCAATTATATTGCTCAAAGCTATTAGTGGCAGTTTAATTACCTTCATGAAGGCATCAACAGCAGAATCAGGCTTAATGTGGGTAGCCTTTTCTCTCTTCAACAATTCTTCAAGCATCTCTATAATAGTACAACAACCCCACGAACCTCATTAAATCATCAAGACTAATATTGTAACATATACATTGACTTTTATTTTATGAACCACTTAAATACGTACCACTTAGGAACCCCACGCCCTGGCATCGGGCAGAAAAGGCTAAAGTCTCTCTCACAGTCATTTCTGAGATATGATTGTCGTGTTGGCTTATATAAGCTGCCGTCCTGTGTGGCACGAACTCATGCATTTGGAAACCGTTGTAGCTTACATTGCCTGAGCTCTGCACCCATTTCAAGAATTTTATTAATGTTGGTAGTAATTAATAGACCTATAATTAGATGTCAACAAAATAGATACAAAGACCTTCCGGTTGTATCACTTTTAGTGACCAATTTTAGGCTTTTTTCAAACGAACCTTAAGATCGGGGTCAAGTTGGCCTGCCAGTGCCAACATGAAGGTGGACTTCCCGGAACTTGGAGGACCAAGTAACAGTGTGATTCTGGATGGTTTGATCACTCCACTCACTCCTTTTAGGATTGTAAGTTTCATCTTCTTGTTTGATCTGATACGAAAGACACCCAAAAACCCCTTCTCAAAGAGAAACGTACAAACAATCATCAGTCCAGCATTCAAATCAAAACAACAACATTAATTATGTTGAAATTCAAGTTGTTCATCAGTACATAGGTCATAGGTGCTTTCTTACCTCTACTATGTTGAGTACAAAATTGTACATGGTAGGCAGAGCTCTGCTCGCAGATCGAGCCTCTGCCTCCACTGTCAGGTTCTGGAACCGGATTTCGATTGTCGGAAGTTCGATCCCCACTCTGCAACCAAAATTGGAACATATTTCATTTATCATGCCAAATAATTGAATCAAATGCAGTTCCGCAGGGCATTATACGTACTTGTCAATGCGGCTCTTCAACTTGTGCAAGAACTTCTCATTGTCAATCTCGGGGACTTTGACTAAGCTATCAATCAAAGCGCGCCTTTCAGTCAAGCCAAGGTTGTGGAGGCTCAGCTCTCCCTTCTCTCCTTTGTACACCGACGCGGTCCTCCTCTTCCTTCGACGAAGAGCCCTCTTGTCGTCCTCGTCCATCATCGACATGGCACCCACCGCGCTGGTGTCGCTGCTCCATATCGAAGAGTTGTTCGCTCCTTTGCTGGCTTCCCGCTGGTGTCCACCACCGTAATCCGCCATTGATGACCAGCTCAACAAATGGAGAAACAGAGAGAGAGAAGGAAAGAAAGTAAAGAAAACAGAGGAAGGCCCCCCAAAACAAAATCTTTCTTTTCTTCCTTTTCTTCTTCTTCTGATTATCTAATTCCGTAGGCCGAGTTTTATATATGATTCGACCCAACACCAGAAATGGGAATTTGTGGGTGGATTCTTGGCTCTGTTTTTGTTGTGTGATTGGAACAAGGAATGCTGTGTATGGATTCCAAGATGAGGACATTTCTGTGACGCTAGTATGTCTACTTCAAACACTGGTTTTGGATTATTGATTTTTTCTGATGGGATTTCCCTGTGGCACTCCAACTCTCGCTGTGTTAATTAACTCTTGCATTTTGGCGGTCTTTGCTTCCTTGACCAAACAACTTGCAATCTCCTGCCCCCTAATTACTATCATAGAGATAATATTAATTAATTTATAGTAATAAAGTAATCAAAATATCCTTTTGAACATTATCAATAATAGGGATTTTTGGGACGATGAGAGTTTCATCACTCTTAAATACGTTATCAAGTTATCAAATTATCATAACTCTTAAGGACAGGTTTGAGATAATAAGGATGTAATATTTCCATTATTTTTTTTATAGATAATCCAGAATGGAAAGAGAAAAAAAAAAAGAAGGTCGAACCAAATTACAAAGCACTTGATTTCTAAAAGAAACCATCAAATTTGCGGGCCTTTCAGTGAGCTCCTTAGCGAAATGTTTATATTGGGCCTGAAGAGAGGGCCAGCCTGGAAGGCAGAAGAAGAGAAGGACAGTAAGTTGGGCTCAAGTTTGTAATTCTAGTGTCCATTTTTTCGAAGAGATCCCTACCTTCAGATTCTGATGTCAATGCTACTATGCTAGTCATAGGGTGGGCAAGGTACGTCAATTCTCATGCCTCGTCCCACGCTATTATGTAGGGGTGGGCATTGGGTGGGTCGGGTGGATTTTGACCATAAAATGCACCCACCCGCGTTTAAACGGATTGATAATTTTTAACCCACCACCCACCCACATTTAGTCTCGGGTTGGGTCGGGCGGATGGTGGATGATTTGGGTGGGTTTGTGGGTTCACCCACATCACAATGTATATAATATAAAGGAGTCAACTTGACATGATAATAGGCGAAGAGAGTGGAAACAAGAAGATGAAATAGGGCGAAAAATGTCGAATTAGTTCTTAAAATGGATAGAAATTCTATGATGAAAGAGTTTTCTACAAATTGAGATGATTATCAGGTGCAAGGAACTAAAAAAAATAATTCCACAAAGGAAAGAGCAGTGATTTAGGCACAAGAATTAGAGGAAAAAATAAAGGGAAGAAGAGGGGATCGCTATTTGGAAGGTTGGCTTTGAGGTTTAAACTCCAGGAGCAGTCCTAGTTTATGTCTAACGTCTCCACTCTCCCCTCTCTAGCGCCAACGACTTTGATCTTTTTGCTGTTGGGTTGAGCGGGTCACCCGCGCACCCACCCACAACCCACCCACCACCCGGCGGATGGCTCCCAGCGCAACCCGTCACCCACCCATAGACCCACCCACTTAACGAAATTCGGGTCAAATGCGGGTGGGTCGGCCCAAACCCGCGGATGATCCGCCCGCATGCCCAGCCCTACTATTATGGGTCGAGGCGGGTAAAACCCGCGCGGATACGAGGCGTGGCGGGTCGATTCACTCTTACATCACTCTTACATGTTGTTAAAAAAAATACAAGTAAATTTTACTTTTTACAATAAAACGTAGGGAAAAACACTTTAAGAATGAAAAATATTAATAATAGAATGAATAATTGAGCCTAACAAGTTGAAAGATTGACTCTAACTAGTTGAAGAAAAGTCAAAATAGGAGAAATATGTATAGATATTGTAAGAAATTGAGATAAAATGAGTCTAGAACGGGGAGGGGCGAGGCAGGGCGTGTCGGAAGTAGATACCCATGCCCCCGCCCCACGCTACTGCGGGTCGGGTAATACCCGCCCCATCGCGGGTCAGGTCGGGTAATACCCGCGGGGCGGGTTGAAATTGCCATCACTAGTCATGGTGTGTTAGGTGTCAAGCGGGTTCGTGCTGGGTTTAATCGGGTTCGGGTTCAAACGGATTGCGGGTTCACCAGGTTACGAGTTTATCGAGTTAGGGTTCATCGGGTTCGGGTTGAAACGGGTTGCGGGCGGGTCGGGTTGCAGGTTGTTCGGTCAGCGCATCGAGTAACTTATTCCTTACTTGTTACCAACTTACACATTTTATACACTAATTTAAAATATTTTTCTCAATTTTTAACAAGTTTCTTTCTACCTCGTATATATACTTAATTTTAAAAAAACTAGTCAAAATGTTGAATCAATTTATATGGCTTGAAAACTTGTTATGTAATTAATCATAGTTGGTAAAGTACACTAGCTAATAGTAATGGTTATATCAACATTTGCAACCAAAAGACACCATTAATTATTTATTTGGTATTTTAATATTATTCAGTAGTAATTAGATTATAGTATCTCGTTTAGAATAACCATGCAAATCTGGTATTTGGAAAAAGCAGAGTGGTAAAAGGAGTTATTTCGAAATAACTCATTGCCCTAATAGCTTCAGTAAACTATTGCCAAACGATTTATTTGTAAAATTATTCGAATTACCCTAAAAATTGAACCATTAAAGATTAACTATCAAATTTAGTAAAATCGTTGTGACTTCAATCATAACTTACTCAATAACATATATCCTATACACTTAGCCTTACTCTTAATCGACAATATTAAGTTAATATATGTTGTTGATCGTATACCCTAAACCATCAATATATTATACACTAACAACATACCCTATACCCTAACCATATATCCATATGAGTTGTGATTTTGCTAGTATAGTTAATTTAAAGTGAAATTCATACTTTGATTTTCGAAACATAGATAAAAAGTGATATTTGCTATACGCTAACCATATATCATATACTCTAAACCATATACCCTGTACCCTAAGCACGTACCATAAACATAAATTAAAAAAAGTTCTCCTGCCGTTAAATATTTTAAATGACTTCAAGTGAACATATATTAATAAAAAACTTAGAACCGTCAAAATCATCAATACCTTATACCCTAACCATATACACCCTAACCATATGTACCTTATACCCTATACCTTAACCATATACTTTATACCCTAAACAACGAACCGTCAAAAATTACTTATCAAGTTTAGTATAATTGTTGGCTCATATTCACCCGCCCATAAATTTTCCATTCCATAGTTCCCATCCAAACCTCCCTCTTATTTTCCATTCCAAAGTGACCCACAAGCCGATTAACCAAAATTTCCAAACCCGCAACTCGAATGAGTTATTGCAATCGTAAGACTTAACAAGCCAATTTTAACACCCATTTTGAAATGAAAGTTCAACTTGAATACAACTTAAATGTGCAAAAATTTTACTAAATATTGTCAAATAACGATCATGTAGTGTTGAAATTGTAATAAATGTAGAAGCATAGAAAACAAGTAGACAAATAAAGTGAATTTTTCTAAAATAAATGATTGCGGTGAACAACAAATTTGTTTTCTTCTTTCTTTTTCAAAAATAAATTAAAATTCTAAAATTCTCCTCCTTCCGTAAATTAGAAATTTTCCCTCATCTTTATCTTCCAAAAAATTGAAAGAACCAAATTTGAAATTTCCCTCCTCTTTCTCTTCCATTTGAAGAACCAAATTTCCCTCTTCCTTCCTTCTTTTCAAAAAAAGTTGAAAACTCAAAATTTTCCTCATTGTTTCTCTTTCATAATCAAAAGAACCAAACTTTTCCACTTCTTCACTTCCCACAAATCAAAACCAACAAAATACCCTCTTTTCTTTTCTAAAAAATTCAAAGAACATAATTTCCCTCTTCTTTCTCTTCCCAAAAAGTTGAATACACCAAAATTTTCCAACTCTTTTAAAAGCATCAAATTATCAAATACATTGCTTTACTTTATTTATTTTTAATTGATAACTTTATTGAATAATTAAATTAACCAAAATTTTAATTTATATATTATATTAATATTGTCCATGATCTCAATTATTAATGATTCATTATTAATATTCACAATGTGTTGATTTTATATTTCATATTTTCTTTTTTTTAATTATGTTAAAGAACTTAGTGTGCAAGTTACCTTCATGTTTCAATTTTTGTAATTTTTTTAAAATACATAATATCAAGTGAGTTTCATATTTTTAAATTTCCTATATGAAATGAAGAAATAATTTTACCTAAGTTTAGAATGAAAAAGTTATTTTGAAAAACTATGTATTATATAATATAATAATTATTCAAGTAGATTAGGTGAAGTTCGGGTTGAGTCGGTCGGGTTGCGGGTTAGTCGGGTTCGAGTTAATCAGGTTGTGGATCAATCGGGTTTGGTTTAATCGGGTTGCGGGTTAGTCGGGTTGCGGGTCAATCGGGTTGCAGATCGGGCGGATTACGGGTTGTTGACTTTTAGTCAATTTGGGTTGCGATCGGGTTGCAGGTTGGGTTGATCAGGCGGGTTAGACGGGTCGGGTTCTGTTTTGACACCTATACTGTTATTTTACAAAGCCCAAGAAATATCAGAATCCAAAGGAAACCAAATCTTCCTCCCATACATATAAGTAGGTTCTTGATGATAGTACCTACCTAGTTAAAAAATTTCACATGCCAATTTGTGACAGCAGGTCCTACTAAATTTGACTACTAAATTTGGGGGCTATCTGCATGGCTCAATATAGGGTGCATAACCTTAGTGTGCTTAACATGAGTAACCAAATTCGGACCCTTCTTTTAAGTGGCTGCAGATCTAACTTCTAAGGGTTGTAAATCAAAGACATTTTGTTTCCCTATTTTTCTTAATCGTATCATATCTTCTTCTTTCTAACTCGGATTTCAATTTGTTTTTATTTTTTTGCACAGATGGAACGAGTTCATTGTGCTCTACAAAATGAGATCCATTTTGAATATTTTTTGAGAAAAAAATTGCATATGTCTCGTTACCAACTCCATACCATATGGTATCTCCTTCGTTTTTTAATCGTTTTCGAAAATTTTTGCACAGAAGGAATGATTTAATCATGATCTATTGGATTTAAAATTTCTTGGTGAAAAAATTTCATACCTCTTGTTATCAACTCCATACCATGCTATACCACCCTGGTATGGGGTGGTATTTTTCATACCATATGGTATGCTCTTATTTAATACTAGTCAATATCATATGGTATAGACGGGTAATAACTGGTTCAAATTTTTTTGTTCCAAAATATATCAAAGTGAATATCATTTTGAAGGGCACAATTAATCTGATCTAACTGCGCAAAAAAATTAAATTCCGACTTAATACGAGTGAGAAATCGTCCGTTAAAGAATAAGGGGGAAAATTAAAGACTTTCCATGAGAGAGAGAGAGAGAGAGAGAGAAGAGGCGCTGATGTGGCAGATTCTGATTGAGTTATGCATGGGGTTATTGACCACAAGTTTATGCACTTAATCCGCTCCCCATCTGCATTCAATTAATGGAGCTTCGTCTCAAACAGCCTTATACCTCTGGGAACACCAATGGGTCGCGCTTGGATTCGAACCTGGGATATGCAACTCCCAAGACTTCATTGTCTCGACAACTTACCGTTAGACTATCTTACCTTGGGCCTGTTTCCTTAGTTTATTTCGACATAAGCGTATTATTTCTATTACCATTGTTATACGTGTTTATACATATGAATAGATAAAAAGAAAAATAACACGATTCTATCATACTAAAAAACGCATAGTTAGTAAAAACTCCATTTAATACACGTATATAAAATCCTACGCATTTTATCCTTTAAAAACTTCTGTATCCTTATTATTGTCAAGTTGTATTATTTTTTTCGTTCATTTAATGGCTCCCGTACTGAACAGGTATCAAAACTGTATAACACATTTAATATCCATATTTAGAATCACTTGGTTTTATTAAAGTTCTAAGTTTCAGTTCGAGTAGAAAAGATGTGTTGTGAAAATAAGTCTACGAAGTAGAATTGTTGCTCAATTCAATAAATTCTTACTAAGGCTATTAATGTTATGCATCTGATATTATTTCATTTTATTTTATTATATCAAATGAGATCAATCAATTCAGGAATCGTTCCCACCAAAGCTTATATTGCTCCTCTAAATAATGAATATCTATTATTAGATTTTTCATATTTACTTATTTAATATCCAACTTCAATTACTAATATTTTCATATTTAGGATTCAACTTGAGTTGTGAATGCTACCAAATATGAGTTTGTTGTCTTGGATCATCAAGAAGTCCGAGTAGAATTACTGTTGAAAATCTATTAAAAATAGTGGAAGAATGATACCTCATATCCCTCATGTGTTATTAAATGAAGGAATGAAGTATTTACAAAGAAAAGAGGGCGGGGGAGAAAGAATGAAGTTGAATTTTCACTTCAAGTTTAGTGATTACATCACAAAGTCCATAACCAAATCAACAATTTTGAATATAATCATTGATGAAAAAAAATGAATCTCCAACAACAGTTGTAACTATAATGAGGCAAATTCTGTTGTTGTGAAGCACCTATCAATGATGAATATAGTGGAGTTGATGATGAAGATTGTTGATTGTTTAGGGATTTTTCCAATAATAGCACGTTTAATTTTTTTCCCCAAAACTAGCACCCAACCGAAAAAATTTACATAAATAGCACCATTTTTAATGGAACGCACTCCTAAGGTGCGTTTTATAAGTAAACCGCACCCCACAACTGCGTTTGCCGGAAAAACCATCCATAGCTATCAGCATTCTCTCCCTCAACAATGGCGAAGGCTAAAGGAAAGACTTGTTTGTTTGCATCCGCCCCACTGGCAATCAGGAGAGTGCCCTTGTACTTGCTGGTAAGGAATGTAACATCCACTTGGGTCATAGGGACACAGAAGCCAAAACCATCAATAGATGGCTTGAATGCCCAAAAAAGTCGTCTGAAATGGCGTTTGTTACCTGGCTCTGGGGGTTGTATCTCTTCATCTTGGTATCGAGGGGAGAAAACAGTGCCAGGGTTAGACGCCTCCAATGCCAAAATTAACCTGGGAAGGAATGCATATGATTCTTCCCAATCACCAAAGACGGCGGCCAGAGCTTTCTGCTTTCCATGCCACGCCTTCTTATAGTTAATCATATAACCATAACGACTTGCAATGTCAGCGATTATGACTTTCACCTTTAGGTCCGGATCTTGCTCAATTAGATGCTTGATAGCCGCAGCAACCACCCTGGATTTCAACTGTCGATGGCCTTGGGAAGTTATGGATGACACACATGTGTGTGTGTTCACCACACGGGATATGACCCAGTGGCCGTGTCTCTTGCTGTTGATGGCCCGAATCCTAACATTGCACCCCTCATGATGATTACGGCATCTGACTATGAGCCTTTTAGTGTTGGAATGAGTTGTGTGTCATTCAAAATGCCGAGTCATTGCTTCAGTATCAATGGCGTGCCGCACCTCCTTCTTCGAGCCAAATTGTTGGCCCTTCATAAACCCAGTGAGTGGACCCCATACTGGGATCTCTGGCGGCTCCATGTCGCTGTCGACCATCCAATTGTCGTCTGGAATGTGATTGTAGTAGGGGACTGGTACACGTTCACGAGCCACCTCATCATCATTATCTGAGTCTGACTCTGGTCCTGAATCATCAGCACCTTCAAGAGGGTCGGAGCTGTCTGCACTGACGTTGTTCTCTCCATCTTCATAGGAGGGGTCACTAACTGGTGCTGGCAGGGCAGCTTCCATCTGATCCAGCTCATGAAAGGCACCTTCATCAGCTCCATAATGGTAGTTGTGAAAACTACCGCTGCCTGATTGGAAGTTGTACTGAGGTTGGTTGGGGAGGTCCGGTTGAACTTCTTCTTCATATGACGGGAAAGATTGATGATGACCTTCACCTTGTTCTTGGTACTGAAAATAGGAATGAGGATCATGGTAACTTTGGTAGCGATGATCGCCATATAATTCACCTCCACCATGGATACCAGATGTTTGACCGTGTCCAGAATGACCTCCAACGCCAACGGCCGCCTCGGTGTAAACGAACATCTCGTCTTTGGAAAGATTGTTGGACCTCAAGAATTCGAGCATGGAATCTACTTCATCCTGAGTGGTTATGAGATATTCCTCATGCCACAATGACCCACTTTCTCTGTTTGGATATCGGTACACCATACGATCAACTCTTCTCGTGTCATCTATGCAAGTAACGTTAGTGCACATTTGATGGAGGTCTTCAAGCAGCGGTCTGGTAGCGACCTTTATTTTTTGAAAATTGCCATCGACGTAGGTGACCCCCTTTCCGGTCTCTTCCGTGTAACCATTCCACCCTAAGCCAAGAGTGAACTTTTGGAATGCCATCTGCAAAAAAACCGTAGTCCAGTTAATATCATAAAAATCACAAATCACAAATAACAATAAAAAGTAATACAAAATAAACTTACGAGTTAACGTTAATCGTAAAAACACTAAGGGGTCGTTTGGATGTGGTAATATAACGTGGGAATTGAGTCCAATTCCCACGTAATGCAGTAATTGAATTAAAATCCTACGTTTGGATAAGAAAAAATGATGTAGTAATTGGACGTGGTAATTGGACAGAAAACCCACATTCGTTGGAATTGAAAATACGGCACCTACCCCCCGGAATTGTCAATTCCCACGTTTTGTTTCATTTTATCCCAATTATATCCCTCCCTCCTTCCTTCCTTTCTCTATCCCTAAACCCTCTTCTTCCTCATGACTATCGACTGTAGCGTCTTGTTATTCCTCAATCAACGACTTGGAGCTTAGATAAGAAGAATCGAATTCCCTCCTTGTTTGTTGGTCGCCAACGAGAGAAGGAAGAAGGTCCCGGATGACCTACTGCGTGAGATTCATGAAGGGTGTTATGTGGCATGAAGAGGAAGAACGGCGCGAAGCTCAAAGAGGAAGAATCAAAATCCGACTATGTTTGGTAGTCGTCGGCGAGAGAAGAAGCCTCTTGATTTCCTCTTCCTTTCTCCTTCCCTGTTGCTACGAGAATTCCAACGATTATTAAGGTCTACTTGAGTTGCGCTGCTCTTGCTGCTGCTATTGCTACTCCTTATGCTGTGGTGCGCGCTCCTGCTGCTTTCCCGTTGTTGTATTGCTGCTTCTGCTCTTGCTATACTACTGCTATGATGTTGCTCTTGTGCTTGTTCTGCCTCTGCTTTATCACTGGTTGGCACCAAGAATTGGGGAATTATATGGTGGAGGGCTTAGAGTGGATAGGAATGGGACGTACGATTAGTGTTTTGCTTTTCTTCTTTGTATTAGTATTAGAGAGATGGGGATTGAGAACAACAATTTAGGATTGATTATACTTGAAGTTGTGGATTGATTATTCTTGAAGTTGTGTGTTCGTTAGAAGCTCATATCATATGAAAAGGGGCAAATTGGTACTTCAATTAAATGCAACACTATCAATTTCCACACTGTTCAGCTCATTCCAAACATGGAATTTCAGTCAAATTCCACATGTCAATTCCCAGGTTTTCTATAACGTGGAAATTAAGACCAATTCCCACATTCTCAAATTTCCACATCCAAACGACCCCTAAAGAAATATAGAGCTACAACAGAAAATTGAAAAGGAGAAGGAGAGGTGTGAAGAGAAGAGGTTTTCCGGGCAGTCTTTTATAGGCAAAATCACTTATGAAAATCACACCTTAGAGGTGCGGTTTTCGTCTGCCATGCAGCCCCACGTCTGTTATTCTGCATGGATATATGTCTGGTGTCGAAAAATAATTGACACACAAACCGCACTGGGGGGTGCGGTTTGTGTGGCAAAACCGCACCTTGGGGATGCGGTTTTGCCAGGTCAGGCCAAAACCGCACCTCGGCCATGCGGTTTCTATAGGTCAGACGTGAAACCGCATGGCCAAGATGTGGTTTTGGCCCAGGATAATAAACCGCACCTTCGAGGTGCGGTCCATAAAAAAGGGTGCTATTTTTATAAATATTTTCGGCTGGGTGCTATTTTTGTAATTTTTTTTAAAAGGTGCTATTTCTGGAAAAATCCCGATTGTTAAGAAGTGATAGCTATTATTTTGAAACACCTATATGCTTACTTTCAACAAGAATCTACATAGATGGCTCTTATTACAATGTTAGTAATTTTTATGATAGATGCACATTTTCTCTTTTCCAGAAATTGAATAATTTGAATTTCTTAATAGTAAAAACTAAGAAACTAGCTTGCTATTTGGTAAAATTGGTATCGTTATTTGTTAATTCATATAACATTGACATATAATCATGGCATAAATATAAGAGAAGTGGAGACTACTGTAATTTAAACTTTGAAACTTTGTTAGTTAATGTGATCATATTGCAACCGGCCAACTGGTCGGGGTACAATCTAATTGTATTGCTAATCAGTAATCATGGTGGTGGTGGTGTGTTTTACAAAGTTAATTATGGACGGGTTGTTCAATTACAAGGCTTCCTTTTTGGGAGATAGACTTGCACAGAAAAAGCTATATGTTCCAGGAGTGGACAACGCCTTCTAAACCATCTCAAGAACCTATCGACCGAGTTGCTTCCCCCTTTTCACTTCGTTCGACCTACTTTGAGATATGGTAACAAATCTTTTTGTTGTAATTTTTCACAACCTCTATAAACACGATTGAGTTCGTCCTCTTTCCTGCTTTTTTTAAATTGATGAATGAGATTAGACTACAATCATTTTTTAACAAAAAATTAGATCACATAATCACTAACTCATCATAACTCTACTAGCTTTGTACCCGGTCCGTTGGCCGGGTAAATTTTGTTTGAAATATGTTTTATGGAATAGTTTTTCTCCTACATTGTCTATTTTTGTACAACCTCTATAACACCCATGAAATTGTTGTGCATTATTATTATGATAGTACAAAATTAAACATTGATATAATTTAGTAACTCATTAGAATAAGAAATTTGTTTTGTGATCTATGGTAGTATATACTTTATGACGGTAGAATCGAATGATATTGATATAGTTTAGCAACTATCAAATATGAGAGTGACTTGTGAATATATGATTGTGATAATGTTTTTGAAAGAGAAAAAATTCAACTTATATCAAAATGGGTATCATTGAGTAGATCACATAAAATCTGATTTTTTTGCGCAACAATATTTAAATTCGGAGTTGAAGCGGAAAAAATATGGATCGAATAAGAATAGTATGGTGATTGAAAAATAAGAGAGAGTGTGTGTTAAGTGACACAATCTAATTGGAGTACAGAATAACTACAAAGAAAATTATAATGAAAAGAAAAAAAGAAGTTACGAAAACATCTTATTATTGGTGGAAAGGGAAGTTAAGAAAAAATCTAATTAGTGGAAAGGGGTGCTGATGTGGATGCGTAGTAGGACTGGATTTTTGAATGAGGGTGGTTATTGGAAAAGTCTTTATATATTTTATAGAAGATAGATAGATAAATAGATAGATATCAACCCCTCTCTCTTCCTCTAACCCTAACTTATAAACTCATTTTTCTTTCTTCCTGCCACTCCCACCACCACGCAGTAGACCTGCAACCGCCACCATCCTACTGCCATCCTGCCACCACCACCATCCCATTGTCACTGCCACCACCAACATTCATTATGATCTCTCTTCCTATTTGTAGCTCCACTTCCTTCATTTTTGTCATAAGTATCATTTTCCAACATTCTTGCATTAACTTATCAAAGCTTCCCAAGCTTCACAACCCAAACGTCTATGGTGTTAATCCACTCATATTCGAAGGGATTAGTTTTGAATGTACTCTCTAATTAGCATGAGTCCTATGAATTACAATCAAATACGTCATTATTTCATTGGATAAATATTCGACACTCAAATGTTTTCACCACATACATGTTCATTAAGTTATAGTTCACAAAGAAAAGATTCTTTAGTCTTTCAACGTCCAACTTATTCCTCTTCTTGGTATGGATATGCTCAAACACCGGTAAGTGAGTAAATGTACATGTTTTTATTCTCATTTATTGATTGTTTGGCTTTGTAAATTGTAATATTCGTTCCTTGGCCCAGTTTAACTTATTAGATGATGATGATGATAGGGTAACAACTAAGCAGTGATTCATCAATTGCTTGTGGAGTTGTGGTGGTGAATGAGATGGTGTTGAAGTTGTATTTGAAAGTAGCGATGGCAAAAATATCTGTAACCGTGGATATCCGTCCTAATCCGCCTTAATCGGGTATGGTAGAATCCGAACCTGAATGAATTTTAGTGGGTTCGGGTTGGCAAAAATATCCGTAACCGTGGATATCCGTCCGAATCTGACCTAATCGGGTAGGGTAGAATCCGAACCCGAATGATTTTTAGTGGGTACGGGTAAAACCCGAACCCGAATATTACGGGTAATGGGTGGGAATGGTTTTTCACTATCCAACATGAACCCGTCCGATTATACACATGCATATGTATTTTGTCTAGAAACAATCAATATTTTTTCTAACATATTTTATATTTAACATATAAATATAATTTTTTTTATGAAATTGTGTTGTTTTACTTAATTTTCTTCATTCTAGTGAATTATTGTCGTACTTTTCGTCTTACCTAACATGAGAATACGTGTAATATTAACATATTGATTGGGGTCATAAAGAAAATTAATACCCATGGATAACCGTGGATATCCGAAACCCAAACGGGTATGAGCATGATTTGGATTTTCTACCCGTTTTTTATGTAGATATGGGTATGGGTAATGGTAAAACCCAAACTACTTTGGGTAGGATAACGGATATGCACTATCCGTCCCCGACCCATTGCCATCTTATTTGAAAGTTGTTTGAGTGATTTCATGATTATTGTTCTATGTTTAGGCTCTTTGTTTCATTGTTTTTATTTGTGGAACCATGTGGTTATTGTGAGGTATGGACTTTAGACCTTTTAGTACTCATATTTAAAATTCGTTTTAAGAGTAATGCGCTTATAATTTAGTGTGCTTAAAAAATTGTCTAGTTTTATAATATTCTTGTTTATTGGACATCAATTCATAATGATTTTCTAACGGTCTAATACAAATTAAACCAATAAAAAATAAATTGTTCATTGCACCTGATTACATATTCTCCCTCCACTATGTGACCCCTTTTGAATTTTTTATGCATTTTATAAAGAGGATTGCTATTCGTCGCCCTAAAAATCTTTATTCGTCGCCCTAATTAAGTTAATTTTACTTTAATGTCCTTAGTGCATTTATTTACAGGGAAAAAACTACAGCGGTGGCCGGGCTACCAAAGATCATGTCCATTTCAGCTGGGGACATGGAAGCAAGCTACATTGGGATTTATTAATATGGTTGCTTTTCATTGGGGACACAAAACTGTGGCATTTATTTGGACAAGTACAAAAATGGCACCAAAATTTCGGCGTCAATTCTCCGACAACCGCCGCTGGAGCTGTGAGCGGGCGGCTGGGTCGCGTTTTGCAAGTAGGAGTTCAATTATACTTAAATCGAGTAATCGACTCCTTGTTCCCTTGCCCTTTTTTCGTTTGAATTAGCTTCGAACTCCGGCTACTCCGAGGTGGGAGAGAGACGAAAGTAAGGATAATATAAATTTTATTAAGGGGTAAATATGTCGATTTAGTGCGTTTTAGGGCGATAAAATTTGAATTTTAGGGCGACGAATAGCGATTCAGTTTATAAATTGATTTCGAGACTAAAAAGTTAACCAAACCATAAAAATTACAACTTACAACACACATTTAAAGCATCTCGCCGAATAAAAAAGAAAAGAAAGCCACAATAAATTTTTAACCTTAAAAAAAATGGAGGGGGGGGAAAGAGAACAAATGGAAAGAACAAATCAGTAGCCATCCATCCCAGCCAGTTTACCAACAAATGGGATTAATTAGTAGTAACTAACAAGGCAACCATTAGCTGTTCAAGAGAGATTGGCTGTTACGAGAGAGAAGCATTGTATCTGGCTCTGTCAATGGAATAGGAGAAGAAAAATTAGTTTGGAGGACCGAATGTAGAAGACACCAAATGTTCAGGGACGGGAGAATCTTAGCTTAGCCGAAAATGGCAATTTCCAATAACAGTCCCCGAAAAGTTAATTTTGTTAACTAGTAGTATATTCTCGTACCTGTTTGTGTGTATTAGTTGCGCTGTTAGCTGTCCAACCAATTTTGCAGTCAACAATAAATTCCCACAGATTCATTGGCAGACGCAGCAGAGTCCACACCTCCCTTTCACCGTCACCGTCACCGTCACCGTCACTCTCTCTTTCTCTCCGCCGGCGAACGTTGTTTCTTTCCCTCCCCTTCCCTTTCTATATATCTACAGATAACCTTTCTCCCTCTTCATCGGACTTCAATTTTCTCTCAATTCTCCATTTCTCCATCTCTCTCTCTCTCTCTCTCTCGCTCGCTCGCTCAACCTTTCGCTTCTGTACTGAAATTCGGTAGAGATGGCGGTCACGATGAAGCTGATGTCCTTGCTAGTCGCCGGTCTCGGCGCGCTCTCCTTCCTATTCGGCGTCATCGCCGAGAACAAGAAGGTATATGCTCTTCTTCTAACCGGTCCAACACTCTTTTTCTTTCCTTTTTTCTGGTTCTGGTTTGTCATTTCTCCAGGGTTTGATTTGAGATATTTTTTTCGTTTTTCTTGCGGCAGCCGGCTGCCGGGACTCCGATTACCGGGAAGGGTGTGGTGATCTGCAAGTATCCGGCGGATGCGACGGTGGTGTTGGGGTTCCTGTCCGTTGCGTTTCTGATAGCGTCGACGGTGGCTGGATATTTCTCCCTGTTTTACCCTTACAAGGGGAAGTCCGTCCCTCAATCTGCCATGTTCCGCAGCACCAGTTTTCTCATCTTCTTCAACATTGCCCTGTAAGCTCCGCTCTTCTATGGTTTCAGCTGTTAAATTATAGAATGAATTGCATGATTATGTGGTTCTTCTGCTGTTACTTAGATCAGTGCTTGTGAGTTGTTGCTCCGATGATTACCTTTTTTCAAGTTACAGTCATAGAATAGGGTCATGTTCTTTCTTGGTAGGTGGGATGATTTGCCGCAATCAGTTCATTCAACCCAAGGAAGGTTGGCTTGATTTGTAACGAATACATTCCCACTAGAACCTGGCGATGTGCAGAAAGGATATGAATATGGCAGTCAAGTTGTGGGTTTTGCTTGTCTTCTACTTTCTTTTAAATGCCCATACGCACACTCAACTTGCTGCACTAGAAGTCTATTATTTCGACAGTTGACTTGGCTACGTGCGTCTACTTTGGATCTGTGCAGTTTTTTCCCTTCATGTTCCCACTTGGGCAGCCTTTTACTTAATTTCTATGGGGAGTTTAGAATTTGGATTTGGATGAACAATATGATGGCTTCTTTGCATAGTTCTGAGAGCTTCACTTACCCCTTTCAGTCCATCGTGTGATCATGGCTTAGGACTCTGAAACCAGTGATTCGCATGAGATTTTGCTTCTGTTTCCCTGCCCGAGTTAGAGCTGCAACTCAAGTGTTCTTGGTTTAGAGTTTAGACCAGTCTTAGATCAGCTCTTTCGCCAGTTTGATTGCAGAGTTCAAGAGTTTTGTGTGAATGCATTTGGCAGGTTCACGGGTGGTTTAGCTGCAGCGTTGTTGTTGTGGCCGACTATTACAGAGCAACTTCACCTGTCGCGTAACGTTCATCGCAACTTGGAGACTGCGTGCCCAACTGCTAAGACTGGTCTCCTGGGAGGTGGTGCCTTTGTCTCTCTTGATTCGTCTCTCTTCTGGCTGGTTGCGCTCATGTTGGCCGCCAATGTTCGAGAAGACTACTTCGATGAAGTCGAAAAGGATGGCAAGTTAGCCGTAGACGATAGCACAGCTGCTGATTTTGATGAACCGTCAACCCTCAAGGGTTCTGCCTAGAGGCAGCCTTCGGTCATCTACCAAGGTTGAACTACTTCTATGTCTGGACATACATTCCATAAGACCTTCCAAATTATCAATCGATCTTAATGGGAGCAAGCGTTGAACAATCTGGGACTTGCTTATTGTAAATATGGCTTGTAATTGTGGGAAGAAGGCACTTCTTTACTCTATACATTGGTATGGTAGTTTGAGTCTGTTATCATATAGATCGTTTCCGACTTTTCTTTATGGAGCTGAGCTACGAACTACGTAATTCAGCCTGTCGGTAATGCTTGCAAACAGCTTTCGTACTATGATATCTGCATCAGGTAGTTTTCAATGGTTTGGCTCAGGACTCTAGAGGTCAACCTAATCTGAACAAGGTCGAATGTTGTTGGCAATGTTAGTGCCAGCATACTTACTGAGTATTCTTTCTGTTAAAATATAGCAAATTGAAGAGCCCTAACCCAACATAAAACCCGTAGTAAGATCCCATTAAAGATCAGTATCTCGAGGCATAGCACGATTGCAAAATGTAGAACCTAAGGCAAGTCAAGTATGTAGAATCACCTAAGAGCAGGCAAGTCCGAGACATAGAATCCGTAAGGCATGTCCAGAATGTGGAATCAAGCTGTTCAATAACCATTTCCAGAAAATTCTGTAGTCGAGCTCGAGAGCATGAAACCCAGCAACGAGAGAAACAAAAGCACAAGGACAGGAAACTAAAAATTATATCACAACAGTTACAGCTCCACTAGCAGGGAACATTCAGCAATAAGGCAGTTCACCTCGAAGCCAACTCACAAATTGCAGCCACTCGGGTGATGCAAATTTCCATACTTGGTCAGCCTTTAAATACTTCTTCATGCGCTTACCATGCTTCTCATTCGATTGGCCTGTCCCATTACATGCTCACCAAGTGGATGGAATGGAAGACCTTCATGTAGTGGTAGAATCACCACCAGAAAAAGATTCTATACTACGGATCTCCCACCTTGCATACGAAAATTTGGGGGGACACAACTTCCCTGTTCAAACAAAGCCAAAACCAAAAACATTTTAACACACAGGTAGTAGTCTGATACCGAAGACTTTCTCAACGGAAGAAACAGCGTACGTCTCAATTGCTTCTTGGTGGGTATGGCTTGATGCAACAGCCAAAAGCTGTCCATTACAATTGTATGCAAGAGACGCAACACCGGTTGGATATTGTGGAAACTGAAAAGAAAGAGAAGGTAACAGTCAATAGCACTGGGATAATGAACCAGGGCATAAGTTTGTTTGCATGGTATAATTTCTTGTTGGAATTAGATGCAACATACCTCGAATAACCTTCTTTTGCTTTGAGCATCCCATGCTAGGAGATTGCCTCGATTATCACCAGTAACAAAAGCACCAAAGATACTAAAACAGAAACAAATACAAAAGGAGAAAAAGAATTAGCCCTGACTTTAGCAACCTTAATCACGACAGACAATTATTAGATCAGTATACATACCTTGGATTGAATTGTACGTCAGTGATGGCAGCTAGATGTTTTTTCCCATCTGCTGATTTGGGATGACAGCGGAAAGCATAGCTGTAGAAAGATTAACGCACCAACTTCCAGTTAAGTGACATGAAATAATTCGACCTTAATGCAAAGGGACATATACCTACTCAAAAGCCATCTGCAACACATTCTTTTTCCAGAGTGGTCATATATAAGTAAATTTTGTTTAAAAAATTCATCTAAATTATGAAGTGAAACCTGTATGTCAATGAGATGAAATGTTTTCCTATTGGTTAACTGCTTGAAGTAAAAACAGATGTAAGGCTTTTATAAGAGAAGCAGATAGTGCAAAGATCTATGACTTGTTCAAACCAAATTCAATGAATTGCTTGCATCGTGCTTTTCAGATTTCAAGTGCAAGTGATAGTAGGGGGGAAGCTAGCTTGGAGTATACGATAGAAACAACAAGCAAATCAAAGCACAGTCAAGCATCTGCAGAAAATTTTACAGAATACCAACCGTGTCACTTCTGAAGTTGTTGGATTGGATATGTCCAGTGCCACTGTTCCATCAACTGAACCAGCTGCATACCCTATGACAGGTAAAAACAGCCGCATGACTCAATGGCGGGTAAGAAAACGAAAACAGCAAACAAGTTATCTAATAGATAGCTATTAGCTGAAAAATATATAAATTGTTCGATCATTCATTCTAAGCTATTGGTAGTAATAATAATAAACGATACCTCTACAATAAGGAACTGAGCAAAGGGATCTTATTCGCACATCAAAACAAGAATTTGTAAGACAAGCCGGTCCTTCCATATAACGCAAGTCATACGTTTCTATCGACCCTCCAATGGCAACACTTATATAGCGCCCAGACAATGACATGGCCTTCACTTCTGCACCCATATGTCTCACATGTGAACTTTTTGAGGAGCGTGTATCCCACGATACCATCTTCTTGTCCAAACCAGTCGAAATAACTTGGCCTACGGTCAAGAACAGAGAAGACATAATTAAAAATTCCACTCATGAAATTGACTTCAGATTCATGTAGTGACTGGCAGCTGCCTCCTACATTGCCTCTGCATTACACATCACACATGGAACAAAATCACCACAACAGAAGAGAGCAACCATTACTCAATGACGGCATTATTGATTGACAGTAGTAAGAAGAACCAGCTGACCTGTTTCATCCGAGTAGACGACGCAAGTTGCTACATCCTCATGATGCCCAATTGCATCACAACTCCCGGAATGCAAGTCACACCTAGCAAGATTTCCATCAGACCTTGAGAAACATCACTGACTAGTCCAAGCTCAAACGAAACCTAACTACGAATGCAGCATCTACATCTATAGTACCACTGGTAAAAGAAAACTGACCAAGGAACAAGACAGGGTCTGAACACTGAACAGGCACAAATAAATAACAGGACGAGGCAGTAATATAACTATACAAGTTCTAACCTTCTAATGCAACCATCAGAAGCGGCAGTGTATGCCAAAGACTCGGCCCCGAAGCAACAATCCAGCAGCGCAAAACCTACTGAAGCTTCGAGTCTGACTCTGGAGCTATCCACATCGTACAACCGGAGATTCTGCACTTTCGAAATTGAGCTGTCACTTCCCTCATACGAACAGAAGGAAAAAAATGAAGAACTGTGCATAAAAGGCCAATACTTAACCGAATCCCAGGAAGAAATGAGGAGATTGTTGGAGGAGGGAGCGAATCGGATCCTGGAGACGCCATCACCAATAGGGTTTTCAAACTGCAGGCAATCTCCACTCATTTGGGTAAAGCCTGCTCGGCCCGAGAATCACCAAAAAAGAAGGGGAAACCAAACCCTAATATTTGAAATTACTTGATTCCCCGGTCAAGTGGATTCAGAAATGGGAGCCCAACTTCTGTGATTGCAACAGAAATTGCAACCAAAGCTGTCACGAGCAAGTAAGCGTGAAGCTTAAGGAACTAGCATGCTGAAACAGGGTGTAAAGAAAGTTGGAGCAGGAAGTCTCTTAACCAACTAACAGCTATGGCGGAACAACTCTGTTCAAAACAACAAAAAGCAGAGGGAAAAGCAAAGACCTGGGTAAAGTTGACGGATATCTATTGTCTTAAAAGTCAGCTAATTCAACCTGTTCTCCACATTTAGTACCTATAAATTTTCTTTTAACCTTTTTTACTCTATGGATAACTTGAATCATGGGTAGATACATAATCAATAGGGCCATCATCATTCCACCCAAAAAAAAAAAAAAGGACCGTCAACATCCACAACCGAAATCAAACTCTAAAATTCCATTCTCGAACCTATGAATCAAATTGGCAAGTCAATATAGTCAATCTAACTTGAACGTAAGTGACCATCACCTAACTCAGTGACTTCCATATTCACAAAAACTGTGCAGCGTATACATTTATCATCACCATGTTCCAAAATGCACTCCAATGAAATCCTCATAATTTTCATTTGAGGCAGAACTAGATCCAACGATGTCAAGTGAAACAGTCATCATTCAGCGGATAAAAGTTACTCTAAGGACAACATATTGATCTTCCTCAAGAGCTCGCAACGACGGGAAGGTTTGACACCTCAATGCCGGCTCTTCACCACCTGACAATGTAGTATGTTCCAAGGGTTGGAGTAAATCTGTCATTTTAAGTTTAACTATCACATTGTGCTGCTAATAGACTTTTGATTTAGTGCTAATAGACTTTTGAACTAGTTCAAATCCCATCAAATCCTAATAATCCAGTCTTCCCCCCCTCCTCTTTAGAAGTTTTGTTTAGAAATGAGGATGATTGTTCATCCTACTGTGATCCCTAACAAGATTAGATACGGCAACTTTCCATATAGAATCTCTCTGTAACTCAAGGAGACAATTTCTCCCATCCATGACAGATGAAAAGAACAAAAATGTAACATTATTTACTAGCAAAAACAATTTTACAACACAATATTTCACAGGCATTGTGCTCTGTCGCTCCAAATTGTTCCAAAATGAAATAACACACTCTATTTTTTGCTTATATCACATTAGCTTACAACAAATGAATTAACTGAACAACAAAAATGGCAAAGTGGATGTAATGGGTTTGAGTAATTTATACTCCCTCGGCTCTCAAAATCTATCTTCTCTGGAAGTTGAAAGACTTGATGGAGATTGCAAAGATGAAGGCGAAGACAGCTACCAATCCAACCATGACACCAGCAATGACTCCCAAGAAATCATGCTTGAACCCGAAGTAGCTCCGCAAGAAATCTTCAACAGCTTCCCCAGTTCCTTCCATGGGCGTCCTCACATCTCCATACTGCGAAACAATCAGCCCGTACAATGTCCACGAGATCGGGTTGGCCCAGTAGTTCCACCTCCACCACACTGGTATGAGCTGCACATAATGAATGAAATTCATCAATTACTTTGTTACAGTTCTCTTGATGATGATGCTACAGTAGTGAAGAGATAAGAAATCAAATTGACTTACAGGTCTAGGGACGATGAATCCGGCAAAGAGATTCCAGATGGAGTAGAAAAAGGATGAGATGATGGAGGCAATGTGGTGATTTGGCGTGATGGCGACGGTCATCATCCCGTAGTAAGTGAAGTAGAGGAGTGTGAAGTACATGAAGAAGATGTACCACATGAACTTCTTCGCGTCCCATTCGAATCCAATCATGGCATATGTGATCACTCCATAGACCAAAGCCTGTGCCAGAATGTAAGGGATCTCGATAATCACTTGGGCATAGGCATAAGGCAAGGCTGAGTACATCCCAGCAGCTCTCTCCCTGTAGAACACAGTTCTTTCAATGGCTACCACAGGTTGTACCGAGGATGCGTTTTGGACACCGAGGAACAACACTGCTGCGAACATCGCTCCCATCGCGTTGAACAGGTCCTGGTTCCTCGATGTTTTGCCACCGAGATCCCAGAACATGGTTCCAAACATGAGGGCAATGAAGGTTGTGAACAGGAACCTGACAGCGGTGTATGGCGGGTTACGCCAGTAGGACCAGTGCTGCTTCCACAGGCAAGCCATGCATTGTGTCAAGAATGGTTGCGAGTATTGTGTTGGGAAGTAGAGTTCTTTGGCTCCTGGGGCTGCTTTGCTCAAGTCCTTGATCAAGGCCTTGTTTCGCTTGTAGAGATCCGAGTTTCGGTATACATCTGTGAAATCGACACCTAGAGCTATCTCTTGTGCTGTAGTGGTCACCTCCAACATCCATGTTGCTGGGTTGTAACCATCTTTGATCTTGCTCACTCCTTCTATCTCCTCAAAGTACTTCACCAAATGGGTAGAGTGGCGGCCAAGGGGGCCGACATATATCTCTTGTCCTCCTCTCTTCAACAGGAACAACTGCAAATGAACAATCAAGGGAAAGAACAATCTCAAACACTGGTTTGTAGTTTACTTGCTTCTAATAATTTATGCTTACTGATAATTATAAACAGTAATTTACCTCATCAAAAGCTTCGAAAATGTCAATGCTGGGTTGATGGATGGTGCACACAACAGTTCTACCAGTGTCCACGGTGTTTCTTACTGTTCTCATGACAATAGCAGCAGCTCTAGCATCCAATCCCGAGGTTGGCTCATCCATGAAAATGATGGATGGATTTGCTACAAGTTCTACTGCAATTGTTAGCCTCTTGCGTTGCTCGGTAGTCAACCCACTCACACCGGGGAGTCCAACAAGAGAGTTACGTAAGGGGTTTAGCTCCACAAGATCCATCACTTCTTCAACAAACATCTGTTTTATATATAAATGCAAGTTAGAATTTCATACTGAATTATTGCCTTAACGCAAATAAATCAAAAGTTGACAGGAACTTGTTAAGGTAGGTCTAATTGAGGATGGAAAGCTTACCATTCTGGTTTTTTCATCAACTTCTTGGGGTAAACGCAACCAAGCTGAGTAGACTAGAGACTCATACACGGTAACTTGCGGAGAATGGATGTCATTCTGCTCACAATAACCTGAAATCCTAGCAAAAGTTTCTTGCTTCTTAGGGAATCCAGAAATGGTGATGTTTCCTTCGATGTAGCCACCGGTTTTCCTTCCAGCAAGCACATCCATAAGAGTGGTTTTACCAGCACCACTAACTCCCATAAGAGCTGTCAGAACACCTGGCCTGAAAGCACCACTAATACCCTTCAGAAGCACCAGTTTGTCTTCAGCAACACCTTGGCCTTTCATTTCCTGGAGGCCAGAGAGAAACAAATATGGTTGGTTAATCTTTGATCCCAAATGACAAGAACAAAGTCGACATGCCTTTTTTAATGATAGCTACTTCTATTTGTATTAACTAACCTCTGGCATATCAACCGAGTATACAATGTCGTCAAAAGTGATGGAATGAGGCTCAAATGGAAGAACCATCCCTTTCTTCTTGCTCCCAGTGATTTCATCATCTGCAGCTGCGGTTATGGATGATCCACCAGTTGTCATCTCAATGGTTCCTGCTGAATTGGTGGCTTCATCTTCAGGTATGACGGCCTGTGGCTTCTCAAACTCTGTTCATTTTAACATATCAAAACAAAATTTAGCAAACAAAAGGTTTCTTACACTAGAAGCATGAACTTAAACATCGAATATTTGGGTGGGGGGGTTACTTACGGTCCAAGAAAGTAAGAGCGAAAGCAAAAACAATGTTGAATAGGAATAGGAATCCCAGAGTTGCTCCCACTCCTAGCCAATACCAATGCGGCTCTGTGAAGAACCCACGAGACCTCAGCACTTGAATTCCAAGTGATTCTGTTGAGTTTGCTGGAACCTGGATATAGGGAGGGAAAATGGGGATGAAATTAGTCCAACTGTAATTCATTGACGACTATATATGTGCAAAACAAGTAAGAAAGGAGAGAATAAGGAAGTTACATGTCTCCAACTGTGTCCAAGGAATTCATTGACTACTATTGCATTCTGCCCATACATCATAGGGTTTGCCCAATACGCCCAAATCCACCATTTCTTCACGTCCTCTGTGATACCAAAAAGAAAATTAAATACATAAGGAATTACAAAGGACACTTTATATTGTTTGTCAACTAGATAACAAATGTTAACTATTAACAAACCTCGTGACAAGATAAATCCGCTCAGTGCAAAGAGAAGAAGCAAAACAAATGAGCCAAAAGTGTTGGCAACGATCATGTTCCTTCCAGTTGCGGCGATGAATCGAAAGAGAGCAGATGCCATCTGATTAATTGCTACCAGCAGGACATACAGCCTAATCAACCTGCATTATCATCATATCAATGTAAAAACACATGATGAGTTTAGGAAGAAATTGAGTAATATGGATTGAAATATTAGAATTCAAATCTCAAAAGCCTTTAAATTACCTTCCAAAGTTAGGATCGAAACCAATGACATAGTAAGTCATGAAGACCCAAACAGCAACTTCAAGGAAGGTGACAGGAATCTTGAGGATCCATGGCGGAATGGAGTATATCCATGGTGGATAGAAGAACAGATTCCTTTGCTTGTAAAACACCGGGAGCTTTGCGATGGTCATGGAAAGTTCAGCCATTCCGTTAAACATGATCATAATAAGTGCGAAGAAGAGAGCACCAACAAAGATTCCACCATTCTGGACCGTGTCTCTATGCATTTCGGTCCTGAAGAAGACTGTCATAGCAAGCAGTGCCATGATGAATAACTGTGTAAGCTTGAAGACATAGACAAATGAGTTCCTCTTCATCAGCAAGAACTCTCTTGCGAAGTTGGCCTTGAGAAGCTCCTTGTTCCCAATCCCATACTTTTTGGTTGCCAGAGCTGCAGGGTGACTCTTGGTTCTATCATAAGGAACCGACAGATCATCTCCAATCTTTCTTCCCACATGGAACGACTGGAAAGCTTCAGCAAACTCCTTAGTCGTAACAAAACGATATGGTTGATCCCTTCTAGCCCAATATTGCTTCTGATCCTTCTTCGACGTGACCTGCAAAGGTACAAAAAAGTCATTCTATTATTATCTAGCAACAAAAAGTGGAACTCTGCTAATGTCTGCTAATTTTTCCAATTATACACTCACTTCTTGCAAGAAATCAGCAACTCCTTTCCTGTCAGGACACTTGAAGCCCATGTGCTCGAAGAACTCGATCACATTCTCACGAGGTCCTTGGTACACAATCTGCCCATCGGACACTAGAATGATGTCGTCAAAGAGATCGTATGTCTCAGGAGCAGGCTGTAGGAGGGAAATGACTGCAGTGCCATTGAGGATGTGATTTTGCTGCTTCAGTGAGTTCACAATCTGGAATGTCGTGGAACTGTCCAAACCGGTTGAGATCTCGTCCATGAACAATGCCCTTGCTGGTCCAACCAGCATTTCACCTGTAGTGACGCGCTTTCTTTGTCCTCCAGAGATACCTCTGATCATCTCATCACCAACAAGTGTGTCTGCACAAACTTCCAGCCCTAAGATCTGTATAAAGCAATGTATCAGAAACTGTCTCTAGCTGAATTCATTTGTTATGAACTGTTAAAAGAGCATCAGCAAACTTGATGTTACCTTCAAAACGTAGTCTGTGACCACATTGCTTTCCAGACCTTCTGTTGCAGCAGCCTAATGGTGTACCAGAACATGACAAAAGAAAGGACAATAATCAATCTACCGTGGATTCCAAAACAACTATTCCAATGGATTGAAAGTAACATAAACAAATCTCAAATTGGCATTATCACTAAAATAATGAAGCCGCCGTGTCCCACCTTCATGTAGACATCAATATCAGGATCAGGTTTGATATTCGCTGCCTTTTCTCTTCTCGACAACTCAGCCAACATATCTGCAGATTTTCCCCCACCAGTAATATTGACTTAGCAAGCATTCATGTTTGAACATCAAACAAATCCATAATCAGAAGAAGAGAAAGAAATAACTAACCATGAAGAGAACCAACTCCTTGGACTCTGGCAGCAAAAGCCAAAGTTTCCCTAACAGTCAGCTCACCCATGTGAAGATCATGCTGGCTGATGTAAGCTGAAGTTTTCTGGGGGATGAACTCGTGCATATCGTGGCCATTGTAAGTCACTCTCCCTGAAACCTTGAGATTGGGATCCAGCCTTCCAGCCAAAGCTAGCAACAGTGATGTTTTCCCAGAACTTGGAGGACCCAGAAGCAGAGTCATTCTGCCGGGTTTGATGACTCCACTAACGTCATCGAGGATCGTCAGATGTTTCTTTTTGTTGGGTAGGAGGTGCAATCCATTCAAGATACTCTATTAAAGGCCGAATGAAAGGTTTCTTGTCAGTTTCTTGGAACATTTTAGCACAAAAAAAGCTGAAAGCAAAGAAAACAAACTTTCACTGGCATGAGTGTTTATTTACCGTGAAGATCCCTAGAGTGAAGTTGGTGAACGTGGGCAGAGATTTGCTCCCGACTGTAGCCTCTGCTTCAACGTTGAGATGCTCGTACCGGACTTCGATCGTCGGCAGCTCCACTCCAACCCTTCACAAAAATCACAAGCCTCAAAATCAGAACAAGAAAATACAGAGGAAATAAGTAACGAAAAACAGAGACCCCCCTGTTCTCGGTCTAGTTCTGCTTCTGGTTCTGCGGACATATTTTATTTTTCAAAAATAGTCCTTACTTGTTGATCATCAGAAGGGATTGATCAAATTCATAATTCTTTCAGATAATTTTTGCTAATAGCTGAAGTTCATGCTCTAAAAGTCAGCTCCTATTCCCTTCTTTCTGGTCTAATTAGTTCCCCTGTTTTTCGTCTACTTAGTCCCCTGTTTCTGGGCGTCTTTTACTGTCCGAGAAACCAAAGAGAGGAAAAAAAAAAAAAACAGAGCTTAACGAAGTAAAGTTACTAACCTGTCAATTCTGTTCTTGAGCTTCAACAAGAATTTCTCGTTATCCTGGTCGGCAACTTTAACAAGGCGGTCGAGCAGAACTTTCCTTTCCTCGACGCCGAGATTCTGGACGTCGATCTCGCTGAGCTCAGTCTTGGAAGCGCTGGCCAATATGCCTTTCCTGAGCCGATCGTAAGTGGGAAGCTTCTCCAGGGCAGCCCACTTCAGGGCTTCTTCATCGTCTTCTTCTCTGGAAGAAGCGGAGAACACATCGGAAGGATTGTTTCTCCAGACGGAGGCTGACCCGCCTCGCCGCAGACTGTTCCTGGCTTTGAACAGGTCGCCACCCTCCATTTCTGGGGAGCAATAACAAAGAGAAAAGGGTCTAACACCTCAAGAACAGTTGCAGTAGGAAATGATGAGTTGGTTTGTTGAAAGAAATGGGGAGAGAGAGCGCTCCAGGAGAATGGGGAGCAGAGGAAATGGGATGGGTGAAGGGTTTTTGGTGAGGTGAGATGGCTTTCAGAATGGGAGGGAAATGGAGATGGTTTTATACGGGGCGAGGGCGGCGGACCGGTCGTGAGTCCTCGATTCGGATCACTGTTGTGGCGGCCATTGAATTGTCAAACTTTCTTTTCTTTCCTTTTTGACAACTCACCGGCTATTGGTCAATAACTTGTGTTTATTTTATTGGGTTTCTGGAAGATGGAATGGGCAAGTCAATTTGATCGCCGAATTTTGATTTTAATTTTATAGTCCAAGCCTTTAGATTTTTTTAACAGTAAGTCATTTAGGGGTGGTTTGGAGGTTGAGATTTGAAGTGAGGTATTTAGCAAATACATGTAATGATAAGATTAAGTCGTTTTTTTGGTTCACTTTGAGTTAGAATGCATGCATTACCTTTTTGTTGGGCCCACCTACAATCACTCAAAATGAATGATTATAAATCTCCACTAAAAGGTGAGATTGTTAATGAGGGATTGTCTACCCTACTTTTTGTTTTATCATTACTCTTCCAAACAAAGTATTTTCCTAATACATGCATTGAATCAATACATCAAATGATAATAATACACTAATTGACTTAATACATCAATTTGAAGAATCACAATTTCCAAACGACCCCTTAAATTCAAAGGAAAAAAGCAAAATTAGCCACGTTTGGATGAGGGAATTTAGCTCAAGTGTCTCAAAAGGAAACATTGAATAGAAATGCAGCAATTTGAACTTATGCGGTTTGAATTGTTTAGTTTTGTAGTAACTAGCATATTGACCCGCACTTCGTGGTGGGATGATCTTATTATAATATAGTTGAATTGATGTAGGTTGAAATTTAATTTGAATAAGTTTGTGTTTATTTATCTTCCTTGAATGATGTAAAGGCTAAATAGTTTTTGTTTGTTTGTTTGTTTGTAAAAAAAATTAGTTTTTGTTAAAACCATTTTAGTGTAATGATTGGAATTTTTGGAAGATATTAAATGTGGATATACATAAATTTTTTTGCCTAATGAAATTTGACTCATCAATTGAAATTTTAGACAGGTACTTCATACAATGTGTTTAAGGGGATAGTTAGTACTAAGAATTTACCGAAATATAAACATATGTACAATCAATAATCCTTTTGTGATAGAAAACTTACTCTATAAATTGTTCTAAGTAATATTTGTAATATCTCTCGCTAATATTTTATTTTAATTTTAGAGAATTCCTATCACACTTTCAAGTCATTATAATGAGTGAAAATTGAACTTTTTGACTCAATATAGCATGTTTCCTTGGTCCATTGCATAAAATGTAAAGTTCATTACATAATATTTACGTAACTCGTATTTACCTAAATAGTTGTAGAATTACATTGCATAAATCTTCTGTAATAGGTGTTTTATTTACATATTTAGAATTTACTTTGAGTTAAAAAAACTAAAAGTTGTTCTTCATAAAAAAAAGTGATAAGTTGTTCTTCATTAAAAAAGGGTAATGACTATTTATTAGCCAAACTTTTTTCAGATTATTTTTTATTAGTCAAACCTATCGAAATACTAAAAATTAGCCGAACATTTTGTAATGCATCAAAATATTAGTCATTTTTATGTTATCGTCTATAATTTTGTAACTCTTTTCTAAGTTAAAATACTAAAATTTTGGAATGTTAACCTCTATGTATATCTTCCAAGTAACTATCATCTTGCCAAGTCAATAAAACTAACAAAATTGCTAACTGAAAATTAATATTTTACTAATTATTAGTAATTCAATAGGTTTGACTAATAAAAAAAATGTGAAAAAGATTTGGCTACTAAATAGTCATTACCCTTAAAAAAGTGAAAAGTTGTAACTGAAGTCTAACATAACACATTTGTTCAAATCTTACATAAGAAATAACTGTGATTACATAACCTTCACCAAACGTATTTATGTTGAATAATCGTTGTAAAATGGTGTTATGTAATGCTCACAAAATATGTAGTGTTTTATTTAGATATGATACAGATATTAGCGCAGTGTCATTCAAATATTAAGTCGTTATGAAAATGGTAGGTAACATATCCGACTTTACTTATCAATTCATTTTGACATGCAATGTGATTACATAAAGTGCAAAGTTGTTATTGTAGTCTTACATAACACATATTTCAACTCTTTCTTGTATAATAGTTTAGTAAATATTGTTATGTAAGGCATTCATAGTGTAGTGATATAAATTTAGCTTTGGGGTTAGTAGTGGTAGTAATCATCATAAAAAAAAAAAATGAGAGGAGCTCTCTCCTCTCTTCTCAATTGGCTTCGCAGGCTTGGTGATCGCCTGTTGATTCTCCTCTCTGCCATCCTGCTGACGAGTTTGAAGAACCAGCATGAGCGACGTTGCGGTAATACTGGGGATCGGACGTTCGGCGATCCTAGTTACAGGCACGCGACTTCGAGGCGTCGGAACCTTTTGTGGTATCGTTGTCCTACTCGTGGGAAACGAGCGCTCTGTAAACGAAAATGGGCGCAGTTGTGCGAGGATTATCATTCCTCGAGTGATATGTTATCTTCGATTACCAGCCCTGCGAAAAAATGCAGGCTCGGTAGAACTTATGGATGGAGATTTTGGCTCCCATCGTCGTTTGAACCGGTAGGCGATCCGTCGCTGTTATCCGAGAACGGCGAGTGTAACAATGGTGGTAGTAAGTTTATGGGGACAAATGTCGACCTGCTCAGCCAGGGGGACCGGGACTTTGTGGCGGAGGCGATGGAGGTTCGCTCCCTATCCATCCGTCGTCCACGACGTTGTGCCCCGGCGAGGTCGATTAGATCGACGGCAGCTGTGCCCCCCGGCAGGACCTCGTGGATCTTACACGCCGGATTCTGCGATTGGGGTAGTAACCGTTTCTGGGCGAGATGCTCGGAATTGATCCCCCCTGGATTATCGGGATTGTGGGATTGGTACCAGTGTATCTGATCCCAACGTAAAGATCCCTATCATGCCCCTAATCTGCTTAGGAATCCTATTCCTACTTGCCCTCTAACTCTGTCTCTCACCGTGACCCAACAAGAGTCCAAGAAGAGGGTCGAGACTTTATTTAAACCCCCTGCGCAGAAACTGAACACCATAAACTCTTCTCGGCAAAATCCTGCTGCGGTTGGAATATCGGAGTTCTTGTTCTCTGCTGTTGGCGTCGGGTCTTCGGAGCTCTTGCTTTCGTTGGATAGCTGCTCAGGTAATTATTATTACCTCTGGGATTCCGCGCCTCCTCTTTCTTATAATACTATGATGATTGATCAAATACCCGTTAAGCTCCCGCCGACCTCTTTGTCGGACGCGATGCTAGGGTCGGGCCCTCCGATTATTACATGCACTCTTCATATTATTGCCAGGTGCGGTGCACGATGGCGCACATAACTGATGATCAAGTGGTCCAGTTCTCCCTCGAGGAGGTTCAATCAACCCGTTTCCGAGCTTCCCGCTCCCTTTTAGGTCGGCTGTTCACAAATGACCAAGTTAACACCTTGGAGCTGCGGAACGATCTGCTGGATGCATGGAAGATTCGTGGCCAGCTGAAGGTCCTGAAGACTAAGCAGGGGCTCTTTGAAATCATCCTACCAAATGAGGAAGCCAAGAAGTGGGCTCTGTCCCGCAACCCATGGATTATCAAGGACCGACTGCTGGTCCTTCGGTATGGGCTCCGGTGATCACGAAAGGCATTTTTGATGAGATGGCGAAGGCTCCGTTCCGTGTCCAGTTATGGGAAGTCATGGAGGATTGCTGTACCAAACCTTTTGGTCAGAAAATTATTGCGACCACTGTTGGGCCGGTGCTGGAGTCAGGAATCTTTGTTTGCAAGGATTCTGGAAAGCGACTTATAAAGGTTAACACTACTATAGATTTCTCCAAGCCTCTCCGATCGCAGCTGATGGCGGTTAGTGATGAAGTGGATGGCTTCTGGGTAAGCCTCAAGTACGAGTTTCTCCCGAGCTTCTGCTTCCATTGTGGCCGAGTTGGCCATGCGCGGCGTGAATGCGGGTTTGACCCGCCGAAAGGGAAAGAGAGGTATGGCCCTCATATGATCACAAAGAAGTTGGGCAGGAAACTTTATGAAGATGATGGTGACGATCTTCCCCTTGGGGGTTCCCGGCGTTCGGTTTGGATCAACCAGCAGAACCACCCTAAGTTGGCGGTGGGGAAGAGTGAATCGCACTCGGGGCCTCGGGGTCGTCACCAATCCTCGACGAGGGCTGTTCACCATGCTCCCTCCCATACTTCCTTGGGTTCGGTCTCCCAGGAGGAGCCGGTCTCACAACGTGGAAAAAGGTCGGGTCGGTCTCCAGGTCGGCGTGGAAGCCCGGGTGGGATTATCATTAATAGGCACCCCAAACTGAGACTGGGGAGTGCTCGCCAAAATCAGCTAGGGCGAAATAAAGGGAAGGGTGCTGCTGGTGCTCGTGACGCAGAGGAGATGATGATTCCCCAGGTGGAATCCCCGTGTGATGAGGACGTGACGATAGCAGGTGCTCAGGGGTCGCTGATCCATGCAGAGACGCGTCGCCGACGTCTTCTCCTTGAGGCGGATTCGGATGACGATATGATAGATGCATCACAAGGTGCGGTGGATGGAATGCAATCGAATAGGGAGGACGAAATTTTGCTGGGACCTGGCCATGGTGGTGCTCCTACGGCGGCTTGCGACGACACTCCGATGAAAAGGAAACCGAAACCCCGCCGTCCGAAGCTTCCTCCGCTGAACCAGGCGGGGGAGCGAGCGGCTTCACAAGCTGATGTGATCATGGGGGAGGCGCCACCTGTGCTGGTTGATGCCGTGGCGTGGCTTAGGCCGGGGTGTCCTCCTATGGGTCCGGTGGGTAGTCCTCTCCCTAAGTTGGCGGGGGAGAGTGCCCTGTCGAAGAGGAAGCCGAGACGGGGGAAGGCCCCGCTGCTGAAGATTGAAAGTGATGGGGCTGTGCCCCGTGATGCTGGGACGGATGCTGGGTCTGAGGCCAGGGGAATGGAGCAGCCGCAGTCAGGCCCCTCGCGTGGCAAGCGAAAGTCGAAGAAGGCTGTGGGTGATGGAGTTGTGGTGCATGGGGCTGTGTTGAAGAAAATGGTGCCCAAGGGGGACGTTACTTGTGATTCCAATATGGGTGGAGATATAGTGAAGCCCGGATGTGATAAGGATGGAAAAATGAGTTCTCCCCATGCATCGGTGGGAGACTCGGATGGATCAGGATCGGAGGATGAAGCCCAGCGCTTTATGATCGAAAAAAGGATCCCGCAGGCGGTATCCCAAAAGAAAGATACTCCTTCCAAAGGCCGGGTTAGCCGAGTGGTAGAAGCTTTTGAGGCAGGGTTGGCCATTGCCGATAAGGTGGAGGAGCAGCCCTTGGATGGAGGCAGTGGCATTATTACTGGTACAGGGAGTAGTGACCTTGCCGGTCTGGAGACTGGGGATCTGGATGAATATGGATCTAATATGCTCACCCCGCCTATGGGGATTCTGAAAAGGCCCCTAGAGGATGTGGAGGGAGAGGTGGGTGTCCCGCCAACCCCCAAGAAGCAATTTGTGGAGATAACTGATAATAATGAGAAGGTGGAGGAAGCCATCCTGGAATGGCCCCAGCCCGATAAATGAAGCTCCTCGCCTGGAATGTGAGAGGAATTGGACCATCCCTCACGTTCCAAACTGTTGTAGGATTAGTTCGTTCGAATAAGCCAGATCTCGTGTTTTTCTCTGAAACACGATCGAGTCGGCGTGTTGTTTCCCGTCGTATGCGGGGTTTAGGTTTTGATATTTCCCAGTGTTTTTTTGTGGATGCAATTGATGCGTCTGGTGGGTTAGTTATAGCTTGGTCCCCCGGAGTTGATGCTTCGGTGATTTATCATTCCAACTTCTGTATTTGCTCCAAGATTAATGAAGTCAATTTTTCTTATATTGTGATTTGTGTTTATATTAGCTGTCGTTCTGATATTCGAGCTGGCCAGTTGGCCCACCTCCGCGAATTTTGCTCTTCTATTACACTTCCTTATGTGGTCATTGGCGATTTCAATACGACCCTTCATATGAGCGAAAAAGATGATGGGAACCCGTGGAATGCTGCTCACTCGATCAGTCTGCGTGATTTTATTCATGACCTGGGCCTGCATGATCCCGGTTTTCTTGGTGGCCCTTTCACTTGGACTAACCGTAGGATGGGTAACACTTGCATTCGGGAATGGCTGGATAGGGCCCTTTCCTCTCAGACCTGGGTTGACCAGTTCCCTGAGACCTTGGTTAAGCATTTCACGGACCAAGGCTCTGACCATCGTGCGCTCCTCCTCTCGGATAAGCCCTACGCTTGATGCCCGTTTCGGTTTGATGCCCGTTGGGCGGATAACCCGGAGGTTCGAGCCATGGTTTGTTACGTTTGACAGGAGGAGATTCAGGGAATGCCCATGTTCTGTCTTTGGGAACGTCTCAAGCGCCTCCGCCATTTGTTATATGACTGGAGTAGGGCTGGCACTACCAATTCTCTGCGGAACATCAGAACTATTCAGAGTGAAATTGAGAGGATCAAAGGCGTCCATCCTATTGACTGGGATGTGATTCGTGATCTGGAGATGGAATTGAATCGTCAGTGGGAGGCGGAGGAGGCTTATTGGCAGCAAAAGTCGAAGGTCCACTGGTTGAAGAAGGGTGATCAAAATACAACTTATTTTCATACCGTTACCAGAGTTAGGCGTAAAAAGAATTTTGTGGAGGGCCTTCGTAGTGAGAATGGGGAATGGGTAACAGAGGAGCATGGGAAGGCTCACATTGCAACATCTTTCTATCAGCATCTCTTCTCTTCGGAGAACCAGGTACCTAACATGGCGGATCGGTGGCATCTCTGCCAATTGCTCGTAAGGTCACGCCTGAGATGAACGCTAGACTAACGGCGGAAGTTCTCCCTAGTGAGGTCCGCCGAACGGTGTTTGCAATGGGGTCGAAACAGGCACCGGGTTCGGATGGTTTCACTGGCAAATTCTTCAAATCCTTCTGGGATATTGTGGGTGCTTCGGTGGTGGATGCGGTGTGTTCATTTTTTGCGACTAGCAGACTACTCTGGAGTTTTAATCACACCTGGCTCACCTTAATCCCGAAGGTGGATACGGTGGAATCGATGCGACAATTACGCCCTATTAGCCTGTGCCAGTTTGTTTATAAGGTTATTACCAAAATCATGGCTGAAAGACTTGCTTGCCTCTTGCCGCAAATTGTCTCCGAGGGTCAGAATGCTTTTATTAGAGACCGGCAGATTGTTGAAAATATTCTCCTGGAATATGAGTTAATGCACTATTTGAAAATCAAAACGCGTGGTAAGAAAGGTTACATGGCTCTAAAGGTTGACATGGAAAAGGCCTATGATAGAGTCGAATGGACTTTTCTTCTATCAGTTTTGGAGAAAATGGGCTTTAATTCCACCTGGCGAGGATGGATTCATGAATGTCTTCGGTCTGCCTCCTTCTCTATCCTCATGAATGGCACCCCCTCAGGATATTTCACTTCATCCAGAGGGTTTCGGCAAGGTGACCCGTTGTCACCTCTCTTATTTGTGCTCTGCACAGAGGGTTTTGCGGCGCTTCTTCGGAAAGCTATTCTAGATGACCGTTTGGGGGGGGGGGGTGAAAGTGGCCCCTCGTGCGCCCCGAATTTCTCATCTCTTCTTTGCTGATGATTCTTATCTTTTTCTACGTGGCACTCTCCAGGAATGTGAGAATTTGATTGAAGTTCTGAATGAGTATGAGGAATTGAGTGGCCAGCGGGTGAATTTGGAAAAATCGGCTGTTTGCTTTAGCCGAAATGTTGTGCGCGCGGATAAGGATTTCTTGGCTACGGTTTTGGGTGTGGGAGCAGTAGGGGTTCATGATAAATACCTGGGTCTTCCCACATTGTTTGCGCGTTCTAAATTGGCCACGTTCAGGTATCTGGAGGAGAAGTTATTGGCGCGGTTGCAGGGATGGAAACAGAAGACTTTATCCTGGGCAGCAAAGGAGACATTGATCAAGTCCATTGCTTTGGCTCTGCCACTGCATGTGATGTCATGCTTTAAATTGCCTCTCTCTTTGTGTCGCCTATTAGATAAACATGTAGCCCGCTTTTGGTGGGGCGTTACTGAGGATCATTTTCGTATTTGGTGGATGTCCTGGAGGAATATGTGTCGGAGTAAGCATGATGGGGGATTGGGATTTCGCCACTTTGAGCAGTTTAATCAGGCGCTACTAGCTAGGATGGGTGGCGCCTTCTTACTGAACCCCAGTCTCTTTTGGCTCAGGTTTACAAAGGCAAATATTTCCCTACAGGCACGTTTCTTGAAGCTCAGGCTCGGTCTCGCCCCTCGTGGGGATGGCAAAGTATCCTGTATGGGCGGGAGCTTCTTGAATAGGCATTGCGGTGGAAAATTGGTGATGGTCGGTCTGCTTCCCTCCTCCATTCTAATTGGATTCATTCTCTTCAATTGGACCCTCCTCGATTTAATCCTAGGGTCTTACCAGATGAGGGCTCCTTGACTGTTTCGGAGGTAATCCGTCAGGGGGAAAGGGTTTGGGATGACCAGAAACTGAGCCAATGGTTTGACCCACCAACCTGCGATGCCATCAAATCTATACCTCTCCCAAGGCGGCCGGTAGACGATAGGCTACTCTGGCATGCCACTCCGGATGGAGTGTTCTCGGTCAAGTCTGCCTATCATTTAGCGGTTTCTCTTGATAAGCGCAGGGGGGGTTGGAAATCGATGGTTAGTTGGATGGATAGAATGAGCTGGATTCGTGTGTGGGAAGCGAAAATTCCTCCTAAATTGAAGGTCTTTCTTTGGAAAATTCTTAACCGGCTGCTGCCTACTACGGAGGCTCTTATTGAGAAACGGGTCCCTGTTCATCCCAGGTGCCCTGTGTGCTGGGCGGAGTCGGAAACCATGGAGCATCTTTTTCTTGAGTGCCCAGTTGTTTGAGCCCTTTGGGATTATTCAGGTCTGGCGCACTTAGGAGAAGGCTTTCCTCACCATACGTTCCCTTTGTTCCTTAAACGGCTACTGTCAGTGGTCCACCAACCTACGGTTGTTATGGGCGTTGTGGCTATCCTTTGGAGGATCTGGCGGTCGCGGAAATGGGTTGTCTTTGAGGGCAAGCAGTTCGGGTTTCCGGCCCTCATGCGCCAATTTCAACAACAGTATGATGAGTGGGTCCGGCTTCCAATGGATAGGCCTCCTGCACGTATCCAGAGGGAGCAGCTCCATTTGAGTCAGGATGGGGTGAACGGGGTTGTGTGCCGTTGGGATGGGGCGGTTAGATTGGGTTCGCACTCGGCTGGGGGTGTAGTGCTTTTCGCTACGGATGGTGCTATTTATTGGCGAGGGGAGTGCAGTTTCCGTGTTTTGATGATCCCTTGGTTGTAGAGTTGGTTACGCTTCGTGAAGCGGTGCTGTGGTGTCAGTCACTTGGTTTTGCGGAGATGGTCTTTGAAGGAGATGCGAAGGTTATTATTGATAAAATTAATCAGGCGGATGCGCGGGATAGTCGGTTTGGAGCAGTGTTGGAGGAGCTCATTCAGATTCTTGGCAACACTCCTGGGTTTAGTGTTAGATTTGTAGGTCGGCATAACAATAGGGTAGCCCATTCGGTGGCTAAGAAGGCCCTCTCTTTGTATCCGGCTATGAGTCGTGCGTTTGATTTCCGGACCTGGCTGTTTTCCAGGGTGTAACTATGTTTTTTGATCAATATATGATTATCTTTTGTTAAAAAAAAAAGTGTAGTGATATAAAATTATATATAATTGGGTGTTAATACAAGGGTCTCTTCCCTTGTATTATCGATGTGATACTTGGATTGCCCATAATAATCATCTCCTCAAGACAAAGACCACGTACTTCGTGTCCTCCCATCAGCGGTTACCTTGATTTGTCAAACCAAATGTAGATCACCTTTGATCTACCAGACAGACGCAGACCTCCCTTGATTCGCCAAACAAACGTAGATCTCTTCTGGATTCACCAAATAGACGAAGATCTATCCTGAGGTCACTGAATGAGGGTCCCACGAAACTAACGTCCACCTTCCTGTACAGAACCATGCTCTGATACCACTTGTCGAAATCAGGCAGCTCCATTAGTACGATATTGTCCGCTTTGTGCCAAGCCCAGACAGTTTTACTCTTGGGTATCCTCCCCAAAAGGCCTGGTACTAATGAGCTTGGTGGACACTTATATACAAGTGTCTCTTCTCTTGTATTACCGATATGGTACTTGGACTGTCTCGTAACAAAACTCTTTACTAAGTATTATAGATTGAAATAATTCTTGTCGTGTATGTTATGTTGGATATTCTCTTCAAATCATTCTTTAATTTCATCTTCCTTGAAACCATCTTATGACTTCTGATGTTTCATGCGCTATTCAAATGGGTTACATAATAGATAGGTAAGGTCTTTGTCTATTTTGTGTAATCAATTTATTTGTTTGTTTCATGAATTTTAGAAATTCGATCGACTTTTATGATTCTCTTGCTCATATTTTTCCATTAATCATATTATTTTGAAGAAATTTAGTGGTGTAAGCTTCTTGAAGTGTGCTGCAACATAAACGTCAAATGAGAGATATTTTAGTTTATATAAACATCATTATCTATTTATAGTGTTCATCTGTTGCCGATTAATTCTCAATGAAGCTTTATTTTTTGAAACTCCATGTATGCGCATAAAATAGTACAATTTTTGACCACCAATTTGTAGATTATTTCATTTTTTTTTATAGAGTAGTTAGTCATATATATAATTTAGAGTTACTTGGTTTAATATGAAAGAAAAAAATTATTAAATAGGTCGGAGTTTGCATGGATGCATTGAAATAGTTATATGCATTATCATGATGAGTGCCACAGTAAAGGAAAAAAAATCATTAATCCCTTTTTTGTTCAAATTCATTCTTCCAAACGCACCCTCTGGTCACCACCATCTTGGTTGTCGTCGTCATCGCTATTGTCGCCCCACACGCCAATTACCTCGGAGGTAAGATCCCCACCACCTAGATGGCTGGCGACGTGTAAAAGGCCGATGACGTGTGAAACACATGTCGTCGGGGATGGTCCGATGAGTTTTTCACATGTCACCGAGCATGGTCCGACGGGTGTTTCACGTCAGCGACATTATTTGCGTGACAATCTACTCTCCTCGACGGTGGCATAGGGTCGATGATGGTCGGCGAGGCTGGGCGATGGTCTACGAGGGTGGACTCTAGTTGAGAACGATGGTCGGCACGGGTGAATGTTGGTTGGAAACTGTGGTCGGAGAAGGCTTTGTTTGGAAGATGAAGGTTGTGAATTTTGTTACAAGGGGTATGATTGTAGATTTCAATATTTAGGGCTACAAATAAGGTAATTTTAGGGCTACAAATAGTAATTTAGTTAATATATTATATTCAAATAACATTCTGACCAAGGGTAACTAACTAGTATTCCAAAAACAGTTGTATTCTCGTGACTCTCTTTTCATATATAAAAGTTGTTATAAAATGTTTTTGAACCAATATTTCATCAAGGTAGAATGGACTTTTTTCTCTCTTTGCAATTCATTCTATTTCAAGCTTCTATATTAGTTTGGACATGTTAAGATTGCTTGGTATTTACGCTAAACAAACTCATTTGTATGCCACCACTATTAGTCATCTTGAACTTGATAGACGAGCACATCTATTATTCCTAAAATTCATTTTGATCTACACTTTTGTGCTTCACAATTGTCGTTAGTATCGTATAAAAGCTAATATTTCCTGAAACGTACATTGATTTTCCTTCCAATTATATTCATTATCGATATGAAGTACGGAAAATAGGTACAAGTCACTAATAAATACAAAAAAAATTGCAACAACCCGCCACAGAGCAGTGGCAAATTCATGTAATTAATTGACTCACATTTTCCCTCCAAAATTATGGTAGCATGTCCAAAACTGAAGAATACTTAACCAAAGATTCGTTTTAAAATCTAACCATATTCACCTCAAATATGACATTTCCTCCCTTTGATACTAATTGAAATACATTTTATATCGATACGTCGCAGAGCGCGGATCAATTATCTAGTAACTTAAAAATACAAGTTCAGTTTAAAAGATTTTTTTAGAAAACCAAAACACCAATGTATGATAATATTCCTCTGTTATTAAATACATTTTGATTGATAACTAGTGGGATAAGGTCTTGGAGTGAAATATATTGCCATATGCTAGAAAAGCCAATTAATATCCTCTATTCTTTACTCTCTACTTCAACACTGAACGAATGATTTCGTTCTCTAAAAAAAGGTTGAGTCACAAGAACGAAAAATGTGTTCCGACTCTGTTTGCCATGGTGCTGCTGTTTTGAGTCAAGCATCTTAGGTTTTATCTTAATTCCCAAATGGAAAGGAGGACTTGGGCTCAAAGATCTAGCATTGCTTGTGCCACACGTCTACTATATATGGTTGCTTTTAACGCAAGCAAGCTGGTTCATCGACATCATTTTTCGGAACGATTTTGATGGTAAGAACATGTAATCTTATTGACTAGCAAAACAATTTTACAGCAGCACATATATAACAGGCATCAGGCTCTCTCGCTCAAATGTTTATAAAATGAATCAACACACTCACTAGTTTGCTTATGTTACAGTAAAATAGGCACAAAAAAATTGTAGGTGACGGGCTTCAAACAGATCTATCTTCTCTGGAAGTTGAAAGACCTGATTGAGTAGGCAAAGATGAAAGCAAAGGTGGCAACCAATCCAACCATGACGGCAGCAATTACTCCCAAGAAATCATGCTTGAACCCGAAGTATCTCCGCAAGAAATCCTCAACAGCTTCCCCAGTTCCTTCCATCGGCGTCCTCACATCTCCGTACTGCGACACGATCAGCCCGTACAACGTCCACGAGATCGGGTTGGCCCAGTAGTTCCACCTCCACCACACTGGAATTGTCTGCACACAACACCAACATTCACAACATGGTCAATCACAGGAGCCTACTACTTTTAATTCATCGATAGCGATGACTGATGCAAACTATTTAGACTTACCGGTCTGGGGATGATGAATCCTGCGAACAGATTCCAGATGGAGTAGAAGAAAGTCGAGATGATGGAGGCGATGTGGTGATTCGGTGTGATTGCGACGCTCATCATCCCATAGTAGGTGAAGTAGAGGAGGGTGAAGTACATGATGAAGAGATACCACATGACCTTCTTGACATCCCACTCGAACCCAATCATGGCGTATGTGATCAATCCATAAACCAAAGCCTGAGCTAGGACGTACGGGATCTCGATGATCATCTGTGCATAAGCATATGGCAGAGCTGAGTACATTCCTGCTGCTCGCTCCCTATAGAACACGGTCCTTTCAACGGCTACCACTGGCTGTACCGAGGATGCATTCTGGACACCGAGGAACAACACCGCGGAGAACATTGCTCCCATGGCATTGAACAGGTCTTGGTTCCTGGATGTTTTGCCACCTAGATCCCAGAACATGGTCCCGAACATGAGGGCAATGAAGGTCGTGAACAAGAATCTGACCGCGGTGTATGGAGGGTTGCGCCAGTAGGACCAATGTTGCTTCCATAGGCAAGCCATGCACTGTGTCAAGAATGGTTGCGAGTATTTTGTTGGGAAGTAGAGTTCTTTGGCACCCGGGGCTGCTTTGCTCAGGTCCTTGATGAGTGCCTTGTTCCTCTTGTAGAGGTCCGAGTTTCTGTAAACATTGGTGAAATCGACACCTAGAGCTATCTCTTGTGTTGTGGTGGTCACCTCTAACATCCAAGTTGCTGGGTTGTAACCGTCTTTGATCTTGCTCACTCCTTCGATTTCCTCAAAGTATTTCACCAAATGGGCGGATTGGCGTCCCAATGGACCCACGTATATCTCTTGCCCTCCTCTCTTCAATAGGAACAACTGTAAACAATTGCAGAAAACAAAGTTTAAATGTGTAACCAGCAGCATGTGTGGAGTTTCCTTGCTTCTCACATAGTGATGCTAATGGAGTAATGATTTTTTACCTCATCGAAAGCTTCAAAGATGTCAATGCTGGGCTGATGGATGGTGCATACAACAGTTCTACCGGTGTCCACGGTGTTTCTGACAGTTCTCATGACAATGGCAGCAGCTCTAGCATCCAACCCTGAGGTTGGCTCATCCATGAAGATGATGGATGGATTTGCCACCAACTCGACCGCAATGGTAAGCCTCTTGCGTTGCTCAGTGGTCAACCCGCTCACACCAGGGAGTCCCACCAAAGAGTTACGCAATGGGTTTAACTCCACAAGGTCCAACACTTCTTCAACAAACATCTGTTGCATACATATAAATGGAAATTTAGATAGATTCATTATCCATATATACGAATAGATTAAAAGTTAGAACAAGCAACTTTGTTGGGGATGGAAGCTTACCATTCTCGTTTTTTTATCAACTTCTTGGGGCAAACGTAACCAAGCTGAATAGACTACAGACTCATAGACTGTAACTTGTGGAGAGTGGATATCATTCTGCTCACAATATCCTGAAATCCTAGCAAATGTTTCTTGCTTCTTGGGGAACCCAGAAATGGTGATGTTCCCTTCAATGTAGCCACCGGTTTTTCTTCCAGCAAGCACATCCATGAGAGTGGTTTTACCAGCACCACTAACTCCCATCAATGCTGTCAAAACACCCGGCCTAAAAGCGCCACTAACACCCTTAAGAAGCACCAGTTTATCTTCAGCAACACCTTGGGCTTTCATTTCCTGCAGACCAAATGAAAAAAGAGAAATGCTTAGTTACTCTTGGACGCAAATGACAAGAACCAAGCCTGCTACAATACTGCTCTGTGAAGTAACTAACCTGTGGCATATCAACAGAATATATGACATCATCGAAGGTGATGGAGTGAGGCTCGAATGGAAGAACCATTCCTTTCTTCTTGGTCCCATTGGTCTCATCATCTGATGCATCCGTTACACCGGTCCTGTTTTGTGACATCTCAATAGCTCCTGCTGAAGCGGTGGCCTCAATGGAGTCCGCAGGTATGACCGCCTTAGGCTTATCGAATTCTATAAATATTTAACACATCGAAGCAATATTTATGAGGACAAAGATTTCTTGCGGTAGAAGCATGAACTTGAACAATGAAGGAACTTGGCTGAGTTACTTACGATCCAAGACAGTAAGAGCAATAGCAAAAACGATGTTGAATAGGAACAGGAATCCTACAGTTGCTCCTACTCCTAGCCAATACCAATGTGGCTCTGTGAAGAAGGCACGGGACTTCAACACTTGAATTCCCAGTGATTCTGTCGAAGTTGAGTTTGCTGGAACCTGGATTTAGTGAGGGAAATGAAGATGAAATTAGTCCAATGAAGAGCCAAACCAAAAGAACTCTGAAAGGAGCGAATTTGTAATATAATTGCAGGTGAAAATAAGGAAGTTACATGGCTCCAACTGTGTCCAAGGAACTCATTAACGGCTATTGCATTCTGCCCGTACATCATGGGTGATGCCCAATACGCCCAAATCCACCATTTCTTTACATCCTCTGTAATATTAAGCCAAATATATTAGGTTTAAGACATAAGTACTTTCGATGAACATTTAAATGCGAAGTACAAAGGAAAACAATGTTCACCAACCTCGTGATAGGATGAATCCACTCAATGCAAAGAGAAGAAGCAGAACAAATGAACCAAAGGTGTTGGCAACGATCATGTTTCTTCCAGTTGCGGCAATGAATCGGAAAAGAGCAGATGCCATTTGATTGATTGCCACCAACACCACATAAAGCCTAATCAACCTGCATTATCAATGTCAAACCACATGGTTATTTAGAAACAATTAAGTAATACAGAACCTACAAACCCAAAATTACTATTACTATGATCCAAGAACCCCTAAAGTACCTTCCAAAGTTGGGATCAAACCCAATGACATAGTAAGTCATGAAGACCCAAACAGCAACTTCAAGGAAGGTGACAGGAATCTTCAGGATCCATGGCGGGATGGAGTATATCCATGGTGGGTAGAAGAACAGATTCCTTTGCTTGTAAAACACCGGGAGCTTTGCAATGGTCATGGAAAGCTCAGCCATTCCATTAAACATGATCATAATAAGTGTGAAGAAGAGAGCACCCACGAAAATGCCTCCATCTTGGATTGTGTCTCTATGCATTTCGGTCCGGAAGAAGACTGTCATAGCCATCAATGCCATGATGAAAAGCTGAGTAAGCTTGAATACATAGACGAAAGAGTTCCTCTTCATGAGTAGTAATTCTCTTGCAAAGTTAGCCTTGAGCAACTCCTTGTTTCCTATTCCATACTTTTTGGTTGCCAAAGCAGCAGGGTGGCTCTTGGTTCTGTCATAAGGAACTGACAGCTCATCTCCAATCTTCCTTCCTATATGGAAGGACTGGAACGCCTCTGCAAACTCCTTCGATGTTATGAAACGGTAAGGCTGATCCCTTCTAGCCCAATACTGCTTCTGATCCTTCTTTGATGTGACCTGAAAAAAAGTGGAAGAGATTCATAAGTCATCAATTTTGGATACTGTTTTGCCAATGCCTGTATTTTTTTTTCTTCTTCCAATTATATACTCACTTCTTGCAAGAAATCAGCAACTCCTTTCCTGTCAGGACACTTGAAACCCATGTGCTCAAAGAACTCGAGCACATTTTCTCGAGGGCCTTGATACGCAACCTGTCCATCTGACACCAGGATGATGTCGTCAAAAAGGTCGTATGTCTCGGGAGCAGGCTGGAGGAGGGAAATGACTGCAGTGCCATTGAGGATGTGATTCTGCTGCTTCAATGAGTTCACAATCTGGAATGTTGTGGAACTGTCCAAACCGGTTGAGATTTCGTCCATGAACAATGCCCGTGCTGGTCCAACCAGCATTTCACCTGTAGTGACACGCTTTCTTTGTCCACCAGAGATACCTCTGATCATCTCATCACCAACAAGTGTGTCTGCACAAACTTCCAGCCCTAAGATCTGTATAGAGCAATGGATTAGAAACTTTCTCTAGCTGGGTTCATTTATGAACTGTTAAAAGAGCACTAGCATAGCAAACGTGATGTTACCTTTAAAACATAGTCTGTGACGACATTGCTTTCCAGACCTTCTGTTGCAGCAGCCTAATGGTATCAGAACATTACAAAACAAATATTATTGGTCAAATACAAAGTCAAGAATCATCATTCCGTCAAGTTCCAAAGTAACATAAATAAATCTCAGACCAAGTCAAATTTGGAATTTTTCAAATGTGACATTATATAATACTTTTAGTTAAGACTATATGGCTGCAATAATGAAAAGCCTTCTTGACCCACCTTCATGAAGATATCAATATCAGGATCAGGTTTAATATTTGCTGCCTTTTCTCTTCTGGATAACTCAGCCAACATATCTGCAAAATTTCCCCACAATATGTTGTGATTTAGCTAGCAGCCCATAATCGAACATTAAACGAATTGAAAGATCGAAATGATAGAAAGAAAGAACAAACCATGAAGAGATCCAACTCCTTGGACTCTGGCCGCGAAAGCCAAAGTTTCCCTAACAGTCAACTCTCCCATGTGAAGATCATGCTGACTGATGTAAGCTGAAGTTTTCTGGGGGATGAATTCATGCATGTCGTGACCATTGTAAGTCACTCTCCCTGAAACCTTGAGATTGGGATCCAGCCTTCCAGCCAAAGATAGCAACAGCGTTGTCTTCCCAGAGCTCGGAGGACCCAGAAGCAGAGTCATTCTCCCGGGCTTGATGACTCCACTAACATCGTTGAGGATTGTCAGATGTCTCTTTTTGTTGGGTAGGAGGTGGAACATGTCCAAGATACTCTATTATAGATTGAGAATCAAAATATTTATCGTCAGCTCCATTCAGCTGGAAAAAAATTAAGCAAAGAAACAAACTTCCATTTGGATGAGTGAAAAAAAGCTTACCGTGAAGATCCCTATAGTGAAATTGGTGAAGGTGGGCAGAGATTTGCTCCCAACTGTAGCTACTGCTTCAACGTTGAGATTCTCGTATCGAACTTCGATCGTAGGTAGTTCTACTCCAACCCTTTACACACACAAAAACAATGCCCAAATTCAGAATCGGGAAAAGCAGAGAAAATACGAGAAAAGAAAAAACAGAGTTCCCCCCCCCCCTGTTCTCAGTCTAGTTTCCTTCTAGTTCCCATATACAAAATTCACACTCTAATATTAATTCTAAAGAAAACATAACCTTCCATCGATCCTCTAAGCCTCTAAAAAGGTAGGATCGCAGCATGCAGTAAGATTTTTCCACACTTTCAAGCTAACAGCTAAAAACAGAGTTCCTCTGTTTCTTGTCCAACCAGAAAACAGAGCAAGTAAAAAAGCACCAACCTGTCAATTCTGTTCTTGAGCTTCATCAAGAACTTCTCGTTGTCCTGGTCAGCAACCTGAACAAGTCGATCGAGGAGAACTTTCCTTTCCTCGACGCCGAGATTTTGTACATCGATCTCGCTGAGCTCAGTCTTGGAAGCGCTGGCCAGTATGCCTTTCCTGAGCCGATCGTAAGTGGGGAGCTTCTCCAGAGCAGCCCACTTCAAAGCTTCCTCGTCGTCTTCTTCCCTCGAAGAAGCAGAGAAAACATCCGACGGATTGTTTCTCCAGACGGAGGCCGACCCGCCTCGCCGCAGACTGTTCCTTGCTTTGAACAGGTCGCCACCCTCCATTTCTGGGGCGATGGAGCAACAGCCAGACCCAAAAATCAAGAACGGCTGCTGCAGGAGATGCCGAGGTGGTTGTTGAACAAAATGGGAGTAGAGGAAATGGGATGGAGGAAGGGTTTTGGGGAGGTGAGAAATATGGCCGTTTCTCTGTTGCTCAGAATGGCTGAATGGGAAGGAAATCGAGGTTTGTTTATACGAGGCGGGGGCGGCGGGACGGGTTATTATTAGTCGTTTCTGATGGCCGTACCGTTGTGGCGGCAATTGGAAAAGTCAAGCTCGGATTAGTCATAGCCTTTGAATTATGCGTGGGCTCCACTTCTTTTCCTTCCTTGCCCCTGAAGTTTGAAAGAATTTGGCTTTGTTAGATTTCATTTGTTTGGGGACTATTCTGTAATAGACCAGTATTAATTATCTCCCATTCACGCGTGCGGCCAACCAAGGACTTAAACTGTGCTTAAATTCCATCCGCCGGGCGACCAAGAAAGAGAGGCTTTCAATTTCACGTATGTGTTATCTAGATACTTTAGTACTTGGATATTAGTTCATGTATTTTGAATATCAATTAGTATCTGCTAACGAATCTTCAAGTTAGCAGATTAACTTTTCCGCCTGTTGCATATGGGTTGTGCCCTCCATCAGTATCTTCCCATTTAACTAATGCAAATCAGAGAAATAAAAAGATGCCTCGTCTCTCGTCTGGGCTATGATTTCCTTTCAGTCCCACCAACTTTCCATCTGGAGATCCGGTGGTTAAAGATGCATAAATGGCAATGCATGTGTTCTTCCCCTTGAAATGATTTGCCTTGAGACTGACCAAAAGAGGTCAAAGATGTTGATAAAATCAAGGGCAAATACAATATATTAGCCATAACTATCAAGCAGCGGGGAATTATAGCCACAACTATCGAAATACAAATTACTAGCCAATCGTTAAGTTTTCGTTAACACTTCTGTTAGTAATGATGACTAAACTTTTACGATGGTGAGCTGGCTCCCACGTGGCAGTCATCATATCATATTTTTTACGATGCTGACATGGCCTTCTACGTTAAAAATGTGAAAACAGTAACGGGCTGTTAGCCAAATCTTGACCAACAACAATAGTTATGGCTAATAATTTGTATTTCGATAATTGTGGCTATAATTCCCCGCTACTTAATAGTTATGGATAATATATTGTATTTACCCTAAAATCAATGAGGAGGGGAGATTGAAGCATCGAGCGGAGATGGTATTCCCCATTATTGTTTATTTTATCATGTTGGCCCCAGTTTCGACCCTCATCGATGATTTGAGTGACGACTAAGAAGTTTTCTCTCTCTTCATGTCATATTTTTCTTATTCTTATTTGTCTTTCATCGTTTCTACACCAGTTTCTTTCTCCTAAAATGATTTTCATAGCGATTGCCCAATGCTTGTGTTATTTTTTCATTTTCCCATCCTTTTTTAATTTGGTTGCGTCTACCCATGTTTCCTCCTCTTCCAATGATCTGCATTGCGACTTGTCAAACTAGGCCAAAGATGAATCTCTGGCATGTTAGAGTTGTCGATCAAATCAACAAGGAGAAGGAGCATTGAAGTAACAAGTGGAGATGATTTTCCCCATCGTTGTTTATTCCATCGTTTAACACCAGTTTGAAGAATACTAGAGAAGGATATTCACTTCAAAATCACATTCGACTTGATATTTGCTTCCATAAACATGTTTTTTTGTTGACTCAACTGGACAAAGTCTTTTTCCAAGTATCTAAGTGATAACTTGCCTTGCTTGGAAAAATAATTCATCATACATAAGAAGGAATAGACCACATGATAGCTTATGCTATGAAATATCAGTATTTACAGAGCCACGCAACTCACCTTCATGGATTTTTTTTTTTAGAAAATATAAAATAATTTTTGTTTTTATTTTATGTCACGATCTTGTATTGTTTTCATGCAAGTTTAAGTGTTGTGTCCTTTGTTCTTTAGCTACTCCGATCTTTTTGAAAATGAATCATCTCAAAGCCCACTTGACAGGATAATTGTAAATTTTAGGTGAAAATCAATCATCTCATTTGAGGCTCCATGGTGGGCTCTTATATATGCTGGTGGCTTAGCTATTAGTAACAATAGACGTTTTCTTTCTCATTATGAAGTTGGTCATAGGTCAATTCAAGAATGTGATATCCCCGCGATTAGTTCTTCCTAGCTACAAAAAGATCCATCATTTGAAAATGTGATAAGTGACTTACTTTCTAAGTGCAGGTCCTTAACCATTCTTTCTTAAGGAGGATTTTAAAGCGTTGTGATTGGGTGATTTGAGTTTAGGTAGTTAGTGAGTAGTTATTAGTTATTGAGGAATTATTAGTTGTTAAGGGTATGCTGGGAATTATAAATAATATAAAATATGAATAATAAACCCTACTATTTTGAAACCCACGTCCTAACCCCGTCGGCTTTTCTCCCTCTCGGCGTAACAGGATACTCTCCTCAACATGTACAGCAGTCACCAGCCGTCTCCGCCGCCGGAGAATCATTGTCTATGTTTTCCGGCTGTCCATTCGTCAGCAGTATCCGGACGTCTCCGTCGTCGGCGCCGTAGCTTCCTGTTCACCGAAAAACCTAAACCCAGTTTCCCTTTAGGCCGCGCTCTGTCCCCACTCCCCAGTGTTTCTCGGCGTTGCGGCGTCCCACATCAACAGCTTACCGGCTTCCCCAGCCTGTTGCCCTGTTCCCCGTCGCACAAGCAGCAGCCTGATCGTGTAGCTTTCCGGCCCCGCTGTTCTTCTTCATCGCACGAGCAGCGGCAACATATTCCTTTTTTCCCTAGCGCTTCCCGGACGTGATTTCCGTTGGTCATCAATAAGTTTTGGGTCATTATCAACATATCAATAGTTTTCAGGTTATTATTAATAAGTTTCGGGTTTCATTTAATGGGTCATTATCAGGTTAATTTATTAACATTTTTGGGACAATTGTTAACAAGGTAACTTAACTTTATTAACGTTTATGCAAGGTAGCATTAAACGTTCATTTGATATATTATTAACAAAATACAAAAGCAGTGTCACCTGTTCATAGATATTGTTTTGGTTGTTTATACAATTATTATCAACGAGATCTTGTCATTTTTCAACGTAAATTATACAAATTTAACAATGAACAGTTGTAAAATTATTAACGGTTTTAAAAAATTGTTAACAATGTGATGAAACGTTATCAACGCTTATATGCAAGGTATCATTAAACATTTGTTCGTTGTATTATTAACAAAATAAAAAACATTATCATATTTTTGTATATAATTTGTTGGTTGTTTACGACATTATCAACGGTTATGTTAACTATATCTCGTCAATAACTTGATGAATGTCTTGTATGAAATCATTGTTAACTAAATCTCGTCATATATTCAAAAGACACAACCCACCTTCCATTCCCTCAATTTCATCTTCACTTCCTACCAAGTTGTTTTCAAAATCTTAGCCTTCGAAGTTTGCATCAGAAGGTATTTCATTCATATTTGAATCATTTAGTATATATCGTTATCAATAAAGTTATTAACATTCTAGAGTAACAATCGTAATAATTTCCAACCAAGTGGTCAAACCAAATTAGCTATGTCAATATTCATTTTCTTGCCTGAAAACGAAAATAGTATTGTTTTTTTATTTCAATATTTTTATATCGTTATTAACAAATAAAGTTACAGTTTTAACAATAATAAACCACATTATCAACTCATATTATTGTACATTATTAACCGACCATGCAACTATCATTAATTATATTATTGAAATTATTAACACACTCAAGTTACATTTTCAAATAATATTGAACAACGTTATGAAAACATCTTATTAACCGGTAATGTCAATATTTTCGATACTGTTATTAACAAATAAAAGGTACAGATTTAACAATAATACACCACGTTATCAACCCATATTATTGGACATTATTAACCGACTGGGCGACTATTATCAATTGTATTATTGTAATTATTAATCGGTAACGTCATCGCTATGACAACACGATCACCAGTAAAAATCAATTTTGTCATCCCTTATTAAGATTTCCAAACAACATTATTAAAATCATTATCAACCAAAATCATTATCAACCAAAATTATCAATCAACGTTTTAACACACTCAAGTTACATTTTTTAATAAGATTAAGAACGTTATTAAAATATTTTATTACCCTACTAACCGGCCACAAGACAATTATTAATAATATTATTGAAAATATTAACTAGTAGTCTAGTACAACGACATCACCAGTACATATCAACTTTTTTCCATCTCTTATCAACATTTCTATTTAAGCTATTAACATAAAAACAATATCAATGAGAAGCAATGCCAACGAGAACAATCAACCTTTCAACAATATATACAACCCAAACAACATAAAAAAGCTTTCACACTAAATTCAAATGGAAATGCACGTTCCATGTTTGCGCCGAATGGTCAACCAAAAGACGTTGTTCATGGCCAGAGTATTGGCGCGGCCAGAATAAAGGATTCGTCGGGAAACTGATGACAGTGGACCACAAAAGCAACTGGAGGAATCGACAGCTATTGCGGCGGAGAGGACCGACTACAGACGAGGGAGTCACGGCCGGACTACAAACGAGGGAATCATGGTCGGACGATGGAGAGGTTCTGTTGAAGATCGCCGAGGAGGACGACGGCGGTGGGAAGTTTTAGGGTTGGGAGGAGAATCGTATTTTTCCAAAAATGGTTTTCGCCATTTTAATTTTAATTAATAATATCACTAAATATTTTGTATATTCATCTCTTACCCTTTAACGTATTAGGTTGGTAGTTATCCAATGATTACTAATCATTCTCTCTCCTTCTCCTATTGGTTGAAAGGGGTTTAAAATCTTCCTTAAAAAAGAGGTCTTAAGGACATGATCTAACCCGCTTTCTTCTGGGTTGATGCTAGGCACTATATCAGTAAACTTAATTACGATTGGGTGATTGAAGTCCAATGGTTATCTATCTACTCTGTGTTTGAATTGAATGTGATGATAAATTAATAATGCCATGCATTAATTAATGCTCCAATCATCAGGCTAACCTATCGCCGTCCTGCAGCAAGCAAGCGCGGGACATCCAGAAGGCCAATAAATTATGTGAGTGATATCACTGCTGACCACATAATAGAATTTCAAGAAAAAACGAATTTAGAAAAAAAGGACGAAAGGGAATAAACTAAACTAATAAAGAAGTCAACAAGACATCGTTCCATTCTGGATGCTCTGCTGCTGCTTCCTCCTACTAATCTCCTATCCATTCAAACGTCATGCCTAGACTAGACTTTGACTGGATATATATATTTGACGATTTGTTATTTTCCAAACCTCATATTTGTTACTAGATAATTGTTCCTGACGGGATCATATATTATTACATTATTATAGATTGATATTTTATTATCTTGATTTTCAGATTTATTGTGTCCGCAACCTGCTATTTGTAAGGTTGAAACGGAAAGTCAGGTGCTGGTGTTCACAAACTTTTTTTTAGCACATTCACACAGAAATATTGTTGTACAACTAATGTCCTAATTAAGTAAGTTCTTTGAATATTTTAGCACATATCATGCTCCAATATGTTGTTTGAAATATATCCCAACTGTGTTGTATGAATATACTAAGAAGTACAAAGATGAAGAAAATAAAGGTAATATTTAGTTTGGTAATTCTACATATCTAATTCCAAAAATATTACATGTATAAATACATCGTGTAAACGTGGTGCAACAACAACGGTATGAAATGCTTATGCTATGCAATGGGTTGGCAGCTTAAGTAATTGTTTTCTGGCGAGAAAACTAGAGTTGAACAAGAATGAAATTGCACATTTGACTTCTTACCAAACAATCAATAAATACGGTTCATACCTCTTTGAACAAAGTTCAAATGAGGGTGTTTGATATATCTACAAACTCACGAAACAAAACTACATTAAATTAACCCTACTTAAATGGAGGTTCGGTGAGAGGTTTAGAACTACGAATATGGCTAAAATTTATTGAGGAAAAGAGGGGGGGGAAACTTGACAAGTGGTGTCGAGTTGTGATTTTTGCAAACCCCAGACATGTCATCTTCACCTGCTATTTATAGCCATCAAAAGTAACTGTCTCGTGAGACTGCTCAGCTGACATGGAGCGACGGTTATCCTCTTAACTGCTCTGACGATGCCCTGACATTGGATGTGTCACCCTCTTCAGTCTCGACCCCATCTTCTTCATAGCTTCTTCTTAACATGGGGTTTCATATGAGAAAAATGATTTAGGCATTGAAACACTCTTGCCCATATGGATGGGTATTCGAAATGGGTCAAAATGGAAAGTATAATTCACCACTTACGACCAAAAGAACGGCAGAGGTTACCCTCTTGCCACTTGATGTCATCTCCCCACCTCATCATCTTAGGGGGTACTTCATCGCCGAAACCCTCCACACTTAGCCAAATTTCACCCTCACGGTATTGCATTAGAAGGGTATGTTGATTACCCCCTGGTCACACCAGGAGGGATGCTCCAAAAATCCAATCTACACGGCGTATCTTAATTGATTTTAATTATTATCAACTAAACTGACCTTATAAAATCATTAATTCCTTATATTTAATCGATGTAGTACAAGTTTGATTTTTTGTGTAAACGATAAATTTGTGTTATTATCTATTGTATAAAAAATTTATCTATTTCTAAAGATTTGTGTAATATTATTCTACAATTATTATGTAAGATATAAATACATTATCCAAAGACTACAAACTGAAAATTACCCCTTAATAACAATTTAATCTAATATTTGCGTAATGACTTGGTGTCAACCCAAGACATAAGACTTACATTAACCATACATACGTGAAATAATAAAAATGCATAAAGAGTTACAGAAAAATAATTATTCCTTAATTAACATATTAACTAATAAGCTACGTAAGATAAGTAAGCCTTCCATAACAACTTAATATTTCATATAAATTAGTGTTTATACTTAATGTAAAAAAATATTATCTATTAACTAAGACTTTACTCCCCAACTATTATCTAATATAAATAAATACGTTCCAAATTACACATTATATTATATGACATCATATTATATGACAGAATTGTTTATGTGACAGAAACTACATCATATTATAATTATCGAATCACCATAACTATAACAAATTCAATACATAACAGGAATTTCGTAAGTTAGTAATCATAGAAGATAAAATTAGTATAACAATTCTACAATTGGTTAGCTTAAACTCCTCAGCCAAGTTTGGTTGCTTCTTCCGATTAGTTACCCTGCTCCTCTGATTCCCCAATTCCATCCGCCACAAAAGTCAACACAGAGTGGCCCTAATAATAACAACAACTAATAATTTGTAAAGACAAGGAAAGAAACAACTTACTTATATAAAAGAGCAGAGAAGTCTCGACGCCACCATGCAGAGGTCAAAGTGGGGAATTTGGAGAGAGAGATAAATGAGTTTTAATTTTCCCTCTACGACTATAATAGAAATAATGAGGGAAAGAGGGAAAATATTAAATGTAGTTTAGGACGAAATTAGTTTAGGGTTGATTTCGTTATTTTATTTAGACAATTCTATCATTGCACAATGTAAAAACGAATACACCAATTTTAATGTAGTTTTGGAAGAAATGAATAGCTAGAAATAATTAATGAAGACAAAAAATTTAATGTAATTTTTTTTAAATTTTGATACAACTTTTTTTTATCAATAATTGAATATAACGTCAATCACTGGTCTAAAATCTTTTAACAAACAATACATTTGAAAATGACTACGTTGTCAAATATATCTATATTTAACAAATGTCTAGATCTACATTTAATTGAATGACACGTTTTGTAAATACACCAAACAAATAATCGGTTGAGGAACGACGTATTGGCCAATGCTTCCAAGACTGAACACAACGAGATCGACGTCTAAGATCTCAGAATTGAGGAAAGGAGAATTCTCATCGACTGCTAGTTTCCGATCAGGAGAAAGTGAACTTCTTGACGAAGCACAAGAGCAGAATCGACAGGTTACCTCAGCTGCATTTTTGTTGCTTTGGTTGTCCACAGCTCATTACTGGCCTCTTGTTTCTTTAGTCTTTACATATTTTAGTTTATGACAAATTATCCTTTCTAATTTTAAATCTTTTTTCTTGGCTCTAGGGTGGTTCAATTCAATCAACTTGCAAGAAAAGAATCCCATGGGGCTGAAACAAACGGATATGGATCATGGATGTTGAACGAAATCAGAGGATTGATGATGTTGCGGTTAATAAATCGTGTCAGTCATGGGTCACGTTGGGCCTTGTTCGAGTTGTAGTAGGTGCCGATACTTGGCCGTACTCGACTCTCTCGTTAGGATTTTGACCCTAGTCTATCTCTATATAAGACTTAGCTACGAACCTGTCGTAAGTAAGCCGTCACATAATACAACGTCAGTCGTGAGCTTGTTCCGAGCTCACCGTGGATTAGTCTCGATCAATCAATCGATTCAAAATATTAAGTAAAATCTCGTGTCTCTTATATTCTTCCGATTCCACATCATCAAATTCTACCAGAAAAAGAACGATTGGTCCAGAAAAATGGCGTTGCTTAATAAAGCTCGTATTCTAATTCTAATATCAATCAAGGATATACCAAAAGTTTTCAAGCAACGGCTAGTCTTTATCAAGGAAAGATCGAAAGTTTTCTTCAAACCACAACTACTTTCTTTCTCATAGTAAATATATGTGTCGTTCTCTAGTTTTGCTTTGTAGCTCTGTAACGATAAAGTGAGATCTGCATTTGATTTATAATTTGGGTGTGTTCATTTGAATTTTTCTTAAATTTGAAGATTTTTTTTAGAGTCAGGAAACTTTTTTTTATGGTTCAAAAAGGCACGTTTAACCTTACGTTTAGGCACGCTTACGTGCAAGGCAATGGCAAAACGCCTCGCCTAGGGGTTTCACGCCTAATTAGATAATGGAACACGTCAATGTAGTAAGGCGACAAATAAGTCTCTCCTAGACATTACTAGATGGAGCTAGGAAATCAATATTAAAGACCAAAATCAACATCAACTACGAAATCAAATTTCTATTGCAATATTTCAATAGCTCAAGATCTTTGTGAGCTATTGAGTATTGAGCTATGATTCTATGAATTCGTGAGCTATGTTCTTGTCATTAAGTGTTGAGTAAGTTATTAATCATTTTAACTAAAGTGAGAAAGTCTTGTAGATTATTATTTCATCCATCATGCAGTGCGAATAACTATTTCTCTTTCAACGCCTAGGCACGTTTAAACTACTCCTAGGCGAACTAGGCGCAAGGCAAAGGCTCAACGCCCGCCTTACGCCTAGCGCTTTTTTCATCCTAGTTTTTCTGAAGTTTTTGTAGAGATTTATCTTGTCAAGAGTGTAATAAGTCTGATTTTTCTTTCTATTTTTTGTATATCTCCATTTTTGTATCCTTTTGGCTTTTGCCATCTTCTACTTTTTTTATATATTTTTTTTCTTCTTGTTTACCCCACATTGAGTATTACATTCTTGCTAGTCCATCCTCAAGAGTGTAATAAGTCTGATTTTTCTTTCTATTACTTACTTAAGTTTCGTGTCGTGTCCCGACTCGACGAATTCTGTCTTTTTCATTTTTCTTGATTGGTGAAAATCAAATAAAAGAGTCTGCTTATGTAATTACTAATTTGTACTACTCCCAATACCAAGAACACTTTAAAAATTCATATGTTATTTCTTTAAATTTTGGTAATGATTATTTATTAGTCAAACCGTTTTCCGATTCTTTTTAGTAGTCAAACCTTTTGAAATGCTATTAATTAGCCAAATATGAACTCTCTGATAACTTTTCCATTTGATAATGGTGAGCTGTCACATGTGGTGCTGAGTTGGAAGGAATATTTTTACGTGACAGTCAAAAAAATCTCACATCAGCTAGTCAACCATTGATCATCCTTCTCGTATTCTTTTTTATTAGTCAAACCTATTGAATTACTAATAATTAGCCAAATGTTAACTTCCAATTGACAATTTTGTTAGTAATATTGACTTGACAACATGATGCCGACTTGGAAGAGACACATGGAGGTCAACATTCCAAAATTTTAGTATGTTAACTAAGAAAATAGTTACAAAATTATTAATGATAACATAAAAATGACTAATATTTTGATGCATTACAGAAGCCAATGATTAGTAATTCCATCGGTTTTGCTAATAGAAATTAAAAGAATGTGAGAAAGCTTTGACTAATAATTAGTGTTTACCCATTTTTATTTATTCGTTGATGAGGTGACATCTGAGTTGTACGCTGAGGTGGAACACCTTAACGATAACAGAATAATGACTATTACTTTGACGTGTTATAAAATGTTTAGTTAATTTTTAGTATTTCAATAAATTTGGCTAAAATAAAAGAATTCAGAAAAGTATCGGTACTAAATAGACATTACCCATACCTTTTCTATTTCTCATCTTTGATTCCCCCTCTCTTGTTACTCTTTAGTCTTTTCTGGGTTCTGAAGTCTGAACGAATAACAGAGGTTGAACTCTGTCTCTTCATTTACCGTCTTGGGCCCGAGAACTCTCTTAGTACGTGGGCCTTTAAACTGTTCTTTTTGGTTCATTTCTGTTTGTGCATATGGGCTTAGGATTCGTCTCAAGCCCATTTTAGCCTTGCAGGGGATTTTCCAAAGCCCCGAGTCTCCTCTCCAAATCCCCGGCCGCGGATTTTCCAAAGCCGGTCGGGTATTCCTCCGGCTGCGGGGATCACATCAGTAACGCAAAACTTGTCCAATCCAATTTCAAACTTCAACCCACGTCAGCGTTCACCAAAACTCTGTCGACCGAGCCCTTGAGAATTACTAAACGGAAAGCAAGCCGGCAGTTTCCAGGTGCGGCGATCGAACTCCGACGAGGACGATCCAGTGAAGAAGGGTGGTTTACCGAAGACAATAATAGTGCCCTGTTTCTGAATTGGGTAGCGGCGGAAACATCACTCTTCCACCCCCTGCAGTTCCAATCACGGTGAAGTACCCCGAGGACGTTTGGGTGAAGCGATCGAGCTCATGGGAGCGGCGGATCAGAACAGGTTAGAATACTGGACCGTATTTAAAAAGCGGTGGAGAGAACTGGATCGTAACTCTATAAACATTAAAGTATATACCCAAAATCGAAAATTTACAAATACTATACGAATGAATTTTGGATCCGGGGAGAGCTGAACCGTGACCCGGGACGACCTCCTGGATCCGCCGTTGATTGCCGGACCACTCATCGTTTTCTATAGATAGGCCGCATAACTTCAACGGGGTCGGAAATATTACCCCTCCCACCTAGGGGGCAATACAAGTGACATTATTTCAATCACACGTACGCGTCTAGAAGGTCAACTTTAATTGATTAATTAAGGTTGCTGGCAATCTGCAGGTATGCATTGAAATTGATTGCGTTATGGTCCTGATGGGCACGCACCAATCGTTGACGACTCGATCTAGAACGGTGAAATTGACTTTGCTAGGTCGATTAGGATAAATAAAATCCTCGTGGTACTAAGGGGCCCTATTCAACAAATATGCATAGTACAGGGACTTAAAATGTCTTTACTATTCTTATTATTCTCCCTATGGGTGGTAAACGGTCGGTAATCGGTTAAATCGATAATCGGTCGGTTATTTACTTATCAGTTACCGATATAACCGAAACTCGGTCAGTTATCGGAGGCTGGACGAGATGATTTTGGTCTTGGAGGACTAACCGAATCCTATTTCGGTCGGTTGTCGGTTGGGGATCGACCTTTTGGTTAATCGATAACCGACTGACCGGTTATCAGTGATAACCGAAAGTAACCGACCTCCACCCCTACTTCTTCTTCCCAGCAACACTTCCAGGTTAAGTTGTTCCCTTCAAAAATTGAAAATAGCTTTTGAGGTTGCAGCAGCGGCGGATCCAGAACACAGAAGAGCACTGGGCCGCATTTCATTAGAATATCAGAATCGTAAAAAAATATTATAGTTTTTTTTACAATATAAATTGTACATGATGGTATTTTAATTTAGCGAATACATCAATAATGGAGTCTACATCCATACCAATAGTATACACTGTTTTAAATAAAATACTTGAGCAATCGGCGAGAAATTCATTGCTCGTTTTGTTGCATAAATAAGTTTTCATATGTTTCATTGTTGAAAAGGTTCTCCCCGTAGTAATTGGTGATACGATCAGCGTCAACGCTAGACAAATCAATCGTGCATTGTGTGTCCATACCTATATCCACTAGCTGCTTTAGTAAATTTCCAGGGAATAAAAGTCATATTTCTTATAGTCTTTTACGTTTAGACTTTCAGATTTCATTGTTTTTTTAGAAGAATAATCTTTGGAGGTAGAATTTCTAGGCTAAATTTATAGTAGTGATTTTAATATGTTAATTTGAATCATTTTTTTAGTTACACCCAATTTTGTTGTAAAATAACACTGGGCCGAATAACTAAAATCGAAAAATTCATAAAGACTATACTAACTCCGGATCCAGAGAGGGCTGGGCCTGGGCCCGGGGTGGCCACCCCCTGGATCCGCCAGTGGGTTGCAGCGAGGGAACTGGGAACATGACAACAAACCTGAAACTGACGGGGAAGCTGCAGCGGCGTCGGCAATGCGGTCGAGCGCTAGGGTCGACGGAGAGGACGCGGCGCAGGGTCAACGGAGAGGTTGCGGTGCTGGAATGGGCTACTACGTCGCGGTTCGTTGATTTGAGTGCGTCGGCGTCGGAAGGAACATCGATTGTCGATTGGGGTTCTGATTAGGCGACGTAACTCGTGATCGTGAGGGCTGGCTGTTGGGAAAGAGGGAAGGAGAATTATTAATCTGTAATTACTAATTCCTTTTCCTAATAGAGAACCAATTGCAAGTTTATAACTAATTAGGATAATCTTAGGAGTTAGGACTCAGATTAGAGATTTACTTCCGTACTGCGTCCTGCAATTCCGATATCGAAAAATCGCTTGTTCGTCGATTAATTAGCTTTCAGTTATCGGTATACCGCTGTCCCAAATTTTCATTCCGACTACCATTACCGCCCGCTTAACGATTTAACTGATAATCACAATTATCATTAAGATTACTAGTTAAACCGTTAATCGGAAAACCGAATCCCATCCCTTCTCCCCCCATAATAAACAACTTCTCCGTTATTGTCAATACATCAGGAATATGGGTGTTTCTCCTATCTGCTGACGTTTTAAATGAGGGGTTTTTTAAATTTATTTTACATAAACTCAATCCGCACTACAAGCCATGACGCAGGCCAAAATCAACTCAAGCACACCTTTCTAGAACTATTTAGTTTTTTTTTTTGGTACAAGAAAATCATCCTGCTCGATCCCTTTGTTTTATATGTGTTCATTGTTTATGTTTATATGGGAAGCATATGATTCGATTATACCTACTTTTGGTGGCTCTATTCTCTTCTTGATACATGTACATGGGCGATGCGTCACCAATTAGTTTTGAGCAGACTTTCGACGAAGGAGACGAGGTATGGGCGAACTGCTGGGTCGGATTCGCTGCTCAACGAGCTTGCAGTCTAATTCTATGATAGGGTCACAAAAAAAAAAAAAAAAAAGCGAATGATAAATCAAATAATAACGATGGAGAATTCGCTATAATTTCATCTGGTTCAGTTTTTAAATTAATGTACAAAACATTTCAGATTTCGAATAAAACGAAAGACAAAAAGTGATCAGGAGTGGTTCATGCATATATTTCTCGGAATATATATAAAATGCATAACATTGTGTACATCACAATGTATATGTTTGCTTTGTGAGAAACGTTTAAACATTCGAGTTAAAACAAAGAAGATGCATCGCCGCAACAGGTCCGGCCAAGAGGGTGTGGTGTGTTAGGTGGCCCTCAGATTATTAGGGGCCTCCACCTGGATCTGTTAGTTAACCCGATCGTACATTGTAAGTTAATAATATTAGTGTTAATTAATTGATTATGAGTCTAATAATGAGTTTAATTAATTATATGAATTAATATTACTATTAGTCATTGGTTAATAATCTCATGTATATATACATTGCACACTTATGTTGATTGTTAAAGTATTGTTTGTGTTTCAAAAATTCTATTTGCATTAAAAAGATAACACAAGAAAATTTTAATGAAACATCTATGATAACAATTGAAATGATCCCATTAAGAATATGAAAATTAGAAGCATAATACAATCATTTTAATTTTATTATCAATTTGGACTACATCTTAAATTTGGAACAGGGTCTCATTGATCCATTGGACGGCTCTATGCATTCATAATTAAAAATTAAACATCTTTTAATGGCAACCTAACCTACTTAAAATTAAGTAACCAGAACATAGCCAAACCCCATTTTTGTTCGTTTGTTACTTTATTTTTAGTTAATTGATATCATATTGGCGCCCCTCGCCGAAGATAACGTGCAGAATGGAAAATTATTTAGGCGAAACACGAAAGCCCAGCCTGTATAATTATACTTAACTTAAACTTAATTATTCCCGCGTTCAGCTGGTCAAATTGTACCCTCCATCCCACATTAAATAAATCTGGCATCTACTCCTGCTTATTGACCTCTCTCTCTCTTTTCCCCACGTGTATTCTAGGGTACACATCACTCCAATAATTTATAGGATCCCACGTTTTGATCCTTCAACTATCTTTTTTGGGAAACTCTAATCCTTAAACTAGTGCTTCTAACATTTTCCACCTATCAAATTCTGTTGTTAACTTTTTTACCTAGATTCAAAGCATGTCCGTAGTAACATTCATCAAACAACTACAACACATAACGAATTTGATTCATCCAATTTTTCTCCCCTGACTTGTTTCGAATTATGCCTTATCCATAGTGCCTATTGACAGAGGAAGATTTCGAGTCCTCCTCTAATCCTACCACGTACTCATCTCGTTGTATTCGAAATATGTAAAATATTTATCCGAACGAGCCAACCTACATTCATCTCGTAGATCTAGCCAAAATATCTAACATCTGACACCGTTAGGGATGGCAATGGGTCGGGTCGGACGCGGATAGTGCATATCCGTTACCCTACTCATAGTAGTTCGGGTTTTACCCATACCCATACGGCCATACCCACATGTGAAACGCGCAGAAAATCAAAACCATGCCCGTACCCGTCGGGTTTCGGGTATCCACGGTTATCCATGGGTAATAATTCTCTTCATAACTCCAACCAATATGTTAACATTCACACGTATTCTCACATTACGTAAGAAAAAAGTACGACAATAATTCACTAGAATGAAGAAAATTAATTAAAACTACACAATTTCATGAAAATATTATATTTATATGCTAAATATAAAACATGCTAGAGAAAAATAATGATTATTTCTAGACAAAATACATATGCATGTGTACACATCGGGCGGGTTCGGGTTGGTTAGTGAGAAACCCATGCCCACCCATTACCCGAAATATTCGGGTTCGGATTTTACCCGTACCCACTATATGTCCTTCGAATTCGGGTTTTACCCTACCCAATTAGGCCGGATTCGGACGGATATCCACGATTATGGATATTTTTGATATCCCTACACACCGCATTGCGATGACTAGTTTGCTAATAACCAAAAGTAACAAAACTTTCAGATCTAAACATTTGTACTCAAAAGATTTTTTTTTTTGGACGAAATGTACTCGAAAGATTTGTTAATTGTGCAATTAGCAAAAAATTTAACGTATAGTAGTACCCCATCAATGTTTTTGAAGTCCCCACATGGCACATGCTTCACATTAAAAAGTCCCCTTTCTTTGAAACCGTTCCCTCGGAAAGCCTCGACAAACAAGTAAAATATGGCTAAATTATTCCAAGTTTGACGATTCCACAGAAAGCCAATCCAACTTCACTTCCCACTGCCATTTAAAAACCTCTCCATTTCCCTCCCATCTCCAACAACAACACACCACTCACCTTCTTCTCCTCCTCCTCCATTCTCCTGGGAAACCTCAAGAACCCAACTCATCATCTCTGCTGCAACAGTTCGTGAGTTCTTGACCTTGGATTTTGTTTTACTCTTCTGGGTTACTGGCCCATCGGCCCAGAAAAAATGGACACCGGGGATCTGTACAGTGCGAGGAACAGCCTCCGGCACGGCGGGTCTGCTTCCATGTGGCGGAGCAACCCGTCGGAGTTGTTCTCTGCTTCTTCGAGGGAGGAGAACGACGAGGAAGCGCTGAAATGGGCTGCACTCGAGAAGCTCCCCACTTACGATCGGCTCAGGAAAGGCATACTGGCCAGCGCTTCCAAGACTGAGCTCAGCGAGATCGACATCCAACATCTCGGAACCGAGGAGAGGAAGATTCTCCTTGACCGCCTCGTCAGAGTTGCCGACCAAGACAACGAGAACTTCTTGTTGAAGCTCAAGAGCAGAATCGACAGGTAATCAGTCAGCTGCATTTTGTTGTTTTTGGTTCCAGCAAGAGGGGGAAGTAATTAGACCAGGAAACAGAGGAGCTCTGTTCTGCATTTTTGGAGTATGAATATCAGCTAGTACCAGTAGTTATATGCAATATCTCAGATCTAACTGATTCCTTTTGACGGTTCACAATAATCATTTGCTTAAAAAGAAAACAAGAGGGTAAATTTTTTTTTATGGGTACCAGAAGGAAACCTAGACTAAGAACAGGGGAGTTCTCTTTGAAGGAAACCTAGACTAAGAACAGGGGAGTTCTCTGTTTTCCTTTTCTTATCCCCCAACCTTTTCCATTCTGATTATGGGGCTTGTTTCTGAAGGGTTGGAGTGGAGCTGCCGACGATTGAAGTTCGATACGAGCATCTAAATGTCGAAGCAGAAGCTACGGTTGGGAGCAAATCTCTGCCCACGTTCACCAACTTCACTCTAGGAATCTTCACGGTAAGATAGAACACTAAAATTTCTTTCTTTGTGTTCCTTTTTCTTTCTTTCGGCTGGATGTTTTGTGAACTCACAAGAACTGTCTGCATCTTGAATAGGATCTCTTGGATGCGATGCACCTTCTGCCCAACAGAAAGAAACATCTGACAATTCTCAGTGACGTTAGTGGAGTCATCAAGCCCGGCAGAATCACTCTGCTTCTGGGTCCTCCAAGTTCTGGGAAGACAACGCTATTGCTAGCTTTAGCTGGAAGGCTGGATTCCAGTCTGAAGGTGTCAGGGAGAGTGTCCTACAATGGTCATGATATGCACGAGTTCATCCCCCAGAAAACTTCAGCTTACATTAGCCAGCATGATCTTCACATGGGTGAGCTGACCGTCAGGGAAACGTTGGCTTTTGCTGCCAGAGTCCAAGGAGTTGGATCTCTACAAGGTTAGCTCTTTTCCTTCTCTCTCTCTTTTTTTTATGTTGATTGTGTATTGGTTGATGTTCAATTATGGGCTGCTAGCTAAATCACAACATGTTGTGCGAAAATTTGCAGATATGTTGGCTGAGTTATCCAGAAGAGAAAAGGCAGCAAATATTAAACCTGATCCTGATATTGATGTCTTCATGAAGGTGAGTCATCAAGGCTACTCTATACCAGTAGCCATTAAGTTAGTTAGGAATATGAATTAAGATCACAATTGAAATTCCAACCTATAGGAATCATGATTCCATTTGTATTTAACCATTGACTTTCTGAACCATAGGCTGCAGCTACTGAAGGTTTGGAGAGCAATGTGATTACAGACTACATTCTCAAGGTAATAAAATGTTGAAGTGCTACTGCTATTTAACAGTTCATAACGAAGAATTCCATAATTTTATCTGTTTCTAATCCATTTTTCACTTTCTGGAATTGGATATTATAGATCTTAGGGCTGGAAGTTTGTGCAGACACTCTTGTGGGAGATGAAATGATCAGAGGTATCTCTGGAGGACAAAGGAAGCGTGTTACTACTGGCGAAATGCTTGTTGGACCATCAAGGGCATTGTTCATGGATGAGATCTCAACTGGTTTGGACAGTTCCACAACATTCCAGATTGTGAACTCCCTGAAGCAGCAAAATCACATCCTCAATGGCACTGCAGTCATTTCCCTCCTCCAGCCTGCTCCCGAGACATACAACCTCTTTGATGACATCATTCTGGTGTCCGATGGGCAGATTGCGTACCAAGGCCCTCGCGAAAATGTGCTCGAGTTCTTCGAGCACATGGGATTCAAGTGTCCTGACAGGAAAGGAGTGGCTGATTTCCTGCAAGAAGTGAGTGTAAAAAATTATAGGCATTGCCAAAGTTCCACATTTTTGTGGCTAGATACTGAAATTATGGCTCTTCTTCACTATTCCAGGTCACATCTAAGAAGGATCAGAGGCAGTATTGGAGTAGAAGGGATCAACCATACCGTTTCGTTACAACAAAGGAGTTTGCTGAGGCTTTCCAGTCGTTCCACGTGGGAAGAAAGATCGGAGATGAGCTGTCAGTTTCTTATGACAAAACCAAGAGCCACCCTGCTGCCTTGTCAACCAAGAAATATGGAGTTGGGAACAAGGAGCTCTTGAAGGCCAACTTTGCAAGAGAGTTCTTACTCATGAAAAGGAACTCATTTGTCTATGTCTTCAAGCTTACCCAGCTAATCATCATGTCACTGTTTGTTATGACGGTCTTCCTACGAACCGAGATGCACAGGGACACGGTTGCGAATGGGGGCATTTACGTGGGTGCTCTCTTTTTCACATTGGTTATGCTCATGTTTAACGGAATGGCTGAGCTTCCAATGACCATTGCAAAGCTTCCCGTGTTCTACAAGCAAAGGAATTTGTTCTTTTACCCGTCATGGGTATACTCCATTCCGCCATGGCTTCTGAAGATTCCTGTCACCCTCTATGAAGTTGCTGTTTGGGTCTTCATGACTTACTATGTCGTTGGTTTTGATCCCAGCTTTTTAAGGTAAATTAAGGCTCTTTGATAATACTAATTCTAGGTTTTGATCCCAGCTAAATTAAGGCTCTTTGATAATACTAATTATTGTGTTATAACTTATAACTGTGATGTGATAATGCAGGTTGCTCAAGCTTTATTTTGTACTGGTACTGATTAATCAGATGGCATCTGCTCTCTTTCGATTCATTGCCGCAACTGGAAGGAACATGATTATTGCCAACACCTTTGGCTCATTTGTCTTGCTTCTGCTCTTTGCATTGAGTGGATTCGTCCTGTCACGAGGTTGGTTGTTAGTTACATTGGTTTCTTTACTTATGTTAACTAGATTTAGGGCTTTGTAATGTGATAACATTTCTTCTTGGTTTATTATCACAGAGGATGTAAAGAAATGGTGGCTTTGGGCTTATTGGGCATCACCCATGATGTATGGGCAGAATGCAATAGTAGTCAATGAATTCCTTGGACACAGTTGGAGCCATGTACCTTCCTTATTCCCACCTGCAATTATCATTTCAGTTCTTCTTTTCTTTTACTTTTTTCGCTTTATTCTTGGTACTGATTTCATCTCCATTTGTTCCTTGATTCAGATTCCACCCAACTCTACTGAATCACTAGGAATCCAAGTGCTAAAATCTCGTGGGTTCTTCACGGAAGCCTATTGGTATTGGCTAGGAGTGGGAGCATCTCTAGGGTTCCTGTTCCTATTCAACATTTGTTTTGTCATTGCTCTTACTTTCTTGGACAGTAAGTAACGCCACCCAAGAATAAATTGTTCAGGTTCATACTTCTAGTGCAAGGAACCTGAACTCTTTGTGATTTGTTAATATGGACAGAGTTTGAGAAGCTTAAGGCTGTCATACCTGAAGAAGGTTCTGCAGGAGCTATTGAGATGTCACTACACAGAACTGAGGAAATAGACGACGAGGCCAGTGGAAGCAAGAAGAAAGGGATGGTTCTTCCTTTTGAGCCTCATTCCCTGACCTTCGACGACGTTATATACTCAGTTGACATGCCACAGGTTAGTAGTTAGAACAAAAAGAATTACTAGCAAGCAAAAAGAAAATTGTATGTTCGATTCTCGTTATTTGTGGTTAAATAATTAACCATTTCCCTTTTCCTTTTACCTCAAAATCTACCAGGAAATGAGGAGCCAAGGTGTTACTGATGACAAGCTTGTGCTTCTAAAGAGTGTTAGTGGTGCTTTCAGGCCAGGTGTTTTGACAGCACTCATGGGAGTCAGTGGTGCTGGTAAAACCACTCTCATGGATGTGCTTGCTGGAAGGAAAACCGGTGGCTATATCGAAGGAAGTGTCACAATTTCTGGGTTCCCTAAGAAGCAAGAAACTTTCGCTAGGATTTCAGGGTATTGTGAGCAGAATGATATCCATTCCCCGCAAGTTACTGTATTCGAATCTTTAGTATACTCAGCTTGGCTGCGTTTGCCTCAGGAAGTAGATGAAAAAACCAGAATGGTAAGTTATCCATCCTCGACTACACCAGAAACAGAGTTAATGCGTTAACTCTTGTGTGGGTATGGAAGATCAAGCTAACTTGCATCCGTTTTGTATGCCACAGTTGTTTGTTGAAGAAGTAATGGATCTTGTGGAGCTGAACCCCATACGTAACTCTTTGGTGGGACTCCCCGGTGTGAATGGCTTGACTACTGAGCAACGTAAGAGGCTAACCATTGCGGTCGAGTTGGTGGCGAATCCATCCATCATTTTTATGGACGAGCCGACCTCAGGGTTGGATGCTAGAGCTGCTGCCATTGTCATGAGAACGGTGAGAAACACCGTCGACACAGGTAGAACAGTTGTTTGCACCATCCATCAGCCCAGCATCGATATCTTTGAAGCATTCGATGAGGTAAGTTATTATCAATCAACTAGCAAAAGTGCATAACTATTAGAAGCAAGTCAAGTGAACTGCATTGTTACCCATTTTGAAAATTTCTTTTTGGCATTGTTTGCAGCTCTTCCTGTTGAAGAGAGGAGGACAAGAGATATACGTTGGCCCTCTAGGCCGCCACTCCGCCCAATTGGTGAAATACTTTGAGGAAATTCCAGGAGTGAGCAAGATCCAAGACGGTTACAATCCAGCAACTTGGATGCTAGAGGTGACCACCACTGCGCAAGAAATGTCTCTCGGGGTCGATTTCACAGACATTTACAGGAACTCGGACCTCTACAAGAGAAACAAGGCCTTGATCAAGGACTTGAGCAAAGCAGCCCCGGGTGCCAAAGAACTCTACTTCCCAACACAGTACTCTCAACCATTCATGACACAGTGCCTGGCTTGCCTGTGGAAGCAGCACTGGTCCTACTGGCGAAATCCTCCATACACCGCGGTCAGGTTCCTATTCACAACCTTCATATCCCTCACATTTGGGACCATTTTCTGGGATCTCGGCGGCAAAACAACCAGGAACCAAGACCTTTTCAATGCAATGGGAGCAATGTTTTCAGCAGTGGTGTTCTTGGGGGTACAGAATGCATCATCAGTGCAGCCAGTGGTAGCCATTGAAAGAACTGTGTTTTACCGGGAGCGAGCAGCAGGGATGTACTCGGCAATGCCATATGCCTATGCACAGGCAATCATAGAGGTTCCATATATCATGGTCCAGTCTCTGGTGTATGCATTGATCACATACTCCATGATGGGGTTCGAGTGGCGCGCAGAGAAGTTCCTGTGGTACATCTTCTTCATGTTCACCACTCTCCTCTACTTCACCTACTATGGGATGATGACCGTCGCAGTCACCCCGAATCACCACATTGCATCAATCATCTCTTCCTTCTTCTATGCCATTTGGAATCTCTTTTCCGGGTTCATCATCCCCAGACCGGTAAGTCCTAATTTATATATCATTCATGATTTCAATCTTTACATGACTAGGAATGAATTCTGTGACTAACCCATTTGTGATTTTGTGATGATGATTGCAGAGCCTTCCAGTGTGGTGGAGATGGAGTTACTGGGCCAACCCGATCTCATGGACATTGTATGGTTTGATTGTGTCCCAATATGGAGATGTGAAGACACAGTTAGATGGAGGGCAAACTGTGGAGGATTTCCTGAGGAGCTACTTTGGGTTCAGGCACGATTTCTTGGGTGTCATTGCTGGAGTGATGGTTGGATTGGTGGTCGTCTTCGCCTTCATCTTTGCCGTCTCCATCAGGGCTTTCAACTTCCAGAGAAGATAGATAGACCCACAGATACATTTGTTTTCAAGAAGCAGTCGAACAATAAGCACACAAAACTGTTAGCTTCTCTGTCTGCTACAACTTTTTGGGTTTTGTAGATTTGTTAGGTGCTTTACATTTGATCACTTTGAGATAAGCAACGTCTGCAGATTGCTTTTAACTTTCAAGTCATTCTGCAACAATTTGGCGGGAGAGAGCCGCGGGATGGCTATCAGATATGTATGTATGTTGTTGTAAAATTGTTTTGATAGGCAATAATATTACACATTTGTTCTATTCATATGCCATGGCAGACTTTGCATTCCTTTTACTTTCAAAACTACAAGAAATCACGACTATAATTGGTTTCATCAACCAGGTGATCAATTAAGAACGGCGAGTTTTTGCATAGCTGCGAAGTTAAATTGAGGAATGCCATTTCATCGAATGAGTCAATGTGAAAAGATCCTTAGTTTGTGTAACTTGTATATAGGTATCAGCAACATACTATGTTTTGCCTCCATATTAGAAACACAGAGACTATGAGAGTGGCTTTTTGATGGACAGTGAGATCGATGCTGAACGCTCTCATGGTCCGTAAAGAGTGGACCGATTCTCAACAAAAAAGGGCGATCCACCTCGTGATCAAGAAAGTCCTGAAGCTCCTCCGATTCGCTAGCGGTCTCTTTCGATCTCTCTGCTCTTGGTTGCAAACACCTATGCAACATCGTTAGCCGGTTAAGATTCTGAAACCCACTACTGATTGTAGGTTATCTTGGAGGGGTTGAAAGGCAACTTTCACATTACTAAAAGCCAATTGGTGATGATGCGTGGGAGCATTGATGATGCTATTGAGTTCTTATTTTAGAGATCCCTCGCCCACAGCAATTCAGTTTGGTGATGTTAGGCTGCAACCAATCCTACCAAATACTCATTACTAAAAGTGAAAAGTCAGACCCTATCTTTGGATTGAGATGGAGATGGACCAGTTTCTTTTCTTTCTTTTGCCTCCCATATGACATATGCTTCGACAACAAGGAATGGTATTGCTTTTTATGTCTCAAATGCAAAGTTACATGACCCATGGCAGATTGGTGACCTTACCTACTTGATAACAGAAGAAGAGGGTAATATTTTAGTCTTTGCTGGTTCAAATTTTTCGAAAATAGATTTCTAGCTCTTGTTTAGATTACTGACTCCACCCTAATTCTTTGAACTTTTTCTTTCATGGTAAACTATTTTTCGAACATTTGACTCCGCCGATGATTCTATTATGAGATTTGACCGTGTAGATCTTTCAGTTTGAAAATAATAATTCTTACAAAAGCCTTTTTTTTCAAAAGCTCAGAGAACAACAATTTGAAAGATGAGGGTTTCCAGTTTCCACTTCCTTTTGTTGAAGTGAGTAATTAACTGGTAATCATGTTCACATGTACGCTGCTCTCCTGTTTCATGAGTACCGAGGGGGGAATTGGAAAACTTGTTTAGAAGATCAGAAACTAACTAGCCATTAATGAGAGTGTCTGGAATCTTTTCCTTTTTTAACAAGTACACGTCTAAAGAGAAATGGGCAATACTTGGCTGCTGTCTGGATTGCAGCCCAGCGCTGCTACCCAATGACGTGGCCACATATTATTGGTTCAAACATATTAATTAATTATTTAACTTAATTGGACAATGACGGTAACGGAAACAGGACGGAAACTGGCTCTTTTCTTAGACGGGGAGAAGCAGCCCAAACAATGATGCCTCTTAAGTTTTATTGTATTTAATAATAATTGTGATATATTTTTATTAATTGAAAAAGGGAAATAATAAAATTAAACACACGTGCACTCCCATCCCATGTTTTCTTGCTTTCCAACATAGTTAGTAAATACTTCGCTTAATACACATATATGTACTCATACGTACTTTATCCGTTTAAAACTTTTATATTCGTATTATTGTTAAGCCATTTTATTTTTTTCCTTCATTCAATGGATCTCGTACTAAACATGTATAAAATCTATATAACACGTTCAAGAGCGGTACTTAATGAATCAATTTGTTAAATTTACTATTGTTTATATATTTGTTTATTTTTTAAATAATTATTTTTTTATATATTTATGACTATTAACATACTATTAAACGTAACATTAACCTAGAGACAAAGTAAAATATTCTTACGTATTTTGTAGGTAACTTTCCCGTATCGTATTTTACTAACTATGCTTTCCAGCCTAATATTGTAGTCCTCCAAGCCTCTTTGTCTTAAACATCACTGTCATAGTTTTTAGCTTCTTTATGTTTTTTTAAAGGTAAATGAAATATAATATTCAAATCTTTGATTTTAAACAAAATATATAATAGCCAAATCTTAAAAAAAGGCAAACATTCATCCCAAATGAATTGTACAAAAAAATAGCAAGTATGAAATTCATCCCCTAAATGCTTAAATTAATTCTATAAAAATAATCTATTCAAACACAATCATAATCCTACTAAGTACCAAGAAAAAACAAACATGGGAGTGCACCTATGTGTGTTTAATTTTACCATCTACCTTATCCATTAATAAAAAAAGATTACAAATATAATAATACAATAAAACTTAAAGAGGCAGCACTGTTTGCCGTTTGGGCTCCGTCCGTTTCCCGTCCCGTCATAATTTTTATTTACGCCCCATCATTGTCCAATTAAGTTAAATAATTAATTAATATGTTTGAACCAATAATATGTGGCCACGTCAATGGGTAGCAGCGCTGGGCTGCAACCCAGACAGCAGTCAAGTATTGCCCAAGAGAAATTACGTTCTTTTTTGCCAGAAACCAAAATGCACTCCATCTATATATTATGGCCCCGCGGTAATATTTTTTTTGTGTGTGTGCTTTTCTCGGAATTTTAATTTAGCTTATTGGAGTGGTAAATATCTTTATGGTACCTTATAGTGTCGAGTTCGATCCCTTGTATAAACATACATAGCGATTTATTATGTATTTATCAAAACGTACTTGTATCTTGTGACAGACCAATACCCCTTAACTCCGCGTATAGGTTAGCCTATTGATGTGGATCATGTATTATCATCGTCTTACCTGTTAATTTATATATCAAGAACAAGACACTTATCATGCATATTTTTATTTTTGAATACATATACACAATGTTAAAATATTTGAAACATTAATGAAGTGTTATTCTTAATCTTAAAATCAAAATTTCAAAAACGCCAGTTAACTACTCGAAATATAATTGTGTTTTTCTCGAAAACATTTCACTTACATTTTGCACTTTCATGTGTACCTGACACCCGACCGGGCCGTCCACGAGCTGGCACGGCACGACACGGTTAGAGCATGGGTACGAAATGTATGTGTCAGCACGACACGAGCGAAAATACTTCATGAGTCGTGTCATGCCTAAACTTCATGGTCATAGACACGAACGCAGACACCAACGGTCTATAAGTGGGTCGTGTCGGACCTATTGATTTTTAGACTCTATTGAGTATACACACGACATGACACGATTTTTTTTATAGAAAATAAACATAAAGAGAATTATTAAGTTCTACTATTACAAAATAAAACTTCACAAATAACTATTTATAGTTATTACTTATTAGAAGTGAACATAAAGATATTATATGTAATTACTATCATAAATAAAAATGATAAAAGACACATGTAGGCAAAATTATACTTGCTATACTTTCAATTTTCTTCTTCCTCTTATTTGTTAATTTTCTCAAACATTCATATTTAATACTTTCATTCCCCGCTCAATTTTATCCTTCTTTTTTATTCCCTCTTTTAAATTTTTTCCTTTTCTTTGAGTACGAATATGAGCACGACACAAGTATGAATATGCACATACAATTCAAATCGTATATGAGCCTGGCAAATTTCAAAAAATGAACTAACACGACACAGAGTTCGACAGATCGTATCAAACATGACACGAGATAAACAGGCCAGAGCCGTGCTCGTATCGTGTCAGCCCAAATACGGCCAATCGCCCAGGTACACAGTTTAAAGTATTCTAATAATAACGACGGTAATATTTATATCAATTCGAAACCGAAGCACACCATGGAACCCTTCTCCGAAACCAAAGTACATGGCTAAGTTTCAAACTTAAAATGGGATCCCATCCTTCTGATGCACTTCCCCTGCAGCCACTTCGCACACTGAAAAGGCAACCAAAGTAGTTTCTGATGCACTTCTTCTTTATTTTCTCCCTTCCCTACCCGTGATTGATGGCAGCATTTCATTCATTCTCAGTTCTCATATAAATACATACTCTGCATCCCCCCCAACTTTCCCTTTAGTTTCTGCTATTTTAGAACCATGCCCACATTACACTTCCTCTCTTCTCCCCCTTTTTCCCCCACTTTAAGTCACTCTCAAGCTAGCATCAACCCAACCACCAATTCTCACTTCTTTAGTCGAGCGAGTCACAACTGAATAAAGCTCCAAACCCTCTTCCATCTCTCCACCTCAAAACTCTAAACTCCATTCACACACTCCACCTCAAAAATCACACATGGATTGGTTCTCATGGCTGTCCAAGACCGGGCTCGATCCATCTCTGGTGTACGAGTATGGTGTAGCCTTCACCAACAACGAGCTAGAGGAAGAAGACATAGCATACTTCAACCATGAGTTCCTCCAAAGCATGGGGATCTCCATCGCCAAGCACAGGCTGGAGATCCTGAAGCTTGCCAGGAAGGACAAATTCGTCAGGGGAGGAGGGTACAATCGCCCACATCCCATTGCAAGGATGGTGGTTGCAATCAGAAGAACTCAGAGGAGCTTGGCCAAGTACCTCAGGGCATGGATTGGGAGGCAGGAATCCGCGGCGGCAGGGGGGCTTATGGTGGTTCCTAGGAGGAAAGGAGCCATGCCCAAGAGACACATCAACAACAACAACAACAACCAGCTGATGATGAAGAAGAAGGTGGTGATGGTGAGCACTGGTGACTGTAAGCAAGAGAGGCTTCTGCTCACTAATGGGAGCCCATTAATGGTGAATGGGCTTGCTGGTGGTGGCAGTACCAGGCTCATGAGCAGCTTCTCAAGGATGTATGGAGTGGAGAAGCTAATGGCTGGTGGTGGTGATGATGATTACTGTCATGATGATCCTTATGATCATCACCAGGGTAATTTTGATGATGAACAAGTCTACTACTGGTCAACTCCTGCTGAAGAGATCAGGTGGGATGCTATGTTCCAGAACTTGAAACCAACTTGATTGATTTCAATAGGTTTCAGGTTTATGTGTTGTCACTGGTGAGAGATGTGGGTTTTTTTTTTTCCCTTGCGTTCTTCCACCAGAGATTGTTGTCTCTTTATATTTCCCCTGTTATTTATTTATTTGTTTAAGAAATAGCAGATGAATTTAATTATTATATTGAGACGGGACAATTGGAGCTCTTCAATATCCATTAATATCCCTATTGTTAATCTCAGTCGTTGAATCGGATAAAAAAACAATATTATCATTTTGACTCAACAATTCAAAAATTAAAATACATAAAATAAGGTAGTTCGACGATATGAACACGCACGAATCGATCCCGTATTATCAGCATGCTAGCCAGTTCAAGTGGGTGTTGGTGGGTTCAGATGTACTTTAGATGTCTAAAGTCTTGTGCCTTGTTTTCCTCTTGGTAATGAGATTGTCTCCCCTGCTTTTTTACTGGTCTGCTGGAATCTTTTTATGTAATAACATGGAAGCAAAGGAGGGGGAGAGCCTGAGTTTGAGGGATGAACATTGTGAGAACATCTTTTATCTTTACCTATTTTTGCTTATGCAGCAAACTCTATTTCTGGGTATTTTCCCCCCACATTTTCTAATATTTTTATTTTTCTATTGTGTTATTTGATTTGAGAGTAGGAGAGAGTGTGATTCAAGATTAGGAGGGGAAGAGAGATAATTTCTTATGAGAAAACTTTTGCGGAGAACAAGGGAAAAGGGGTGAAGTTCGCTTTGGCATCACGTTAACTTGGAGTAAGAACGTGTGCAACCAAATGGTAAACACAAATTTTGATGAATATAATTATAAAGTTATTTGAATTTGACGTTATTGTTTGTATTTTTTTTTTTACTTTTCTCATTTGTACATTAAATCTTTTTAGTGATGGTAATTTATCGCAAAGTCGTTTGAACATGATATACGGAGATTAAGATGAAACTAAGATTATGTATAGAGAATAAGAAGAGACTTAGGGGTCGTTTTGGAAGTTAGAATTTTGGATGATGTATCTAGACAAAGATAATACATGTAATTTGGATAATTCATTGTTTTGTCTTAAAATGAAATACAGTACTTGTAATTGAGTATGAAACCCACCAGAATCATTCACCAAAATACAATATTTGTATTTGATTGTCAATCTCTCATTTTTTCTTCCACATTTTTTGAGGAATAACCAAAATTATTCAACTTCTAAACAATGTATTTTTCAAGTTCATACATTAAAACAATATATCTAATTAAAATAGATAAATTAGTTAAATGCATCAATTTAAAAAATAAATAATCTAATTAAAATTAATTAATTAAATGAATCCATGTTGTCCGATATTCCTTATCAAGTGCCGAAAATTACATATTCATAACCTAATTGGCCGAATACAAATATAACTAACTATTATCTACTAGTAACTACCCCTACCCCAACCAATACCATATCATTACTTTCTCGTCCATAATATCTTGCAATGGCAATAACACAACATATACATTGCATGAGTTTTTCTTATCCTTTCTCTCTCTCCATTCCTCTCCAAAATCTCCATCCAAACTGAAGCGGGCCCATAAAGCTGCTTCTTCGACGCGTCCTCTAAATCACAGAATGGGCCGGCTTCTACTCACAAACCCATCACTGGCTCACTTAAATGAGCCATAAGAGCCAGCCTCTCTCCTTCGTTGGATCTTACCTGGCCCGATGTGACATAAAATCTAGCCCTATTAGTGCAGGGGTAGCGGATTTGTGAGTGAGCCGATTAATTTTTTTCCAAACAAACTTTCTTCTTCTGGCCCAGTGGCGGCAGATTTGACCAGAGTCTGAGTCACCACTGACCAGTGCGTCTAGCAAAATCTCCCACGCGCCCACCGGTTGACCGGAACGGCGGGTAGCAACTAGCAACAAAAAAAACCCGTCACTGTATTATTTATTTTCTAATTTTATTCCTCCGTTATTTTCCCTCTTGGTTCAGTGAGCGCAACAGTTGCTCTTCTTCCACCACCAAGTCAGGTAGGGATGGCAATTTCGACCTGACCCGTTTTACCCGACCTGTTTGACCTGTTTTGGGGCGGGTCCGACCTGCCCTGACCCGCCCCATTCTCGACCCGTTTGTGTCTAAATTACATGAAATCTTAGTCAAATTACTTTGAATTTTACTTTTATCGCATCATATTTTAGCTATAATAAAGTAGTAAATTAGTGAAAACCTCAATTTCTCCAATAATTTAACTACAATTGTCATAATATTGTTTATTTTCTTAGTTTTATAATAAAAATAACGAATCTTTCTAATGTTTTTCAAATAAATTGCATACCCATTGGGTCGACCTGCCCCGACCCGTGACCCGTGATCAATTACCCGACCTGGACCCGCCCTGCCACGGGGCGGGTCTGGGTACCAAGAAACCCGCCCCGGACCTGCCCCATTGCCATTCCTAAAGTCAGGCGCGGTTCTTCCTCTCTTTGCTCCCCACGGCGACTTCGTTACCACCGGAGCCGTGAAGCCGATACGGGTGTGGCGTTCAATCAGTTACCACGCCGTCTCGCTTTCTCTCTGGCTGTCGCTCACCGTTTTTTGACGGAAGAAATTACGAGAGCGGAAACGGTCCGGCAGCCTCTGAATTTTCCTTTTTAATGGAGAACTCAGAATCCGATGAGCCAGACAAGAAGCGGCCTCATCTCGATTCTCCTGTTTCGCCCGCCATGTCTCGTAATCACGCCAGTTCTCCGACCAAGAATCAAACCGTACTTTCTCCCCGCTCTCCTTTTTCTATTATTTCGGTCCTCGCACTGGTTGCCGTGTTTCTGTTTGGTTGCAGCGAGGGGTAGGGATTGATAGTGTTTTTTCGAAAAGGCTTTTTTTGCAATTGCGTCGCTTGCCTATACTTAACTTTGTGTGATGAGTATACTGAACTTAGTTGATGGTTAGGTTAACTGTAAGTGGTTTTTCGCAATTCCTACTGTGTCTTCCTGTTCATTTCGCACTCTCTCGTTGGTGAAATTGAGTTCAGTTGAGAGCTGATTGAGGTGGAGAGGAGGCTAGGGGCTTAGTCGTAGACTCTAGTCTGAGTGAGGTAGGCGAATATGTCCGTCTTGATTGGTTTGGTGGCTATTATCCAACTTACCTGAGCTTGCTTTCTAGAATTGGTCGAATTGGTGTTGGGGTAGGCACAAATGAAACTCTGAATTGGCCCACTATGAATCGGGATGTGCTGCTTGTACTCAAAGATCATCTATCATTATTCATATATACGACATGGTTTGTACTCATCAAGGATGCTCTTGTATATATCCTCTGTTTATGCACATGATTTATATGCGTCGTGGAGGTTTTTCAGCTGTGAGGAAGTGTTCTCAGGTTGGGTTTTCTATTCAGGTTGATGTTATGGTTCTCCATCACCAGAATCAAAAGCTTGTTCAACAATTGGATCTCCAAAAGCGCGAATTGCGTGATCTAGAAGCCAAGATTGCAGAACTGAAAGGTAATCAGGCTTCATATGATGAGATTCTCATCACAACAAATCAAGTGTGGAATCAGGTTGGTGGGTGGAGCTTGTTTCTCTCTCTCACCTTATCTCTTTGGTTTCTCGTACTTTTCTTTCAATATTCTCTCTGTTGAGGGTATTTCCTGCTTCCTCTCTTTGATTTGTATACTTCCTGCAGTTGGTCGACGATTTGGTTCTACTTAGTGCACGAGCTGGTGGTGGCCCGAATGTGCTACAAACTTTCGATGATGCAGATTATTCTCGAGGTATCGGTCAGCTTTTGTTCTTACCACTAATTGTAATGCCACTATCCTCAACTCTTCTGAAGTGCTTATTTCCGGTTTCTTCTCCTGTTGCATCTTATATTTTGTGTGGTACAATCTTTTTGGTACACTTTTTAGGTTCGGTTCCATCTTGTCCTGCTGAGGAAGTGTTTCGTTTGTAGACTTCTGGGGAAGGATTCACTTCAAAACCGTCAAAATGATGGAATTGCTGAATATACCAATGAAATGCTTGCTTCACGCCTTTTCCTCCAGTATAGGGTTGATGGAGTCTTTGGAATCCATTATTGATACTCAGAGGACGGAGACTGTGAGCATAAGACAGGCTTTGAAGGAAAGCTATCCGCAGAAGGTCAGATCAACAGATCTAGGCATTTGTCTCAAACTTTAAGATCTTATGTTGGATCTGCTGAGTTGTGGACGAACTTTTGATTCCTTAGTTGTAACTGATTTTTTTCATCTTCAGATGCCATCATTCAGTTGTCGAGGCTTGATGATATGATGAGAGAAGAAGCACGGAATCTGCAGGAGGTGATTGATATTCTCCACGTAAAGCATAAAGAATACATGGAGGGAATTGAGAATTACACAAGCATGCATTCAACAGAACAATCTGAAATTTCACGCCTTGCAGGTTTCTTATATGATTCATTTATATTTGCTATACATAACACAGTGACTTCGACTTTATGGGGATTGTGCTACTCACAGAGTATATCACTCCGCCAGCATTGCTGTTTGTGGCATAAGTTAGATTGGTCATCTTGCTAATAGGTTTAATTGTAACATATTGTATTTCTTTAAAAGGTGAGCTGGAAGAATGTATGGCTGAACTAGAAGACAGCAGAAGAAAGTTGATCAATCTGGAGATGCAAAAAGATACTGATGCTGAAATACATGGTCCAATTCCAAGTGCTGCAAATGGAAGCCTGTCCCCAGAGAAGTCTTCTGATAGATCTAAGGGATTGCGAGAGTTGCGAGATTCCATAGAGGAAATTAAGGTACTGAGCCATGCTAAAGCCTTTTATGCCTGCTTACATTCTATTGTTCAATTGCTAAGTGTGTTGTCCTGAAATTTAAGTTGCTAGCTGCTGCCCGTCTTTCTGAGCTTCAAGATGCACAAGAAGAAAATCAGATCTTATCAAAAGATTTGGAAGTTCTTCAGGTATTGTAGTTTGTGCACTTAGACTGCATGGTCTTTCCAATTTTCTGAAGTACTAGTTCAATTTTGTCTGTCTAAGCGTCTAATCGTCCAAGTGGATATTCATAGAATGACCTGAAGGATGATAAACATATCTATCATCTCGTCTCTACAACTTAGTGAACGATCAGCTTCAACACTGGAATGCTGAAGTGGAGCGGTATAAAGTTCTGCTCGAGGCTTTGCAGGTTATGAGCTTCTTTTTCTGTGAACATGCTTGCATACATATATTGTTGGTTCAGTCTGTTAAACAGATTACTTCAGGCTGATAGGTCTTCAATTGTCAGAAGGGAGAAGGAAGTAAGTATAAAATTGGAGTCAGCTGACTTTGCCAGGAATTCAATAGCCAGTGACAATTCTGGAATTGAAGAGCTCGAAGCTCAGCTGCAAAAGTGTAAGATTGAAAAGAATGATCTTGAGATTAAAGCGGAAGAAGCTGTCCAAGATTCTGGTAAGTAAAATTAATTGTACTATACTTAGAGTTGTCTCTCGTAGCTGTTTTTGTCACTTACTGAACCAATTTTTTAATTAGGGAGAAAGGATATTAAAGCAGAGTTCCGTGTTATGGCCTCTGCATTATCCAAGGAAATGAGTATGATGGAAGTTCAATTGAATCGATGGAAGCAAACAGCAGATGAAGCACTTGCCTTGCAAGAAAAATCCCGATCATTGAAAGCTTTGTTGATTGAAAAGGTTTGTAACTCCGCATGCTTCCATGTGTTGGTTGTATATGTAGAATTGGGTGAAAAGAATTCAGAATTGATGAGACAGTGACTTAAGCAATTTAACATGTATCCTGCATTGGTTTTGTATTGAAATCTATTATACGATCTCATTGTTAGTATTTATGGGTTTATATTAACAAGGCACGTTGAAATTGTGATTGAACTAACTAAAGAACATAAGATTTTGAGTTTATCTTTCATCTGGCTATGCTCATAAAAGTAGTAATTTTTGCTTCAGAAATTAAGATGTTTTCTCATCCGTGTTAAACTGCTGTCGAATTGGCATTGGAAATAAAAATAATTTTCGTGCACGACCTTGTGGAAAAAGAGAACCAGTAGATAACTAGGCCATGGAATGCATGAGTTGTTTATTGGTTGGACATGTTCCTTATAATGTTCTTACTTAGTATTCTGCCTTTTTGGTTTGATTCCTTGTTTGTGTTCGGTAAACTGATCTTCTTTGTATTTGTTATTTGAACATAGTTATGAATTCCGTTTTTCATTTACATTGTCCCTTTTATTTCCAATGTAGACGAATGAACAAGACAGCTTGGCAGGAAAGTGTGCTGAACAAGTGATAGAAATCAAAACATTGAAGACTCAGGTATGCTTACAGCTTGGTATGTTATTCATCCTGTGGTAGTGCTCTGGTGTTTATCTTTCAACTGATTATGTCTAGATCTTGTTCAGTAGTTTGTAGCCAACTTCTACTCCAATGAGGTTTTGTTAATCTAATGCCTTAAATACTCATCTGAGCCTCCACTTAACCTGAAAAATTCTGTTGGCAAAGTATTGTTGCCTACAATAATGCGAAGTAGGACTTTGAGGCTTGAATTTGACTGGCACCTCCTTTAATTGTTAAAAGTTTGAAGGATAGGTTATCCTTGGTATAAATCTGTATGAAATGACATTCGTTAACAGGCTTTGTGCAGCAAGGTTTTAACATCTTCCCATATTGACAAAATAGACATTAAGTGCTCTTGCTTTATTTATTGGCGAGACAACTTCAATTGGGGATTAGGATGACTGCTGTCACTGAAATGTCAGAGTGCATGGTTCATGGTGGTAAACTTTTTTACTTAAGATTTCCTGTAAAAGATGGAAACGCAAAAGCTTAATGGATTTAGGGGTGGTGGGGGGTTATTAGTTGGTTAACCATGTGAAGTTAATGCCCATTAACCCATTTGGATAAAAAACAGTACCACTGGTGCAGCTTTCCTTGTAAAGTTGTAATATCGTCGGTGACATGTATCAGATTGTGGTCAACCTTTTCTGGCACCATCTTGAAATGGAAGTACAAAAACTTGAATTGTGATGGAGCAGACCATCAATTAGTGACCAGATAAACAACTTATAATTAATAGTCTTGTCCAGACAGCAGCGGGGTGGGGCTGCGTCTCTTACATTTTGATTGTCTGGTCCGGACAGCAACATTTTTCTCTCTTCTTTGTGACAGGCAGCATGTAGCTTTACCATCTCATGGAATTAGTAGCAGGAAAATTCTGTTTTTGAGCACACTCTTTAAAAACCAATTGGATACTGGACCACGGAAGGAATACCTTCAATCATATGTCTCCTTGGCAGAAAATTCCATGGGTTCGCCAGAATGAGTAATGAAGATAAATAATTTGCAGGTTGAAAGTTTGCAGAAGGAGAAACTGGAGCTGCAGACGATATTGGATATGTATGGGCAGGAAGGCTCTGATAATAGGTATGCTTCATGTCTGTGACTCTGACAACTGGTTGCCTCTTCGTTTATTGTATTTGTCTCTATTGTCAGAGAAACATTTGGGATTCAGGATTAGGTTTGGCTTTTTTCTGAATAGGAGAGTTTACATGGTGAAATGACTTGAACTTAAAATGTTGTTAGTTAGGTTGAAGTATCCAATTTCCTCATACTTTTCATACCATATCCTGGATTTTGTTTCATGCTTCTTAGATCCTTCATATGTTGTTAATGCTTTATAGTTCCTAGGGATGCTCTAATAAATATAAAAAAATAACAATAACAATACTGGTTGGGAGAAATATGTCTGATCAGATTTCCATTTTCTAAGCTCATTGTCATCTTTAATGAGTGGGTTAACGATGTTCCAGTTTCCTTTTGAACCAAAATTGATAATTATTAAAAATTTAGCATTCCAGGGCATTGTTATCGACTCCTTGGAAGTATGTAGTCAAAATATCGCGATTTAAAACTTAAAAACTTACGATTTTACGTTTTTAGGTCACTAAAACGCTTCTACACAAAATCTCAGTTTTTATAATTTACGTAGTTAAAAACTCCGTTTTAAAACTTAAAAACTTACGATATTACGCTTCTAGATCACCAAAACGTTTCTACGTAGAAACTCGCTTTTGACTACATTGCTTGACACTATTCACGTTCGTGATTTATTGATTTAAATAGCTAACAATGTATCAGTTGGCTGTTTGGAGTTCATCCTTTCTCGTGCTTTTGGAGAGATACAAAGCGAGATATATCGTTTTGTACTCTGTGGGCTGTATGGATTATTGCTTTTCTTGGATTAGAATTATGTTGGGCTTGTATGATTATCAACACTGGTCAAAAATTGAATTCTCAACTCCATGCAAGTATTCTTTCCTATCTGGAAAGTTATTTACGAGTTGGAACTGCTTAGATGAGACGTTAAGCACCTATTTCAATTCATTTTCGAATTAGTGGAACCTGAATGAAGATAAGATCAATTCGAAAAACAAAACCAGGGAAAAAGTCACATATTCTTAGTGAAAATACAGAAAACGAAAATAAAAGTATGAGTTGGTCATCTTTTCACCCCAACTTAAACTTGTTTGTCAACTATTCTGTTTTAGTACAGATTCTTCTGGTTTCTTTTCTTCTTGGTACGGATACTTTTGGTCCCATTGCCCCTATTTTTTTGGTTGACTCTCTTTAGCTTGGGAAGGCAACGACGAGAAAATGGGTTGCTGAGATATTGAAACTCTTTTTTGCCAGCGCTAATTTCTTGGTTGCAGTCTCATTCAAGATGTTGTTTGTTTCTATGCCATGAAGAAGTCACCTTTGTGTTTACAACTTAATTATACATTCCTGTAGTAGTTGTAATTTGACTTTGTGCAGAGACATCAACGAAATCAAAGAATCCACGCGGAGGGCTCTTTCTCAAGTTGAAGCCTTAAGGAGTGCCTTAGATGAACATCCTCTTCAGTTGAGAGTTAAAGCGGCTAATGAGGCTGAGATGGCGTGCCAACAAGACTTACTGCTGCTGAAGCTGAAATTTCCGAATTAAGGGCCAAATTGGATGCTTCTAAAAGGTTCGTTTCTGATTTATGGATTAGCTTTCCACTGGATGCTATAGCTTCTAGTAGGAAGTTGCTCTGGAAATGTTGTGAGTGGCTGGACAAAATACTTTTGCATGCTTTAATTGTTCGTTTAGTGCTATAACACATTTCACAATTTGTCTAACGCTCTTTGATTTCTGCTGACATTTGTCACTGTTTCTAGAACCAATAGGCATGAAATTTTTGCTTGACTGTTGATACAGAGATGTAATGGAGCTCAATGAAGCAATTGCTATCAAAGAGAAGGATGCCGAGGCATTTATTTCTGAAATTGAGGTCAGTTGATTAAGGTGTATTTATCTCCTTCTACGTTGCTCCTGGATTGATATATGCCCCAAGCATCGCCTGTTAATATCTCCCTCCCCTCCTTGTTAATACCAAATTTATTCACGGATCCAGACTGTTGGTCAAGCCTATGAAGATATGCAGACGCAGAACCAGCATCTACTGCAACAAGTTACTGAAAGAGATGACTACAATATCAAGGTTTACTTTGTTGTTCACCATTCATAGGTTTTTTTGTCCACATTAGAAATCTTTTTATTTTTTTAATCTAGGTGGCATGAGAAATATGTTTATGATAACAGTCAATGTCCACCCATCTATACTCACTACTATTTTTCTAATTCATGCAGCTCGTTTCTGATAGTGTGAAGACAAAGCAGGCCCACGGCATTTTGGTAGCTGAGAAACAGGCCCTGACAAAGCAACTTCAACAGTTAAATGCATCAATAGAACAAGTGAAAACGAGGATCGCCCATAGTGAGGAACAAGTGAGTCTCCCTCCCTGTCTCCCATTTTCGCCAATCATGTGCTCTGCATGAGCATTGGAATTTTCTGCATCTCCAGTAAGATCGACTTTTTGCAGATGAAAACATGTTTTGCTGATGCAATCCGGTATACTGAAGAAGAAAGACATCTAGCAGTCACTCTCGAGATGGCTCGGTGGGAACTAACAGATGCTGAGAAGGAACAGAAATGGATCAAATATGCTATTGCTTCTTCTGAAAAGGAATACGAGCAGATCCAAAAGAAGTCGGACGAAGTAAGAACAGAGCTGGAGAATGAAAGGTTTGTTTTTCTTTTTCTTCCCACCTCTGTTACTCGTATAGTAATAGTGCTTCGGCATGGTCATAACTCATAACTCCAGAAACAAGTGATTTACAGTTAATAGGATAAAAAATATACGGAAATCCATTTTGTGCTCCATAATATACCAGTGGTTGCTCTATTGCTCCTGTACCCGTCACCTTTATTTAGGCTGTGTTTGTTTCCACTTTTGCTACTAATGATAAAAGGTGGCCAAGAAAAAGATGTTACGGAAGGTGTATTTGATTGGGTTCTTACAAAAAATCGAGTTGATGCGTTATGAATTTAGGCTTTTAGCTTTTAATGGAACCTTTTTCAGGTTACTTCTTTGTTTAGCTAAAACAACCAAGCCATATATGTTCCCCTCCTTACTTGTTTCCTCTGAACAACACATATGATAATTGAACTCACAATATTGGTGAACCAGATATGAGAGGCAGAAAGTGGAGGAAGAGCTGTTGGAGCTGAACAATCAGATCGCCGAGTTGATTTCAGAGACCAGTGAAGCTGCTATAGAAAGACTCCAGGATGAAATTAATGACTGCAAAAGGATTCTCAAGTGCAGTGTATGCTCGGATCGGCCCAAGGAAGTAAGTGTATTTTGCCAGCTGAATATATATTATAGCTTCATTTGAACTTGACAGGGATAGAACATGATCTGGGTTCTGGTTTTTGGTTTCTCTCAATATTCACAGGTTGTGATCGTGAAATGTTACCACCTGTTCTGCAATCCGTGCATCCAAAGAAATCTGGAGTTACGGCATCGCAAGTGCCCTGGGTGCGGAACAGCCTTCGGTCAGAGCGATGTACGGTTCGTAAAGATATGAACAGGCGTCGGTCGATGGTTTGGCACATGAGCTTTGTTTTGTTTGTTTGTTTATTTATGTCACAGGCGAAATATGAATATAGTATGTAGGTGTTATGTTGTAGGCAAGTGAAATTATCGACCTTGGGCAGTAGTATCGATAGGTTATCGTACCCTTTTGCCTGGTCGGAATGGGTTAAGATGGCACAGATTACTGGCAGGTAGACAGATGATGTTTCTCTTATGGTAGGAACATAAAAATTTGCAGGTCAAATTCGTGATACCAGCTTTCTCCTCGATCATGCCTGCCTAACATGGAGAGGTTCATGTGGCCGTCAAGATGATATCCGAATAGTCCCGCGTTTTATACCAACTTGAGCGTACCAATGTCCTGTTGTAATGTGTACGTAGGCGTAACAAATGGGTTTGTGCCATCATAAACTGATGATTTTAAACTTAAATTGGTGAATTTTAGGGGTGTGCAATGGTTGATTCGAAGTGAACCGGATCGAACCAACGCCTTGAATAGACTATAGTGTAATAAATATAATATGATCCGGTCTTTGGTCCTGTGAATTCTTTAAATTATGAAGAAAAATGAACCGAATTGACATTTAGACTAGACCAAATTGGACATAATGCATTATTGGTTCGGTCTTTGGTTCCAAGGTGTGGTTCATAATTGGACAGCGGTTCTCATGAGTTTGGTCTAATCTCGATCGGACGGTTGCATCCTCATTCTTAGATATTGAGGGGTGTTTTTGAGAAAATGAATTGAATTATGGAGTCACTGAAATTCATAGATTCATTAAATTCATAGATTTAGCAGAAAGTTACTTTTTTTTCCTGTTTTAGTATTATGTATTTTAGATTCGGGAAGTTCAAATCTCTAAAATTTAGAAATATAAAATCTCTCATCTTTCGAGAGATTATATATCTTTGATTTTTTTTTCCCTTCCATTTTATCTATTCCTTTTTTATTTTTTTCATTAAATACCTTTGGCAATAATCTCAATATTTCTAGCCATTTTGATTCTTTTAGTTAAGCATAAATTTGACTTTTTATAAAAACAAATAAAATATTTTATTTTTAATTAAATGTTACAATAGCAGCTAACATTTTTAAATATGTTTCAACAACAATATATTAATTATGATTTTTTGAATGATTCAAAATCTAGACATTTAGACTCTAATTCTCGAAACAACCATATCAAGCAATATGAAATCTGTATTTTGCTGCCACTTGCACTTCCTTGTATTGGAATTCGCAAATTTGTAGAAATGGTTCACTGAATCTAGACCAAAATGTAATGAAGCTTAGCCTACCGACGGCTGGCCTCCGAAATCCGTTAGTGATCCGCTGAGGTAAAACAACCAACTGATATGGTGCGTCACTTGCGAGAAGATGAGATGGCTACGGCACACATTCTTTGAGGTTGGTTGATTCAGTAGCCAAGAAGACAGAAATTATTAGTTTTGGAAGCTAAAGATTATAAGGTGGCGGTAACCCTTATTTTAATTCTAAAGATTAAAAAAAAATTGACGAACAAACCGTTGATATGGTAGCTACGAAATATTTTCCAATTTAGTCTCAATTCGTTAACGAGAAAAATAATCTATTGTCTATGTTAACGACCAACCAAAAGAGTCCGACTATAGTTGTGATTTGATTTGAAAATTTGAACATACCATCATTTTATTTGAAAGCTCATGTTTGTAGTTATCTTAGGTTTTCTGAGTTAGGCCAAAATGCAAAGTGCATGCCATAACTTAAAAGAAAGAAAAAAGAACAGTTATGCTTGGAAACACAAAACGCATGTGAAGGGAATGTGTTCGTGTATCTTTGTCGAATCCAGACTAAAATAACGAATTCCTCAATTTTCCAATACATGTGAGTCTAGTACTAGTAGTGAATCATGTTTGGCCAAATATCAAAGCATACTATTCTTGTTAGGAATGCAATCAATGTGGAAAAGGCATCATTTAATTATAGCGATCATATATATTTGATGGTAGTTTGAAACTGGTGTTTGAATAGGTATTAGAGTAACAATTAGTATCCAAATGCGAGAATCTAATAAATCTCTTCATTCATGGTTCAAAAAGCACGATTAACCATACGCTTAGCACGTTTAGGCGCAAGGCAATAGCAAAAAAGCCTTGTCTAGTGGTTTTGCGCCTAATTAGATATCGGAACACGTCAAGCAACATCTAAGGGTTTGTTTACTTTCATTTATGTTTCCTGTTTTCGAGAAAACATATGTTGAAAACAGGTGAAAACAACATTTTGTCGTTTCCGAAAACAACAGGAAGTTGTCACTTTCTGCTTTTATAGTTGGAAACGAATAGAAAACAGAATGAAAAGTAAACAAGTTTTCTCGTTTCGGTTGCCAAATTTATGACATGAAAACTGGAAATAGGAAACGAAAATGGAAGTGAACATGGCATAAGTCTCTCCTAAACATTACTAGATGAATCTAGGAAGTCAATATTAGAGGAGAAAATTTACACCAACTACAAAATTAATTTTCTATATTAATATTTTCAATAGCTCAAGAACTTTGTGAGCTATTGCGCTATGATGCTATGAATTGTGAGCTATGTTCTTGTCATTAAATGTTGAGTAAGTTATTAATCATTTTAACTGAAGTAAGGAAGTGTCGTAGATTATTATTTCATTCATCATGTAGTGCGAATAGCTATTTTTCCTCCAACGCCTAGGCGAGCTAGGCGCTAGTTGAAGCCTCAACGCTCACCTTACGTCTCTAACTCCTTTTTGGACCTTGTTCATTGAAATATCCAACTAATTCAGTTTATTTAAATTCAATTTATTTTATCTAAATCCAATTGGATAGGTGGATTCTTTTTTTTTTTTGACAAAAGATAATCATATATTGATACCAAAAGAGATAGTTACATCCTGGAGAAGAGCCAGGCCTGAAAATTAAAAGCACGACTCATGGTCGGGTACAAGGAGAGGGCTTTCCTAGCCACCAAATGGGCTACCCTATTGTTACACCGACCTATAAACCGAACACTAAACCCTGGGTTGCTGGCACAAAGATTTAACACTTCCTCCAAAACCGCACCCATCCTGCGATCACGAGTGTCCCCATGGCTGATTTTGTCAATGACCACTTTCGCATCGCCTTCAAATCTGACAGAGAAGAAACCTTGTCCTAAACACCAAAGAATGGCTGCACGCAGCGTTAACAGCTCCACAACCGCAGGGTCGTCATATCCTGGGAAGGTAACACCACTAACCCGATGGATGTCTCCGGTGGGCGTCAAAAGCACCATTCCCCCAGCGGCATGCGACCCCCTTCTCGTAGCCCCATCCCACCGACAAACAAACTCACCAGGATTAACCAGGCGAGGCTCCAGCACTTCCATCACCCGATTAGCTTGATGGTCATTACCCGGTATCCGCGCCCATTCCTCAACCTGCTGCCAAAACTGCCGCATAAGAGCTGGGAGACCAAACTGCTTTCCCTCGAAAACAACCCAATTACGGGATTTCCAAATCCGCCATAAGACAGCAATAATGGCCATCCATTGCGAGGGCTGAGGGACCAAACCCAGCAACTTCTTAAGGAACAGGGGAAAATTATCACGGGGCAAACCCTCCCCTAAGTTTGATCCATGAATCTAAATGACAAATTATAGTTTAGTACCTATATTTTTATATTTTATATTTGGGTACCTAATTTTTTAATTATGGTTAATAAAAAATTTAGATTAAACTCCAGGTACGCTTTTAGCTTTTAACTAAGGGAACTCTCAAAGTGTACCAGATCATCACAAGAAAAAAAAACTCAACAACTGTAATAGCACCCTTACAATCTTTGTTAATCGGTAAGTTCCTGTTTACTATCTAAATCATCGAACTTCTAAACGAACTCTTGCTATCAGCTGAGCTGGCAACAACACTGAACCTTCATCATAACAACGCCTACATCGTTCTTTCTAGACGGACCTTAAATTAGTCACCCAAATCAAATTCCCAATCTACTTCAGCATACCAGAACCTTTCAAGATCTGCAACGCCTAGCTCAGCATTTCTGCCCAATCTTGACATGCAAGGGGAAAAGAAAAACCAGTCAAACAGTTTTGCAAAACAAATTGGGTATAGGGGCAAACAACGAAGAGGTGATCCCGGACAATAAACCATAACAATATGTTGTGCTTGGGAATCATATACTTCTGCCAGACCAAACCAGACCACGGGACAGGAGATAAGGAAGGTCTAATCGAACGCCAGAGTTTTGTAACAGAGTAGTGTGGCATAGATTGACCATCTCATTTCAAAGAAGGACCTGCACCAGTAATGAACATATGTGCCTCTTCATGAGACTTTAGAACTCTTTTCCAAACCCAAGACCCCACCGATGTAGGAGAAATCTCCCAGATTGTGCGAGTTTTGAGTCAATATTTCCGGATCCAGGCAATCCAAAGAGAACCACCCCTACGAGGATGTCCCAAATATGCCTGATAACTAGGGGTATTCAAACGGTGTGGTTACCGTGGTAATCGCTTTAACCAGTAGTATTTGGCTAATTTGGTGATAATTGGTTTGGTTTGGTTAAAATGTTTAGCTTTCTTGGTTCCTGTGGTTTGGTTTCAGACACTGCTAACCAATCAAACCAAATTAACCAGATAAGTAATTATTCATATATCTAATATAAATTATATACACATACTTAATACTTGGCATAACTACTCAAGAGCCAAACATTCATTCCTTTTAGGCTCATCAACAATAAAGTTCAATATTGTTCCTATACTATATATTTGTATTTGTAAAGAGTAGACCATGATATATGAACGCCCCATTCAAATAAAACTCATATAATATATTAGGTGAAAATTTGAAAGGAATGTCTTTTCCAACCTATAATAATTTCTAAGAGACTAATCAAATTCACACAATCACAACAATTAATTAACTCCATACTGTTTACATATATTTTTGGGAAAAATACATCTGTATAGCCAAAAATTCCGCGTTCATAACAATAATAGCCAATTTTTTAGAAATACCACTTATAGCCGAATTTGTAGTTGTTGTATGACAAATCTAGCCATTTACGTTAAAGTATACTTTAACGGTGTCATCATGCTATATGCTGATTGGACTAACAATTTTTGCACCTGAATTTAAATGAAAATAACAAAAAAAAAAAACCCGTGACCTCTTATCTTCCCTTCTCTCTCCACAAATGCCTTCTGAAAAAGCATTGTCTCTCTCCCACTCCCTCCGATCTTCCCCTCTCTTTTCCTCCGATCTTTCCCTCAAACCCATTATTGCTCCTCCAATCTTCTACCTCTATCTTCCCTCTAATCTTCCCCTCACACACGAAAATCATCTCACACTATCTGTTCACCTTCATCGAATTTGCCTCATACCCTTTAACATGGCAAAAGGAATAGCGACGAGGAGTCTCCTTCCTCCTCCTCTCGGCGACTGGCGGTGAAGCCTTCGTTCTCCTTCGTTCCTAGCTCGGTGGCTGGGCTCAACGACGGATGGAGAAGGGTGAGCAGTGCTTGGGTGGAGTAGAGATGGGAGGTGACTGAAATTATGGGGAGGGAAAATAGGGGAGGGGAGTTCCAGATCTAGGCTCGCGACAATTTGAAGATGCAGCGCCGCAACAATCAGCATCAACAGTAGCGTTTACCAGTTCTTAAATTCCCAAACCCATATCTGGGCGACGGGGGTCTGGTTTGGGTAGGTGATTAAGAATGATTTGCAGAGGGTCTGGAATTGATTTGTCGGCAACATAAAGAGCGGTGCAGGGGTCGAGAGTTTTAGGTGGGTATTCGTTTAGGGGGTACATGGGCTCAGCGGCGATCGTCGGAGAGGAGGGTATTGTGGCCGGGCAACCCCGAGAGCAAAGAGGGAAGTGGCGCCGGGGTCGCGGCTATAGGTGTCAAAACATAGCCCGACCCGATTAACCCGCCCGATCAACCCGACCCGCAACCCGACCGCAACCCGACCGCAACCCGAATTGACTAAAAGTCAACAACCCGTAACCCGCCCGACCTGCAACCCAACTAACCCGCAACCTGACTGACCCGCAACCCGATTAACCCGAACCCGATTGACCCGCAACCCGACTGACCCGCAACCGATTAACCCGAACCCGATTAACCCGAACCTGACTAACCCGTAACCCGACCGACTCAACCCGAATTTCATATAATCCACTTGAATAATTATAAAAATATACAATACATAGTTTTTCAAAATAAAGTTTTTCATTCTAAACTTAAGTAAAATTATTTTTTTATTTCGTATAGGAAATTTAAAAAATATGAAACTCACTTGATATTACGTATTTTAAGAAAATTACAAAAATTGAAACATGAAGGTCACTTGAGATCATGACAATATTAATATAATATATAAATTAAAATTTTGGTTAATTTAACTATTGAATAAAATTATTAATTAAATATAAATAAAGTAAAGTAATGTATTTGGTAATTTGATGTTTTTAAATGAAGAGGGAAATTTTGGTGTATTCAAGTTTTTGGGAAGAGAAAGAAGAGGGAAATTTGGTTCTTTGAATTTTTTAGAAAAGAAACAAGTGGGAATTTTGGTGGTTTTGATATGTGGGAAGAGAAAGAAGTGGGAAAATTTGGTTCTTTTGATTATGAAAGAGAAATAAGGAGAGAAAATTTTGAGTTTTCAACTTTTTGTAGAATGAAAGAAGAGGGTAATTTGGTTCTTTCAATTTTATGGAAGAGAAAGAGGAGGGAAAATTGAGTTTTCTAATGTATGGAAGTAGAAAGGAGGGAAATTTTAGTATTTTTGTGAAAAGAAAGAAGGAAACAAATTTGGTGTTTTCAATTTTTTGGTTTTTCATAATTTTAGCTTTTGAAATATGAATCTTTAACTTTTATATGGAGGGCATGACTAGTTAAAATTATTCTTATATGCTTTGAAGGCTAACATATATATGTATATAATTGTTTATGAGCTAATAAATAAATTAACCATTAGTTACAACAATTTATACTAAACTTGATAAGTAATCTTTGACGGTTCGTTGTTTAGGATATAAAGTATATGGTTAGGGTATAGGGTATAAGGTACATATGGTTTATGGTGTATATGGTTAGGGTATAAGATATTGATGGTTTTGATGGTTCTAAGTTTTTTATTAACATATGTTCAATTGAAGTCATTTGAAATCTTTAACGGCAGGAGATCCCTTTTTAATTTATGTCTATGGTACGTGGTTAGGGTACAAGGTATGTGGTGTAAAATATAAGATATATGGTTAGGGTATAACAATTAGCAAATATCACTTTTTATCTATGTTTTGAAAATCAAAGTATGAATTTCACTTTTAATTAACTATACTAGCAAAATCACAACTCAAAGACATATGGTTAGGGTATAGGGTATAGGTTATGTGGTTAGTGTATAATGTATTGATGGTTTAGGTTGTACAATCAACAACATATACTAACTTAATATTGTTGATTGAGGGTAAGGCTAAGTGTATAGGATATATGCTATTGAGTAAGTTATGATTGAAGTAACAATAATTTTACTAAATTTGATAGCTAATCTTTAATAGTTCAATTTTTAGGATAATTCGAACAATTTTACAAATAACTCGTTTGGCAACAGTTTACTAAAGTTATTTGGGCAATGAGTTATTTCGAAATAACTCCTTTTATCACTATGATTTTGCCAAATACCACACACCAAATACCAGATTTGCATGGTTATACACTTATACTAAACGAGATACTTTAATCCAATTACTATTGAATTAATACTAAAATATCAAATAAACAATTAAGGTTGTCTTTTGGTTGCAAATATTGATATCACCATTACTATTAGCTATAATACTTTACCAATTATGATTAATTACATAACCGGGTTGTTTGGATGGGTGATTGTGTAATGAGTTATTTTTTGGTAAAAATAACTCACTTTCTAGTCATGTGGTATTTGAGTGGTATTTGTTGAAATTTGGTGCACAATTATGTTGTTTGGATGTACAAAAAGGTGAGTTATTATTTGTGTGGTATTTAGAAAGAAAAAAGTGTAAAAGACCCTAATGCCCCTAAATGATTGTGAGCCCATGTATATTTAATGGTAGATTTTGACTCCACAAAAGACCATTGCCCGCGGGAAACTATTCTTCCTCCTCCCTGCAAGTTTTTTCACAAAGTGTTCTTTAAGGGTCTTATAAAAAAAAGTGTTCTTTAAGGGCGTTGGTGATCTTCTCTGTCCTGCTTTCACGATTCACCCCGGCGATTCCCGTGTGAAGAGCAATGCAAGGTGTTCAAGGCGGCGACGTCGATCATGTAACTGTTGTTTAATCTTTGTTTAATTGGATTAACGGATTATGTAACTGAATCATCATATGTTGATTGTATGAAGAAAAACAAACAAGAAAGGCATAATTGCTTTTATCTGTTTCTTCATCCGCATGAGAAGTTGGTGAACATGATATATGTCAACCTGCATAAATCTAGAAATGACAAACCAGCATAAGTGAGTGTAAAACCAACATTATGTTACTGGATTTTCTTTGCATTCCACCTAATAAATACTTACAACATTGACTACTTCATTGGGTAATACTTACAAAAGGTAGTTTCACCTCTTTACAAAGGCGACTTATCATTCCAATTAGCCATTTACATCCGACTTAACCATTTAAACATGTGCACTTTACAAAAGCAGGTTGTCTTCCGTTTGCAAAGTCTGTCATTTAGAGTGCTTCTAAATGACAGATACAAAATACATCTTTGCAAACTAGACAACACATGATAACTTGATAAGATCCTAATCCTACCCAAGATACTATTATATACATTAGCATCTACAGTGGTGGGAGACTGAGCACAAGGGTTAGCCGGTCCTCGTCATCCATCTCATAGAAGCTCTTCAAGTCTGACGAATTTGCATTCAGATGCCTAAATCCCATCACCCTTTGAACTCTGGTTAGACCCTCTAGTTTGTCCAAATTTGCCCTCAGCTCCTTTCGCATATTATCATGTGCTTCGCTCTCGCCCATCGCTTTAGCGATTGTGTCCATGGATTGTTGGATGAGTGGCCTTAGTAACTGCATCTCACTCGCAAGTTCAGCTCCCCCGTCCTGACTTTTCTTCTTCTTCTTCTCAATCTGTCCACCAATAGTGGTTTTTGCTGCACGCTTGTTCTTGTTCTTGTTCAGATTCTTATCTTCTACCCCTTGATTTATTAAATCATACATTTCTTGTTCTGCTGCAGAAGTGCCTAGCTCGTCTAGAGGAATTGGATGGCCTTCATCGTCCTCCGAGCCACTGTCTTCACCTTCGGTTATGATCTCCGGGTCATTGCCTGCAAGTTTTCAGCCCATTCATGCATAATCAGTTAACATCTATTACACAAACCATAACCTAAGCTTGGAAGGTCTGTAGGAACCAACATCGCTTTAACAGACCTGAAAACCCGGAGAGTCCGGTGGCACGACCATTGGCAAACACCGGTGCAAGGTCAAAGAAATGAGGAAATGATGCGTCTCTGTAAGTCTTACATGTTGGGTTTTGCTGGAAACATCAACTTACATTGAATTCATATTTATGCATAATAAATAACTACACCAACCATTAATGCACAGTGAAAAAACGTGCTGCCAGCTACAGATGCAACTACTACACCCACAATAAATGTTTGGATCTTACATTACTGCCAACTACCATTGCAACTCCACCAGCCCTTTTTGCTTCGTGTAAAGATCAAAGTAGGAAAAGTAACATACCTCTAGAAACACATCCCATACCGCATTATCAGCACTAACACATTCCTTCTGCACATCCCAGCCAAACCCACTTTGATTGCGCATCAATACGGTTGAGTGATACCAGTGCTTTAGTTTCTTGTACCTGTTTTGAATGGTCGGTTTTGATTTAAGACCACAGTCGGGCACTTTCTTCTCCATCATCCGTTGGATCTCACGGAACACACCATTCTTGCAGTTTCCATTGGTGATCAGCCCTCTCTCTGTTAGATCCAACAAGCACTCAACGAACGGAGTGTCATGTGCAGCATTCCAAAAGTTGTACTCGGTTTTGACAGCTTCACCAACTGGAACCTTCTTTCTCCTCCCCATGACTGAAAATACATGGCAACAACCAGATTCATACAAGAACAGTAGTGGAATAATTTATGCAGCCTATTGGAAATACAAGATAACAAATATTGCAAACCAGATTCATAAAATTAAACCAATTAAGATATGTTCCTTACATCACAAACTGAAAATATTATACAGGAAGCTACTTCTAAGCATAACAGGTGCCTAAGCATTGACCAAAACAACTACAACCACTATTAATTAGGGTTGGAATATATATTCTTCTACATGGAAGTTTCCTTGCTTCAAAAACTAAAAAATTTACACAATAAGCTTCTTCCAAGCATAACAGTTGCCTAAGCACTAACCAAACAACTACAACCACCACTAATTAGGATTGGACTATCTATTTTCCCACATGGAAGTTGCCTTGTCATTGCGGAATTGAGTCCATGTAGCGCATGGGTGCATGCTGGTTCCATTAATGGTTTCCACCTCAGTTGGAGGCTGTTGTTCGGGCTCTTTGTCTCTATAGGTCCTCTCAATCTCGTCTACACCATGTTCCTTCTTGATAAAGTTGTGAATAATGCAGCAAGCTATTACTATTCGAGTGACCTCTTTAGGAGAAAACCATGTAGCATTTCTCAAAATAGCAAATCTCATCTTCAGAATGCCAAAAATGCGCTCAATAACATTCCGAGCAGATGCATGTTTCATGTTATAGTACTCCTCGGCAGTTTCAGGTTGCCTAGCACCCCATTCTTTAAGATGGTATCTTTGACCCCGATATGGGGTCAAAAACCCAGGGCTGTTGGCATACCCAGCATCACAGAGGTAATAATTTCCTTCATTGAAAGTATAGGTCTTTGGTTAGGGATTTTAATGTTGCCTAAGTAATTCTGACTTTTACAAAATTGCATGATGAATGTTGTACCTTCAGGCACAATAAGCCCATTTGGTCTAGTGAGAGCATCCCGGAGGACCCTACCGTCGTGGGCACTGCCCTCCCAACCAGCAAGAACATATATGAATTCCAGGTTGGGAGTGCAGACACCTAAGACATTCATGGTGAGCTCGCCCTTCCTATCTCGATATCTAGGTTTGTCCTCCGTCAAAGGCTGGACATCAATATGAGTTCCATCTAGAGCTCCTAAACACTTCTACTAACATAAAAGAAATGTGTTAAGGAAAAAAGTCAAAACATATTATATGAATTGAAAATTTTGATTACAAAGGATGAATTTTAACCTTAAAATGCTTCCACCTACTGTTGGTTTCATTTTCAGGGATAGGAACCGGCTTCTTCATGAACTGATTGTTAAGTCTAATCACGGCCTTCAACACACGGTGAATTGACCGATGTATAGTCTCGCCTGATCGTCGCAAATTGACTTGCAACGTCCTATTCTTCTCATTATGTGAAATAGTTCGAAGGAAGACATAAACCATCTCATCAACGTCTACGTTCCTAGTTTTCTTCAACCCCCCTTGCATGGTAAGAACCTCACAAAACCTTCTAAATAAAGTACGATTCATCCGGATTTGGCCAAAACAATAGGTGTCACTTAATCTGGTTGTATTTCTGAGGTGCCTTTGCCTATCATAGTGCCTGACCGAGTAGGTGTCTAAGGGTTGCCTAGCAAGTCTTCGATTAGAGTATCGTTTATCTAATATTTTAGCCAATTCCATTCCTAGACATACATAAATCATAATCAGATTCATGAAGGAGCCAATTGCAGCAACAACTTGGCGCCTACGAGTTGGATTCAATGTTGACAAACGTGACATCCTTTGCAAGACAAGAAAAATGAATGATCAGTTCAGTTTACATACCACTGGTTAAATTATTTGTCAAGGTTAACTGACTACTACCCTTGTAAAGTATTACCAACTGCTACTACCCTACTAACACACCACTAAACCAACAACATGCTTAGGGGATTGCAAACTCCTAGATATCTACACAAACAAAAAAGTAGCATATATAAACAACGAATGGTAATCAACTTCTGCTTCCTCCATCTTTATATAATAAACAAGTTATACCCAGAACAAAAACAGGATAAAAGCACAAAAACCCTTTTTCGTTGAAAATAACATGAACCTTCGGTGATTACCCATGAGACTTTTACTGGACAACATCCAACCAAATAATACAACCAATTAACAGAGAAATAAAAGTTAGGTAGCATGTATTACCAGCAGAAGCTCAAACAAGCATAGAGGAATCAACGATTGCAGGCGAGATTGGAATAAAACCCTAATAAACAAATCAATGACGTCGGGATAGAGACGATGACTCACAAACCTCACAAGTTGTTGTAACTTCGATAGAGATAGCCGCTTCGTTTGACTACCAAGCAGACGACGCTGGAGATCGTCGATTCGTCCCGTTCGCGAGCTGCAAAGCTATTGTAGCAGCAAAATGAAAAAGGTTCTGAGAAGAAAGAGAACGCAGTAGAAGGAATAAAGGGCTTGGGATTGTAGCAGCAAAATGAAAAAGGTTATGAGAAGAAAGAGAAGAAAGAGAACGCAGCAGAAGGAATAAAGGGCTTGGTCTCGATATCTGGTCGTGGGGTCAGGGACACGTTGGGGATAAAAAAAGTGCCAAAACGAGTTATTGTCAAATAACTGCCCCCCCACCAGGTATTCTCTTTACCGCGTTTTTGCGGTATTCTGAATTAACTCACTAAATAATAACCCAGCCCACATCATTTCAGCCAACCAAGTTATTTTAGCCCAAATTACTCAAAATGAGTTATTTGAGCACAAATAACTCAATACAATCACCCATCCAAACAACCCCAACAAGTTTGCAAGTCATACAAATTGATTTAACATTTTGACTAATTTTTTTCAAAAAATAAAGTATATATACGAGGTAGAAATAAATTGGTTAAAAAGTTGAGAAAATATTTTAAATTAGTGTAATAAAATGTGTAAGTTGGTAATGAGTAATGAGTTAAGTTACTTTATGCGCTGGCCCGAACAACCCGAAACCCGATCCGCCCGCAACCCGCCCGACCCAAAACCTGATGAACCCGCAACCCGATTGAACCCGAACCCGATGAACCCGCAACCCGACTAACCCGTAACCCGTTTGAACCCGAACCCGATGAACCCGCAACCCGATGAACCCGCAACCCGACTAACCCGCAACCCGTTTGAACCCGAACCCGATTGAACACAGCCCGAACCCGCCCGATTGACACCTATAGTCGCGGCGTGGTTTGGAAAATTAGGGATGTGAAGAGAGAGAAGGTGAAAGTGAAAAGGGAGGGATGGGTGGAGACTTAACAATTCCTTTTTATTTTTTATTTTATTTTTTAAAATTAATCCAGCGTGGAATTGTCAGGGGAGAAACTCGCCAACTCAGCCTTTTCGTTTGTCTAGTAAGCCTATTAGCTAACACAATTGAAGAATTGGATGAAAGTGGTTATAAGTGGTATTTCTCCAAAGTTGGATATAATTGGCAAAAACGCGAAAATTTTGGCTATACAAGTGTATTTTGCCATATTTTTGTTATGTGAATACTTCTATGGACTGTAAGATAATTGTATTAGTTGCATGTATTTCTGTAAGGATTAACTATAACTATGTGTTTATTGTAATATTTTATTGGCAAAATACACTTGTGTAGCCAAAACTTTGACGGTTTAGCCAAATATAGCCACTTTTGGTGAAATACCAAAAATAGCCACTTCCGTCCAATTCTTTGACGGTGTGAGTTAACGGACTGACTGGACTAACAACAACAGTTGACGTGACATATTTTATTAAAATAAAATATTAGGCGGAAATAATCAAAATTCTATCCTTTTATTTTAATCAAATTAAATAAAAAAAATCATAAAAACAATAAAACCTTCACCACCACCGCGGCACCGCCTGTTTAACATCTACCCTCAACAGAAATTCCTTAGAAGCAAAAAAAAATGCCATCTCTTCTCCTGCGAGACATAGTGGGTAGCGGAGTGGTGGCACGGACGAGCATCTCCCAACCCTAGAAATAAAAAAAACCCCATCTCTTCTCCTCCTGTTCACCTTCTACCCTCGTAGTTAAAGCTGCTAGTTCTGGTTTGAGAGAATTCAAAACTGAACAAGAGGATCTGTCGAACGGGATCGCGGCGGCTGGGGAAGAGGAAGAAGGAGAAGCTCGAGAGCCGGGAAGACCAGGAGGCGCTCAATCATGTTGTTGAGGCAGAGCAGCAAGCACCAGACTTCCTCTTTGAAAAATCACAGATCCATAAATTGAAACCGTAATGCCGTTATCGATCTATCGCGTGCTCCAACAACGGTATTGGCTCCACGATTTCTTCAATCTGCTCTCCATCGTTGGCTTTTTGGACGCGAACAAAGATAGAGCAAAGAGGAACAAAGAGGGTTCGAGTAACCCCCAGGTCGATTTCTTACGATGACTGGGGCTGTTCTAGATCTGTGAAACTGGAAGCGGCTAGCGGCGACATCGGAAGGCGTTAGAGGAAGGTGATTCGTCGGAGGCGACGCGTACGTAGGGGCGACGGTGGGGAAGCAATTAGCGGCGGCGGAAAGCAGAAGAGGAAGGTGTTTCATCGGAGTCGACGGCGTCTCTAGCGTCTCTTGGCTACCCAGAGATCCCATCTTGTATGCTTAGTTTTGCTCGTTTACCCATAAATCCCTTCTTCCCCCATTGCTTCGACGAGAAATTTGAGACTCCCGAGACTCGACGAGCGCCAGATTTTATTCAATCGGGGGAGAGATGCTTGATGGCGGCGAGGATCGACTGATGGCGGCGAGGATTTGGGATAGAGTAGAGTCTTCTTCTCTATTTCTTCACTCGACCATCTCCATCTCTGGTGAGAAATGAAGAGAAAGGGTCTTGGATTTCAGATTTTTGGTAAACGACAATAATGGTGCACGGTGAGCACCGGCGCGATTTTTATTATTGTATTTCTGGTAAACGACAGTAATGAAGGGAAGAATTAATTATTGTATTATTATGATTTTTTTTTTGATTTTTTATTTAATTTTAAAATTAAAGACCTGCGCCGGCCACAGTTCGTCTTTGCTTCCTTTCTTCTGCATCCTCTGATGGCTACCTCCGAGCGACTGCCCACGGGTGAGGCTCAAGGTGTTCCGATGAAGCCCTGGCGGATTTGTTTGGCATCTCCGAGGCCAATCGACTCACCTACATCAAACCAGATATCTACAAAGGAGGTCTCCGAATGCCTCAAATTGTATGCGAGGAAGGCTCCATTCGTTGGAAACACAGCCTAGTGGGGCAATTTTTGCATCCGATGCCAGAGCTGCCGATCCTTCGTCGGTGGGCGAACAGAATCTGGGGGCGCGATGGTTTTGTTCGGGTCTCTTTGCTGGGCGATAGTCTCTTATTAATACAATTACCGTCGCAGGCAACGTGTGATTGGATACTGGAAAGTGGTCCTTGGTTCTACCTGGATAATCTTCTCTATCTGCGTCCTTGGGCACTAGGGATCGATGTTGAGGATATGGGGCACAAGGCTCTCCCGATTTGGGTGAGATTCTCTAATCTTCCGCTTGAATATGTCAACTATCAGGGGCTTAGCAGAGCAGCTAGCTGGCTAGGGGTTCCGCTGGGTGTTGATCAGACCACTCGGTTGGGGGGGAGGCTCGGGTATGCTAAGATCTTGTGGAACTGAGGGCTGATGGTGAGTTTCCAGATCATGTGACTATATGGCAGGATGATGAAACTTCTGTCAAGGTGGGTGTGAGCTATGCTCATCTTCCGCCGGTGTGCAAGGCGTGTGGTCTTTTTGGAGTGTGTGATTGCCATAAGCAGGTCTGGGTTCGGAAGGAAATGGAGACTGGGCAGAATAGGGATGTTATACAGGTGAATCAGAGTGATATACAGGTGGATCAGGGTGGTAATAGATTAAACAAGGGAAAGGAGGTGGCAGTGTGTCCCCTAGTTGCTACTGAAGTTCCTCAAGGATCGGGGGGGTTTTTGATTGGGACCAATGTGGTGGGATTTTGTGAGAGCTGGGCTAGGGCTTCTAAGACAGCTACTTCACACTTGCAGGGGGTTAACCTTGAGAAATGCTTTGCTGCGGTGGAGTGTACTTCTCCAGGATTGCCCTCTAAGGCTGAATTCCAGCAGGTTGTTAATGGAGCCAAGCCTCGCATTTGGTCACCCCATCCCAGCCCAACAAGTGTGCTTCAGGTATCACATTCTTATGACTTATTAAGAAACTTGAAAGAGGGTGAGGTAGTTACTTTGCAAGCAGCGCCCAGGAAAGGTGGAAAGAAGGGAGGGCCTTTGCCCTCTTCTCCCAAATGATTTTCCTGTTCCAGAATGTTAGAGGGTTTAACAAACCCTCTAAGCGTAGGGACTTGTTTTCAGTCCTTAGGCAAAATAAAGTAGATGTAGTTGCTGTACTAGAAACCAGAGTGAAGAAGGACAAAGCGGTTGAGATTTCTGAGGGGTTTTGTCCTGGGTGGAAGAGGCATTTGAACTATGTAGATAGTGGTTTGGGGCGTGTGTGGTTATTTTGGAATCCTGACAGTATAGAATTGACTGTTCTGATCCCTAACAAGAATTTTGTCCATTGTTTAGTGAAGTTGGTAGAAGGAGATATTTGTTTTTTCACTACATATATGGTTCTAATGATGAAGCAGCAAGAAGAGTTACATATGCTGAGATGACTAGGATTAAAGTTTGTAGTCATCCATGGATAGTTGGGGGTGATTTTAACGCAATTTTAAAGCCTGAGGAGGTTTCTAAACGGTGTGCTCATACCAGTTGTATGGGAGATTTTGGAAATTGGGTGGATTCTATGGAACTGGTGGATCACAGAGTGGTAGGGCCTCAATTCACTTGGACCAATAATCAAATTGGTAGCCCTCTAGCAAAGAGATTGGATCGTGCATTGGTGAATGAAAAGTGGTTTGATATGTTCCCAGACTGTCGAATTGATGTGCTAGCTGTTCATTTTTCAGATCACTGTGGAATCTTAGTGACATCGAAGCCAACTCAGAAAACCCTCCCTAAACCTTTTAAATACTTTGATTTTTGGGCGGATAGCCCTGAGTTTTTGCCCCTGGTTAGCAAAGCTTGGGATTCATTAGTTGATGATCACCCCCTGCAACGTGTTAGAATAAAGCTTACAGCTGTCAAGAAGGTTTTGAAGCAGCTAAATAAAGAGAAGTTTGGGGATGTCTGTTTAAAGGTGAAGGAGTCAGAGAGGGCACTAATTAGTGCAAAGGCAGTTGCATTTGATTCACCATCTGAGGAATCATTCACTTTGATTTCAGAGTTACAGGTTCAGCTGGAGGAATTCAAGAAAGCTAAGGAATGCCTTTATAAACAGAAGTCGAGAGTAAATGTATTAGAGGTGGGGGATAAAAGTACAAGATATTTCCATCAAGCAGTAAAAATCCATACGGAAAAGAGAGCAATCCGCAAACTTGTCACTGCTACTGGGGAGGAAATCACAGACATTGGGAAAATAGCAGATGAGACTGTTTCTTTCTATAAGGGTCTGTTTGGTGTGAGTGATCAAAATGTTCTTCCTGATAGAAGTTGCCTGGAGTCATTAGTTCACAAAAGGCTGGGTATGCAGGAGGCCTCTCTTCTTACTGCTTCTATCACTGAAGAGGAGATTCAGACTGTGGTGCTCCATATGAATCCATACAAGGCCCCTGGCACTGATGGATTTTCAGCAGGCTTTTATAAAAAAGCTTGGCCAATCATTCGTGTTGATGTTATTGCGGGGGTTAGGGACTTCTTCTCCTCTGGGCGATTACCAGGTAGTGTTAATGCCACTGCTGTTTCTCTTCTTCCCAAAATACCTTCTGCCTGTGCTCTCAAAGACTATAGGCCAATTTCTTGCATTAATATTCTTTATAAGATTATTGCAAAGATACTAGCTAATCGCCTAAAGAAAGTACTGCCTAGGGTAATCAGTGGTAATCAATAAGCCTTTATTGAAGGGAGGAGGATAGTAGATAACATTTTAATGGCTCAAGAGCTTGTTAGTGGGTATCACAGGAAACACTTATCTTCTCGTTGTGCTATCAAAGTGGATCTTATGAAGGCTTTTGATTCAGTTAATTGGGAATATCTGTTTATGATTATGGAAGTTATGGGATTTCCAGCTGGGTTTATTAATTGGATAAAGTTGACTGTAAAAACTGCTAGATTCAGTATTTGCATTAATGGGGGGCTATGTGGCTATTTTGGTGCACAAAAAGGTGTTAGGCAGGGTGATCCTCTTTCACCCTACCTTTTCACCATAGCTATGGAAGGCCTCTCGTTGCTTTTAAATGAATCTGCAGATATAGGGAGGCTTCCTTACCATCCACAGTGCAAAAAAGTGAAGCTAACTCATCTGAGTTTTGCTGATGATCTTTTGATATTTACAGAGGGGTCAGGGACTGCAATTTCCAAAGTGCAGGAGGTTCTTTCTGAATTTTATACTATGTCGGGTCTGAAGTGTAACCCTGCCAAATGTGAAGTGTATTTTGGGGGTATGTTAGTGTTGTTCAAGAGCAGGGCCACCCAAATGACTGGTTTTCAAGAGGGGGCACTTCCAGTGAGGTACGTGGGGCTCCCACTGATTTCAGGTAAGCTATCTTCTGTGGAATGTGAGAAGTTGGTAGCAAAGATTACTCAAAAAATAAAATCCTGGAGAGCTAAAAGGCTTAGTTATGCTGGTAGGCTTCAATTAGTCACTTCTGTGTTGATGGGAGTCTTGCAATATTGGATGCAAGTCTTTTTACTTCCAAAACAGGTTTTGAAACAGGTTCAAAAAATATGTTCTCATTTCTTGTGGCATGGTGAGGGGGAGGGCAGGGCCAAGATTGGCTGGGACAGAATGGCTCGACCTAGGAAAGAAGGTGGCTTGGGTATCAAGGAACTCTACTCCTGGAATCAAGCCTGCACTGCTCGTATGTTATGGCTGCTTCTAATGCAGAGTGGGACTATATGGGTGGCATGGATCATGAACTACAAGGTTAAGCAGGGTAGCATCTGGACAATCAGGTCTGGTTCTAGTGGCTCCTGGGCCTGGCGCAGGATCCTGAAAACTAGAAGTGTTCTGCAGCAGCATTTCTCTGTGCAGGGGGCAACAGTACTTTGGAATCAAGTCCCTATGCCCAGGTTTCGATTAAGTGCAGTTTGGGAGGTGATCAGACCTAAGTGGCCTGTAGTGGAATGGCACAAACTTGTCTGGGGGCATGGATTTGTTCCTAGAAATAGCTTTCTTGTTTGGACAATTCTGCTACTGTGGAAGTTGCTTGTACTTTATGCAGGAAAAAACATGGTGCTATTGCAGGGATGATATGGTGTTTTCTGGTGGCATCCATCTGGAAGGAGAGGTGCAGGCAGAAGTATGGGGGGCTCTCTCGTTCCGTGGCTGATTTGCAGGGGGCGATTAAAAATGATCTGCTAATTATTGGAGCAAGCAGAGGCATTCTTGAAGAGCTGGCAAGTTTTGGTGTCTTGTGAGGGTCCTGTTGAACCCATTTGCTGGTGTCTTGTGTTTTGTAGGAGTAGTTGTGGTTTGTGTAGCTATAGTGGAATGCTGGGACCTTTTGTCTCTTTGGGTAATGTTGATTTACCCCTTTCGTTGTAATTGGTTCTCCTAGCTTCTTGCCAGTTTTGCTTAATGGGATGAGGAAACTGATTCAACGAAAAAAAAAAAAATTAAAATATGACATGACATCCATGTGGCAAGTGTTGTTGAGTTGTCGATGATGTGTCCGCTGAGTTGGCAGCCAAATAAGCGTTCCGTTAGTTTAACTAACGGTGTCACTGACGCCGCTAAAATATGTAACGGAAATGGCTATATTTGTCATGAAACTTTCAAAATTCTGGCTATATTTGGTATTTCGCCAAAAGTGGCTATTATTGTCATAAACGTGAAAGTTTTGACTACACAGATGAATTTTGCCTATTTTATTCATCATATAAATTGTGAATTGATGCATTAACCGAAATTTTTTATCACTTAATGATAATTTAATGTTATATTGGTTAATCTGGTTAACCAATTAACCAAATTGATTAAACTCTAGTTTGTTTAATTTGGTTGTTATATTAGTTTGGACGGTTTGGTTATGATATTGTATTTCATGGTCAATAGAGTTTTAGCTTGTTTGGTTTGGTAATTACCATGGTAACCATTTGAACACCTCTACTGATAACACAGGCTCTGTTCCATAACTCAAAGTCCCTGATCCCCAAATCTTCCTCAGTTTTGAGAAGGAAAACATACTTCCAAGCAACAAGAGCTCTCGACCATGATCCACTATCGCTCACTTCCCACAAAAACTTATTACAAATAGCTTCAATCTCGTGGAGAACCCCTGGAGGAAGGAGACATATAACAGAGGAGATCAACTGCATCCGACCATCATAGCTTAATAATAAATTCTTCCATCCCCAGACTCTAGCCGTAATTTTCTCCACTAACAAAGCACAATCAGCCTTCGAGAGTTTCGGTGTGAGAAGGGGCACCCACAAGTACTTGATTGGAAAAGAACTTAGAGGAAATCCAGTTCTATATGCAATAAGCTGCTTATTCATTTATGCAATAGCGCCAAGAAAATCTGGATTTTATGCGAATTAAAGGTCTGAAAGATAGTAAAACTTCGAGAGAATATGCTTGATTCTCTCCGCAACCTCTTCAAATCCATTGGAGAATACTAGAAGATCATCGACGAAGCACAAATGTGTAATGTTAAGCGATTTTCACCTAGGGTGATAAGGTAGATGCCATGAAGATACTTCTCTTTGCAGTAAACAAGAGAAAACCTCCATAGCGATGGTAAAGAGATAAGGGACAGAGGGTCCCCTTCTCTCCGCCCCTTACCCTAGCAAAATAACCAAAAAGACCTCCATTCATGCACACTAAACATAGGAGACGAGACACAAACTTGCACCAGATTGGCATCCCCGTAGCTCTCATGACTTTAAACATAACCCCCAGTCTACCAAATCAAAAGCCTTCATTAAATCGATCTCGACCACACATATAGAAGAGACATATGTTTTATTATAGTCTTTCACTAATTCTGAAGTCATTAAAATGTTATCGCCTATGAGCCTACCCTTTACAAAAGTCGACTGAGACTTACTAATAAGCTTTGGAAGAACTTTAGCTAATCTATTAGCAAGTATTTTAGTGATGCTCTTCTATAGAACATTGTAGCACGAGTTCGGCCTAAAGTTCTGACTCGCTTGTACTGTCACACTAGAAAGTGGCCAAGTGTAACCACCTACTAATGCGTAGTATATTGGCTTGAGTTTAAATGTCAACCCGGGTCCTAGGTGTGATGACTGCTCCGCGAGACTCTTATTATTTAGCGGTTCAACTGTATTGAAGTTCCAACTAAACTAGCAAACAAAAGCAGTAAATGTTGTGTTCCAAGTTTGAGAAAGGTCACCCAGATATGGTTCCCCCTAGACTGCAGTTAAGCCAAGTTGTAATTCACCCAGTCCAGTTTCAATGATAATTATACTGCGGACGGATCTTAGACAGTCTGAAGTCTTGACTAAAGGTCTCCAGACCCTCTCAATCTGAATCCCCAGCGGGCGACTAACCTCCACCGGAGTAAACAAACTGAGGCTCTAACGTGCCAAACCTCCTCTACTGAAGTAAATCCAGTACAAAAATAGTGAACCGACTCCTTGACTAAAGTCGTCAATTCACTACCTTCAATTAAGGGTGCTCTATCAACCTAGGTGGATATTCTCTTTCTAGGTCAAAGCAGAAACTACAGGAATTTGATCAGGATTCATGCAATTCAGAAAATCATGCCTCAATTGAATATAATCGGTATCAAAGAACTTGTACTTGGGTTCATACAACCAGACCTAACATACAAATTTAGGATTCTTCATACCCAGGTGAGTGAGAGAGTTTACTCCATAGAGAGAGAGAGAAATCTGCTTCAGATGCGGAAATCATTCTCTGAAGGATGAAAATCTACTTCTGGTAATCAATCTGCACTTCTTCAAGCTTCCACTGAGTTCCAATGGTGTTGAAGACCAATTTAGGGTGCTTGGAAGTTCTGTTCGTCGCTCTCTCTAGGTTTTGTGCTTTTTTCTCTAAAAATCGGATCCCCTTCAAAAGAGGCTTTCTTTCTCTTCAAAAGAGGCAGATCGCGATACCCGGCCTCAATACCCGATCAGGTATTTCAAGTGACCGGCCGGGTATTTTGAAACGCAGCGCAGTGGAGAAAAGGGAATACCCGATCGAGGTTCAGAATACCCGATCGGGTATTTATGCCTTCTGGCTGGGTCCCCTTATGATCTCCTGGCCTCCAAAACAACTTTCCCCGATCCTTCCTTCTCGTTTACCCGGTTGGGTATTTCGGGCCCTGACCGAGTATTGCTCATGAGCAAGCAACACACATAATCATAAGATAAATCTGAAGATACAAGTTCGTTTGTATCATAAATGTTTTCGCACGAAAAATATAGATACAAGTTGAATTTGTACCATAATATCACACGTACAAATTCAATTTATTCCATAAGATTTTTTTTGTCCAAAAAAGTATAAGTATCAGGTAGATTTATACTATAACATTACAGTATAAATTCAATTTATAGAAAGAACCGGTAATTTTTTTTTAAAATACATTTATTTACAATATCTGGCAATTTTCTAGCACAAGCATAACAACTAACTTTATAACTAATAAAGTACCTACATTTTTAATTTTCTATAATACCCTCTTAATCTCACTTTCATATTGTGTTTTTAGTTTTTACCCCATCTAATCACATCAGATTCCCCTAGTAAAAGAAAATCACTTTACATCAGATTCTAGGGTCTCACTTGCTAGTTGCCAAAAGGTAATTTTTATATGGGAACACACCTATGAATAAGATACAAAGAGAAAGACATCTGCCCCCATTACTCAATAGTATTTACTGTCGAGTTTCAAAAAAAAAAAAAAAGGTATTTACTGTCATTACTGAATTGGTAGGTAAGGGGAACAAAGAAGAAACAAATAATTAGTTGGAAATGTAATAAATTCATACCTGAAAAAAACAAATAATTCATTTCCGGGATACGATATGGCTTTTCCTATTTCCTAATCATTTCGTATTATTATTTTTCCATCGCCCGTCTCCTTTGCTTTGCTCCTCTTCCCTTCTCTCATCACTTCCTTGTTCACCCCAACCAGCTCCTCTCTCTCTCTCTCTTCTATATTATATTAACAAAATATTTTAAAAACAGAAAAAAAGGGAATCCACTTCGTGTTCCTCTCTGTGTTTTGGAGCTCAATTCGGTCTCTCTTTTGTTCTCTCCTGCAAAATCTTATTTTGGCGAAAGAAAATACAGGGAATGGAAGAAAAATCCATCGTCCTTGTCTAGGGTTTTTTTCGATTCGATCTTCTGTCTGCTTTCTTTGATTCATCCTCCTCGCTATCAATATCCAGTCCCTTCCCTTCCCTTCTCGTCGTCTTCTTCTTCTGAGTGAATCGCTGAAGAGAGGACGAACGGCTACTCTGGCTGCTTTTTTATTATCCCTGATGGATGAGAGCTTGCTCTGCTAACTTCCAGGTATGTCGGTGGTTTCTGCCCTGGGAGGTGTTATACAGCTTCTTGCATGGTGTCATAGATTGTGGTTTATGATTCCAGGATCAATTTTGCAGTTAGCCGATGTGAGAATTATGGACTGAGACACCGAGACTTTACTAGTGGATTGGTTCATTGGGCGTTTTTCATTTTGCTGCCCTTTCTTTATCGGAAAATTGAGCCTGATCTTGCTGTTATTGCGTATGTTGAACTTGGGAGGTGAACTAGGTAGATGTCAGAGTTGGTGTCTTTTTATGGAATAAATGCAGCTTTAGTTTGTATAACGAGCAATCTGGTATCTTGGTTGATATTTTTCATGGGGTTCCTAGTGTTGAGGGAGTGTGGGATCAGAATAGGTTGCTGAGTGATACTTGCTTGAGAGGTGGGAGAATTTAGAGGAAGTGAGGAACCTGTGATTTTTACCTTCTGAATGTTGGGAGGCAGATTTATATGCTTCTTTTGGCTACTTTCTAGCACGTCCTGAATTAGTAAGTTTTCGGACGAAACCTATTCACTTACATTCTGGTTGATGAGGGATTCTTTTGCAATACTGTAGGCAGTCGGTTTCATATCAAGCATCATCTGCAAGGTTTATTTTTCTCACGCATCGGAAGTTTCTTTATTGGGAATTGGAGCTTTTGAACGTATGTGCTGTAGCAGATTGCTGAATATAATGGAGCACGGTTAGTACTTGGTACGAGGTACTTTCTCAGAGGTAGTTTGAGGCTCTATATTTGGCTTTATGTCAATAGCTGATTGTATGGCAATATTGTGTCTTTCATGAAGCTGTTCATTTGTGAGGTTAACTTTTCCGCAATTTCATTTATGCTTGCTCGTTCAGTTTTTTTTTTGCTGGTTGCATGAGTGGTATATATTTACTGGGGGACTCTGATTGGAGATGTTGCAGCGCTTATTTTTGCATATGACCTTCAACTTGTGTATCTGATTACCTTACTCTATCATGTTGTATAAGATGGTTGCCCTCTGATCAGTCTTTGTTAATGTCATGCTTTGAAAGTGAAAATAGTGGCATAGATGGTTCAGCAGGAATGCTATGGGAATGGGATTCTATCAGTAAAATAAGATGTTATTGGCAATGTTGGAAAATGCTATGTTTATTGTTTCTACCATGCCCATGCCTCGTCTCTAAATTTACAAGTATGAAACTGATTTCATCCTGATTGGTATTGGTTCATCTGATTATCTCTCCAGGATCTTTGATAAATTTATATTGGGAGAAAGGTACTGCAGTTGGTGCTAACTGTTGGACGGGACAGCATATTTTCAGCCATGCCTTCTCTCCAGCTATTAAAATTTACGGAGCATGGCCGAGACCTTCTGGCTTCCAGAAGGTATTTTACTCTGCTGCTTTTATTTAGTTCTCTCTGCCTGCCTCCCCGGGAAACCTGTAATATGTCTGGCACTAATGATTCTTGCCAAATTGTCATGTGCTTGCTTCGTGTGGGAAGTACATTGGCATTCATATTTGCTGTCTTCATCTTATCATCCATTACAAGGTACTGATTGAAGAGGGAACTTAAAGGACTCAATGCAGAAGCAAATTAACTCAGGGGTCGTTTGATGAGGAATTCTAACGGATCAATTTGACCCAATTGTTTTGTTTTGAGACAATCTTGCCAAATTGATCCATTTGGCAGCACAAAATTTAGATGAAGCAATTCTGTCCGGGGAAGTACAAATTGACTCGTTTTGAGGCCATTACAATTGTCTGGGGCGGGGCCAGACTATTCAAATTGACTCGTTTTAAGTGACTCATTTTGTAAAATGAGGCAATTGGCCATATTGTCTCATTTTTCAATTGATCAATCCAAACGACCCCTGATTTTCTCCTTTTGGCCACTTTGAATAAGCTTGGCTTGTTTTAGGGAGGTAGATTGGCATGGCCCCTGCAATTGAATTCATTTTCTCGGTTTGAACTTTGATTCAGGGGTTCAATTTTGGTTGCTTTAACTTAAGTTCAACTGCATTTCAAGTTAGCATATGCTACTTGGATTAGGCTTTTGAAATTGTCGTTGATTTTTTTTGGTGATGTTCAAAATTAAAAGAAAGCATCTTCCCTATTGATACAGTGCTCCTTGAGATAGGGAAATAATTTGGGATCATGTGTGACCGGAATGAGTTGAAGTTCACTAGATTTTGCAGGTTTTGTTAGTAACATACTTAATGCTAGGTTTGAGATGTTTTAGACGTGTTTGGTTGTAAAATGCTGCCCATAGAGTGTTAATACGAAAGCTCAGTTCTTGGCTTTTGGGGGTGCTTGTAGATTCAAAAGCTAAAACAAACACACTCGTGTGTTTGACCAATCCAAGGACCCCTGACACAAAAAAATTATGGGTTGGAAGATGTTTCCTATTATAGGCGAGAAAGGAGAAATGACAGCAAAGTTGCCTCTCTGGAGACAACACCCTCCCCTTTCACTTTTAGGGTTTAGATGAATCTTGCCACTGGTTATTTATTTTTTGCTCATCTTCCTTGAGCTTCTAATGCTTGCAAGTTCATCAATTTTGATCCTTTCCTTTCGGTCTCATTCGTGTCCATACAGGAAATCTCTGTTGTTTGCTGCTGGTATCTTGGTTGCTGGTGGAACTACTGCATATTTGCAGTCTCGTTCGAGGGTTAAAAAGTCCGATTCATTTGGTAATTACAATGGGCTCAATGATGTTAAAGAAAATTCAGATAAGCTGCTTACAAAAGTCAATAATGCCAAGACGACCACGAAGCAAGGAGGTTTTAAATCGCTTAAAGTTCTAGCTGCTGTCCTTCTGTCTGAGATGGGGAAAGTGGGAACAGCAGACCTCTTGGCTATGATAGCTATTGCAGTAAGTCCTTTCTGTGCATGTTTGCTTTGTTTGTTTCCGTTTGTGTTTCTTTCGAAGGTTTCCTTATTTCTTAGTTGTTCTGGTTTTGTTTATCATGTATAAACATGTTAGGTGTGAAGACTTATTTGTTTTGGGCAGCCACATATTTTCTTAAAGTAGTTGACGAAGAACTTTCTTTTCCTTTTTCTTTCCTCTTCTATCCTTGATTGCAGTTCCATATATTCTCTTTAAGCACAATAGTTTATCATTATCACATGTTCTATTCCTGCATTTTACTTCTTGAAATTGGGGGATCCATGTTTTCATAACCTCACTTGGGTTTCCTGGAACTTCCATTTTGCTCAACATTCCACGGTGTGTTATGATCTCATGTTTAGTCATTTTTGTGAAGCAGCACATATTCGTTACAATTGAGGTTGCTCACCATTAGATTTGAGCATGTCCATTTTGACTATCGAGTTTGTGGGTTCTTCTCAGGTGTTAAGGACTAGTTTGAGCAACAGACTTGCGAAAGTACAAGGATTTCTGTTTCGTGCAGCTTTCCTCCGCCGTGTGCCATTGTTTCTCCGACTAATATCAGAAAATATCTTACTCTGCTTCCTACTATCAACCATGCATTCGACTTCAAAGTATGTTACCGGGACATTAAGCTTGTGTTTTAGAAAGATACTGACAAAACTTATCCATACACATTATTTTGAGGTATGTCCAGCTTTTGCTTGGTAAAATAACAAGTTTCTTATTTGAGTAATTTTCATTAAATATTTTCACATAATTGCTTTACTCCACTTTATGATTTTTATGATTTTCTGGTCTATTTGTGCCTGTTTTCTGGTGTGTATTTAATTTGATGCAGTAAGGCAATTACTTCTAGGATTGGGAGTTACTGATTCCATATAAGACATTTGCTTTTCTGTTTACTCTGTGACCGGTTCCGAATGTATGTCTTTCATCCTTTTCTGGGTTTTATTATTTCCAACAGAGAACTAGCATTGTTATGTCCTGGTACTTCAGGTTTTGTTGAAGGAATTCTGCTGCATCTGGCTTTGATCTAGGATTGATCACCTTGTTACTTTGATGATAATACACAAGTACACAACGTATAGACACATGTTGTTACTGTGCTTGCCAACCATCAATAAGAATTAGGGTAACAAGTTCCATGCAAGAAAGGAGGTCGAGGAGTGTCCCTTAAACAGGGTATAAAAATTGTATTTTTTTAAAATTTTCCTTCAGTTGATCTAGGAAGGCTGGCAACTGTGAACTCTTCTTGGTAGTTGTAGGCTGGTAGCTAATCTTTGGAGTTTCTTTGTACTCTTTAAGATGTTGAATTCAGAATGGAGTGATTGTTAGCTTCCTCAAGTGCCTGTAACTTTCCATCCCAGCTTATCTTAGATAGCAGTCTCCAATTGGTCCGTCTTTCTAGCTACCTAAGATGATGGAAGTTGTCGAGCAGGTTTTTTTGGTTAGCTTTTAAGATGAGTGTGTAGGTAAGCATTCCTGCTGGTTAGTCTTTTGAGTTTAAGAGTATTGTGTTCATTGGTGCACCTATTTCAGGAATACTGTTCTTGTAACAGCAGGATTACATTTTCAATTGAGTAAAGGCTAACAGAAAAGTCAGGATCTGTATCTCTTCTTGTAATTGGTAGCAGTGGTGTCTTTTATTGCACATATTTCCCTTTTGAAATAAAAATGGCATCACAAAGAGCTCCTATGGAGAATCCAGTTTCTGGCCTCTCCTTTTTTCTCTCTTATTGTATGGTCTTATTCTTTAGATCTTACTCCTTATTTTCAGAATATGGCGTACTACAAGCTATCACATGTTGATGGTCGGATCACCAATCCCGAGCAAAGAATAGCAAGTGATGTCCCAAAGTTTTGCTCAGAGCTTAGCGAGCTGGTGCAAGATGATCTGACAGCCGTAACAGATGTGGTTCTTTACACTTGGCGGCTTGTTTCTTATGCTAGCCCAAAATATTTGGTTTACATACTGGTAATTGTTATAGCTTGAGAGTGATCTTAAAAAAATTCTGTTCACATTAGTCTGATTGTTTCATATGCTGAAACGCTGCAAGGTTTGCCTGTGACGCTGGTTTTGCAGGGCTATGTATTGGGAGCAGGTGCCCTTATTAAAAAGTTTTCTCCTTCTTTTGGGAAACTGATGGCTAAAGAACAGCAGCTAGGAGGTGAATATAGACAGCTTCATTCACGTTTGCGGACTCATGCTGAAAGTATAGCATTTTATGGTGGTGAACGAAGAGAAGAATTTCATATACAGGAAAAGTTCAGAACTCTTGTTAAGCACATGAAAGTTGTCCATCACGAGCATTGGTGGTTTGGCATGATCCAGGATTTCCTGGCCAAGTATCTTGGTGCTACTGTTGCTGTTATTTTGATCATTGAGCCTTTCTTTGCGGGCGGTCTCAAACCAGACACTTCAACTTTGGGAAGGGCAACAATGTTGAGCAATTTAAGATACCACACAAGTGTGATAATATCTTTGTTTCAGTCACTTGGTACTCTTTCCATAAGTTCTAGAAAGCTTAGTCGTCTAAGGTACTTCTCAGTGACGTTTTTGTGGTGCATGACTATTGATGGTTTTCTCATGACTTTAGATTATAGCTAGTCTGCCTGTTATTTGTGACCAGATTTATGTGCATAGTTATTTCTGTTATATCGCAGTGGTTATGCTGAACGGATTCATGAACTGATTGCCATATCAAGAGAGCTAAGCAGTGGTGATAAGTCCTTGCAAAGAGTTGGAAGTAGGAACTACTTCAGTGATGCGGATTATGTTGAGTTTTCTGGCGTCAAGGTATTTTTACCCACCAAGTTGAACTGCTATGGGATCTTCAGTAGTTCAGTGTTCAAAGTTCTTATTGAATTCTTCCTTGCAGGTTGTTACACCAACTGGTAACGTTCTGGTGCAAGATCTGAGTCTTAAAGTTGAACCTGGATCTAACCTGTTAATTACAGGTATCTCCCAGAATTTTGCTGTAACATGTTTTATCAAGTCTTGTGGACCATACTAAGCTTTCATCATACACTGTTGGTGAAAAATAAGATTGCACGAACCCGTTAAGTGTTTTCTGTTAAAAATTCTGTTACTTTCTTCTTTTCTGGAAATAGTATCTGGTTTTTCTTGAAGCTTATTTACTCATCTCATGTTTTCAGCATTTATGGTTTGTAGATGCAGTGAAAAGTGGGTTAAAATGTAACTAATATCAACGAAGATGTGGAGATATTACTATTCTAGATTAGAAAACACTAGAACTTCATAGCACTGGCACAGCACGTATAACTATTTATAGACAAGAGGATGCTAATCCTACTGATAGAAGTAATAATGACTGATAAGAATACTTATTAAATACAAGCAAGAAAATTCAAAAATATCTTGAAGCAGAATTCCCTCTTCCTGATTGGTCAAATAATACAGTTGTAATCTAGTTAAAGATTAACGATAATTGTGTTTTGCACCTCACATCAACTGTCTTTATCAGCTCTATCATTATTATTTTCTTCTTGTAAAGCTACTTTGTGTTCCTTTTCTGGTCTATTTTCTTCTGAAACCTTTCTCGGTCTTTTGGCTAAGATCAAGTGCAGTATCTGTGGTCTATTTACTTCTGTTGTCAATAAATTGGCTTATATGTAATCATTCTTGGATTCGGTGTTGTCATTATGCCACGAGATAAATCCTATTTATTTTTTCTGTTGAAGGTCCAAATGGCAGTGGGAAGAGCTCACTCTTCCGAGTTCTTGGAGGCCTTTGGCCATTGGTGTCTGGCCATATTGTCAAACCAGGTGTTGGTTCTGAGCTTAATAAGGAGATTTTCTATGTTCCTCAGAGGCCTTATACTGCTGTAGGCACACTTCGAGATCAGTTAATTTATCCTCTAACCTCTGATCAAGAGGTTGAAGCACTTACGCGCAGTGGGATGGTGGAGTTGTTGAAAAATGTAGTATACCTTTCTCCATTGCTCATATTTCTCTAGCTGTGTTAATATGTGCAGAAATGCATGGTCACTTGAAAAATGTTTTTGGCCTATCTCCAGGTTGACCTTGAGTATCTATTGGATCGCTACCCCCCTGAGAAAGAAGTTAATTGGGGAGAAGAACTCTCCCTTGGAGAGCAACAAAGGTTGGGGATGGCAAGGTTGTTTTACCACAAGCCTAAATTTGCAATTCTTGACGAGTGTACTAGTGCTGTGACAACTGATATGGAGGAGCGTTTTTGTGCCAAAGTTCGAGCTATGGGGACGTCATGTATAACCATATCACATCGCCCAGCTTTAGTTGCATTTCACGATGTCGTTTTGTCGTTGGATGGTGAAGGGGGGTGGGAAGTTGACAAAAAAAGGTTAGATATTGCAGTGTAATTTGCTTTCTTTCTTGAATATTCAGTAATTTCCTTAAGCAGGCTTGTAAAATTTCAGGAAGGATTCCCGAGCTCTTACTCAAACTGGAACTAATGCCGTGAACTCTGAGACAAATCGTAAAAGTGATGCACTGGTTGTACAACGTGCATTTGCCGCAACTGATGAGGTCTTGTTTATTCCATATTCTCTTCAGCAACGTAGTATTTGTTCCTGGATATTTTCCCTTTTCAGTTTCCCACTCAAATGCTCATGGTTATTTATATGTAGGACTCTACATTTCCAAGTTCGAAGGCACAGTCTTATATTTCTGAGGTGATAGCACGATCACCACAGTTCGATCATAATGTTCCAGTGCCTTCTGTTTTACAATTAAAGAGAAATCCACGGGCATTGCCATTGCGAGTGGCTGCTATGTTTAAGATACTGGTGAGTCCTTTGCTTCGATGTTCCTTCCACTTTGATTTGGCTTTATTGAAACCACTGTATTGTTGTTTTTGTTAGATTTACTTTCGATATTCATGTCTAGCTTCCTTGTGTGGCCTTGTATTGAGCTCTCCTTGTACTGTGTCCATATTTCATATAGTGTGCACTGTTCTGTAAGGCAATCCATATTCCATGATTTTGTCCATATTCCATGATTTTGTCTTGTGGGGTTGATGGTCTGCTCAATGGCTCAAAATTTGGATTAATTATGTAGATATCTTTCTCTGTAGTCACTTTATAACTTATGTTTCAGGTGCCGACAGTGCTTGACAAACAAGGGGCGCAGTTACTTGCGGTTGCTTTACTGGTCATTTCTAGAACTTTCGTCTCAGACAGGATTGCCTCACTAAATGGTACTGGCATCTCCCTTAAGAAATATCTTCATGTTATAGTTCTGTGCCTTCCACTCTTTGTTGTTGTCGTTGTCAAACACCTGTGCGTTCCATCCTTATTACTGAGTGCTATCGCAGGAACAACTGTCAAGTATGTTCTGGAACAAGATAAAGCAGCGTTCGTTCGTTTAGTAGGTGTCAGTGTTCTCCAGAGTGCTGCATCATCTTTTATTGCACCGTCATTGAGGTAATTATTATAGAAATAAACCTTCTGTTCTGTGCGAAAGAATTTACCTTCATTAATGCTATATTCATTTCAACATATAGCATTTAGTAACACTTGTAGAATACCCAATAATGAACTTCCCTAACAAAATACACATCTTTCTGACTTCTAACTTCTACCGTCTTTATCCAACTTTAAGCTGACATGGAACTGACCTTTATCTTTCCAAAAAAAGTGTAAAAGTTGAATGACCATTTTGGTCATCCATAGCATTCACATATTTTCATAAACAGACAGAAAATATACGTTACAACTTCTCCTTCCAGACACTTTCTTCTACTTTGGGTCTGTCTAGATTAAACATATTCTCCCAGTCCTACTAACTCCTAAAGGCAACTTCTATTGCTTGAAACAAATGAGATCTGAATGCTATCACACTTTCTATTAATCCTCTCCTCTTAGTTATCCCGCATAAACGTTTTAACTTATAACGTACTAAGAACATGACACAGTATTCCCATTTGCCCTGGTACGGCTTTTATGACATAACTTTTCATCGTAGGCATTTGACAGCAAGACTTGCTCTTGAGTGGAGGATACGCTTGACTCGACATTTGCTAAAGAACTACTTGAGAAACAATGCATTTTATAAGGTAATTGGTTGAACGATCAATACAGTTCTTATTACTGGTTGTTTGAATTTTCTGATAGGGTGTTATCGTTATGAGAAATTCATACATGTTAGCCAACTCTAGAAAAGGGTACATAAACTACTTGATAGAAGTTGATATTGTTAAGGATCCATTTTTTTTTTGGAAGATAGGGGGGGGGGGGGGGTTTGAATAATTATCGGTGATGTGAATTCCAATACATGCTCTTTAGTATAATTAGATCCAATTTTTTCCCATTTCTCTAATCGCTTGCTTTTTAGTATGATTTATTCCTGTGTTCTTTGGCTGTTGGCAGTACTGCCCTTTACAATTGCTTCAGTTTCACCACTCGTTTGTTTATCTTAGCATGATAGTGATGTAGAAAACTTCTGCTCACAGGTATTTAACTTGTCAAGCAAAAATGTTGATGCTGATCAGAGGATAACTCATGATCTAGAGAAGTTGACTACAGATTTATCTGGATTGGTAACTGGAATGGTAAAGCCATCTGTTGATATCTTATGGTAAGTGCATTGCTGCTAATTTTCTGTTTCTGGATGTGAACTTGACAACTTGTCAATATGAGGTTATGTTCTGTCGTTCTTGTGACCAACTGTCTAGTCAATTATGTTTTGTCCTCCTGAGTATAATGTTGTTGTTCAATCTTAGGTTCACATGGAGAATGAAGCTTTTAACAGGTCGGAGGGGTGTTACCATTTTATATGCTTATATGCTACTTGGTCTTGGTTTTCTACGGACTGTTACTCCTGATTTCGGTGATCTAGCTAGCCAGGAGCAGCAACTTGAGGGAACCTTCAGGTAATGTTCTTCTGCATTTCACTTCACTGCAACTTCTGTTTCCCTTGTTCAAGACAAGCAGCAAAGTCTTACATTAATGGTGTTTCTGTTCAATTGTCAAGTTTTCACCCTATTTGTAAACAAATTTAGGTTCATGCATGAAAGGTTGAGAACACATGCTGAGTCTGTTGCCTTCTTTGGAGGTGGTGCTCGAGAAAAAGCTGTAAGTCACTTGAACCACGACACTTTAGAGTATCATTTCAGCAATTATCTTGATGTCTCAGGTTTGCCAACTTTGCTTTGGTGACTGCTTTATGTTCAGTTCTCCTTAGATGAGGTTTTCTGCACCTCAACCTAGTAGGCTTATTCAATCCGAAGGGATGAATTGCAGGTTGTCAATACCAGATTTCTCGTTTTCCCTAGTATATAATACTTTGTTTTGGTTTGCTCTTCTATGATTCTTTAGAGCTTTGATTGTAGTAACTCGGTTTCCATTATCCTTTACCCACTTATGCTCCACTATCATCTCTTACTTTAAACTCTGGGTGGCGCTTGTGGATAAATGATCCTCATTACTAGCACAGAGGACATCCTACGTTATAGTAGTTCTACAAAGGAATTTCACTGTGTTATCTCCCATCTTAGCTACTTTGTCTTTGGCGCTACTAGTCCTAGGATCAATGTTTGATATTCCAGCTAGTAAAAGATGTCTGAGCCAAGATTCTTACTTCCAAAAAAGGTAGACTGAATTGAAACTGTGATTGCTGGATTTTAAATTATGAAGTACACTGCCTGAAGCTCATAGTACAGTGATTGGAAGTTATTACCGTTAGTAAATCTGATACAGATACAAACCGGTAATGATTTTTGATAAGGATCTCGACTTCATCATCATATCGAGTATGTGTTTAAACAGCGTTTGACTTTACTTTTATGTTTCAACTGATTTGACAGTTGATTTCTGAATATACCTTTATCTAGAAGACTGTAAATTACATTGGTACTCTTAATACATTGGTACAGTTGCATTGGTATTGTTACGGTATGCCTCTGTATTCATCAGCTGGCAAGATAGTGTATCTAACTTGATTCTGTAGTTCTATTTTCGGTTCTGTCTAAATTTAAGCGACTTCTGGCGTACAGTAGAGTTTTTCCGTAGTCTGTCATGTCTTCAATGCCTTGCGGTCCTTCAATTCTTGTACTTCATATGTTGGCCAGATGATCGAGTCTAGGTTCAAAGAGCTTCTGCGGCATTCAACATTTCTTCTGAAAAAGAAATGGTTGTATGGCATATTGGATGATTTTGTAACCAAGCAGCTGCCACACAATGTGACTTGGGGTTTGAGCCTGTTATATGCCGTGGAACACAAAGGAGACCGTGCAATGATCTCCACTCAGGGTAAGATTATTCTCATGTGTAGCAGAGAAGAAGCTATCTTCTTCTGGTGAATTACTTTTATAATAATTGTTGAATTACTTTCCAGGTGAGTTGGCACATGCACTTCGGTATTTGGCATCTGTGGTCTCTCAGAGTTTTTTTGCCTTTGGAGACATTCTTGAGTTGCACAAGAAGTTTGTTGAGCTCTCTGGTGGTGTTAACAGAATTTTTGAGCTTGAAGAGCTTCTCGATGCTGCACAATCTGGTACATGATTTTTTCTTCTTCCGAGAGTTGCTACTTGGCTCTGCTTCTTATAATTCGAAAAGTGATGTATTTCCTAGAGTGATACGAGGGAAGTAGGGGTTCTTTGAACTTTACTTCTTCAGATGAAAACATAACTGCTGTGCCTGTTTTCAAGAATTAGTTTGACAAGTGTCAGGGTTGAAGAACCATCAGGGGACTAAGAGGAAATAGATTGAGTGAGTGGATGTGATGCAAAATTATGAAAAGTGGAATTTTATGCCGCAGATACCTCTGGTTAGGGGGTCCGTGATTGAGTCTCACTTGTCACCTCTGACAGCAGAGGCTTGTTATTTCATAGTAAGATCATACTTAAGCTATAAATGTTTCTTGCTGGAAAGTAAGTTTTACCATGGACTGTTGAGTTGAGGCAAATTTTGGGGTTATTTGGAATCGGTGATCATTAGAATGTACATATTTCTTAAAGCTTGGCTTTGGAATAAGTGGATTGTAGAAATGAGTTGGTTCTTGAGAAGAAAAATTCAATCTATTTTAGATGATTATTTGAAGAGGAGAAGAAAAATCAAGCAAACAATGGCCTTCCAGTTTCTTAAATTAAATTTACTGCTGTTTGAAAGCATCTTCTGAAAGCTGATCATTTGCCTAATTTTCTCACTCGTCTGGGGACTGAAGTTTACTGTTATGAGCCTATGAGACGTGTAGTTGCATTAACTTTTGTTTGTCGTAATTTTCTGCACCAACTAAAACCACTTACTGCACTTTCTTTAATATTTTTCTTGGTCCCTTAACGAGGTGCGGGTTGTGTGGTCCAGCAGTTGTGCACCTGGCTTAACACTATGTTTGCAAACAGGTGACGGTTTAACAGATAGACTTTCCATGCCTTCGGAACGATACCTTCACTCAAAAGATGCAATATCCTTTATTGAGGCTGATATTATTACCCCGTCACAGAAATTGTTGGCATGGCAGCTGACGTGTGAAATTGTACAAGGGAAAAGCCTGCTTGTCACTGGTTAGTAGATTTTTTTTTTGATGGACACTGGTTAGTAGATTTCATTTATTGTTTTACGCTCTTTTGCTTTTTGCATATTATTATGTTTCTGGGCCGTGTTGACTTGCAACTGATGTGGCTCTTTTCAATGATCAAGGTCCAAATGGCAGTGGAAAGAGTTCAATTTTCAGGGTGCTTAGAGGTCTATGGCCAATTGCGAATGGAGGACTAGCTAAACCATTGCAACAATTTAGCGAAGAGAAAGGATATGGGTGCGGCATTTTTTATGTTCCCCAACGACCTTACACATGTTTGGGAACATTGAGAGACCAAATCATATATCCTCTATCACGTGAGGAAGCAACGATCAGGACACTAAGACTGTTTGGGAAAGGTAAGTTCAGTTCAACATATGTGTGTATCTTTTAGATCAAGAGCTATTATTTTCATCTTTTTATCTCTTGAGATTTAGGACAAGTGGATTTTGTGTCTATTCTAAATTCTCAATGTTTAACAACTCTAACTATGAGTCGTAGTGCCAAAGACCACTCTTTCAGTGAGTGGTTCCTTGCATTAGGATTGCTGTTGCTATCAATATAGGATAGCGATGTAGCTTTTTTATTTGCTGGGTTGGTGATTCTGAAGGCATTGTTTGTGCTATCTTGTGCCTAATGTACCTAAAGGATTTCAAGGATGATTGTTAAATGCATCGGTTTGGTATGGAGTTTCCTGCCCTGAAACTGAGGTGAATTGAGGATTATTTCTCTGCATCAGTGAATAGAAATACATCCATCAGCTACTTATCTACAGCTTTCATCTATGCCCAGTTTAGGATCCGTAATTCTGATGACTTTGCATGTGGAAATGGATTTATGTGGTCAGTAACCGGAGGAATATACAGTGTTAATCAGCCCGTTCCGATTTTTAATTATTGATGGTATTTGGACTAGTAGGCACTCGTAATGAGTTCGATTTTTTAGCTTCTTGACTAAAGCTACAACTCCTCTGCCATGGCCTTTGAAAGTAGCAGCTGGATGATGACAGTTCTCTTGAAATATACTTCTTTTCATTGTGGGTGAATAGGTTTCTAGGAATTTACTGAGCTTCCAAGCTTTCCCCATCTTTGCTATTTGTGATTTCGGTTCAGTCAATTTCCGCTGGTGGTTATGATTGCAGATTCAGTTTATGAACATGCTGACACAAGTGAGGTTCTGGATTCTCGTCTGAGAATCATTCTGGAGAATGTTAGACTGAATTATCTTTTGGAGAGAGAACAAGGTGGTTGGGATTCTAACCAGAACTGGGAAGACATGCTCTCTCTAGGTGAACAACAGAGATTGGGCATGGTAAGCGTCCCCCCAACCCCATGTTAGGAATAAAAAACCTTGTGCAAAATAATGTCTCGGAATTCTTGTGCCGTTTCTTCGGCTAAGCTATTCATTGTTCTTATTTTTTCTAGGCCCGACTGTTCTTCCACAGTCCTGAATTTGGCATCCTCGACGAGTGCACAAAGTATGTTGAAAATGCCACATTCTTTTAATATGTCAACCATCACATGTTTGGTAACATTGCGAAGCTGCTTGTCAGGTGGCAGTGTTTCCTCAAATCTATTCATATGATATTCTCTTCTGTGTTTCACTCTGCAGTGCTACGAGTGTGGATGTCGAGGAACAACTTTATAGACTTGCTACAGAAATGGGTATCACGGTGGTTACCTCCTCTCAGGTAAAATTCATCCTTCCATCCTCCTTGCTCGATCTGTTTGTTCTAGTTTTCTATAAAGTTAATGTAATTCACTTAATGTTTGGTCGCTTTCACTTATCTGTTATCTTATGCGTGCCAGCGTCCTGCTCTAATTCCATTCCACTCAATGGAACTACGTCTTATTGATGGGGAGGGAAACTGGGAGCTCCGTACAATCAAGCAATGAAATCTCCAAGTTGGAGCCTTACCCAACTGGCATTTTTTCGTTCCATCAGTCGGAATAATTAGACATCCCGAGCTGGTAATCATCCCCCTTCATCATAAAGCCTCCTGTGGCTACTTTGTCTCGATGATTATGGAAAGTATGAACGTACATGTGTTGGTCTGTTGGAGATTCGCCTTTGTTAGGAGTAGCTAGAAAAAGAACCAGGTCTTGGCAGAACTGAGTCACCATTTCACACAGCACAGGCTTATTGAATCCCATGCTGTTAAAAACTAAGGTGCAGTGGGCAAGAACAGAGATGTTTTGGGGGTAAAGATAAGGGCTGTTTCTAAAGGATATGTACCATATAGTGCATAGACGAAGAAATTGGATGATGTACAGAATTCTTGTCGCCGTAGCGTACGTGTATTGGCTTAGTTTCATCTTCTCTTCTTGTTAGTTCAAAGGTCCCTGGCCCTTCATTTGGTGTTGTGGAGCTATCATCATCATCATCATATTATAGGACGAGTCGCCCCAGTTTTCTGGTACTGTTTTAAACTTGTGTGCGACCATAGAATAAATTGTGTTGAAGAAAACAATCTATAGGCAGCCATTTGGCTTTGGTTCTGTTATTGTCTACCCTTGTCGAGAATTCTTCCCATCGGTTCACGAGTATTATGAAAACTCATGTCAATTGGATTTGCGCTGTTCAATTGGCAATTCGCCATAGTAAAAGGTTTCTTTTTCGACGATTGTGTCTACTTCGTTTCAAAAGATTCAAATTTCTGCTTCCTAGTATATCTTCCAATCTCACTTAATCGGATCTGTATTCTCCCTTCGATCGTGATTCGCAAACATCACAACCATTCTCAACAACCCATCTTCAAATCATTTACAACCACTATGCAAGGGATGACTATTGGCTCAATTCTTCTTTGACTTCTTTGTTAGTGGATAGAAGCTGCTTCGATCACCATTGTTCAGGAGTCTACACGTTACGTATTAATAACGAGGTCCATCATATGCTGATTTTAGTCTCGGAGAGCAAATTATGTTTGGGTATCTTTCTAATGTACTCATCTTTACACCTTCCAAGACCACGATTCAAAGCACACGTACAGAGCTTGCTCAGCAAATCCATGAAAGTGATTCCATCTTCACTCAAATTAGTATTCGAATAATCAATTCATTTTGATAATTTTGCTCACATTGCACATATGCTTAGCTAAGTTATTGGGAAATCAACAAAAAGCAGAACAAGTGGCATGTATCAGCCGCTTGAAACCAAGAGATCCAGTGGGTGCTTTTCAGTAGCAAAGCAAAATCTTGAGTACTTGAATGATTCTGGTATGTTCTTTTTTATTATGTTAAGGTTGTTGCTTGGCCATCTAGCATCTATAGCACCCACTTGCTTACTCCTCCAAGATCTGTTGGGAGATATGATGATCTTCCCACTCCATCATAGCTCTGAAAGTGGAATGCCAAAACCTTTGTTTATTCACTAACTATTCACAGAGGATAAGGATTGTGAAAATCAGTGTATATATGTAGTTAACTATTTGCACCTATAGCTGCACATTACTCTGTCACTGCAACTTGAACAGCAAGAAGTCCACTACTGTTGCCCCATATATATGCACTTTCATTCTCAGCCTAGCTCTTATTATATGTAAAGCATTGGCATATAAATTAGTTAAACCCTTACAGTGGTTAGTGGAAGTACTACGAGACAAACATGGTTATCTGTAGTAATCTATTTGATTTTCACAATCGTTGCAATCCCACTCCTTTTCCTCATATTTCTGATTCGGTTCCTACTCCTATTGGCCTTTCCATGGATCCACATCTTCTTGTCCCTCAAGTACGCAACACATGATCACTTTAGAGATAATCACATGAGTCTCTAGGGTTTATAACCAAAAGCTCTTTTTCCAAATTACATCGAGGATAAGATATAAGATATAGCGAGCAATGACTAATAAACTTATCAAATTATTGCATTTATTCAACTTAAATTTTAATTGTGTCGGATATTTACTTATATTGTCCTCTTATCAGGTTGTTTCACAAATATTGATACTTGTTAGTTGTTATGAAATATGTGAATACGTATAATCAGTGGCGGAGGCAGGATTCAGAGACAGGATTCAGAACTACCCTTGTCATTTTTTTAAAATATAAAAATATAAAAATTAAAATTAAAATTAATAATATCCAAATAATTCATTAATAGATAAAGAAATAAGCGATTAATACAATTATTGTTTGCATAAAAAACCACGACGAGTTTTCATATTCTGAAAGAATTACAAAACACATTAATTGTTTATACTCTTAAGTGAGCCTCTTTCGATATTCCCACTAAACAATCATTAACAAACTGATCATCAATTTGACTTCGAAACTTTTACTTAATATATCAATCTAAAAATGCTCTTTTTACGTTCGGAGTTGCAACTGGTAGTATCAAAACTAATTTCAGAAACGAATAAACTGACCGATATAACCTATGCACTTATGTCTCCACCATGATTTGGGATCATTTATCAATTTCTTTCAATTCAACAAATCTCTCATCAGCCATAAAATCATTATAATACCCAACAATCTGTTGTCGAATTATAGTGTCATGAATCAAACCAATAAATAAATTATTTTTTGACAATTAATGAACAAGTAATGAATTATAATGTAGTGCCAACATATCCTTATATTATTTGTAGGTGTTGAGTTTATTTTCCGTTCAAACATATATAGAATTATTTTTTTCCCTCCCAAAATTTGCCCCTGTCCTGGGACAAGGGCTAACTGCCCTCCCTCCGCCTATGCGTATAATAACTACGTGAGATAACAACGTTAATAGGAGTAGGATATTTTCGTTATATCATCAACTCATCAATATTGTATATTCTGTAGCGTTGCTTAAATTGGTCGACTTGTGTAGAATGAGTTGAAATTACTTCTTGGCCATTTTTGGTTATTGTTCTCCCATTTGGTGGGGTTTGATTTAACTTCTTGTCTAGTTTCGGTCATGTAACTCTCTTGCATCTGTCTATTTCCTCGATAATACGAGTGATATTTTGGAGAAAAAAAGAGTTCAATGCTTCTATTATTTTATTTTTTACTAAGAGGTTTAAATTTTGGGTTTTGTACAGTGGTTTACTTTTCTTGAGTGTTAATGGCAAGGCAGTCCAAAACTATAATGATTTCAATCGCACTAGTTAAACCGTATACCGGAGAATGGAGATGATATCTGGAGGATCTTATAATTAGGGTTTATGATAGGCTGATTAAGATGTTTTGTCCATTTTACTGTTCAATGTTAATCATTAACCTCACCAATTCCATTTCGGTACAATTTCACAAGGTTATAACATCAAATATCTCTTTGCGTATGTATCCCCATCCATTTCCTGGCCGCTTTATGACCTAAATCGTGTTCACCTGTAAATACCAAACTTAAAAAGCAGAGAAGAATGGACAAGTACCACAAATTATTGGTATTTTTTCAGAAATACCACCATTAGACTAAATTTCCAAAAATATCATCCTTATTGGAAAAATTCCATTCATACCATCATTTGATACAAACAGCATAGAGAATGCACGGTCTACACGGGACCCACTCGGAGGGGAAACAGTTTCAATTAGGGCGACCAAAAAATCGTCTGACCACACGGCGGTCTCCGATACCGTCGGATGAAGACGCGATCTAACGACGTACCGTTCGTTAGCTCAGCGGTTCGTGTCTTGGATGCAGGAGCCGCTCCCTCCCTACACGGTTTAAATTTGAGATGTGAAAACCGTTGGCGGGGAATTTCGTTTGGAGTAAAATGTCTAAACCGCCCCCTCACCAGGCGGTCCATGTACTATCATAGGTTGTGGAGGATGTGGACATATATAATCAAAGATATTATCTTGATCAATGACCGAGAGATGCGAGCATTTGTATGACCAACCTAACCATCATTCAAGGGATGTTGGGAACGATCATGAGGTACATATAGTTCTTCAACTTTTGTCATATTTATTTTGTTAACATACTTTGTGGTTTATAAAATAATTTGTTAATGGTTAATTGTATTGATTATTTTCAATGATTTGGTCTAATACAATGTGACACTTACTTAGACTCTTTATAAAGAGATGCATGCCTAAGGAAATGAAGTCTTAAGCGATCATCATGATCCTCCCATATCCTGGAAAAATCGGGTGTTACACGATCCTCGAATCCCCCCTTTTTCTGTAAAAAATGTTGTGTTTCTAAGGAGATGTATACCTCTCCTAAAAATCTAACGAGTGTACTTGTATTGGATTAAATCATTGAAAACAACCTATACGAACTAAAAAATAATATAATAGATTTATGTGTATGTGTATAACTTTCAAAAAAATATATGGTTTTCATTTTGTTATTTTCAATTTTTTGGTTTACTTGATTTATGTTTGTTTGACGAAATTATGTATATATCTTTCACATGATATTCATTTTAATTAATTGAATATGTTTGTTAGAATCTTAGGAAAGGTGATCCATCTCCTTAGAAAATCAACCTTTATGACAGAAAAAGGGGGATCCGAAGATCGTTTAAGACCCGATTTTTCTCAGGAAATGGGGATCACGATGATAGCTTAAGACCTTATTTCCTTAGACATGCATCTCTTTATAAATAGTCAACGTAAGTGTTGTACTGTATTTTCCCAAATCTTTGGAAATAACCAATATGATTTAACAGTTAACAAAATACTATTTCCAATGAAATAGAACACTTACCAGTCCACCATAGATTATCAGCAAGCTTCCTCCGCTTGAAATGATGATTTCGATTGCTCTTGAAGTGTCGTATGCACCACCTCTGGGACCACTTCCAGGCTGGATCCAAGTCTAAGATGACAGCTTTGATCCCACAGTGGCGATTAAAGATGATTCTCAGGTTCGTCCTCTTGGGGACGTGGAGGTGAATTTGTCGAAAAAACCATCCATAGCTTTCGGTATTCTATCCCTCAACAATGGCGAAGGCTATAGAAAAAACATATATGTTTGCATCCTCTCCACGGGCTATCATGAGAGTGCCCTTGTACTTGTCGGTAAGGAATGTGCCATCCACTTGCAACATAGTGACGTAGAAGGGAAAACCATCAATAGATGGCTTGAATGATCAGAAAAGTCGTTTGAAATGACGTTTGTCACCGGAATCTGACGGCTAGATTTCTTCATCTTGGTAGCGGGGGGGGGGGGGGGGGCAAACAATGTCGGGGTTGGAAGTCTCCAATGCCAAAATCAATCTGGGAAGGTATGCATATGATTCTTCCTAGTCACCAAACACGACGGCCATAGCTTTCTGCTTTCCATGCCACTCCTTCTTATAGTTAATAATATATCCATAACGACTAGAATTATCGACGATGATGGTTTTCACATTCAGGTCGGGTTGTTTCTCAATTAGATGCTTGATGGCCATAGCGACCACCCTGAATTTCAACTGTCTATAGCCTTGAGATGTTATAGATGACACACATGTGAGTGTTCACCACACGTGATATGACCCGAAGCCTGACTCTCTTGCTCTTGATGTCCCGGACCCTAGCCTTGCATCCCTCATGTTGAATCTAGGCCTGAATCATCAATACCTTCAAGAGGGTCGAAGCTGTCTGCACTAACATCACCTTCCTCTTCTTCATCCTCAGGGTCACTAACTGCTCTGCACCTGGCAACACATCTTTCATCTCATCTAGATCATGAAAGACACATTCATTAGCTCCATAATGGTAGTTGTGATAACTACCGTTGCCTGCATGGAAGTTGTACTCGGATTGGTACTAGTAGCATTCTTGTTGATTGTCATGGTAACGTTGGGCTTCTCCTTCATACGATGGGAATGATTGATGATGGCCTCCACCTCCTTCTTGGTACTCATGGTAGGAATGATGATCATGGTAACTTTGGTAGCGATGATCTTCATATACTCCACCCCCACCGTGGATACCATATGTTTGGCCATCTCCAGAATGACCTCCACCGCCTTCAAACTACTCGGTGTAAACAAACATCTCCGCTTTGGAAATGTTATTGATATTCATAAATTCGAGCATGGCAACCAACTTCCTCGTGAGTGGTTATGAGGAATTTCTCATGCCACAACGACCCGCCTTGTCTATTTGGATATTGATACACAATAGGATCAACTCTCCTCGTGCCCTCCATGCACGTAATCATAGTACACATTTGACGGAGCTCTTCTAGGTTTGATCTCGTAGCAACCTTCGCTTTCTAAAAACAACCACTGACGTAACATATCCCCTTTTTCAGTCTCTTTTGTATAACTATTCCACCGTAACCCAAGCGTGAACTTTTGGAATGTCATGTGCAATAAAACAGTAACTAGATTACTACCATAAAATTTGTGAAAGACATACACATGAATACTTTTTGAATGAGAAGCATTTAAAACTACAAATCACAATAAAAAGTAATACAAAACAAACTTACCAAGTAACGTTAATCGAAAAACTAAAAAAAAAGTAACAAACAAAACAAAATTATAAAGGAGGGGAGTGAAGAATTGAGGTTCTCTGTGCGACCTTTTATAGGCAAAATGTGGAATGCGTTAGCGTGGTTACTTAATTTTAAGTAACCGAGGTGGCTACCAAAATCTACATCCTTGATTATTTCTATTTTATTCTATTTTTAAATTAACGGTATAGATGAATTTAAGAGTAATTTTGAAAAAAAATATACCAACCCAATTATTATTTTTTAAAAATAAATTTCTACACATTATAACCAAACCCTAATACCACCCTCTCTCATGCGTCTCACTTTTTCTCAATTTTTCCCCGACAATGGCTCCCACCGCCATTCTCTCCACTTTTCCCGGTTGCACAACACTGTGCGCCTTCCCCTCCCGCCGGCCGACCACCTCCCATCACCCACCGCCCCTCCCCTCCCCATCCTCACCCTCCTCCCTGCCCCTCCACTCTCTCTTTTTTCCTCTCTCTATCTCTGTCTCTCTCTCTCTCAAGGTGATCGACGAAGAATATCTCGGCCAGATTTCATATATGAATTTTTCATATTGGTATGTATTTTGTATATTGGTATTGATTTTTTCGTAGTGGTATTATTTTTTTTCCATTGGTATTGATTATGTAATGATATTGTTTTTTTGGTATTGATATTATTGTATTGGTAGTGATTTTCATGTATTGGTATTAGTTAAATCTGCAATATTATTGGTTAATAAGTGATATATGTTGTGGTAGTGGTAGTGGTGTTTTTCGAAGTGGTAGTGGTTGTCTAATGGATTGATAGTGATTTCTTTTTTTTTTTTCAATTCTTTTTGCAGAAATATTGAGAAAAATAAGGCGAGATCTAGCTAAAGATTACACAAATTAGAGAAAAAGAGAGAATTGTAATTAACAGATTTTTGTAACTGGCTAAAATATAATTTATTAAAAAATTAATCAATACAATTTATTTTTTCATACCCAATTTACCCTTAGTAATCACCATAACCGCTCCCGGCAAAATGTCAAGTGAAAATCGCTGGGGGGTGGCGGTTTTCAATTGACATGCAAACCCCACATCTACAACCCCCTGCATACCGATATGTCGGTTGTTAAGAGGATGGGGACGATACACAAACCGCCTGGAGGCACTTTGTGTGTCGGCAAATCAAACCGCCGAGAAAGACGGCAGTTCCATTTGTCAACCTAAAACCGCCGGGTCTACCGACGGTTTCAATTAGGAAAGCCATAAAACCGCCTTGTGGCCATGTGGTTTTAGGTCTATAATTTAAACCACCACCATTCCCATTGGTTCTTTGGAACACCGCTGCCCCATGTGGGGATGAGATAACATGCCTACCCCTAAAAGGGTTGGAAAAATGACACCCCTTATTAATTATAGGTTTTTAAGGTAATTAATTTGCGTTGCATTTAATAATCTGTATGGATTAAAAACACATATTAATTAGTTTCCTTTTTCAGTGCACTGGTAGTTGTATCAGTCCATTGGTTCTTTGGAACACCGCTGCCCCATGTGGGGATGAGATAGCATGCCTATCCCTAAAAGGGTTGGAAAAATGACACCCCCAATTAATTATAGGTTTTTAAGGTAATTAATTTGTGTTGCATTTAATAATCTGTATGAATTAAAAACACATATTAATTAGTTTCCTTTTTTCAGTGCACTGGTAGTTGTATCAGTGCAATGATATTAGTGTACAAGTGCAATGGTAAATGTATCCGTGCAATGGTAGTTCCAAAAACGAATTAATTAATATGAGTTCAGTATACATGTGCAATAGTAGTTGTATCACTGCAATGGTAGTTAAAAAAAAAGGAATTTAATTAAGACGAGTTTTTAATTTTCAAAGATTATTAAATGCAACAAAAATTTAATACAAAAAATAACTATAATTAATAGGGGTGTCATTTTTCCAACTCCTTAGAAGGGTTAGCATGCTAACCGATCCCCATGTGGCAATTTTTATGAAAGAGTGTATGTTTTAAATTTTTCTGAAAACGATGGTATTTTTGAATTTTTTTAATTTAATGATGGCATCTGTAGAAAAAATCCCAAATTATTAGCTACCTGCAAAGTATCAGCACAGCACACAAAGTGACTTGTTCTTTTCAACTCTAAAGGGAGAAGGTGTTGACTCTTGACCAGGCAGACATTGTGGACCAAGCCATGATCTGTTGTAGGGATGGGAACCCTGGCCGCCCCGCCGGGTACCCGCCCGAAACCCGACTCAACGGGGGTCTCAATACCCGGCCGCAGTGGGGAATTGGCGGATTCGGGCATACCCGAAACCCGTCAGAAGCGGGTTACGAGTGGGGATGGATCGAGAAGTATCCGCCCCGTCCCCGTCCGTCCACAAAACGACGCCGTTTTGGCACCTGGGTATAAAGGCCGAAGAAAGACCCAGAAACCCTAATCCCTCATTTCCTCTTCTTTCTGCCTGTTGACTGCCGCCGTTTCCTTTCATCTTCCTCTCTATTTTCTCTCCACCCAAACACACGAGCATTGATTTAGCTCCAAAATTTCGCCGATTCCCCACAAAATCCTCTCCATCCACTGGTTTATCGCTAGTAGGCAATCATTAATCCTCCAGTTTGGCCAATCAGAGGCTTGTTTTGCCGCCGATTTGGCCGGAAAACAACATGCAAACCCCTAAAATGTCTGTTGCAATCTTCGATTCGCAATTATTGGGAGAAATCGGCGTGACAGATAAGTTTCTTCTCCCTTTTCCTTTCGTTTTCCTATCTATTCTATCTTCTTCTGCTTTCATATATATAGTAACCCTGTCGATTGATTTCAGGGTCACTCGCAACCTCTGTTCTAAGTTCTCCGTTCATCATTACCTTCACTCTGCTCAGAGCACAGTCGAGGTAATCACTTTTAAAACTTCAATTTTTCTAGTTTATTAACTTGGTCTTTCTCATTCAATGAATGCTAACACAAAATTGTTTTTATTTTTGCCTTGTTCGAGTTCATTAGGTTCGCATCAGGGCATCAGGCATCAACTCCCCATCTGCAAATCCTACCTCTCCAGATTACAGGTTAGGCATAGCCTGACTCTAAATCCGCCCTGTTTTATGATTTGTATGTGTAGTGTAGCTTGCATGTGTCGATTGCTTGCTTGTGTGCTCTGTCCGAGTCTTGAAGATTGATTGATTTTATTTTTAATTTATGTAGATGGATGGTGCAATTGCAAATGATGCTTTGAATGTGAATGATCCTCCTGTGCCTAATTCTCTAAATCCTGATGTTAATGGTAATGTTAACGGTAATGATAATGGTAATGGTAATGGTACTGTTAATGGTAATGGTAATGGTACTGTTAATTTGGTTGATGGGATTGAAACTGGTGAAGTCATTCTTGAGGAAGATAAGAAGTTGACTTCTGATGTCTGGCCTCATTTTGTTAGAGTGAAGTTTAATGGTGTTATTAAGGCTAAGTGTCGTTACTGTAAAAAACGACTTGGTGGTGATACTAGTAATGGAACCTCTCATCTGAGGCACCATTACAAAACTTGTACCCAAAGAAAGATACATGATGGTAGACAGAGAGTTCTGGGTCCTGATTATAAACCAACTGGAAAACCACTGCTATCTGCTTCTCAGTTCAGTTCTTATGTGTCTAGGAAGGAATTGTGCTCAATGATTATGGTCCATGAATATCCTCTGAGTATTGTTGAACACTTGGGGTTCAGACGTTTTTGTTGTTCTTTGCAACCACAGTTCACTGTGCCTTGTAGGGGTAAAGTGAAGAATGACATAATGGGATTATATGGGGTTGAAATGGAAAAGTTGAAGAAGGTTCTTGATGGTAATATTGGGAGAGTTGCAGTGACCACTGATATGTGGACTGCACCCAACCAAAGAGGGGTTATATGGCAGTAACTTGTCATTTTATTGACAATTCTTGGAAGCTAAGAAACTTGATGTTACGTTTTGTTTATGTCCCTGCTCCTCACACTAGTGAGAGGCTGGGAAACAGGTTGTTCAAGTGTCTTATTGATTGGAATATTGATAGCAAGTTGTCATCTATTACCTTGGATAACTGTACTACCAACGATGCTATGATAACCCATCTGAAAACCAAACTTGTTATGGATGATTTGTTGTTGGATGGTATGCTGGTTCACATGAGATGTTCTGCTCATGTACTTAATCTTATTGTGCAAGATGGTTTGGATGTCATCAGGGATGGCATTGATTTGGTTAGGGAGAGTGTTGTGTACTGGAACTCTACACCTAAGAGGGTTCAGACCTTCTTTGAAACTGCTAAACAGATTAAGGTGACTTGTACAAAGAAACTTGTGCTTGATTGTCCTACAAGGTGGAATTCCACCTATGATATGCTGTCTGTTGCTATTATATACAGGGATGTGTTCTCTCGATTGAGACAGAGGGATAGTCAATACAATACTGTCCCTACTAGTATGCATTGGCAGTTTGCTGCCATTATCATTGAGAAGCTTGAAATCTTCAATGAGATTACTCAGCTATTTTCTGGTAGCAAGTATCCCACTGCCAATATGTTTTCCCCAAGATCTGTGATTTAAGATTGAAATTGCTGGATTGGTGTGCTGATTCCAATACTCTTGTCTCTAGTATGGCTGAAAGCATGTGGGATAAATTTGCCAAGTACTGGGATGAGGTACATGTGGTTTTGGCAGTTTCAGTGGTTCTTGATCCTAGATACAAGATGCATGTAGTTGAGTATTATGCTGGCAAGTTTGGTAGCACTAATACTGCATTGGTGGCTGATAAGATAAGGGAATGTATTTGTGGTTTGGTTCTTGACTACCAAACCAAGGCTGAGAAGAAGAATTCTGGTTCTTCATGTGCTTCTGGTGGTTCTTCTAGTTCTGTAAGTGATGATCTTGATTTCGAGCTCTTTGTGAGCCAGAGGAAAAAGAGCAAAACTACTCTGATTCATACTGAGCTCGATCACTATCTTCTTGAGGATCTTATTCCTAAACGATCTAAGGACTTTGATATATTGATGTGGTGGAAACTTAATGGCCTTAAGTACCCCACTTTGCAAGCAATTGCAAGGGATTTCCTGGCCATTCCAGTCACATCAGTGGCTTCTGAATCTGCATTCAGCTCTGGTGGGAGGTTATTAGACCCTCACCGGAGTAGGCTTCACTACAATACAGTGGAGGCAATGATGTGTACTCGTAATTGGATCATTGATTCAATGCAACAAGGTAATATGCAACAACTGAACTTTCTGGTTTATTACTTATTAGAGTGTTCATTGTTCTAACTATTCCTTTGTTTCATTTTTTGCAGAGTCAAAGGCTGATGTTGAGGCAATGGAAGGACTGTTTTCAGCTCTAGCACTTGCAGATACAACTGCTGAAGATCAAACAGAGGGTAAGTTACTTGGTTCTTCAATTCGTTTCCTTGTTAAAGTCAGTTCAATTCTCTTAACAGCTTTGTTTCCTTACTTGCAGAACAAGAGGAACTTGGCAATATGAACCGTGGTCCACTATCCCTAGATGATTGATAGTTTGACTGTTTGAGAAAAACCAGTGCAAAGGTAAAGTACTAGTGATCAGTAGCACAAACTTATGATTGATGAGTTTTATTGATAGTTTCAATTCTCTAACACTCTTGTTTTCTTTCTTACAGAACAAATGGAACTTGTGACAAAGGAGGAATGTTGTTCAAATCAGTTGAGGTCGAGGAAAGTTGGTCTCCAGCATGGATGCCTTTGTTTTTCATTTTATCATTTCTGAACGATTAGGCTGAATGCCTTTGTTTTTCATTTTATGTTCTTTTTCAGTTTGAACACTAGTACTAGCATGATGAACATGATTGATGGGTTTTGGGTGGTGGGATTAAGGTTGCAGCAGTTTGTTTGTTTGCTGCAGCCTGTTTGTTTGTTTCAATTTTAGGATCTGGGTGCTGGGTGGTGGGATATGGGTTACAACCCCAGATCTTTCTTTATTTTGTTTTCAATTTCGGTGGCTTGACCATCAAGTTACCTTTTTAATGCAAATGTATTATTCAGGAAGTGTTTGGTTTCTGTTTAGACCATGATCCGTGGGGATCCGTTGGTTACCCGAATCCGTCGGCGGATGGGGACGGTAGCCAATCTCCCCCCGTTTAGTCGCCGGGGACGGGGATGGGGAAATCCGTCGAGATGTATGGGCGGGGATCGGGAGGCATCTACCCGCCCCCGATCCGCCCCGTTGCCATCCCTAATCTGTTGGACTGGTAGGCTCCTTTTGGACCATGAACTTGGAAAATCACTTGGTGGCTTTTATTATGTCCAATGAGTCATTTTTATCTTGTAACCAAATTGGTGACACTAATGTGAGACTAAAGTTTAGCTTTATCATATCAGCAAAGAGTGTAGATGATAATTATTCACTTAACGTCATTATAAAAGAAAAAAAAAATTCGCTCAACGTGGATCCAAAGAAGTAACACATATGTTTTGCTCATATATGCAGTAAGTAGATAATCTCTACCGCAATTGGCTTAAGCACCCACAAAATTTGATTATACGTTAATTGCAAATTTGATTACCGATCGATGAAGGCATGAAAATCGATTTAGATACCCGTGAAAAAAGACACCTCCAAAAACCCAACTACCCTTAGTCACTTTTATACTGGAACTTGGAAGTGCCAATTATCATACTGAAATTTATTTTAATGAGATATAAATTCATAAACAAATTACAACTTGAAGCAAAAGGAGAACACACACAATAGACACAAAATCATTGGGTGATCTTTGGAGATCCAAATATGTGAATCACTATTGCAACTTGGGGTCAACAACTCTTCATTAACTCCAAAAGCAGTTAATTCGTTTAATGATTTAACAAAACAAATATGCCCCACGAGTAATTATACAACAAATTAATCTAGATTAATGCATGTCCATCTAAATCACCTTTGGTTATGTTTTGAGTCATTATTATTAGATTTATCTCCACTACTCTTCTCATTGGTCCAAACCCAACTAAGATCTCTCTAGTGACTAGGCATATATTATCCCACTTCCAATTTCCTTCCTCAAAGCTTCCTCACAAAAATTATTAAAAAAGTGTATTATAAGCACCTCCACCACTTGCTCAAACATCCCACATTTCTCATTCCCTTAGAAAATTCCCACCTCTCACACAGATTATATATACCATCACAACACACATTCCTTAATCCCACCAAAGAACAACAAAACATCACATACTAAACCATTAATTAGCTTCATACCTCAAACCCTAATCTTTACCTCAAAACTAATCTCGTCTCTCAATCTCCTCCTTTGGTTCAAGATAACAAAGCACACATGGCTCCAACTTTCTCTTACGATCATCAGCAGCAACAACTCTCTTGTGAGATAGTGATTCACCAAGCTAAAAATGTGGAGGAGTTCATGACGATGAACAAGTCATCCTACAAATCCAAAGGAAACTTGTTTCTAAGATGCTATCTCTCGGCTGGAAACAACAAAAAAATCCAGCTCGATACAAACGAGATCCCGAGTACCAGTGATCATCTTTCATGGGATGAGTCCTTCTCATTGGATTGCTCAGGCACTCAAGTCTCCATCAATGCCCTCCAAACAAGTAGTGTGGTTTTCGAGCTGAGATGGAGATCGTCAACGGGGAATACCATCCTCGGGCTAGGGGGTTCGAAACTTGTTGGTAGAGCTGAGCTTCCATGGCAAAGTGTCATGGAGGCGCCTGGCATGGAAATTGAGAAGTGGGTTGTTATGAACCCAAAGAACAGTAGTCGCCTTGATGGTGTCAAGCCTCCTTCGGTGCAGATTGGCATGAGGGTTAGACTTCCAATTGCAATGGAGATGAAGAAGAAGAACAATAGAGATGAGAAGATAAGGAATGTGAAGTATGAGTGTGCGTGTCATAGACATAGTGGTGGCTGCAATTTTTGTGATGGTTATGATGTTCTTGCCTTAGTGGCTGCTTTTGAAGCACTATAATATTGTTCATAAAGATGAAAGAGAGAAAGGAGCAGTGCTAATTAACATTGCAATCCCTTTGGTTTTGATAAATTCTTTTGAACCTCTTCAATTTCAGTTCAATTACAACGACTTCTAGTCTATTTTTATGAACAATTATTGATAAGTGAATGGGATCTC